>CM050169.1:46275211-46875211 GCA_027410445.1 Discoglossus pictus | reverse complement strand
GATGTTTCTCCCTTGAGAGCCAGAGACCAAGTGAACTAGGTAGCCACACCTAGTGGGCGGCCCATGGAAGGGGTCTGGAAGTTCCCAGAGCTTACCTCTAGTCCATTGGCCAGAGGTAATCAAGTTACTCTGGAGATTACCCCATTGGCCAAGAGGAAGATGAGGGTTGGACAAGGGGGTAGCCACTCCCTGTACTGGTTTTGTGAGTTGTTTAAATACTGTGTGTTTCCAAAATGAAGTTGTTCTTAATTTTCATACTTTGACTAAGCATGTATTATTGACCCAGAGGCATATGCTTGTAGAGGATCTCGTTCTGACTCCCTACCAAGGTGCTCCCAGGTACACTACCAAAACAAGCTGGGACTTATGCCTTTGTACCGACAAAGACTGTCCATAGGTCTAGAGTCACCCAAACTTAGGTCTAAACCTACTGGGAATAAGAGTACTAGGATACTCTAGATCCCCTCATCATAGTAGGTTGTGACATTGTTGTTCAGTCATTCAGTTGTATCAGACTTTCTTTGACTCTATGAACTGCAGCACGCTAGGCACATCTACTGTTATGTCTCTAGTTGTGCATATACATACAGTTTTCTTAGCAAAGATACATAAGTGGTTTACCAGTTCTTTCTATCAGTGGACCACGATTTGGCTGACCTGCCCATCTTGAGTGACCATACATGGTGTGGCTCACAGCTTCATTAAGATACACAAACCCCTTCACCATGACAAGATACCAATCCAGAAGGGGAATTCACCCCTTAACCCTCGCTCTACACTTTCTACCCCATTACTTCTATCTAGTCCACTACCCCACACACACACAAGCTCCCTCTTCATTAAGATGCAATCCATCACTGCAATAGAGATTGCCACAAAAATTTAGAGGGTCTCTCTGATTCCCTAGATTCCAAGGAGTACCCATGCGTCTGCTCACCTCTTCATGATGTGCTTTCCTATTGGGGTGGAACCTGTAAATCCAACTTTCCTGACATCAGGGTGGTCCGAAAGCCTCTGACCAATGAGAGAGCCTGTTCAGAGAGAGAGAGGGAGATAAACACAGAGAGAATGCAATTTACTAACACCGTTCAGCAACTACTACACACCTAAACAAGTCCACATATCCAGCGCAGGTCAGACCATTTTCCCCACATATTTAGTATATCATTTATTTCACTGCAGCTAAGAACTTTTGATAGTCAAATGCAAATAAGCTACCCTTTTGCATCTTTACATGTGGATCTCTTAGATTACACTACTTAGCTTTAAAAGACAGCCCGAAGGACACATACTATGTCAGAAAACGCAGTCACTGACTCAAAGCACTATCTAGACATACTAAGCTGAAAATTTAGTCACAGATAGCTGTTTCATACTTTATTGAACTCATCATTGCCATGTTGGTTTGCTGCAATTGTCGGTTAAACTAGCATAGGTGTTCATACAAAATGTACAGGCTAGTTGTACTGGGTAAGTGAAGAATACATTGACATGGATATCTACATATGAAATACATGGTTTGACCACAGATTGACCAGTAAATGCAATATTTCAACTGTAATTTTGGAGTTGTCAGATAGGAACAAACCTTTATTAAATAGTTCAATTTACAGTAGTTGTCTACCACTCTTAGTGTTAATGCATAGCATCTGGTGGATATACATGAATTAGCTAATCTATCCAGAGAGAGCACTGTTTCATCCTTTTGAGATTCATCAGCGTGGATATACATTACTTAGCTAATCTACACACAAACAGTACTGTTTCATCCCTTTGATACTCATGAGTGTGAACATGCGTTACCTAACTAATCTACCCACAGACAGCACTGATTTGTCATTTTGGGGCTCATAATTGTGGATGGCTTAGCTAATCTTCCCATAGACAGCACTGTTTCATCCTTTTGTGCTCATGAATATGGATATACATTACTTAGCTAACCTACCCACAGACAGTACTGTTTCATCCCCCTGTGACTCATCAAGTTGGATATACATGAGTTGGCTAACCTACTCACAGACAACACTTTCATTCTTTGGGAATTGTCAGTGTGGGTATACATGACTTTGCTAATCTACCACAGACAGCACCGTTTCATCCTTGTGGGACTCACAGTGTCATTGTCTGAGGTGTATAAGCAATTTTCTGAACAAAGACATATCCATGAGCCCCCTTTTCCAATATCAGAGTGCACACACTGAGCAGTTACATGAATTGTCTCTTATAGTACTCAGCCACAGCTGTATGACCACCACCTCTTAGACATACCAGCTCCTGGAAGGATATTTATGACTCCTTTGGGAATTCCAGCTTTCACAGTCAGCTCAGCAAACTTGAGAGCAGTAAGTGGGGTGACCTGAATGGAAGAAAGAAAACACAAGGTTGTTGGGCCAATTAGTATATTACGGAATACTAAAACTATTAACTTGAACAAGAGACCCTGGCACTAATACAATATGTAGAATACTTGTGACAAATTAGTTTCAGACTAATCTCAAACCAAAATACACTTCCAAAATAGAAGGTATATTGGGTAATAATATGTTTCAAACTATCAGTGTCTCATGATATTGCAAGCATGTGTGTCTGAGCAGCATGACGTTGGTAGTGTGAAGTTCCTCACCTAATTGCAAAGAAGACTGAAAGATTCATCTGTTACTATCATGCTTCTTAGATGTAAGTAAATTGTAAATTGTATTTTGCAATAACATTGTGGAGGATAAAATTAATTAAATTACCACTTTAATGGTCATATGAAGGTATCTCTAAAGAATAGACAGGTAGGGCTTGAAAAGTCATATTATAACATGTTGCATTTGTATATGAGTTATTAACAAAGCTCCCTTTGCCCTGACGTGTTACAGACATGGCTTCCCAGTGTATTACCTGAGCAGGCTTCAGTACCACAGTGTTACCAGCAGCAAGGCACGCTGCTGTCTTCCACGCCAACATCATTAATGGGTAGTTCCACGGGATAACGATGCCACAAACACTGCGAAGAACAAGGAAAATCATTGTCCACAAATATATATTTATATCATTAAATTGCATGAGAAAAACAGAATCACAGAAATATTCTCAGAAAATTAAACAAGGAAGTGTATACAAGAAATAAACACAATAATAAAAGATAATAAATTACAGAAGGAGTCAGGAATACACTTAATGGCTTTCAAGCAGGGTGGTTTTGGAGGACCCAGTAAGAAAACTAAAACATGTACAAGGTTAATAAAACCAGTGTGAGTGTGTGGCTGGTCTCCGCGTGTCAATGCCACTACATGTGGCCAGTACTGAGTACCACACTTGTAAACTCACCCAATAGGCTCTCTCCTGGTGAATGTCAGGTTTCGATTGGGCCGAGCCTGGTTTATTGGGATGGTGCTGCCCTGTAGGGATGGAGATTTAGGGTTTGTCAGAAAACAAAGCTACCACCACATACAAAATGACTGATTATATGCGACATTAAAGTGATACAACTGAGGTTTTGAATATGGAAGTTAAATCTAGAATAAATTAATTAATAATAATAAGTACTGTATCATCTGAAAGTTATACAGTTGGAGAAAGGAGGAGGACCCTAAAGCTAAGAATCAGTTAGTCTGCAGGTCTCTTACAGATACAGGAGTAAAATTTTCATATGAAGATGAGTAAGGTCTATACAAGCCCAGATCCACCTGCTATAGACTACAGGTTATCTACCCACAAGGACCGTTGGGTTCTTGGAAATCTCAGCACCAGCACCCTGATATCTGGCTTCTGTATCAGTCAGAGTCTCTCCATCAGTAATCAGCACTTCCAGGAGTCTCAGTTACCTTCATGTGGTAGTGACCAGGACAAGTTACTTGTAGGGTGGAGATACAATCAGTATCGCAGCCACCAGGAGTAAAAAAGAGAACATACCAGTTCTATATGCCTCAAAGTGAACTGATTTATTTTTTTTAAATGACAGCTGTATTTATAGGGGATAGATACAGAGGGGGTGTACACAATGTAACAATGAGAGGGGGTGGCAGATAATTACAGGAGATGACCCCTTACAGGAGATGACATGAGGTCTGGCAGTAGCTTCCTGAGTTTAATAGGCTTTAATCTCCGATACACACCCTGCCGTCTCTAGCACATATCAGATGGGATTAACTTTATTTGTCAAACAATTGAACTAAACAGATGGAGGTGTTTATGCAGATAATCCAGTGGCTGGAGCCAATCAGTCTGTGCTTTGGTGAGCTTAATGGGCCAACACCCAGGCTGAGAAAAAGGAGTCTGTGACAGGTAAAATTAATTAAATAAAGCTAGTTATAATATTTATATAAAACAAAAGTAGACAGTATGTTGAGGGATCAGCGAGACCTGCAAACTCACCTGGATTTTATCACACCAGCCTGCAAAGTATCTGAAGGTTTGGATGGACATCCCAACATGTGTCTTCAGCGCCAAGGTATAGACAGCCCCGGAGTCAATTGATTCAATGGTGGCCAGCTCTTCCTGGTGCTCCTCCATGAGATCTGCCAGTCTACAGCCAAGAAAAAGGAATACACTATTTACACACGCATTGCGACCCTCAATACATATAAAGTGCAATAAATTACGATATGTATTATCTGTTTGTTTACATTGTACAATGAGTTTGCCTATTTCAAGTGCACATAATTTTGCTATTTTTACTCTTTATTTGTAAAGTGCTAGGATTTTCTGTAGGGCTATTTACCAAATAGAATAAAGCACAGTGGGAACAACTGACAAATGATAAGGTAAAAACACAAATACATTATCCTCTTTAAATAGTAGTGAGGAAAATGATGATATGTGATATGTGTGCCTACTGCCATATATGTCTAGCACACAAATATACATAGTGGCTTAAGGATTTGTATAATAGAACAGATGTATCACATATAATAGTTGCCAAACTACGAATCGTCGTCACGCTTTGCGAGCTCGAAAGAACTGCGTCCCTCGCAAAGCGAGGGACGCAGTTCGGGCCACAAATGCGGACCCTCGCGAAGTGAGGGACGCATTTGCGGAAGGTGGAGGCTCCAACGCCGAAGGCTCATTGCAGGCCGCAAATGCGGACCCTCGCAAGCGGTTACACACACACAAGCGGATGAGTAAATATGGACTTGCACAACAAAATAAGAGCCACGGGACATACAACGAAAAAAATTACGGACTTACATGAAAAAAATACGACCTTATGGCCAAACCGCGCGCAGCTGAAAACATTAAAAAAACAATAAATACACAGAAAAACGACATAAAAAGCTTACCCACAGGGGGAGGGGGAGCACCCAGGACCTCTGCAAGTGAACTTACACCTCAATTTAAGTCGAAATGAGTGAGTTTAAACACCCAAAAATCCCCTAAGCGAGAAAAAAAAAGGCCGAAAAAAACAGAAAGTGAGGCGACACGATCCTAAAGCCGCAAAACCCCACCAAGCACATACGGCTTTGAAAAAAAGCAGTGCGAGGTACAAGATACACTTTTAGCAAGAATGCTAAATCATCCACACCCGCGTACCACATACACATTCGCCGCCATTTTACAACACTTACTTATACAATGCGGAACTGCACAGCTACACTAACAGCTTCCACTCACGCACGCAGCCTATTTACACTACACACTGCACACATTGCTGACACTTACACCTCAGCTCCACAACAGTGCAAACCGACATTATATGCTGCAGGAACATCAAAACAGATTGCCAGCTCTTCAGCACAATGCTTCCTGCATATATTACTAACAAATAGGTAAAGTAGATTATTTTATTAATGTATTAATTATTTCATTAGCATACAAAAATACATATACACAAAAAAAAAAACGTATCGCAATAAACACAAACGACATTCACCGCGTACCTCACAACGAGCGCCAACACTGCTCATACCACACAAACTGCACCAGGGGACAGCCACGCAATAAGCGCAAAAAGGAGATCAGCGCCGACCTTACAATGACAGCAAAAGCGCCTCTGATAAAAAAAAAATACAACCAAGAGTTTCGCAATGAGCGCCGAAGGTCCTCAGGGTAAAAAACGGTTTCCATTATGTCTCAAACAGCATTCCATGGCTTACAATTTCATGCCCGTTATTTTTTGACGGGCAATTCGCTAGTATAATAATAATTTGGCAACTCCACTAGTGGGTACACACACCACCCCCAAGAACATTTAATTCATCCCTTACCTACTCTACACTTTCTACCCCATTACTTACATCTAGAACCCTACACCCTCTCCCTCAGCAAACAAGCTCCATCTTCATTAATGGGTCAACTGACTTGAGATTCCTACTCCAAAGAGCTTCCAATCTGAAAGTTAAGGGGGGCCGGTGAGGCACGAAGGTAACACATGCAAGACATCAGTGATCAAGGTAAGAGCCTGGTGCAAGTGGAGGTGGCTGTGTGTTTTGCTGTAGCTTGTGTGCATGTTAAGGCTGAAGGTGAGAAGCTTCTTTAGACAAATGGTATTTTAGTAAAGAAGGTAGTAAGCAGAGCAAAGAGGGATTTTGGAGGAGTATTTTGAGACAAGAGCATAGATATAAGAGGCTGCTATTGTTGAAATGATGGGATCATGATTTTAAATGTTATTATGGAAGCTATGGGAAGCCAGCCCCTGGATTGCTACCTTGTCGTGGTGAAGGGGCTTGTGTACCCCAATCACGCTGTGAGCTATACCATGTTGGGCCCCCTAAAATGGGCAGGTCATAGAAAGTTCAGATAAATCATGGACCACTAGTGAAGGAACTGGCAACCCACTCCATTATCTTTGCCATGAAAACCTTGTGGAGTGGCACAACCGGGCAGATATCCATAGGGTCACAGAGAGTTGGACTCGACTGAACAACAAAACAATAATGGGAAGCCAGTAGAGTGACTGACAGAAAGGAGCTGCAGACACTGAGTGGAGGTGGCACTGCCATATCACACTTACCTGTACAGCAGACGCCCTCTGTCCCTCGCATTCATTTTTCCCCACTCCCCACCCTCGAAGGCCTCTTTGGCTGCAGCCACCGCTTTGTCTATATCAGATACCTGTGCCAGTGACACTTTGCAGATTGCCTGGAAGGAATTGAGACATATAGGGCTCGATTATATGGCTACCATAGGAAATCTTGTGGCTGAACATTCCACATATGGAGCCACATAACGATTACATGCCACCAGCAGCAAACCCTTAGTGATCACTATGTATTGACAGTGGGAGATTTTACCTAAAGTGCGATTACATGACTTCCGTAAAAGTTACTGAATATCCTACATGTTCTCGGAAGGCTGTGCTAGTGCAAACGTTGAGACACATCCCTACGTGTAAACTCAACCAGCCATAAGAGCAGATAAACATTTAGGAGACAATTAAGGAATTGCCCAGTACAGGAAAAATAAATTAGGCTAAACAAGCCTTTTTAGGACTCTAATAAAATAAAATTGAAGCTACATATCCTAAAGCACAAAAGAGTCATTTGTAATGGTCGACTTAGGCCAATACAACAATTATTAAGAACAATCAATTACACTATGAAACACTGATACCCAACTAAATCACACCTGATTAATATAGAGCCCCAGGGGTTAATGAATACCAACCTGCCCTACAACAATAATCCTGTCTGAGCATTCAATATGTATCCCCTGACATTTATACCATGTAATAAATGTGAAATTAATATATAAATGATCTGGTATAAACTCCCGTAACTATGAGTCAACCTTACTGGAGATCCACAGGAGCCAGCTTACTATATCTAAGTGATATAGGAGCCAGCCAGATAGTTCTACCACTTCCCAGGCCAATTGTGCTAATAGACAAAGTATTCGAGAAACTTCTGAAAGTCAAGAAACTTTCAGACTCCATTTTCTTACAAAAGATCAATTTTTGGAATTATAGTTGTTTATACTGCTTTACAGCTTATTATAGCTCAAAAATTGAAGACCATCATTTTTAACCTTTTTAGATTTCCGATAATTCATTAATGGAGAGGAAGGCAAATTAAAAAAACAACATTGAAACATTGGCAATTGTCTCATTAGGAGAAAAACTCAGATCCAAACAAATCTCACAATCTAATTATTCCCTGGACCAATACCTAACCTATTTTTATTAATAGGCATATGAATATTTATGATTGGAATTTATTAAATAAATGTACCATATTAATAGAAAATAAGCTTTGCATTTACTAAGTTTTGACTGTCACTCAGCACAAAAGATCCTCCCACAAGCAATCTTAACAATAACTAATTACCCTCGTTATCATTAACTGCCCCCCTAATTAATACTTTATTTTTGCAGGCAATTCCTCAGTTGTCAGTAAACAGCCAGCCTCTATTGTTACCACAGATGTTGGCTGAAAACGGAATTAATGAATCCACTAATTAGAGTAATTAGATAATGAAGATCCATTTGGTAGATGGATCTCTTGAGCCGGGTGGCAGCAAATATTTAGCAAATTCAAAGCTAATTTTTTTTATTGCTAAATTAAATTTTTAAAGAACATCTAATTTCAAGTATTCACTTTTTTATTGGTACCTTACTATTATAAAATACATGTACAAATATGGTATAATTTAAAACTATAGGTAATAACAAGAACTATATCGGTTACATTATATAAAAAAATGTGTTTTCCTATAGTAACGTAGCATTGAGGGGTTCCTGGTAGTCCAGTGTTTAGGATTTAGTGCTTTCACTGCTGCAACCTGGGTTTGATTCCAGGACCAAGAGGTCACACCACCCTGAAGCCATGCAGGGTTGTGCCTGGTCAGTACTTGGATGGGTGACCACCTAGGAAAGCCAGGAGCTTTATGCTGTGGCCCACTGGAGAAGGAACTGGCAACCCACTCCATGAAAACCAAGTGGATCAGCATGATCATGGACATAAAGATGTGCCTGATGTATTACTGTCCATGAGGTCTCAACTGAACTACACAAACATTTTTAGCTCCAGGGGTAATCTGTAATTATTGGTAATGTTTGTACCTGGATCAGAAAAGCTGACTGACAGCTAAAAAATTCAAACATCACTACTACTTTGTGTAAAAAAAATCAACTAAATGTTATTTAATAAATGCAAAGTACTTCAATTACCTATAGTATTACATTGTACTATTTATTGTAATCTCCTCTGTGTCACTTTAAATCAGCACTGTAGTGTCCTAACAACATGCGCTAGATGTTTTAACTATGTATTAATTAATCAAACTCTTATTCAGTTAGTTAAATCTTTATTTAAAAAATAATATTCAATATTAAACTTAATGTCAAGGTTCAGACTGGTATCCACCCACAATAAGGTCAATGAGGGGGAGGTGTCTCTGTATAGCAGAAAACTGGGAAGTTTTCAGACACAATATGTACCACCACCACCACAATACCTATTGGCTGAAGACATACTGTGTTAGAGGAATCCTTTGGAAACATGCTTATATTGTCAGGGCAGCCTGTAAATGATTGTTTGTTCAAATCTGATTGTTCTTCAAACCCTTTAGACCTGTCTCCCAGTCAAAACCCCAACACTCCCCTTAATGACCTTATCAGTGTGGAGACAAACACTCAACTCTAATCTCTGAAAATTAAATAAATATTAAATAATGCTATTATAAATAATTAGTAATATTATTAATGACCAATGCACAATTAAAACAAGAAGCTCTTGTTTGGACAGTCCAGTGGTACACTAAGTGCACTAGGTGTGATCCCGCGCCGATACTCACAGTGCCGTCCGTGGGGTTGATTGTTTCGTACGTTTTGCCACCTTCTGCGTCAATGAATTGGCCATTAACAAACATCTGATGTGGCATCCTAACCGCCATGTTGTTGATGTCCTTCTCTGCCTGAAAAATCAAATTGGAAAGAGGAGAGTCCATCATATTTCTATTCGGCATGTTCAGCCTTTAAAGGGCCACTGTGGTCATATTTTGAAAATGTACTATTTTGAACAACTACAGTGAAAAATATGTTTTTAGAATGTCAAAAAAAAACATATTACAGCCATCAATTGTTATACTATTACACCCAGTTTAGCTTTAATGGTGGGAGTCATTTTAGTTTCATTACTAAAAAGCTAAGATGCATGATAGGTATGGGAGGAACAGTGGATTCAGATATTATTTGTTGAATATAGATGTAAATGGAAGAGCAATCTACAGTAGTATACACTTCCCACTCAGGCTACAGGCATATTTAATTTTTTTTCTAAAACTCATTTATACCCATGGCTTACATACCTACTGATGTACATGATCCACAAACATGGGAAGTTTTCCCCAACTATAGGGGCTAATGTCCCTACATCCAGTGTCCATACGCATTATAAAGGATGATGAAGATAATCTGGTTTGGGGGCTGCAACAAGACAATGAGGATCTAAAATATAAAAGCAAAACTCACGTAATCGATCGTCAGCTCTTCTGGCCCATCTTCCCCTCTCAGCCTCCTCACTATCATCTGTATGAAATCCTCAAACTTCGTAGCCATATAGACGTCTTCATTCTGAAGCTGAACGCCGTTACATTTCAGTTTTACCTCTTCAACCAGCCTGGGGACAGTCACAGAAAATTGTCACTGAATATTGGAAGGCTGACACCTTACAGCAACTTCATTCTGAAGCCATATTTTCAGTACATTCTTTTGAAGGAGTAAAAAATATATTTTTTAAATATTTATTTTTTACCTATTATATACAGTTTTCTGAGTCAAAGGAAATTAAGATGAAGTTCATTAAAGGACCACTTTAGTGATCTCTCTAAAGAATATTTAGGTGGGGCTTGATAAGATTATTATTATTTTTTTAAACTTCTACAGTGCATTTAAAGACCTAATTACTATTTTTAGTCATTAATATAAGCTCCAGATCTATCCACCACCAAATTAAGTATTGTGGCTGGAGTAGAGCCACCCAGGAGCGAACTGGCATATCACAACCACAGTGTGAGTAGGTGGTGACTGGAATGTATGTGAACGAGGCTTAGGTTTACTTCTCACTTTTCAATTAGGCACTTCCTTTTGTCTGGTCCATTCCAGCCACAATACTTCATTCAGGGAGTTGAGAGATCTAGAGCTTGTAGAGCTGTCAAGGATTATTGGAAAATGGTAATTGTTTAAATGCAAAGTTTTATTCACTTATCAACATTTACCTAACTATTCTGTAGAGAGAGCATCTTGTTGAGCCTTCCAGATAGGAGGAATCCCACCGGGGATCATAGACTGGTTTTACTGTATGGTCTCTGTACCCAATTACTCTGCAATAATGTACTTTTAGTATCACATAGATCCCTTCTGCTATATGTGGCATAGTTTTCCACAGAAAACATTTATTCCAGTTCCATTTTTAATTCACATAGAGCCTCATTTAATTCGAAGCCCGCAACTCGATCGCAGACAGCCGTATGTCTGCGGGCTCTCATTCGTCTCTGATTGCTATGCTATTCAATTCTTATTGGCCGCAAGTTACAGTCTCAAAGCCGAAACCACTGGTTCAGAACAGTTCAGGGCGGGAACATAATCAATTAGGCAAGCCCGTAACCTCCCATTTCAAACCAGCCAATAGAAAATTAGATTGTCATTATTACGGCAGTAAAACATGGAGGTTACATGTCAATCAATTAGGTTTGCAGGTCCGATATGCGATCAGACCTGCAAACCAGCAAAATACAGAATTATGAAAATGAATGCCAATACTGTTCTAGTACATATGGCTGGTCTGATATGTATTAACTCATTGATACCCGAGATCGATTTAACCCCGAAATTAAACATAAAAATAATATTTATTTCCTGCCCTAATTGCGAGCTTGAGACTGTTGGGCAATTAATTATAATGTCTGTCATCGCTTTCCCCATTATTTACAGTGCAGTATTCATTTTTTTTTTGCATTTACAGTACTATGAACAGGTGTTTAACCCCCTTGTGGGTCCTCTCTAGCACTCGTAGGATTTATTCCTTCATTTGCCGTGTACAGGTGTGAAAACATTTGCGGGCCTGGGGAAATTGAGTAATTGAAATGCAAAGATAAAAGACTTCTGGAGGCTGTGAGTTACAAGTTTAACCATCGCCATTTTTTCAAACCCGTAACTCGGAAGCTGTTCGGAGCCCGCAAAAAGACGCCAATTGAATAGCAAAGTGGCTTGCAACCTCACTTATGGGCTCCCGGATCGCCCAAAAGCTCAATTGAATATGGCTTATATTTTGTAGATACCCAGCTATAGGTGGTCCTTTCTTTTTAATTTCCAAATCTCCCCCTCATTTCACAACACAAATAAGCAAATAGGGTGGACAGGACTTATTAAACAGAAATGGCACTTCTTATCTATGCACCAGTATGGATTGTGGGTAATTGATTTGTGTACATGTTAATTTATGTTGAATGTTAACTTATAAAATTGATAAAAATGAATTATTCCTGAGCCATACTCCATGAAAATCGTTAATGCGTCCAATATACTCCAAAATTTTGTTTTAAAAAGGCGAACCTATGTTAAATGAAGTACCAAAATACTTTTGAGGATAAAGTTATTGAATAACCACTCACTCACTGTTTGTAATGTGCTTCACGGATATTTCATAAAACAATCACTTTTCCTCATTATAACTGTGTTGCTTTCCCATAACAGAGTATGGCCACAAACAACTAAGATCATTTATATTTATTTTCAAAAAACATTATGCACATTACTATTTTTGGGCCTTCAAATAGGAAAATAGAGTGAAAATAGCTTATTAGACAGAAAGGGGACTTGAAACTGCCCATGTGTGCATTGGGCTTGCTGCAGGTTGTGCTACTTGAGTTAATTTATATTTTAAGACAATTTATGTAGATTAATTATATCTGATTGATTCTCCATGAAGAGAACACTGAAAACAGTGTATAAATGACTCCAATATTTATTAATTATTATACCCCTGTCATGGCTGAAGCATGCCAAGACACCAGCTGTGCAATACCTTACAGACTGATGCCCCCAGCCTTATAAGATAGGCTTATTGTGCCAGGGGAAAGGGGCACACTGAGATGGGTTAACATTGGGGGTGTTGTGATGTATGTTTTATTCCTTGTCATGCCTGTTTAAAGTTGCCTGGGTGCCACTGGGCCCATACTGTGGTACCCATGTTTATAGTTGGGGTGTGCATATGAATATGATGAGAGTGATGGGATGTATGCCTATATTGTGCTTTGGGGGGGCTAGCACTTACAAAGGAAATATTGTATATGCCCAATTTCATAGTAATGGACTAGTCCCTTATTAACAAGATTAGGGAGATCATTGACCCCTAGGAGCCTCAGACTGGTGTTTCCGGGCCTATTGTATATAATTGCCCCCTACCAAGAATACAGAAGTGGAAAGGGAAAACAATGGGTGATTGTCTTCGACAGGCAGGCAGGGGTGATAACGTGAACTACAAGGATTGGGTGTACATTTGAATTGATTGGTCTGTTGTTGCTAAGATTGTGGTATAAATATGTCTGATGGTTTCAGTAATAAAAATGTTATGCTGGTTTACATAATTAATGTGTGTATTTCGTTATTGATGCTTGGAATTCTGTTTGCTGGAGTAAGTTCTTTTCAGAACTTAGAAAGATCTTTATGCTATACAAGACCACAGACATCTCTCAGCCTTACCCAAGGGCTGAAAATTCTTCTTGCTGTACAGAGGTAGAACGAACCAGTCACACCTGTTGTGAGCGGTTTGGGCAATAGGCTCTTATCATACCCCATTCCACATACAGGTTGTGACACCCCCTTTATTTATCAATGTGATAGACCAGTCTGTTCTCATCCGGAGACTACAAACCTCACTACATCCATGGAAGCAGCTCCGGCCTTGAAGAAGTCTGTGGAGTCTTCAATTTCAGACACATTTGTGAGGATCCTCTTCCATAAAGCCTGTGAAAAAGGATATATAGAAGGGGCATGTCAGACAGATCTTCCAGCTAACTCCAGATCCACAGTGTGACAGTGATCCAGGCCAGGAATCCTCTTTATGCTGGAAGTAGAGACATCATGGACCTCTAGCTGCATATTGGTTCTGAATCTTCATTTTGTCAGTCTAGCTGTCTCCTATCACCTACTGAACCTCTCTCTTTTGGTGTACTATTTCTACATGCTCCACGTACTGCATTTAATCCATCTCTTTTAGGATCAGTCACCCTCCTCCCTCTCACTTCCTATGAATCTCCCTTATTTGGGTTTAGTCTATCTCACACAACTGAGACTCCCTCTTTTGGGATCAGTCCCTTCCTACTTCCTGACCTTTTTTCAGGTCAATCTTCATCTTCCCTCTCATTCTCCTGAATCTCTTTTTGGTAAGCTTCCCTATGTTTTCTCACTTGGTGAGAAGATCCTTCAATTTGGGGGTTTCCCATTTTGCCCCTCAATCTCCTGAATATCTCTATGGATCTGTATCTTGCTTTTGATGTCAGTCTCTCTCCTCCTTCATCCTCCCTGATCTCTCTTTTGGGTCAGTATCTCTCCTACCCAAATAACACTTTTTTGGGGCATCCTCCATCCTCTCACTTCCTCATCTCCCTGTTATGGGGTCAGTCTCTTTCCTCCTTCTCCCTCTCTCGTCTCTTTCTTTGGGGCAGTCTCTCTCCCACTCTCACTTCTTGTATCTCTCTCTTTTGAGTTAGTCTCTCTCCTCCATCACCTCTCCCTTCTTAGGTCAGACTATTCCTCCCTCTCCCTTTGATGGATCTCCCCTTCCTCCTCAGATTCTTCCTTCTGGTGACCCTTCTCACTGTATCACTCACCCGCATTTCCTGGGACATGACCCTCTCCTCGTCTGAGAGCTGCAGGGCGGCATTGTCAGAGGACTTGAAGTATTGAGATGCCGGGATCATCTTTCCATCTTCAAACTTGAGATTCTTCACAATGAGCTGCAGGAGACAGAGAACGTACACTTTATATAAAAAAAGAAAAGAGTATTTTATTTCCCTCAATTTATTCTGTCCTCCCATTAATAACAATTAGATGGTAAGATTATAAAGAAGTAGGTGCTCTTGCTAAAAGTTACAATAGAGCAGGAATTCACTAATTGGGAAGCAATTACTTTTATACAATGTAGGAGAGTCTTGTTTCCAACATTTAGTTCTGCCATATACAATATTGGTTCATACCTACTGATAATATAGTGAATGGCCAAACCCAACAAACAAGCTGGATATATGGAGCTAACACCGATAATATAGTGAATGGCCAAACCCAAACTGGATATACGGTGAATGGCCAAATCAAACGCACAAGCTGGACATATGGAGCGGATACAGATAATATAGTGAATGGTCAAACCCAACGCATGCAAGCTGGACATATGGAGCTAATACACATAGTACAGTGAATGGCCAAACCCAACACACACACAAACTGGACATATGGAACTAATACAGATAATATAGTGACTGGCTAAACCCAATACACAAACTGGACATATGGAGCTAAAACAGATAATATAATGGATGGATAAACCAAACACAAGCTGGACATATGGAGCGGATACAGATAATATAGTGAATGGTCAAACCCAACTCATGCAAGCTGTACATATGGAGCTGATACACATAGTACAGTGAATGGCCAAACCCAACACACACACAAACTGGACATATGGAACTAATACAGATAATATAGTGACTGGCCAAACCCAATACACAAACTGGACATATGGAGCTAAAACAGACAATATATAGAATTGCCGAACCAAACACAAGCTGGACATATGGAGCTAATACACTAATTGCTTCACAGCCATAATACCCCAGGCATGTCTCCTTTTACACAATGTATAGTGCAATTCTATCCAGGATTCTAATAAATAGCAACCTTCACAATAGTGGTTTTCAATATGGATAACATTTCAGTGTGTCAGATTTTGTTGTAGGCAATCTTACATAATTTTTTAGAAGTGAAAAAAAGTTAAGTTTTATTAATACTATCATTCCATGAACCATATGTAACCATGCTTTTTTCTTAACATTTATATTAGAGTGTATTAAGGAATTCAAGCATGCATAATGCTATCCCAAGGATTAATTACAAGGATTAATTAAGCCAAGCTTTTTAGGCAGACAGAATGTGCAGTCTAGATGGGCCTTTTTGGTTGTTATCTGCCATCACATATATGTGTCCATGGGTTACACTCTTACTACAAAGATAGACAATGAGATCTACTAAATAGATTAGGAGAACGATACTGACAAGTCATATTTATATTTATCATTGGGTGATAGCATTTGGAGTTAAGGGTCTCAGAGAACTTTGAAAGTATGTGGTCATTCTCCACATCCTAAGCTCTCACCCTTTTGCCGTCATTGCCAAAAAGCACAAGTCCGTTTTTGGTGACAACGGCTGGTCTGGAGGACCCGGGGATTTCCAGGGGCTCTCCATCGGGAACTGGCCCATTGCTTGTAAATGAGGAGCCGAAAAATGTCAGTTTCTAGGTTTAAGGAGAAAAAAACACAATTACTTACATTATATACACAGAGACAGGGTTGTAAAAAATATGTTTTATGTTGATAACAGGTCTAAACTGTAAGAAGGTAAAATTTGAAATGAATACAATTTAAATGTTGTTTTTAGGCAGAATAATAACAGATGCTTTAACACTTTTGCACCACTACGATTAAAGGCATATCTAAGTTTCCTGGATTATGAATGTATCTGAAAGAGGAGAATCAGTAGTGTATGCAAAAAAATGTTTGCATAAAAAAAGACCAAAATAAACCTTCACAAACTCACCCTGATGCTTGCTAAATCTTTTCAATTTGCAAGCTGATGCTTTTGTTAGTTGACTCCTCTGAAAAATCCCTGCTAAGATTAGCATAATTAGTTTTGGCCAATCAGAAGAAAGCAGATACATTTGTATCATACTCTGGGGTTGCATTATTGCAATGCAGCCTGGGATATGTAGTCTCTTTCTCGATATAACCTTGTGATCTGATTCAGTTGTAAACTCAGACCCCATCCAACCATGTGATGAAATCCAGCACCTAGATACATTTCCTCTGCATACTTGGTAATGTCAGTATCCTCTGGGTGTGGAAAGCTGGAATTTACTTTCCTGCCTATACATTTGTAAGTAAACTGAACTTATCTATATCATACATCTTTTTCTGATAATCACTGCCTGTTTCTTACTAAACATTTGAAACCCAGGAACCTTATATATACCTTTAAGGTTTTTATCTAAGTCAGTTGGCTTGAGCTCTTTCCTGTTCTAATAGAAATAAATAGGAAGTTTGTATTGCCCAAATGAGGGATGGCAACAAGCACATGAAGAGGAACTGAATGGAGAGTAACTCACCTGTCCATTAAGCTCAGTCCAGGCTCCTGGCACCTTGTCGTTACCTCTAATAAAGTTATGAATGGCCTCGGCCGGCTGATCCCAGTTAATCTACAGAAACAAATCACAAACTCAGATTATATTAAGAAGCTTCTAAAATGCAAAAAAATGAGGGACAGCATTTATATATATATATATATATATATATATATATACGAATATTCATACAAAATTTATGAATATATTATCCTGAGTCTGAGCTATTAGTTTCGGGTTCCTTGGTTGCTAGACATATTAATATTTTTAATGTCGAGCTCTACTGGCCATGGCAATATTTTAAATACCTTTGCATTGTCCTTTTTCTGCATGGGGTCATAGGTGGCTCCTTCCGTCGGCTGCTTTATTTTCGGGGCAGTGCCCTGGGCAATGAGGCGCACAGCTTCAACCTTGAATTACCAAAATAGGTGTCCATTATAGAGGAGTGGAAAAACATAATAATAATAATTAGGTTTTTCTAATGCTTTTGATGTTGCAGTGACAATAAATATAACATCTAATATTAAATGGATGTTGAGAAAGTGCTTAATAATAAATTTGCAATGCACAGTCAGATTTACATCTCTGGCGCCCTAGGCACAGCAGCTACCGCCCTTTTGTATCTCTTTAGTTCCAGGCAACCATCCCCTAGCAGCGAATCTGCGAGCTGCAGTATTTACATTTTTGTACCAAGGAACATTTGGAAGTGTAAAATAAGGCGCCCATCAAAGGGAAGTACCCCTAGACATCTGCCTAGTTGGCCTAATGAGAAATCTGGCCATGATTATTGTTATTATCCTTTCACATAGTGCTATACAATGGACAAGTATAAAACAAAATACAATATAAGTAATTGCCAAAAGTCACAAAGACTCTGTCTTTGAGCTTGCAATCATTGTTGTCAAAACTGTACTCATATTCCAAATGGGGGAGTACAATGGATTTATATAGTGGCAAAGTTATATTTGTGACAAATAACTTGCTTTTTGAATGCAACAGAAAGTCAAGCATCTAGCATGACTTGAATATCTATTTAATGGATTAATTAATTAATTAACTTACCATCCCTTTGATTCCCTCAGGGAAGAGGAACCTGTTGTATAAGGAGTTCACAGTGTCATCAGGCAGGACCTCACACTCTCTTTGCAATAAGATGTCTCCTGTGTCCAGGCCGTCATCAGCCCAGAAGACGGTGAAGCCCCCGATCTTGTCCCCCTCTATCAGAGTCCTGCAGGTTAAAGTATCCATATTGTGATCTCTTGTGTTCTGTACTGAACTGTCAGTACCTACATACACTGGGCCAGTGGGCATGGAGGAACTGGCATGGTGAAGAAGTCATTTGGGCTGAAAGGGACACTGCAGTCTTATAAGTTCATGTAAGAGAGTGATATTGAGCTTTGGGAATCTATCTATATCCACAAACTTGTGATGATAATAATTAGAGATATTGCATCAAATTAGTCAAATTACCTTGGCAGAGAAAACAAACATAAGCAATTTCTAGTCACATTCCTCTCAAGGGGCTAATTTGGATATAAACCCGTGCCCATCAAATAAGTGCAAATATTTCAAACCACTATGCTGCCTATCTGTGCCATAGAGTAAGTTTAGACATCTAAAAAGCTTAAAGGGCCAAAGTACACACTTTTCACGTTAAACCTATGTTTAGTTCTCCATTAATAAACTAAATACCTGTACAAACAACAGTAAAGCAAATCTTTAGCCGGAAAATATAATTTAAAAGCTAATGGCCACCGCTGTACCCCTCTGCACAAATAATATTTAAATGCACCAGGCCCGATACGTTGATGACATTCATTTGAGATCTATTATTTCGTAATGATACCAAACTGAAGAAAACAGGTGAACATGTTTCTAACTTTTCCCTGTGAACACCTACAGCCTTACCAGTTGATGGCTGAAGCCCCCCGGTGGCGTGGGAGGATTGATGGATGGTAAATTATGGAGCCATGTTTGGGACAATCTATGACCTCCATAGGAATGAATTGGGAGCAGAACGGAAGGACGTTAAGTTCCGCCTCAAGCACCTTGTATGTCTCCACCACTTCAGGTATGGCTTGACCCTTCACCCTCCATCGGGAGAACTTGAACACGGGCACTCCATCCTTCTCCGCCTCGACCCCTGGCCGTAGAAACATAAATCAGTGAGATAATGGAAATGACAAGTAGAGATTGTCCTTGGAAGCGGATATATAAAGTCATTGATAAATAATATTTTTTTCAGTAGGTTGACAAAAATGGATATTCAAAAACAAATATCCAATTACAGACATTTCTGCCCTTTACTATTCCTTTAATTTTCTAATTTTTTAAGGCTCCTATAGGATGACCAGACTGATAGAGACCACCCAGTACTGCACTGGATGGTTAAGAAATTAAAGGACAATTTTTATACACAAATAAGTTAATTTTCAATAATTGGACAAAGAGAAGATTAAAAGCACATTTAATGCATCAAACAGAACTCTGAAATACTAGTAAAAAATGTTCTGAATTTTTAATGTATGAACGTGTATGAATATCTGGTGCCCGTGGCGGAGTTCATGTTATGCCAATCACTTAATTCCTTTTATTAATTAATTTGGAGAATTAGAATGTTTAAAATGGATGCAGACTTCATTGTTTCATACAAATGTATATAATTCAGATAGACACTGTCTGGATATTTTGGTGACTTTTGGTTCTTTCAGAATAAAGAAAGCTATGACCAATGTGGATGTGCTATGTTCCTATAAAGGTTTTTGCAGTTTGAAAATATAAAATACAACATACCCACATCAACAAAGATTCAATAGAGCTCTCTGTTATTTAGATTAACATTTTACTTTTACCAGGAGTTCCCTGGTGGTCCAGCGGTTAGGATTCAGTGCTTTTCCCACTGTGACCTGGGTTTGGTTCCAGTCAGGGAACCAAGAGGTCACACCACCCTGAAGCCATGCATGGTTGGGCCTGGTCAGTACTTGGTTAGGACACCACCTAGGAGTAGCAGGATCTGTATGCTGTGGCCGACTGGAGAAGGAACTGTCAAGCCACTCCAGTATCTCTGCCATAAATACCAAGGGCCTCATTCTATTATCGGCCGTAAAACGGCCGCAAGGCTGCGATTCCTTGCGGGGGTTCCGTTATCTTGGAATTCAATTATATAGGCTATCCCCTTACGGCCGGCCGTATATCTTGCAACCGGCCGTAAGCTCAGAAAACTTTAAATGCAAATATAAATTCAAGATGGCACTGTAAAGCTCTGTAAATGCTAGGGATCATATTGGGGGACATGAGGATTAATAGTAACCCACTCTCAAGCTTGCACATCAGCACAAATCCAAGTTTACATTAACTGTTTATTTTCCGGCTGCGGCGTGGGCGGGTCTGAGGTGCTCCAAGCACTCTGGACTTTTTACATGGATATTTGACATAAATTAAAAAATATTTTTTTTACGGATTTGAGTATAGGGGAATGTTGTGCTATTTTTGCTAACACCTACAATCTCTTTATAGTCTCCTCAGAGTGCAGGATGGCTTTATTTGGGCTTTATAATGTGCTTAATTGGTGCTAGCGGGACCTTTTTCCTGCAAGTAAGCTGCGGCTCGGTTTTAGCCTTGCAGAGAGGGTTCCCGGAGCAATAGAATAGCAACCGGGCTTTTCTTGCGGCCGAAACTCTTGCGGACGTTTTAGATCAAAGGCTTTCCTCCGGCGCGAGCGGCCACAAGGGATAGCAAGGCGCCGGCCGCAAGCCTGCCGGAATCCCCAGCCGGAGGAGAATAGAATAGCCGAATAGCTTGTGGCCGGTCCTTGCGGCCCCGCATCTCCTACGGCTGTTAATAGAATGAGGCCCCAAGTGGATCAACATGACCATGGACATAAAGATGTTCCTGGTGTGTTATTGTCCATGAGGTCACAGGAAATCAGAAATGACTGAATAACAAAAAAAAATCCTGAATACTCTCAGAACAAAAATGTAAAGCAGAAATGGCTCTACATATGAGGACATAAGGCCCTATACAAATGTCTACATAACAAAATAATTCAATAAATCCCACCATCAACATATTTCGAATATATATCAGAAAAAGGATCTTAAAGGGTTATGGAAGTTCCCTGGATTTTACTAGGTATCCCCGTGTATATTATTTACTGTGTAAACTTCCATATCCCTGTAAAACAAGTATTTAAATGTGAAACGAGTCGATGGTCATGGAGTTTAGTTCCATTTTTAGTTCAAATTTACTGAGCTAACCAGGAAGAAGGGTTTGTGCTCTGGCAGTCCACTTCATACTCATATTATTATGGTGAAGGAGTTATTATTGGAGCCTTGGATCTACCGAGAGCTGGACCATTCCTAAACTTTTTAGGATCTATGGACTATTACTGAATTCTTGTTATATAGCATTTGTATAGGACTTTTTTGCCCCTACACTTGTTTTTTTTAGAGTATTTAGGGTAACGGGCAAGCAATGTAATTACAGAGTATATTTTTCCGTTTTATACTCATCTGTTTTTTTGTTATTTTTTCCCCAGAATATTAATAAAAGTTAACTTTTAACTTTGGAGCATTGTGACAATGTGCTATATTGGATCTTATATGGCAAGCTTTAGTGTCTTGGAGGGACATGCTTATACACTACATATAGAGCTGGACATTAGTCACAAAAGCAATGCTGTATTACACAGGGATGGTTTACTGTAACTAGAAAAGGCTAGTACAATGTATAGCCAGATTTTCATGCTGTCTAAGATGAAACCACCTTTCTTTTTGGAGTACAGTGGAAAAAAGAATGCAATTGAAAATAATATTCCCAACCGGCCATACAAAATTAAAAATAAATGTAATTAGCTTTTAAAAAACTTACATTTTGGCTTTATTGTTTCAGAAAATATAAGAACTGCTTCTCAACACTTTCTATTAGGTATTCAGAGGGTGGGAGCTGCCCAAGAGGCTATCCTAAAATGGCTGGACACTAGAGGGAAGGAGGCAGATAATTATACTGGGGCAGCCTCCTAGGCAGCTCCATCTCTGGACCTGATCGCATATCTCTTGGAGTCTGAAATAATAATGTTCAAATTTAAATTTTAAAAGCTTCATTGCTTTTCTTCTCATATTCTGTTTGCTGCTAAAGTATATAATGGATAAGAATTTACTGTATTTTTAGTGCAGTTTTATTGCAGTGCCAGATTTACCTTTTTGGAGCCCCTAGGCAATGAAGTGGAGGAGCGAGCCCCTGCGAGTGCGTGCGCAAGGTATGCACACACCCAAACATATAAATAGCCATTCAGACAGAATACAATCAGTATAATCAAGTAAATAACCTACCTCCAAGTTTAAATACTATTGAGGAGCTACTTTCTACCAATGCTTCCTTACAAAAAAAATAATTTTAGTGAGAAACATATGCACTTACTTAAAGGTATATGAAAGTAAGGTGGGGTTATGAATGCAAACATTTTTTGCAGAAAATAAAAAAATGTGCTGGGGGTGATGTAGACACCCCCAGCAACTGATATTTGCATATTGGATATCTAATTTTTAATGAGATATTAAATATGCAGAACATGTGCATGCTGATTGGCTAAAGGAAAGGAAAGTGTCTGAAATCATGTGACTTCCCACAGTAGGGCAGACTTCAGGTGCTAACTGAGCATGCCTGCACAATCCCCAGGCCAAAAAGAAACATTGTATAAGTTATGCTAATTATCCCTGGGAATTTCAGGGGGTGTCAACATTGAGAGAAAACAGTTTGCAAAAGCAAGAAATTCAGCAAACTTCAGGCTAACGGTTTAACTGTTTGCTTTGGAATTTTTTCATGTATACAATTTTTTTCAGATGCTATAAATTCTCCTCTATCAGATGCATTAATAACCCCGCTCACTTTCATATGCCTTTAAGCTACCAATGTTCAGATTCTGCCCACTCTTTACACTCAGGTGGAAACGCATGGGATGAAAAAGGGAGGGAACAGTGAGCACTCTACACTCTAGTTCCAGGTGGAACCTAGTGGCCAGTCTAAACTGCAGTATTTCATTTTTAAACCAAAAAAGTATTTTTTAGGTGTTTTAAAGTAAAAAAACAGACGCCCCTAGGCAGCTGCCTAGTTTGCCTAATGGGTAATACAGCCATGAATATAAGGATACAGAAGATAAGAGGAAATATATAAGAATATTAATAATGTATAATGTAATTGTATTGCTCAAAATTATAAAAGCATAAAAGAGAAAAAGGAAATAATTAAGAATATGTGTTACATTGTGTTACATCAGTGATACTAATTGATACTCTAACGTTCAAGAATTATTTTTTAAAACTGTTCTGTGTTACTTTGTTGCTACAATGTGTTGCTGTTGATATTCTTGGTTACTTGTAACTGAGTTTCTATTATTACTTTTTCTACTCATTATTGCTTTTTCTACTTATTTAAATTTATTTTATGGTTAATAAAGTTTGTTTTAAAGGTAAAAATATGATGAACTACACATAGAAACGGTGCATGTTTTTAGAATATTTACAAAAATGTATATTTCTGTCATTTTTTAATTGAGGGGTTGTTATTCCTCTGATGCCCCAACTGTGCCCAAAAACTTACCAAGGGGATCTGCTTTGCCCTCTTTATCTGGGATGGTGAACACCCCGACCACCTGATGACCTTCCTTACGTAGCTCCTTATAAACCTCTCTTCCAAAAAGACTCTGCCCAATCAGCGCTATCTTCATGGCTCCGGTGTATGGGGGTCACACTAAAGAGGGGTACAGCAATGTTATTACAGCTTTCCTAGGGTGTAACCCAAAATATATAACATCACAGAAAAGATGCGGATAACCTGATAACATAAAGAAAATGAGAGGCAGTGAAAGTGATTATAAAGTCAATGAAATATAACACAGGTATAAAGTGATCACAAAATCAATATGGCAAAAGGTGATCATAAAACAAAGCATAGTGACTTCCAAAGGGATGGAGAGCGCGCTCTGGGGCTTTTATGTGTTTCCTTCATTCTAAATGGGCAGAAATTGTATAGACCAGAATAAATAACTTTTCAGTTAAATGTTATTAAAAAGTTGATTTTATGAGAAATTATTATTTACACAAAAACGCTGTTGTTTTCCCTGATCTTTTTTGGACTGTAGCAAGAAGTGCAGCACATTTCCCCAGACTGTGTCAGTAAGGCTGTGCAGCTGCAGGTTGTGCCACAGTCTGGAAATGACAGGTTGTGCTCCACCCTGAAGATTTGTAAAAAAAACAGCAGCTATTTTCAGTGTCAGTTTTCTTACAAAAGATCAATTTTTCTTTACTAGATTTACAAATCGAAAAGATGTTTATTTTGTTATTTACTAGTTAAAGTCACGTATCAAAGATGGACCATAATATGGCATGGAGTATCAGTACTATAGGGGTTATGGCACTGAATATCAATACTATAAGTTTTATACCACTGATTATCAATACTATAGTTGCTATGGCACTATGTTATCAGTACTATAGGGGTTGTGGCACTTAGTATGAGTACTATAGATGTTATGGCACTGAGTATCAGTACTATAGGTATTATGGCACTGATTATCAGTACTATAGATGTTATGGCACTGAGTATCAGTACTATAGGTATTATGGCACTGAGTATCAGTACTATGGGTGCTATGGCACTGATTATCAGTACTATAGGTGTTATGGCACTTAGTATGAGTACTATAGATGTTATGGCAGTGAGTATCAGTACTATAGGTATTATGGCACTGAGTATCAGTACTATAGGTATTATGGCACTGAGTATCAGTACTATGGGTGCTATGGCACTGATTATCAGTACTATAGGTGTTATGGCACTTAGTATGAGTACTATAGATGTTATGGCAGTGAGTATCAGTACTATAGGTATTATGGCACTGAGTATCAGTACTATAGGTATTATGGCACTGAGTATCAGTACTATGGGTGCTATGGCACTGATTATCAGTACTATAGGTGTTATGGCACTTAGTATGAGTACTATAGATGTTATGGCACTGAGTATCAGTACTATAGGTATTATGGCACTGAGTATCAGTACTATAGGTATTATGGCACTGAGTATCAGTACTATGGGTGCTATGGCACTGATTATCAGTACTATAGGTGTTATGGCACTTAGTATGAGTACTATAGATGTTATGGCAGTGAGTATCAGTACTATAGGTATTATGGCACTGAGTATCAGTACTATAGGTATTATGGCACTGAGTATCAGTACTATGGGTGCTATGGCACTGATTATCAGTACTATAGGTGTTATGGCACTTAGTATGAGTACTATAGATGTTATGGCACTGAGTATCAGTACTATAGGTATTATGGCACTGAGTATCAGTACTATAGGTATTATGGCACTGAGTATCAGTACTATGGGTGCTATGGCACTGATTATCAGTACTATAGATGTTATGGCACTGAGTATCAGTACTATGGGTGCTATGGCACTGATTATCAGTACTATAGATGTTATGGCACTGAGTATCAGTACTATGGGTGCTATGGCACTGATTATCAGTACTATAGGTGTTATGGCACTTAGTATGAGTACTATAGATGTTATGGCACTGAGTATCAGTACTATAGGTATTATGGCACTGAGTATCAGTACTATAGGGGTTATACCTCGGTATCAATATTATAGGTGTTATGGCATGGATTATCAATACTATAGGTGCGATGGCAATAAATATCAGTACTATAAATTCTTAAGTATCTCTGTTTCCCTTTCTCAAGCAATTATATAAATCCACCTTTATCATTTCTGAAACAAGTCTTATAGAGTTATAAGTAAGGAAGATATAATTATACTAGCGACTTGCCCATCAAAAATGACGGCAATAACATCTGAAGCCTGGCAATGCTGTTTGCCACACAATGCAAGGCTCTCCCACCTCTAACTTGTGGACATTGCGATGAGCGCCTTTGGCGCTCTTTACGAGCTTTTCCCACCGACTACTTTACTTCACTGCTCATTGCAGGCCTCGGCCAACCCACCACTTCCGTGCCTTGCGCTGAGCGCCCCTGTGCTGTATGGGAGGTTTTAAGTTCATTTTTTGTATTAATTGGCGTCTTTTGGCGGTCTTCCGATGGCTTCCGAGTTATGGGCTTGAAAAAAATATCGTCCGTTAAAGTCGTAATTTTTTCAAAGTCTTGCGTGCCTCGGGATCAGCACCAAAGTTCTAAGGCCTTCGGCGATGATCGCGGGCACTTAATCTGTTTCCATCCTCCATTGGTGGAGCATCCTCGGCCAAATTACAGCTATGACGGGATTGACACAAGGAGATCAGAAAGCCCCCCCCCCCCACACACACAAACGAGTCAATTAGCAATGTTTCCATGGGGAGCTTTGTTTACTTTTCTCTAAGCCAATTAACAATTCACATTATAGATCTGAAAGGGTTAAACTTTATGGCCTAATTACTTTTTTTCAAACTTAATTATTATGTTACTGGGTAAATATTTATATCTTAGAGGACATGAGAGAAAGGGGGGAATGATAGAAAACTGCAAGTCTAAGGTAGGGTTTAAGAAAGTCCACAAGGGAGTTGCCAAGGAGCAAGAACAAGAGGTCATGTAATATGTTGGCGCCTTACAAATCAAGGAAATCAACTGTAATAGTAATCAATCTGCAAGTTGTCATCATGCTTGCACGCAGTTGTGGGGGTGGAGGCCCGCGGGACCTAGCTGCAATGACCGCCAAAGGCGCCCAATTGCAGTGGTGGAGATGAGCGCCGCAGGCACTCATCGTGAGGCCTGCGGGACTTTGCAGCATGCAGGGGTGATGAGGCCTGCACAAGTTAGCTGCAATGAGCGCCGAAGGTGCTCTTTGCAGGAGGGATGAGCGCTAGCGCGGAGGCACGCAGGATTCCGAGGCACGCAATACTTTGCAGCACGCAATTATTTACAACTTTAACGGCCAAGCACGTCAGGCCAAAGACCCACAAAACACGAAAAATATAAAAAATAACGATACACCCAGGGAGAAAGCCAGGAAGCCTTGGAGTGAGGTTTTAGCGAGAAAAAAATGGTGGCCGAAAAAACTTAAAATATCGAAAACAGGATCAAAATGAGGCCGAAACACGTAAAATTTACATAAAGAACACATAAAACGGCGGACTTACAAAATACACGATGACGAATCCCGTAACTTCTGCGCGAGGCATGTAAAACATAGACAATCGCCCCCATTTTACACTCCACAACACACTAAATTGCAAATAAGAATATTACGACTCTAAAATGGCAGAGTTTCACGCCGAAAATAACGGTTTTGGCTTGCGATTGTCTATATATACTGCACACTTGGCACATTGCTGACACTTTCTCCTCAGGTCTCACTGTACATTTTCTGCTGAAGGAAAATCCAAAGAGATTGTTAGCTCTTTAGGATATTGATTGCTGGATATTACTGAAAAATAGGTAAAGTACCGTATATACTCGAGTATAAGCCAAGTTTTTCAGCCCTTTTTTTAAGGCTAAAAAGGGCCCCCTCGTCTATATATATGTCTATACGTCTATATATGTATACTCGAGTCACTCTCCCCCCGTGCCTCTCTATCCCCCCCCCATGTCTCTCTAACCCCCCCGTGTCTCTCTAACCCCCCTGTGTCTCTCTAACCCCCCGTGTCTCTCTAACCCTTTTGTTTCTCTTTCCTTCCCCCTTCATCATCCTCAACCACCCCTCCTCATCCTAAACCCCCCTCCTCATCCTAAACCCCCCTCCTCACTTTACCCCTCTAAATACCTCCCCCTCTCCCCTCACTTACCTCCTTCTGCAGCTGCTCCTCAGCTCCTTCACGCTCCTTCCTGCGTCGGGACCCGGCATATGCTAATAACGTGACGTCACATGCGCGCCACGTCATTAGCATTGGCCGGGTCAAGACGCAGGCAGGAAGGAGCGTGAAGGAGCGGAGGAGCAGCTGCAGATGGAGGTAAATGAGGGGAAAGGGAGAGGGGGAGGTATTTAGAGGGGTAAAGTAAGGAGGTGGGTTTAGGATGAGGAGGTGAGGAGGGGGTTTTAGGATGAGGATGGGTGGATTTTATGATGAGGATGGGGGGTTTAGGATGAGGATGGGGGGTTGAGGATGAGGATGGGGGGTTTGAGGATGAGGATGGGGGGGTTGAGGATGAGGATGGGGGGGTTGAGAAAGAGGAGGGGGGGTTGAGGATGAGGAGGGGGGGTTGAGAAAGAGGAGGGGGGGTTGAGGATGAGGAGGGGGGGTTGAGGTTGAGGAGGGGGGCTGAGGAGAGAGGTTGAGGATGGGGGGGATTGAGGATGGGGGGTTGAGGATGGGGGGGTTGAGGATGAGGATGGGGGTTGAGGATGGGGGGTTGAGGAGGGGGGTGGAGGTTGAGGAGGGGGTTGAGGATGAGGAGGGGGTTGAGGAGGGAGGTTGAGAATGAGGAGGGAGGATGAGGAGGTGTTTGAGGAGAGTGATAAGGGAGGGGGGGAAGACACAGGGATGGGAGAGGGGGGAAGAGACACAGGGGAGGGAGAGGGGAGACACAAGAAAATGGCACACAAGAGGGGGACACAGAGGGCACAAGAGGGACACAGGGGGCAGCACATTTCCCACCCTCGGCTTATACTCGAGTCACTCATTTTTCCCAGTATTTTGTGGTGAAATAGGTGCCTCTGCTTACTCGTGTCGGCTTATACTCGAGTATATACGGTATATTAATTGATTAATTGATTAATTCATAATAAAAAATAAATGGAATTTTTGTAATTTAACACTGCCCTGATTGATGAATAGATAGATTCTCAGCTCTTTAGGTGTTGCATGAATGACAATTAAAGATAACAGATTTTTAGATCAATGAATTAACTGAATCAATTAATAAAAAGAAAAAAAATATTACATTAATTAATACATTTTACCATTTAAGGACACACAATAAAAATATAATTTGCTTTAACCTGATTTTATTAAGTCATTATTGCATTAACACAAAATACGCTGCAATTAAAAAAAAATAATACTGTCAGTGGTGAAGAGACTCACATTGGCTGGAAAACAGCATTGTCAGACTTAACATTTTTGTTGCTGTCATTTTTGACGGGCAAGTCGCTAGTTATAATAATAGTAATCACTAATATAGTTTGTAAAGTGTTCATAAAGCTCCTGGGGAGTGCATGCGCCTGCAACGTGTGTGTGTGTGTGTGGGGGGGGGGACAGAGAGTGAGAAAAAGACACAGGGAAGGGAGGGGGGAGAGGCACAGAGGAAAGGAGAAAAGGGACAAAAGGGAGGGAGAGGGGGTAAACAGACACAGGGGGGGGGCAGAGGGGGGGAAGAGTCACAGGGGAGGGAGAGGGGGAAGCGACACAGGGGAGGGAGAGAAGAGAGGAAAGAGACACAGGGGAGGGAGAAGGGGGAAGAGACACAGGGGAGGGAAAGAGGAGAGAAGAGACAAAGGGGAGGGAGAGTGGGAAGAGACACAGGGGAGGGAAAGAGGGGAGAAGAGACAAAGGGGAGGGAGAGTGTGAAGAGACACAGGGGAGGGAGAGGGTGGGAAGAGACAAAGGGGAGGGAGAGGGGGAAGAGACACAGGGGAGCGAGAGGAGGGAGGAAAGAGACACAGGGGAGGGAGGGGGGACACAGAGGAAAGCGACACAGGGGAGGGAAGAGGGGGAAAGAGACACAAGGGAAAGGGGGAAAGAGACAGAGGGGGAAAGAGACACAGGGGAGGGAGGAGGGGGAAAGAGACACAGGAAAGGGAGAGGGGGAAGAGACACAGGGGAGGGGGGAAAGAGACACAGGGGAGGGAGAGGGGGGAAATTCACAGGGGAGGGAGAGGGGGGAATAGACAAAGGGGAGGGAGAGGGGGAAGAGACACAAGGGAGGAAGAGGAGGGAGGAAAGAGACACAGGGGAGGGAGAGAGGGGGAGACAAAAGGGAAGAGAGGGGGGGAAGACATAGGGGAGGTAGGGGGAGAGACACAGGGGAGGGAGAGGAGAGAAAGGGGATGGAGATGGGGGAGACACAGGGGAGGGAGAGGGGGGAGACACGGGGGGGAGACACGTAATATTATACCGTCATTTATGACGGGTAAATGACTAGTAATAATAATAGAGTAAGTTAAGGGCTTATGAGATAAAATACTAATTTACAGAAAGAGTAGTAGATAAGTGGAACCTCCTTCCATATGAAGTGGTAGGACATATACATTAAAGGCACATGGAACAAGCATCTACAAGAGCAGTTTGAAACATTACAAAAGTAGTTTTTTGCATGCAAAATATTAAACAAAACCTGTTTAAACATTGAACATAACAGGAAATGCAGACAGAATACTTTAGTCTGTAAATCTCATTGACAGCGCAGTTAAACTTCTGAATATATTTTTGTGTATTTTTGCTCTGTGACATGTATTTGAAAAAAGAAAACACACTGCAACACATTATCAAATACCTTCATTCAGATGCAAAAAAAATGTTGAAAAGGCCCTTCAAGGAAATATCTTAAAGTTTGGACAAATTTAGGTTAAAAAAAATGATTTTCAGCCTCTTGTTATGGAGGGTCCTTGCAGGGTCTCTTCTGGGTCTGGGGTCCGACTGTGTCTGTACACAACAGCCAAGGTCTGTATGTGGAATGTGGGCGCTGTCCTAGGTCCACCAATCAGGAGGCAAGCACCATTACTGACCTCCCAGGGGCTCGCCCAATCAGAGCACAGTATGCAGATATACAGTACAATGCTCTGCGGTGTTACTGTAGGTCGGTGACCTTGATGGAGCAGATAAGAGCTGGAGGCTACTGCAGCCAAAGGGCAATAGGGGCCAGACCCCAGGGCGGCCGTATTACATATGCACGTTAAATGGCACCATGTCCCTTTAAATAACATAATAGTATTTAAAAGGAACACAGAAAAGGTCCCAGGTATTCGTCACATATATACATATGCAATTTTTACCTTCTACCTGTTGTCTCCTCCCAACTGATAACTACAAACACACCCATCAACCATAGCATGACCCACTGTTAGAGTTAATTAAAGGAACACTGTGATCATACATTTAAATATTCATGTTTTTAGAATGTACAAAAATAAGTAGTAATAATACACCCTTTAATTAATTATTTTATAAGCAATTATGCTGCTATGGAATCTGACATTGTAGTTTCCAGTGATCTACTTCCTGAGGTGGGACCAGAATGTAATGCAGAGCCTCTATCTGCACAGTAGGAATGTGGTAGTAACAACTGCCAGTGCTTTTATTAGCCTTATACAAAGGGTATTAGTTTACAAGAGCACTCCCTGCTGAGACAAAACCTGCCAGGAAGCAGATCAGTAAAGAAAATGGCAGATGCCATGAATAATAATACACTGGAAAATAGTATAATACTAATATGCAATAATAATAACAATAATAATAACAATAATGATAATAATAATAATATATTATAACATTTTGCCCAATATTAAGTTTATTTAAAAAAAATGTTTAAATACCATTTAGAAAAGATTGTCTCCGGAACTTGCTCTTGTTCTGTACTCCAATGATCCTTTAACCCTTTCAATAAAGTCCCAGCTCTTTCAATGAAAACAAAACAGTTAATTTCCTCTGTTATTAAATACATAGAGTGACCAGCAAACCTCTGCCCCGCAGAGCTTGCACTCTAACATCACTTTGCAGATGTCTAGATCTGTATTTACTAAGTGCAGACCACCAGAGACTTTACTCAGAACTACCACCGTACAATTAAGGGAACAAAACAAGTAGGAAAGTAATAATAATAATAATAATAATAATAATAATAATAAGCACTTTTATGGTGTATAAGAGCACAGGTTATATTTCTATCTAATTGCTAGGATGCTCTAGGTGGTCCATAAAGACCCTCAACAGTATTCTGGTGGTCCTCCAAGGTCATGGTCAACAAAGTGGTCCATAGGCAGCACTGCACTAGAGCAATGTAACCCTCTCCTCTGTGGCTCCCATAAATCTCCCAGCAGTGTCTGTGTGGGGTGTAGTGGAGGCAGTGACCCTCCTCCCTGCCTGGGATCAGCACTCACCTGGGTGCAAGAGGCAGCTGAAAGCTCTAGGCAGTGAGTCCCTGGGCTGGGAGGGTGCAAGGTGTTATTATCATAGAAGAGGAGGTGGGGAGGGAGGGAGAGGAGGCGTCACACTGTCCAGGGACCGTCTGCTGCTGCAAACCTGCATTATATGGTGACCCCCAGTGTGACCCCATCACCCTCACTGTAGTGCAATATACAAGTTATTAATGTCATAAGACCCCAGAGCAATGCCATTACTTATTACCATTATATGTCTGCAGAGGCTGCAATGTGTTGCATTAGTTTCCTTTCTGGTGATGAAAAGGGTTAGAAACCTGACACTCCCATCAAGTAACACAAAGGCCAGCAAAGGTGCAACTGCCTGCAAGTCATACAGGGTCCTGGGTGCAAACTGCCTGCAAGGTCCTGGATGCAAGTCATGCAGGGCCATGGGTGCAAATAGTGCAAGGCCCTTAGTGCAAACTGCCTTTAAGGTCTTGGGTGCAAGTCATGCAGGATCCTGGGTGCAAATTGCCTGTAAGGTCCAAGGTCCAAACTGCCTGCAAGTTCCTGGGTGCAAGTCATTCAAGGTCCTGGGTGCAAACTGCCAGCAAGGTCCTAGGTGCAAACTGGATGCAAGCAATTCAGGGTCCTGGGTGCAAGCACTGGGGTCTGGATGCAAGTACTTCAAGGTCCTGGGTGCAAACTGCCTGCAAGGTTCTAGATGCAAACTGTCTGGAAGGTCCTAGGTGCAAGTCATGCAGGGCCATGGGTGCAAATAGTGCAAGGCCCTTGGTGCAAACTGCCTTTAAGGTCTTGGGTGCAAGTCATGTAGGATCCTGGGTGCAAATTGCCTGTAAGGTCCAAGGTCCAAACTGCCTGCAAGTTCCTGGGTGCAAGTCATTCAAGGTCCTGGGTGCAAACCGCCAGCAAGGTCCTAGGTGCAAACTGGATGCAAGTAATTCAGGGTCCTGGGTGCAAGCACTGGGGTCTGGATGCAAGTACTTCAAGGTCCTGGGTGCAAACTGCCTGCAAGGTTCTAGATGCAAACTGTCTGGAAGGTCCTAGGTGCAAGTCATGCAGGATCCTGTGTGCAAATACTGCAAGGGTCTGGATGCAAGTACTTCAGTGAAACTGTCTGCAAGGTCCTACGTGCAAGTACTGCAATGCCCTGGGTCATATACAGCAAGTGTCTGGGTGCAAGCACTTCAAGGTTCTGAGTGAAAACTGCACGCAAGGCCCTGGGTGCAAACTGACTTAAAGGTTCTAGGTGCAAATTGCCTGCAAGTCCCTGTGCGCAAACTGGCTTCAATGCCCTGGTAAAGCTGTATTACTGAAACTAATTCACCTATGTACTGTACAATGTGATCTGCCTAAAATCAAACAAATAGTCCCTGCATGAGTCTGCCCTCTGCAGCATATGCAGACACAGACTCTGTAGAACTCACTTCTCAGCAGTAGGTTGCAGAATGAGTCTCCGCACACCCAGTACTACAGGGTCTGTGTCTTCATGAGCTGTAGTGGGCAAACCCATACAGGAACTATTTGTTTGATTTTAACAGTAAAGTAAAACCAGAGCTTATAACACCGCTTAATAAAATAAAATACATACACATAAATAGATACACAGGGGTATTATACATCTAATAACAGAATCCCCCAGGAACCCTCCATGTCTCTTTAGAACCATCTATGAAGCTTTTGAGGCCCCCCACTCATTCTCAGAAAACTTACCTACTCCCCTCAAAACAACTCTAGTATGGCTGCCACCTTCTTTCTGCTGATATGCAGATCCTTTGATGGTCAGTTGGGTTACTGTAATTATTTTGGGGGTCTTGGTTTGGCTTCTCTCAGGTGCAGTTCCTTGGACACTCACACGGGGAATGGAAAGTTCTTCTAAATGCTCTGATCTCTCAGTAACCTATTAATACCCCTCAGCTCCTTAAACATCTCAAGATGCTGCTAAAATAAGCAGAGCCGGGTAATGTTCCAGGTCCAGATGGAGTAGGAGGCAGCAGGGAGCGTTTATTATACAATACTAGAGAAAGTGACGGACAACTTATCACATTTGAGGCACATCTGTCAGCCAATGTCCTTCTGAGCTCCATCAAACTCATGATCATTGCTCCAATGCCCTCATTTATCCATCTCCGCCTCTGCTGTCCCCTTCTTCATGTGCCCTCAATCTTTACCAGCATCAGAGTCTTCTCCATGGAATCCTGCCTTCTCATGATATGGACAAAATATTTGAGCTTCAGCCCCATGATCAAACCTTCCATTGAACTGTTTGGCTTCATTTCCTGTAATATTGACTGATTGGATCTTCTTGCAGTCCAAGGGACTCTAAGCATTTCTCTCCAACACCAAAAGTCAAAGGCATCAGTTCTCCAGCACTCTTATGGTCCAGCTCTCACATTTGTATGTTACTACTGGGAATACCATAGATTTAACTATGCAGACCTTTGTTGATAGTGTAATATCTTTACTTTTTAATAGCTTGTCCAGACTTGACATAGTTTTTCTCCCCAGTAGCAAAGTGTTGCTAGTTTATAGCGATATAATGCATTGTGTATTGATGTAAAGGTTTATAATGAGGGCAATTCAATGGTGAAAGGATTATTACTCCTCAGACTAACCCACCAGACTAACAGGTTAATTGTGCTGAGGATATTACATCATTCTGTATGTTATGGCTTATTTTATTATAATGCCACATTGGGTACACTGTGGGTTGTGTTTGGATATTTGTACAAAAGATTTATTGGGGAGATAATACAATACATCAGCCTTCCCTGACACAATAGACTGGTCAGGGTATTAATGGACCACTTTACACATTTTTTTATATGCATATTGCCCATGTAGGAAGCATGCCAAAGAATGAGAACTGAGCCTAATATTGAAAGAAATGCAAAAACATATTATTTCTCTATTTGCTTTTCTAATCAGGTAATTCATGCCCTCCTTTGCTGCTGAGTCACTCCTGTCATATTCTGGGGTCAGAAAACACCTTTGCACTAACCCCCTACCCTATCATAATTTATATAGAAGTCTCCTAGAGGGATTTATCAGCAAAGGAGGAATGTAGTGCTTGAGGAGAGCTGCAAATGGAGTCACAAGGAATAAAAATAAAACATTTTAAAAATAAGTATTTTTATGGTTTTTTTTATATTATGCTCGATTTCCATTCTTTGACATAGAAGGGCAGTTTGCTTTAAAAAAAATATTTTATATAGTGGTCCTTTTAAGACCTGGAGAAGGTCAAACTTGAGGCACCAAGCTAAGCAGGATACTCCTGTTGCTCACCTTCAAATACCAAAGAAATGAAGTTTGTGTATTCTGTATATAAAGTTTCTGCAGAGGCAGAACTACTGTCAATGCAGCCGATGCAAGGTACTGGGGCCCTGCCTTGGAGGAGCAGAGGTCAGCCAGGGCCTGATGTGACCTCCCCACAGCCTCCCCGCTGCCCTCCGTTGAACCCCTGTGGCCCTTCTGCTGTCCCCCTTCGACTTCCCGTGGCCCCGTCCCTCCCTCAGCCCGCTGCTACCTGTGGCCCTCCCATGACCCCCTGTGGCCCTCCCGCTGCCCCCAATGGCCACCCTCTGCCCCCCCCGTGGTCCTCATTGGCCCCCTGTGACCTCCTCAACCCTGTGCTGGCTGCAGTGACCCCCTTAGCCCCCTGCGGCCCCTCTTAGGGATCTGTGGCCCACTTCGGCTCTTTTTGTCCCCCTGTGGTCCTCTACTGCCCCCTGTGACTTCCACCGTGCCCCTCCTCAGCAGTTGTCTGTGGCTCCTTGTGGCCCTCTGCAGCCCCTTGTGACCTCCTCTGCCCTCTGGCCTGCCATGGCCCTCCTTATCCCAGGAAGTGGAGACACACACATATATACACACACATATATGTATGTATATATAATATATAAACATCCTTAAACTAACACCAGTAGCTATATATAAGACACCACTGACTTTCTCACCAAAATCAGTCAGATTAAACACCTATCTGCTAACACACTACTTGTCATCATGGATGTAGAGTCTCTTTACAGTAATATCCCACACAAAGATGGCACTGAGGCCTGCTTTAAGTTTCTTTCAACAAACATGCAAAACAATAAATATGGCCCTGATATTATTGTTAAACTAATAGAATATATCCTTACCCACAACTATTTTACTTTTAACCACGATACCTACCTACAGATGATGGGGACTGCCATGGGTACCAAAATGGCTCCACAATACGCAAATATATTTATGGCAAATCTAGAAGAAACATTCTTATCTGCATCCATTTACAAACCATACAGATACATAGATTATCTGTTCATCATATGGACAGAAGGAGAAAGCAAACTCTGAGACTTTCATTGTTCATTCAACACCTTCTATTCATCTATAAAACTTAAAATGGATTTCTCTACAGAAGAGGTAAACTTTCTGGACACTTCTATATCCATCACCAATGGCACTCTCCACTCATCTGTATATAGGAAACTCACAGACAGATGTAGTTACCTACACAGCTTCAGTTTCCATCCCTCCCACACCAAACAAGCCATCATCCATAGTCAAGCTATTAGATACCATCGGATTTGCTCAAACACTGGAGACCGTGATAAAAATGTAAAAACACTGTCTGAATCTTTAAAACAGAAGGGATACAAACCCCATATTATTACCCCAAAAATAATCACTGCCATCAAAATACCCCGTGAACACCTGTTAGAGTACAAAACAAAAGAAACTACTTCACGTATACCTCATACCATGCAATTTTAGAGAAAATACTGAAAATAATCAAAGAATTACAACCATTACTAACTGAAGATACCAAATTAAAATATATCAGCCTTTTTTGATTATAGGTTAAGAGTAGGTTATCAAGGTTAGCATTGCTTGATACAATAAGAGTTTAATCTCTATTTGCCCTATAGAGTAGTATAATGACCAGATAGGGCCCGTTTGTTTCCTATCACCACTGTTTGGTTTACGGCTCTGTGTGAATATGTTCAAGCCTGTTTATTACATTTTGGTAAAAATGTAGCACATTTCATATTGTGTTACTGTCCATTTAAATTGTAGGTCAGGATTTCTGTGTTCCCTGTCCATAGAAGTAGTGTATTACTTATCTATTCCCGTAGTACTTCACTTTATTATATTTGGATCTAGTTCTAGATATAGCTATTACAACTTTTGATGTGTAGGGAACATACCTGGCCCTTTAACATGAGTGTTTTTGATCTCCATGGTAACTCTCCTTGTTATACTCAGAAGAGCCACAAACTTGAATTCAAATCTCGCGACATACGTGAGTACATGATTACTTTGGACGCAATGACGCCATTATTGCGACATCGGCATCATGACGTCATCAAGTGTACGTTCGCAGGCGTTTAAAAAGCCAGCATAATGACCTCAAATTGTGCTCTGATGAATTTGTTCTAACTATTATGGGGAAACGCGCGTCTGGCAGGATAACCAGGCTGATGGGGTAAGCACTTCCCCTATTTCTTTACATAAATGGTTAAATTGACCCGATGGGGAACTTTAGTATTTGATATATTTTGTCAATATATAATGGGGTTTGAGAGCGGTGTTTACAACTCTGCTTCTCAAACTTTTTTCTTTTCATGAACTTCTGTGTCCTGAATCCGGTGGGTCAATAGGCCATATCAATGGATAATTTTTTGATCAATATGGAATAAACAGAGATTCATTCAACAATTACAGAAACATTAGTCAGTTACAAGTTTTATCAATTAGACTGGTACTGTCTTTAGTCATCATTGTATATATATATATTTTGGCATCAATTGGTTCCCCTTTACATGATAGGGGGATATTTTCATATCAAGGGGTCATTTATAGTAGCTTATACTTGTTTCATCAGAAAGAGATGTCAGATATGTAAATAGTGTTTTGTTTTTAATAAAGTTTTTGTGTATTTTCTTTAGTTTGTTGATACATTAATTTACAAAATAGAGTCTTGGATTTACTGGAGCTTGTGAGTTCACATTGGGATCCAGCTCATGTTAAAGTCTATGTATTTATATTTGTAATGATGACACAGCCACACATGGCAACAAGACCTATACCATCAAAGGATAGTATAAATGCACATCCTCTAATGCGGTTTATATAATACAATGTACTTTATGTGACACAGGCTGTTACATTGGAAAAAACGGACAAAAAATGCACTTAAGGATGAATTTACACAGACATGCAATAAGAAAACATAATGAAGACAGTTATTGTAGTCCAGTGGGACACTATTTTAGCCAGAATGATCACTCTATCCAAACCTTAAAAGTCAAAATACTCAGAGGAAAATTTAAAAACATCCAAGAGAGAAAAGCATTTGAAATATAGATTATCACAGTCTTCAACACTAAAAATACAGGACTTAATATGGACTTGGGTTTTCTAACACATTATCAGAATTGTATGGAATTTTTTATTATTTTACCATAACAGGCTTAGCACTCTTAGTGAGATGTTTGTCATATAGGAAATAGATCACTGTGGACTACAGTGCTCTGTTTGTTTTGTTAGTATGTGTATATACTGTATATGCTTCGTTTTCTATGTTGTGTTTATTCCCCCATATGTATTTACCTGATGATGTCAGTGTTGTTTTTATTTAAACTGAGGGTTCCAGCTCATGTTAGTATTGCTTGAGACTTGATAAAGAGAGGTTGAACCTCTCAAAAGCTTGTCACTATAAATAATGCATTTTTCCAATACAAAAGGTATCATAATATACTGCAATACTCATTATCAATCTATATGTATATAGATTAACAATTACTAAATATAGACACACACACATATATATATTTATCTCTCTCTCTCTCTCTCTCTATATATATATATATATATATATATATATATATATATCACATATATAGTTGTGGATCTTGCAAATGTTGGGGGCGTTTGCGATGTTGGCCACGCTTTTGCGGCCCTCGCAAAGCGAGGTGAGCCATATAGGCACAATACTGCAAGGCCAGTGGGATTAAGGCTGCAATGAGCGCTGAAGGCGCTCATTGCAGAGCTCGCGATGAGCGCCACAGGCGCACATCACTAGTGGAGCAGGACTTAGGCTGCAATGAGCGCCAAAGGCACTCATTGCAGGATTAGCAATGAGCGACACAGATGCTCATCGCCAGTGGTGCAGGACTTAGGCTTCAATGAGCGCCACAGGAGCAGATTTCGAGCCCCGTGGGACTTAGGACCGAAGCACTTAAAACGGCCGAATAACGCAACTGGAATCGGGAGCCCCGTAGGACTTAGGACCAAAGCACGTAAAACGCCCGAACCACGCAACTGGAAATACCACCAAAACACCACAATTATGCATCAAAATCGCCTAAGCGGGAAAAAAATAGAGGCTGAAAAAACATAAACAGGATGAAAACGAGGCAGAGGGCAGTAAAAAAGAGCCTGAAGCCAGTAACACTTAACGCAAGCCAGTAACACTTAACGCAAGCCAATAACACTTAACACAAGTCAGTAACACTTAATCCAAGATAGTAACATTTAACCCAAGGCAGTAACACTTACACCCAGGCACTAACACTTAACCCAAGGCAGTAACACTCATCGCTAGGCCCCTAAACTACACATGGGGGATAGGCTCGCAATGAGTGCTGAAGGCGCTCATCGCGAGCCACGCAATGAGCACCGAAGGCGATCAGCACGTGGGTTTCGCGATGAGCGCCGAAGGTGCTCAGAGGAGCCATAGCCTCACATTGTGTGGCAAACAGCATTGCCAGGCTTACAATTTCACTCCCGTCATTTTTGACGGGCAATTTCCTAGTTTATATATATTAAAGAGAGGTTAAGCCTCTCGAAAGCTCGTCAACATAAATAAGGCGTTTGTTCAATACAAAGGGTATCATAATGTACTGCAATACTTATTAGTAATCTATATAGATTATTCATTACTAAATTACTGGATTACTGGACATTCACGACTACCTCACTCTTCAATATATATATACATATATATCTCAGTTATCCGGCACCCACAGGGATTGGTTTATGCTGAATAAATGTAGTTTCCGGTTGTTTGAGAGTTACATATAAAAGAGACCTAGATTAGCTGCACATAGGATGCTCTGCTAAGTATATTTGTCAGTGAAGGCTGATCTAGCAGCAGCAGCTTTCACTCCTCACTTACACTCAGGTACGTTCGGCTGGAGGATGCAGTGCTGACCCTGGGGAATGTAACGCCAACACTGCACTGGCTCAGTCACTCATGTCTGTCTGCTCCCAGGTAACACTGAATTGACGTAGAGTGGATGATATCTAGGTGCCTGTAAGCATTTTGTGGCAGGACAACCTGGCTCCTGGCATTTGTTGAGCCCTGTAAAATTATATTTTTATTTAAAGTACAGTATTCAATTTGTTTCTGGTTGCTTGAGAGTTCTGGTTATATGTGTACTGTGTGAGCTGATGTCGGAGGGGGTCCGGGAAGCGAGGGAGGGGCCCAAATTTTCTTTTTGCATTGGGGCCCCCCATTAAGTAGCTCCGCCACTGAGTTTGTGTATACTGTTCATGAAGTTGGGATACTCTCCGTTTTAACATTTTATGTATTTTTTGTTTATGAAATGTATGTATTCTCTGATTATATTTACCACCCTCTTGTTTGTGTGCAATAAAATATTTCTGGATTAAGAAAATATTGGGCAAATATGCATAATTAAATTTGTGGCCCAATTGCATAATTAAAATTGGTGACTTTGCTGCTGACTCCAGGTGATTTTGTGGCCCCTGCCTGCTGACTTTAGGCCTTGGTGATTTTCTGGCCCCTGTCTGCTGATTCCGGGCCCTGGTGATTTTGTGGCCCCTGTCTGCTGATTCCGAGCCCTGGTGATTTTCTGGCCCCTGTCTGCTGATTCCGGGCCCTGGTGATTTTGTGGCCCCTGTCTGCTGATTCCGGGCCCTGGTGATTTTGTGGCCCCTGTCTGCTGATTCCGGGCCCTGGTGATTTTGTGGCCCCTTCCTGCTGACTGGTATATGCCTTTACAGTTGTGTACGGTGGTTACTGATTGACGGGTGGTGTGATGGCCTCAAGGTCGGCTCACGCCTTATCTACAGTAAATGTTTTCTTTGCTACTCATTGCAGACAGAGTCAGGCGTGTAAGGGGTTACACAACAGAGCCTGGAAAGCTAAGAGCTCTCTGGGAGGCCAAGAGGATCCAATCAGGACATGCCCCCACCCCATGGGGTTACTCCCGTGCGCCCGTCCTTGCCCTTTAACATCTCTCTAATTGCCCCACCATGACATTACATTTGAAACTATTGGATACATTTGTATCAAAGTAAAGGTTCCAAATATAACACACTATAGGTGAAAATATGTATAAGTGTTATAAAAAACATTGCATTTTCCCACTGGAAAGTTAATTGAAATTGGCAAAATTTAGCCGTCAGTCAGCCTTTCTGATCCACCCACGAATCAAGATTCTAATCTATCGTCCATGACATATCATTGCCTTAATTAATGAATAGAGCCTGAAGCATTGTTTTCATTGTCTTTCCAGCAGTCACCTGAGTCACATGAGCACGCCTAGTCATTTTATGTGAACATCATATTAAATAACCCCCAATGTCACCATTGATTTTTGAAATGAGGAAATTGCAAACACCTTATACAGACACTACTGAAAGGAAGTGGAAGAATCCAACTGCAATATCATTAATTGGGCTGTCTTGGTAAGGCTTGGACAATATTATTGCAGTTGAAATCTTCCACTTTGTTTCAGATGTGCTCAGGACAATGAGAGAGGTGTGGAGAGGTACAGCAGTGGCCAAAAGAACGTATAGAATTTTATAAACCCTAATGATGTTATACAAAACGAATAAAACAAACAAAAAATATCTAAACTATAAATAGACTCTGTCGCACCAACAAGTGGATTTCATTTTAAAAGAAAACACCAAAAACTGTTTGTACACTGTACTAGACATTTTTATCTAAAGTAAAACATTCCAGAGAAATTTAGCTTTTAATGTGCCGATCCTTTAATGCTATTGTGCAGCTCCATATACAAAAACTCTCGGTGAGGTAACCCCTCTTTTTGAGAATAAATACTTCTGATTTTTTTTTTTGTATACCTGGAGAATGACGCACTCGACGTTGTGGGGAGAAGTAAAAATTAAATGTTTAAAATCCCCCGATGCGGGCCCTTACAGGGCCCACGGCACAGAAATCGTTAACCCCACCTAAAATTAACCCCCATCGGGACCCCCAGCACAGGGGGTTAATTTTAGGTGCCTGCCGGGGTACTTGAAGTACCCCCGCGGCAGGGTTAACTTTTAATTTAGCACAGGTCCTTTAAGGACCCGCAAGGAGGGAAATTTGAATGAGACATGCTGCGGGGGTCCCGATTGGGGGGTTAATTTTAGGGGTTAACTATTTAACTGCCGCTGGGTCCCGACCGATTTGCCAGTTGCGGATTTGGAAGCCAGTGCGTCCTTGGGGATTCGTAGCAATTTAATAGCAAAATTGGAATGTAACAGTTACGGGTTTGACAGATCAAAGGATTTGCAGGCACGCAGTTAAAATTTCCATGTCCCTTAGGCTTTTTTCGCCCTTAAGCGCAAGTCATTTGCGGGGAGCTTTGAGGGACCAATTTAATAGCCGCAAGTCTTGCGGGCTACGGGTTTACACATCAGGAGAATTTAATGGGGCTAAAAGTTGGGCGTTATTAGGAGATGTCTGAGGGATATTAAGAGGCAAATTATATATGTTTTAAAAACAACATGGTAACATGTCTAGATCACATGTTTATTAACAGACTTATTTGAAAGGAATTGCACAGATCTGCATGGATGGTCGGTTTTTGGTAAAACTAAGAATAAATCCACCCAGAGCCATGTGATCTGGCTTCTTTTGTGTTTACATGTAGTGCGTGTGATAAGTGAGTATGTTATAGTGTTACGTGCAATTCTACACAAACCAAAGTCCAGATAAGGGGGGATTAAACAGATAAGATAAAGATGCGCAGGTTGATAATGGTTATAATTGGTTGTCTAAAAGCCATAAACATTACAAATTAAATATTACCACCCTGCTGGAAGGCTGCTCCACCGATCCACCACCCTCAGCGGTGTAGTAGCACACGTGTAAATTATCTCCAACTTCACTTCACTGCCCCCATAAGTTCCCCAGAGGCTCTAGCACAAACCTTCCATTAGGACCCCCATAGTACCTTACCATTATGTACCCCATGCCCTCTGGGATGGGGGCTAGTAGCTTAAAGAGGGGGGAATATTGCCTCCTCTACCAACATCCTTTGGCCATTGGGTCATAGTGAGGGGCATAGGAACTGGGGGGTGGGACAAATCCCACCCAGATTAAATGAATAGGGGACACAATTAATAGCAAACATAAACTTAATTGTGCATTATCGGTTTTGGCCACTAGAGCATGTCTTCCTCATTAAAATCTTTGACCCATAGTTTATCTTTCAATTCCCTTCTCTGATTGGCTATCAATTGACCAATCAGATTTGTTGGGGTCTTAGAGAGTGGTCACAAAACTTTACAGTCACTCTTCAAATATTATCAGTCTCAAATAACATAACTTAATCAGTGGTCCCATATAATAAGGAGTTTGTGGAAGCACTTGTAAAGTACAGACTCATTAGGTATGGAAACATTAGGATGTGATTGGTCAGTTATTTGTAACGTGATTTTCACGTGTAAAACATTATCACGAGTCAGGAAATCTTGAACCTATATTCGGTAACTTTTTGGTTTATATGTGATCAATTATTAATTAATTCTCTGTAACTGATGATGTATTAAACCATTTTTATATAAAAAAAATCACTTTTGTACATTCCTGAAAAAAACAAAGATACAGAACCACATGGAAAATACAATGACTTATTAAAGGGCCACTGTCTTGCTCCAGGTTTTAAAATAGTAACAATGAGTAAATATTTTTTTAAATATTGTAAGTAAATAAAATTTGAAGTTGTTATTTAAAATAGTTGTTTTGCTTCTCACCTGAAGGTTGAAGCTCTTTCCATCTTTTATAAACCAATCGTGGCAGCAGTTCCACCAAAGCTAATCAGTTTGTAAATGTTTTGGGGAGGTCCGATTAAAGTTATGGGGAAAAACATCTAATTTCAATGTAAATTTTTGCACAAATATTAACTTTTTAATCACTAATAAAGTTTCTAAATGTACGTAACAATCCAGTGGGAGCGCATGCGCACTATAGAAACTATTTGTGCGCCTTCATCATTCAACGCGAGGCCTGCAATGAGCTCCTTCGGCCTTCTGCGCTTATTGCAGCCTCGTCATGCCAGTCACGTACAGGCCTTGCGATGAGCGCTTTCGCCTCATTGCAGGCGTTGGCCAATCCGCACTGTCACCACTATCTCCCTCCCGTGTCTCTTTGCCCTGTCTCCCACCCCTGTTTTTTTCCCCTTATCTCCCTCCCCTGTGTCTTTTTTCCCCCCTCTCTCACCCCTGTGTCTCTTTCCCCCCACTCCCTCCCGTGTGTCTGTTTCCACCCTACTCCCGCCTTTCCCTCCCCTGTGTCTTTCTCCCCCCCCCCTTCCTCTGTGCTCCTTTTTGCATTTGCGGGTGTGAAACCATTTGCCGGCTTGGGAAATTGTTCATTTTCCCAAGCCTAAAATGTGTTTCCAATTTACAGGCTGGAAAAAAAGTTACTGCTTTATGGACATTTTTTCCTCGATTAGCCATTTTCAGACACCCCAAAAATGGCAATTAAATATCAAATTACCGTAGCTTGTAACCTCACTTCAGGCTCCCTGCCTCTCCCCCTGTGCTGTGTTTGAGGTTGTAAGTTAATTCTTTAATTAATTGGCGGTTTTCCGACAGCTTCCGAGTTAAGGACTTGAAAAAAATGCGTCCGTAAATCCATAGTGTTTTTGAAGCCCCCCTCAAGCCAGTCACGTACGGACCTTGTGATGAGCGCAATTACAACAAATATATATACAAATGAATAGAGCTCATAGATTAACTGAATGGAGCTTAAGGACCAAGGGCCTCATTCTATTATCAGCCGTAGGAGATGCGGGGCCGCAAGTACCGGCCGCAGGCTATTTGCCTATTCTATTCCCTTCCGGCCGGGGATTCCGTCAGGCTTGCGTCCGGCGCCTTGTTATTCCTTGCAGCCGCACACGCCGGAGGAAAGCCTTTGATCTTAAACGGCCGCAAGAGTTTCGCCCGCAAGAAAATCCCGGTTGCTTTTCAATTGCTCCGGGAACCCTCTCTGCAAGGCTAAAACCGAGCCGCAGCTTACTTGCAGCAAAAAGGTCCCGCAGGCACACAATTAAGCACATAATAAAGCCATAATAAAGCCATCCTGCACTCTGAGGAGACTATAAAGTGATTGGAGGTGTTAGCAAAAATAGCACAACATTCCCCTACACTCAAATCCGTAAATAATTTTTATTTTAATTCATGTCAAATATCCGTGGACAAAGTCCTGAGGGCTTGGAGCACCTCAGACCCGCCCAGGCTGCGGGACGGAAAATAAACAGTTAATGAAATCTCGGATTTGGGCTGATGTGCAAGCTTGAGAGGGGGTTGCTATTAATCCTCATGTCCCCCATTATGATCCCTAGCATTAACAGAGCTTTACAGTGCCGTCTTGAATTTATATTTGCTTTTAAAGTTTTCAGACCTTGCGGCCGGTTGCAAGATATGCGGCCTGCCGTAAGGGGGATATCCTTGCGGCGCCGTCTATTTGAATTGCAAGGTAACGGGAGCCCCGCAAGGAATCGCAGCTTTGCAGACGTTTTACGGCCGATAATAGAATGAGGCCCCAAATAAATGTATTTCAAGGACCAACTGAATAGAGCTCACGGACCAACTGGGTGGAGCTCAATGACCATTGGTGATCCACCGCCATACATGAAACTTCTAATAGATTCAGCCATGAGATTTGTCGGGGGTGCGGTTCAGCCATACGTACGAGACTTATTATTGGTTATAAGTAGAGGTGGTGCGAGTGAATACAAGGCCCTGATGCAAAATAATTTGGAGCCCCCCAAAACACCTTGTAAAGGTCTATAACAAAGACAAAAATAAATCTTGATGCTTATTTGCATCCTCCCCAAATAAATTAAGAGTATCCCTTTACTCCACACTGCTGCCATCAGTAGACACCCCCAACCTGCAGTAGCCCCTGGTGATTTGCATCTGCTGCACCAGCACTAGCCCCGCCATTGGTAATGACAATTTCTTGGGCCATATTTGTACTGTTCCTCCATTTTCAGTTTGTTTTCTATTCTGTTTCACATTGTACACCAATTTTGGTTTAATATTTACCAGATCCTTTACGCCTCTTTATGAGACATTAGATATAAAATACTTCAGATTCAGCATCTACAGGTAAAAATAACATTGTTATGTCTTAGGCAGAATTATCTCTTCAAGAGTTATGATCCGTCTCCGTTTAAATTTCCTTTTTTTAACTACTGTCTAAAGTCCAAAGTTAACTACAAACCTCCTTAAAGGGCCAGTTGTTTGTGAAGTAAGCACCACACCAACATTAACAGCTGTGTAAGGCATGGGCAGAATGCTTTAGTGGTATAATAAATCCTTTAATGATGACCTAAACAGGGCCACCCTAGCCTCTAAGAGCCCATGTGGGAGGGTGGGCCATTATCCCCTCCCATCAAACCATTCCTAATCTAACCCAAAGCGGACACACCCATGGATGTCCATTTGGACCCAATACCGCCCCCATAAGTTCCCCAGAGGCTTTAGCACCAACCTTCCATTAGGACATCCATAGTCCCTTACCACTATGTACCTCTGCCCTCTGGGCTGGGGGCTAGTAGCTTAAAGAGGGGGGAATATTGCCTTCTCTACCAACATCCTTTGGCCATTGAGTTATAGAGAGGGGCATAGGAACTGAGGGGGGGGGGGGACAAATCACCCCCAGATTAAATGAATAGGGGACACAAATAATAGGGGGGGGGGGGAAGAGACACAGAGGACGGGGGAAAGAGACACAGGGGAAAGGGGGAAAGTGACAGAGGGGGAAAGGGGGAAAGAGACACAGGGGAGGGAGGAGGAAGAAAAGAGACAGAGGGGAAAGGGGGAAAGAGACACAGGGGAGGAGGAGAAGGGGAAGAGTCACAGAGGAGAGGGGAAAGAGACACAAGGGAAAGGGGGAAAGAGACAGATGGGCATGGGGAGGGAGAGGGGGGAAGAATCACAGAGGAGGAGAGAAAGAGACACAAGGGAGGGAGGAGGGGGGAAGAGACAGAGGGGGGAAGGGGGAAAGAGACACAGGGGAGGGAGGAGGGGGGAAAGAGAACAGGGGAAAGGGGGAAAGTGACAGAGGGGGAAAGGGGGAAAGAGACACAGGGGAGGGAGGAGGAGGAAAAGAGACAGAGGGGAAAGGGGGAAAGAGACACAGGGGAGGAGGAGAAGGGGAAGAGTCACAGAGGAGAGGGGAAAGAGACACAAGGGAAAGGGGGAAAGAGACAGATGGGCATGGGGAGGGAGAGGGGGGAAGAATCACAGAGGAGGAGAGAAAGAGACACAAGGGAGGGAGGAGGGGGGGAGAGACAGAGGGGGGAAGGGGGAAAGAGACACAGGGGAGGGAGGAGGGGGGAAAGAGAACAGGGGAGGGAGGAGGGGGGAAGAGACACAGGGGAGGGAGAGTGGGGGAGAGACAAAGGGGAGGGAGAGGGGGGAAGAGACACAGGGGAGGGAGAGGGGGGAAGAGACACAGGGGAGGGAGAGTGGGAGAGAGACACAGGGGTGGGAGAGGGGGGAAGAGATACACAGGGGAGGGAGATGAGGGGAAGAGACAAAGAGGAGGGCGGAGAGACACGGGGGAGGGAGGAGGGTGGAAATAGACACAGGGGAAGTAGGAGGAGAAGAGACACAGGGGAGGGAGAGTGGGGGGGGAGACACAGGGGATGGAGAGGGGGAAAGACACAGGGGAGGGAGAAACACAGGGGAGGGAGAGTGGGAAGAGACAAAGAGGAGGGGGGAGAGACGCAGGGTAGGGAGAAGAGGGTAAGAGACACATAGGAGGGGGGAAGACACAGGGGAGGGAGAGGGCTGGAAAGAGACACAGGGGAGGGGGAGACACATATAATATTATACCATAATTTATGTTGGGTAAATGACTAGTGTAAATTAAACTACAACCTTGTTTAGAATGATCGTTATTACTAAATAATTATGACAACTGTCCCTTTTCATTGTACACAGAGGTTTCAAATATTGTACCATTTCAATCTGTAAGTAATGACAAACCATTGAGTGCTTTCTTACCTTCATTTTTACCTGTTTATCAACCTTTCAAATCCACCCACTAAATACAGACTGATATTTCTTTCTAATGGATTATTATTGTCAGTTACCCTTTGGAGCGCTGACCGCTTCCGGTGTAAAGCCGCATGAAAGTGAAAAGACTGAGCGTGCTTATATCAGTGACTAGGCTGATTACTCCCTGGGGTCTGCTGTGTCCCTTTAAGGCTTGGGTTAAACAGACATGAAGGTAACCTTTATCTTGCTTTTTTTGCTCCCATGCTGCATATTAAGCTCATTTTGGTGAACAAACTACCTATAAAACCACTCTTAAAGTAATATAATATTATTCCATGAAAGGGGAGGGTTCAGAGCACTGTTTCAGCCAATGACCTCAGTACAAATTGCTTTTCATGCTTTTCCTGTTTATACTGTGTGACTTAATTAATCACCTTATATAAAGCTAGCAGATGTTCAAGCTCAATTATCTAATAATTCCATTTAATTACAGTCAGGTCCATAAATATTGGGACATCGACATAATTTTAATCTTTTTGGCTCTATACACCACCACAATGGATTTGAAATGAAACTAACAAGATGTGCTTTAACTGCAGACTTTCAGCTTTAATTTGAGGGTGAACGGTGTAGGAATTACAACAGTTTGTATATGTGCCCCCCACTTTTTAAGGGACCAAAAGTAATGGGACAGATTAACAGTCATAAAACAAACTTTCACTTTTTAATACTTGGTTGCAAATCCTTTGCAGTCAATTACAGCCTGAAGTCTGGAACGCATAGACATCACCAGGCGCTGGGTTTCATCCCTGGTGATGCTCTGCCAGACCTCTATTGCAACTGTCTTCAGTTCCTGCTTGTTCTTGGGGCATTTTCCCTTCACTTTTGTCTTCAGCAAGTGAAATGCATGCTCAATCGGATTCAGATCAGGTGATTGACTTGGCCATTGCATAACATTCCACTTCTTTCCCTTTTTTCACCCCTGAGACATTCATTATTATTTGTGCTACGTTGTTATGCAAATGAGACACCCCAGAATACTAATTAGCCATTTTTATGTGTTTTGTCTGTCCCTGTGACGGCCAAAACAATGACCCCCAATGGTGTAATTCAGTTATATCCCTACTCACCATTATAAAGTACTCAGAGCCACAAATTAAAACACTGAGCTGCACATTAGCCACAAAGGCAATGCAGTATTTCTCAGGTATTACTTACTGTAAAGAGAAAAGGCTGGCATAATGAAATGCCAGCTTTGAATGGTCTTTAATATGACCAACTTCCTGTTGGGGTGGCAGTGTCCCTTAAAGCAATCAATGATTACCCCCTTACACTCCCCTCAACAACTTCTTAATCCTCCATCACCCCCTTGCCCTCCCTTAGATCCCCCATAACCGCACAATCACTCATATATTCTCCATCAGATCACCTCCATAAGCCCCCATATCTACCCCTTGCCCCTCCCCAAATCATTGCCATGACCCCGGTTACCACCACATAGCTCTAAATAACCCCTTTCCCCCACTAGTCATCCCCTTTCTTCTTCATTAACCCCTTTCTACCCCCTCATCAACCCATGCCACCTCATCACCTCCATAACCCTCCCCTCAACACCCCCATATTCCTTTATCACCTCTATAAACTTGACTCATTACTCCCATAAACCACCCATCACATCCATACCCCTCCTTTATCGCTTGCCCCCCAGGTCCCAGCTGCCTTGAGATCATTAACAAGATCCTCCCGTGTAGTTCTGGGCTGATTCCTCATGTTCATTGAAACTCCACAAGGTGAGATCTTGCATGGAGCATCAGACTGAGGGAGACTGTCAGTTATTTTGTGTTTCTTCCATTTGCGAATAATCGGACCAACTGTTGTCACCTTCTCACCAAGCTGCCTGTCAATGGTCTTGTAGCCCATTCCAGCCTTGTGTAGGCCTACAATCTTGCCCCTGACATCCTTGGACAGCTCTTTGGTCTTGGCCATGGTGGAGAGTTTGGAATCTGATTGACTGATTCTGTGGACAGGTGTCTTTTATACAGGTAACGAGCTGAGATTAGGAGCAGTCCATTTAACACCTTGGAGCCAGAAATCTTGCTGATTGATAGGGGGTCAAATACTTATTTCCCTCACTGACCTGCAAATCAGTTTATAACTTTTTTGACATGCATTTTTCTTGTTTTTTTTTGGTTATTCTGTCTCTCACTGTAAAAAAATACACCTACCATTAAAATTATAGACTGATCATTTCTTTGTCAGTGGAAATGTTCAAAATCAGCAGGGGATCAAATACTCCCCCCACTGTATATAAGACTCCAGATCTCATTGGCAGCCATATAGGACTCATACATTCATATCCCTGCACATTTTGCCCTAATGGCAATTATACACTCATATCAGTTTATTCTATTCCAGGACCTTCATGTTCAAAAAAAGAAACACACTGTGAAACATTATCAGATCTCCTCTTTCAGACGCAACACTGAAAAAAAATGCTTTCCATGATCCTGTAAGTTGAATAATTAACTATAAAGTCTATGAAAACCCCGAAGCAATGCGACAGGTGCAGAGGCTCCCAGGGGCCCGAGTCCAGGGGCCGGAGTTTCATCACAGCTGTATGTGGTAATTTATTGATTGATTGCGCAGAATTACAAGGTCAGAGATCAAGGCGACGACTGAATAAGCAAAATGTTCCTGGGTATGATACAAACCTTTAATAAGAAACGTAGGAAATAGCAGCAAATAAGAACTAATGGGCCATCCCCTCTGCCCATGCTCATAGAAAATGAAACAAATACCAGCTATAACTGTAACCAGGCCCTGAGTGCAATGGTGGATAGAGGACCCAGTGGGAAAAAAGTAAGAAAAACTACTGAGAAAAATTCTACAAGTCCAAGTTTCAAGGGCCCCTGCATGTGAGGGCCCCAGTGAAATGCACTTCTTGTACCATCTATTTCCCCACCCCTGCATAGCCCTTTAACCAGTGGTGGAGGTAGTGAATGGAGGACACCAGTGTAAAAAACATTGTGGGGAAAAAACACAATGCTACCTGGATCGCTACCTTGTTGTGATGTACGCCAATGAAGCTGTGAGCTATACCATGTAAGGTCACCCAAGATGGGCAAGTGATAGCAGAGAGATCAGACAAAGCCACTGGAGGAGGAATTGGTACCCACTGCAGTATCTGCCAAGAAAACCATATTGATAAGCAGAACCAGAGACATAACGATAGATGTGCCTGGAGTGCTGCAGTGCATAGGGTCATGGAGAGTCAGACATGACTGAACAAAGTGCTAAGGAACCCTGCATGTGAGGGCCCCAGTGAAATGCACCTCCTGCACCACTTATTTCCCCACCGCTGTAGTCCTTTAACAATATGAGCTGCACCCAGCATAATGGAGTCAACAGAAGTAAAATGATTAATAATTGCAATGTTTTATTATACCCTTCTGCTTGCCTCTAGGGTCGGCCATGTTGGACTCTCTAGCTCCGCCCATCCCTCAGAGTGAGGCAGGCAGCACAATGTGAATCTCCATATCTTCTAATGCAAACACAATAAAGCCGGCAGCTTCCTATTGGTCCAGACTGGCCTATACTGTAGCAGCCATTGTAGGAGGAGCTTATAGATGAGAGATGTGTCTGCTTAGGTTATTAATCATATTACTCTGAATATTCCCCAAGCAGCCAATGAGAAGGTGGTTATCAGCCTATGAAGATTCTCCTATATGGACAGAACACTCCCCTTAACCGTCTGATGAATTTATTTGGTAAACATGGCAGACAATGTAGGAGGAGCTCCTCAATCCACTCATATTAAATCTGTGTCTGCTTAGGTTATTAATCATAATACTCTGAATATTCCCAAAGCAGCTAGTGAGAAGGTGTATGCAGCCTATGAAGGCAGAACACTCACCTTAACAGTTTAATTATTGTACTTAATCTCAATTATCTTGAACATTTAACAGATTCCTTATTTATTTTGGTTTTGTCTTGTCCGCCATCTTACTTAATTAATAAATAATTTTGACAGACATTGAGAAAGTTATTTGGGAGTCAGAAAGTTCTGTGTATAGAATACATCAAATATATGATTATAAATACTACTAAATACTACTTCACTGAAATGATTGTGGGTGCGTGGAAAGTCCTTCCAGCAGAGATGGTAAGAGAGCGATGTGATCCCTAATATAATCATAAGGACAGAGAACAGAAAACCAGGTGGAAGAGTTTTTAAACTTGATACACATTTCACTTTTTTAATTATTTGTTCATAAGTGTTTATGTCTGATGGATCTGAAAGGACCAAAAATCACAAGCTCTTGGCGAATCCTCATGTAGTCTTAATGCTACAGCAAAAATACAGACATTAGTATATGCAGGAAGCTTGGGATTTTTCATCATTTGGTATCTCTAGGCATAATGACCCAAACAGAAGCAAACTGAAATATATTATTGAACTGAAGAGAGTACGTATTTACAGGGAGCTTGTAATTTATGGCCCCTTCCAGGCCTTAGACTTTTCTAGTTCTTTCTTCCCAATATGTCGTTCAGTGTAGCTTAACACTCATAGGAAGTAAGCATTTGGAGAGTAACAATGTAGCATTTAAAAACTATTTTAATACAGCGATAGGATTGTAATTAACTAATTACAAATAACTTTTGTAGACATTAATAACAGCCTTATTAATTTGTGATTCGGCCAATTGAATAAGGCTCTATGTAAGCACAGAGCATATTTTTTTTACAGAAGTTTTTAGTTAGTGAAGACCTTGCTTTTGGATAGAAGTTCAATAACTAAAAACTTCTGTAAAAAAATATGCTGTGTGCTTATATAGAGCCCTATTCAATTGGCCGAATCGCAATTTAATAAGGCTGTAAAAAACAATAATTTCCTCTTTTGGCCAGAGGAGGGCAGCAGAGTACACATAATGCAGCTCTACCCTGATGCGCTACCTGGTTATTATGGTCTCACCTGCATCAGGGCTCATGGTTTGCAATAAAATAAAGATGGATATAATTTTATAGCTAAATATAACCTTAGCTTTTCACTGAAATGTGTGTGTTAGCATTGCTCAGTCATGTCCGACTCTCTGTGACCTCACAGACTGCAACACACTATGCTGATCCACTGGGTATTCATGGCAGAGATACTGGAGTGGATTGCCAGTTCCTTCTCCAGTGAGCCACAGCATACAGCTCTTGGTGTTCATAGGTGGTCTCCCAACCAAGTACTGACTAGGCCCAACCATGCATAGCTTCAATGTGACCTCTTGGTTCCCTGACTGGAATCAAACCCAGGTTGCATCGGTGAAAGCACTGATTCCTAACCACTGGACCACCAGGGAACCCATCCACTGCAATACTTAAATACTAATATTCCATTTATTCAATTTTTATGATTAAATCTACCTTGTAAAAGCAAACTTTGTTACTTTGTCACAAACTTTTTTTTTTTAGTCCTCCCCATTATATATACTAGCGACTTGCCCGTCAAAAAATGACGGCAATAAAATTGTAAGCCAGGCAATGCTGTTTGCCACCCAATGTGAGGCTTTTGCTTCTCTGAGCCCCTTTGGCGCTCATTGTGAACCTTTCCTCTTGCCTACTGTACGGGCCGCTCATTGCAGGGTTCATTAACCTGCATGTTTAGTGCTTGGGAATGCCTTGCGTCTCTTTCCACCATCTGCCCCCTGTCCCTTCCCTGTTTCTTTCTCCTCTGTGTGTCTGCTGAATGTTTGTGTGGTGCGCAGTGAGTGCCATTTGTTTTATTCGCAAAGTCCCGCGTCCCTGTCGTTGTTCGTGTGTGTTACTGTCTTTGCCGTCGTGTATTTTCTAAGTACCGCGTGCAAGGCTTTGCTCAGCCTCGTTTTCATCCAGTTTGAGAAATTTTTAACGTTTTTCGTCCGTCATTTTTCTCTCGCTTAGCCGATTTTCGAGTGACGAAACACGTCAAATAAAGCTCAAAATCGCTTGCAACCTCACTCCCAGGCTTCCTGGCTGTCCCCTGTGTGTGTGAATATGTTTTTTGATTTCCGTGGGTCGGCTGTTAAATTCGTATTTTCATGTGTGACGGCGCCGCTAGCTGCAATGAGCGCCTTCGGCGTTCATTGCAGCCTAAGTGCTGCGCAGCTGCTTCTGTGCTCATATCAGCCTAAGTCCCTCGTGCTTCAATGCCTCAACTGCTCGCCTCGCAAACAATGAGAGCCTTCGGCGCTCATTGCCTAAATCCTCCAAGCTCGTAAGGCTTCAATGCCTCAACGACTCGCCTCACTTCGCAAGGCTCGCAAGCGTGACGACAAATCCCAGTTTGACAATTATAATATGTGATTCTTGTATCATTATGGGTGCAATGTCATAAAATCTGTGGCGGATATTAGTATTTATGTCATATATGTGATTTGATCAACAGTTTTGTGATTGTCCAGTCGCTGTTTTAAATTTCCACCTTGGGACAGTCAAGCTAATTTGTTAATAGACCATATGTGGGTCAAGCTAAGAATGGGACACCATTTTTTTAACCCCTAAAACATTTTTCCCATTGTCACATGTAGTTTTCTAAAGGAGAACATTGTAAATGTGGTACCACAGTGGTCCTGAATAAACTATGTCCTTTTAATGTGATTGTCCCTACAGTTTTAGAGGCTATTTAGTCATGCCAGTTGTGTATTTCTATGAGTCCCAGCAAATGATGTCCACCTATACACAGTGATCTTTCTGTCTATAAGTGCTACTGGCATTTTCTTACATATAGTGCTGTAGATATACACACACAGACATATACATGCATGTGGTATGCATTGGATGGAAGGTAGAAGCTGGGTAGAAAATGGGGCATGGGAGCAGCAATACACCTAAATACACCAGCCAGTTTCTGAATTTCCAGGAATGGCAGACATTTGTATTTGCCTGGTATGTGCCCATAGTGGAGTGTCCCATCTGTGCAACCTGCTCCTTGTGTGGTTATGCCTAGGCAATTGCCTTGTATGTGCCCATAGTGCAGTGCCCATCTGTGCCACCTGCTCATCATGTGGTCATGCCCAGGACATTGCTTGGTATGTGCCCATAGTTGAGTGCCCCAACTGTGCCACCTGCTCATTGTGTGGTTGTGCCCAGGACATAACTAGTATGTGCCCATAGCTGAGTGCCCCAACTGTGCCACCTGCTCATTGTGTGGTTGTGCCCAGGACATAACTAGTATGTGCCCATAGCTGAGTGCCCCAACTGTGCCAACGGCTCATCATGTGGTTGTGCCCAGGACATTATTGGTATGTGCCCATGTGTATGTGCTCAGGACAGTGATTATTATTTTGGGAAGTCCCTCTCTGGGTCAGCACAAACGGTTCCTCTGCACTTCTAGGAATCATCTCTGACACCAGCATTGCTAATGATACTGGTGCCAGGGCAATAACATGCTGCATCAAGTTTACACAACTCACTGTGTGCCAAGCAAAGTGACCCTTTCATGGCCACAGACATTAAGTGAGAGCGTACATGAGAGAGAGAGAGAGAGAACACATACATGGGGGCAGGGCCGGATTTACATAGGCACAATTTTTTTACCTTGCATATATGTGCCCATATTTTTAATTATGTGCTTCCTAGAAGGTGGCAATGGTAATCTTCAATAGCAAAAACTTGCATGGCAGCTACTTACCTCGGACTTCCCAGAAGTGTAATATATCTCTACGAAAAGACCTAGAATCATCTTGTTTGGATCCATGAAATCTAGTTAGTTGCCGAGTATTATACATGTCCATACACCTTGATAACCGATAAGAGCCCACTCCATGAGTCCAAACCAACTCCATCTGATCCAGCTTAGTTTATATATATATATATATATATATATATATATATATATATATATATATATATATAGATATAGATAGATAGATAGATAGATAGATAGTCACACACCGGCTTATTATATGTAGGCAATTGTACCTTCTCCAAAAAATAAAAGATGCTGCATCTTTAATTACTCGTCTTTACACATTTATTGATGCAGAAAAACAGGACTTTGCACATGCAGCTAATGAATTGAATAATAATAAAGGTTAATTTGTGAGTTGTACATAATTTAGAAGTACTGATAAATAATGTATTGGTCACTAATGAGATGTCACATGACTGGCGAGTGGCTAGGAGGGTCATGTGGTCGGCTTTGTGTTTGTTGGATGAAGGTGCAGGAGGTGCAGGGAAGGAAAGGATATTTAGTAATGGTCAGGGCATACACTAATGGTCAGGGCATACACTAATGGTCAGGACACTCACTAATGGTCAGGACACTCAGTGATGGACAGGACACTCACTAATGGTCATGACACTCAGTGATGGACAGGACACTCACTAATGGTCAGGACACTCAGTGATGGACAGGACACTCACTAATGGTCAGGACACTCACTAATGGTCAGGACACTCAGTGATGGACAGGACACTCACTAATGATCAGGACACTCACTAATGATCAGGACACTCACTAATGGTCAGGACACTCAGTGATGGACAGGACACTCACTAACGGTCAGGACACTCAGTGATGGACAGGACACTCACTAATGGTCAGGACACTCAGTGATGGACAGGACACTCACTAATGGTCAGGACACTCACTAATGGTCAGGACACTCAGTGATGGACAGGACACTCACTAATGGTCAGGACACTCACTAATGGTCAGGACACTCAGTGATGGACAGGACACTCACTAATGATCAGGACACTCACTAATGATCAGGACACTCACTAATGGTCAGGACACTCAGTGATGGACAGGACACTCACTAACGGTCAGGACACTCAGTGATGGACAGGACACTCACTAATGGTCAGGACACTCAGTGATGGACAGGACACTCACTAACGGTCAGGACACTCAGTGATGGACAGGACACTCACTAATGGTCAGGACACTCAGTGATGGACAGGACACTCACTAATGGTCAGGACACTCACTAATGGTCAGGACACTCAGTGATGGACAGGACACTCACTAATGATCAGGACACTCACTAATGATCAGGACACTCACTAATGGTCAGGACACTCAGTGATGGACAGGACACTCACTAATGGTCAGGACACTCAGTGATGGACAGGACACTCACTAATGGTCAGGACACTCAGTGATGGACAGGACACTCACTAATGGTCAGGACACTCAGTGATGGACAGGACACTCACTAATGGTCAGGACACTCAGTGATGGACAGGACACTCACTAATGGCCAGGGCACTCAATGATGGACAGGACATTAACTGATAAACAGGACACTCACTAATGGACAGGACACTCACTCATCTGTTCTGCAGCTGGGCACAGTCGCTCCGCATTGAAGCCTCAGCAGGACCACACTAGACGAAATTACCCCAACAGATCATCAGGATATGGGTCCAAAATACGGCAAAGACACTGCATTGGACAAATAGTTATTTGGTATTTAGTGATCATATATACGTGTGGATGTGTCTGCTAGTCCCTGCAGGCATCCATTATAATTTGGAGAATGTTGCATGTGAGGGGCATTTACTTGTCTGCAGAAGCAGAGCTTGTAGTTATTCTTGTGGCTTACTACTTGAGTAAAAGCTCCAATCACAAATATAGTTGTCGTCGGCCGAATTTATGTGTATGCTGCACATTTGCGAGGCTTGCATTGCATAGCAAAAGGAGAGGAAGGGAGAGAAGGAGAGGGAGAGAGAGAGAGAAGGAGAGAGAGAGGGAGAGAGAGGGAGGGAGAGAGAGTTGCGGATAAGCCTCGCATTGCACGGCGAAGGGACGGAGAGAAGGAGAGGGAGGGAGAGAGAAGGAGTGGAAGGGAGAGGAAGGAAGGGAAGTGAGAAGGAGAGGGAGGGAGAGAGAGTGAGAAGAAGAGGGAGAGAGAGAAGGAGAGTGGGAGAGAGAGAAAAGGAGAGAGAGAGGAAGAGAGAGGGAGGGAGGGAGAGAGAATTGTGGATAAGCCACGCATTGCACTGCGAAGGCAGGGAGAGAAGGAGATGGAGGGAGAGAGAAGGAGTGGAAGGGAGAGGGAAGGAAGGAGGGGAAGTGAGAAGGAGAGGGAGAGAGAGAGAATGAGAGGGGGAGAGAGAGAGAAGGAGTGAGAGAGGGAAGGAGTGGGAAGGAGAAGAAAGGAAGGAGGGGAAGTGAGAAGGAGAGGGAGGGAGAGACAGAGAGTGAGAAGGAGAGGGAGAGAGAGAAGGAGAGGGAAAGAGAGAGAGAGATGGAGGGGGAGCGAGAGAGAGAGGAAGGGAGAGAGAGAGAGAAAGAAAGAGGGAGAGAGAAAGAAGGAGAGTGAGTGAGGGGGAAGGAAGGAGGGGGAGAGAGAGTAAGAAGGAGAGGGAGCGAGAGAGAGAGGGGGATGGAGAGAGAGAAAGAGAGAGAAGGAGGGAGAGAGAGAGAGAGTAAGAAGGAGAGGGAGCGAGAGAGAGGGGGGAATGGAGAGAGAGAAAGAGAGAGAAGGAGGGAGAGAGAGAGAGTAAGGGAGAGGGAGAAGGAAGGAGGTAGAGAGAAAAAAGGACAGGGAGGGAGAGGGAAGGAAGGAGGGGGAGAGAGAGTGAGAAGGAGAGGGAGTGAGAGAGAGAGTGAGAAGGAGAGCAAGAATGAAAGGGAGAGAGAGAGAGAGAGAGAAGGAGGGGGAGCGAGAGAGAGATGGAGGGAGAGAAAGAGAGAGAAGAGGAAGAAAGAGGAAGAAGGGAGAGAGAGAAGGAGGAAGAGATAAAGAGAAGGAGATAGAGGGAGAATGAGAGAGAGAATGTACACAGAAAGAGAGAATGAGCACAGAAAGAGGGAGAGGGCACAGAGAGAAAGAGACATGGTAAACAGAGAGAGGGAGCACAAATAGACAAAACACACAATATTTAATACAATATTATACTGTCATTTTTGACGGGCAAGTGACTAGTGGCGCTCACGGCTTAAACATCTACTAGTGATATTCATTTGTTAGATTTTTCATGTGAAGTTTTCCTTAAATTTAGTGCTCATTTATTGCTTCAAGGTTTAGAGATCGCTGCATCTCATTATAAGACAAGCATTGTAAGGTCCTCCAATACATATGCACCTCATTTATAAGTAATGGATTGTAAGGTCCTCCAATACATAAGCACCTCATCTATAAGAAATACATTGTAAGGTCCTCCAATACTTATGCACCTCATCTATAAGTAATGGATTGTAAGGTCCTCCAATACATAAGCACCTCATCTTTAAGAAATGCATTGTAAGGTCCTCCAATACATATGCACATCATTTATAAGTAATGGATTGTAAGGTCCTCCAATACATATGCACATCATTTATAAGTAATGGATTGTAAGGTCCTCCAATACATATGCACCTCATCTATAAGTAATGGATCGTAAGGTCCTCCAATACATATTAAACTCATCTATAAGAAATGCTTTGCAAGGTCCTCCAATACATATGCACCTCATCTATAAGAAATGCATTGTAAGGTCCTCCAATACATAAGCACCTCATCTATAAGAAAAGCATTGTAAGGTCCTCCAATTCGTATGTAACTCATTTATAAGTAATGGATCATAAGGTCCCCCAATACATATTAAACTCATCTATAAGAAATGCTTTGCAAGGTCCTCCAATACATATGCACCTCATCTATAAGAAATGCATTGTAAGGTCCTCCAATACATAAGCACCTCATCTATAAGAAATGCATTGTAATGTCCTCCAATTCGTATGTAACTCATTTATAAGTAATGGATCATAAGGTCCCCCAATACATATTAAACTCATCTATAAGAAAAGCATAGTAAGGTCCTCCAATACATATTAAACTCATCTATAAGAAATGCATTGTAAGGTCCTCCAATACATAAGCACCTCATCTATAAGAAATGCATTGTAAGGTCCTCCAATACTTATGTACCTCATTTATAAGTAATGGATTGTAAGGTCCTCCAGTACTTATGCCCCTCATCTATAAGAACAGCATTGTAAGGTCCTCCAATTCGTATGTACCTCATCTATAAGAAATGGATTGTAAGGTCCTCCAATACATAAGCACCTAATTTATAAAAAATGCATTGTAAGGTCCTCCAATACTTATACACCTCGTCTATAATTAATGCCCTGTAAGGTCCTTCAATAATTATGCACCTCATCTTTAAGAAATGCATTGCAAGGATCTCCAATACGTATGCATTTAATCTTTAAGGAATGCATTGTAAGTAACTTCTACTACAGCCAACTAGCATGTACGTAACCAAAAGCCTGGCCTGAACAACATCTATTTTCTCTTCCAAAATCTTTAAATATTTTAGTATTTGTTAGACGAAGATTTTATTTCTGGAGTGATATTAATGACTTATATTTATATTTGCTGTAGAATTTCCCTAAATACTTCTATGTTATCTCAGACCCTCTCATGTGGTTCTCGGAAGACCACAATATTGACTCACTTTTGGCCACAAAGGATTCTGGGATGAAATGCAAATGAATGGATGTAGTGTGTCCGGAATGAGCATAAAAGTTCAATCTGCTGTGGTAGCCTCAGAAAGTCAGTTTTTATAGAACTTAGACCACAGTCCATGTTTACTAAATGGTCTTATGTTGGGAGACCTCTGGAGGTCACTGGTCAGAGCTTAAAGGACCAGTGTGGTCACATTTTTTTCTAAATGGAATTCTAAACTTCATAATGGCCAAAATATTTTTAGAAAGTAAACAAAAAAGTAAACATTGCTTTTAAATTATTCACTTTATTTGCAATTATTCTATACTGTGGGGTTCCATTTTATCTACTGTGAGGCTTCTGTCTCATATGGGTGTGTCCTTGTTAATTATTGAACTTTCCATTAGTTCTAATTATAGCATTGGCAGTTTTAAATGCCACATTTCCATTATCCAGAAGTTTTCTGTGCGTTCAAAGTGTTTTCCTATATATATATATATATATATATATATATATATATATATATATATATATATATATATATATATAGTAAATAAATAGTACATTTGTGTTCACATCTGAATGTCTAAAACAAGTTAATAAAAATTGTTTCCGGCTCAGAATTCTGAGAAATACAGTTATTGCACTGCATTCTGGGAACCTGGGCAGGGACATGCACATGTGTCCACAAAGCCTTCCCTCTTAAATCCAAATACCACTTCAACCATAGCTCCTTTAAAGCAGATGCCTGCTGTATCACACAGCTTTAAGCAAAGCCTAGGACAGATTATGCACAAGCCAGGAAACCTACCCACAGGCAGAGCTGTTTCGAGGTTACTGCTTCTCATCAGTGTGGGGCCAGTTCCAAGCTTGTGTGGTATATGTGTGTGTGTGTGTGTATATACAAAGAGTGAGGTAGCCGTGTATATCCAATAATCAAGATGAACAATCAGAGTTTTGCAGTATATAGTAAGAAGCTGAAGCAATGCGGACATTATATGGAGCTTTCAGTTTGAATTATCTGTGACTAGTACTATTTATCCTGTGTGCTTAAGTATAAATAAAAGTCTGACCAGTCGAGGTTCTGCTTCAGACTGAGCATGCTCAGTAAAGGGGAGAGGGCTATTATGGCTCATTCATGGGCCTATGTGGAAGCTGCAAGCAGATTGCAATAGAGCTGCTACCTCTATATAAGCAGAGGAGGCAGAGCTAATGATGTCATTGCCAGTGACAGTGCCAGTAACATCAGCCCACCCTGCTTCCAAACTCCATGATAGTCTACAGGCAGAGCTGGCCACCTCCTCTAACAAGACACAGGAAGGTGGAGAAAATCAGCTCTGCTTGAGGGGAAAACAAGCAGTTTGAAAGCTAAGAAAAATGTAAACATTTATTTATTTTAAACTGCATACTGTTATGACCAGCAAACAAACATATGAACTTTATTTATACATAGACTACAGTGGTCCTTCATTAGCGAAACTCATGGATCATCTGAGGGGGGCAAATATCCTAACTGAAATTGATCTTCAGGGCACTTATTATTTAATACAGATACAGCAAGGAGATAATTAGAAGATAGCGTTCAACACTTGAGATGGGCACGACAAATATCTGATTATGCCCTTTGGTCTTTGTAATACTCCAGCTGTTTTCCAGTGTTACAAAAATTACATCTTTCACAACATTTTTTACCAGTTTGTGGTTATTTACTCGGATGACATTCTGATTTTCTGATATAGCCACCGATCACAGCCACGTCGAACAAGTCCTGAAACTCCTTAGGAAGAATCAACTCTAAGCCAAACTGGAAAAGTGTCTTTTTTGACTACTCTGTTCCACTTCTTGGAATCAGCCAAGGTGGAAGCAGTTAAACTATGACCGGTGCCCACTGTTCCGAAGGGAACCTAGATTTTCAGAGGTTTTGCAAACCTATATAGGACGTTTATCATGGGGTTCTCCTCTTACCTTTACACCTTTATCTGCTTTGACCAAGAAAGGAGCTACCAAAATAAACTGAACCCTGAAGCACTCTCTGAATTTGAAAGATTAAAATAGGCCCTCAGTGCTCAAGCATCCAAACCTTTCTCTGCCATTTTTAGTGGAAGTTGACAACTCAGAGTATGGAGCAGGTGCAGTGCTCTATCAACATAAGTCCCCTAATCGTCCTTTACACTACTCTTTCTATATCCCTCATGAAACAAATTACTCAGGCTCAAGACCCTCATCCTCCTTGTCTAATGGTTTCTCCATCCAAATTGTGTGTTCCTCCTGATCTTTGTCTCAAAGTTATCCATTGGGCACATGGGTCACTTGTGACTGGATACCTGGAATCCAGAAGACTATGGAACAGCTATCTCAAGTATTTTGGTGGCCTCTCTACAGTAAAGAGGTGAATGAATTTATTGTTGCTTGTGAGACCTTTGTGGTTAGGATACCTTGAGCATTACTCTTTGGCCAACTTCCACTTCTGGCTATACCTCATAATCCTTGTCCTATTTGTCTATGAATTTTATTGCAGAGCTAATTTGTTTAAGAGGCAATACAAATAAGTTCTTTCGTCAAGCCCACTTCATTCCTTTGTCAAAGCTGACCACTGCACCAGAGTTGGTCGATCCATTCTTGTGGGAGATTTAAGGACATTATGGATCCGTGTGGAGATCTTATCAGACTGATAAGTCCAATTTGCATCCTACTTTTGGAGGTTATTAGTCACATGTTTGAGCATCCAGTTTGTGGATCCAGGTTGTGGTTGGCCAAGAAAAACCTGAGATTGAGGCAACTATCCTTAAAGGTCGGTCCAAGATTCCCTGGCCCATCCCTGGTGAAATCTAAAGTTGCTCCTGTGACTTTCAAGCTAGTGCTTTCTCATGTGCTTCACATCCATCCCGTGTTCCACGTGTAGCTCCTCAACCTAAACACCCCAAACCACTTCCCCATATAGTGGATGGTCACAAGGAGTATCAGGTAGAGAGGATCGTCAATTCCAAGTTCTTCAGGTCAAGCCTCGTATACATCATGGAGTGGAGAGGGTTTGATCCACAGGAGCTAACTTGGCTGCACACCTCTCAAGGTTAGTCTTACTCTTCCTTGCAACTTTTAATTCTCTATTTCAGCCAATATTTGCAAGATTTACTATATTCCTTGTACACATGCCAAGCTACCTGTGTTCCTTCTTTCTTTTATAATTTAAATAACTGCTATTACTCCTTATCTTACCACATGGGTTGTGATATACTTATTTTATTTCTGTGATATGTATGCATATATAGTAAGGCTTTTAATGCTGTCCATTTATTTTTCTGTATGTTTATCTGTCAGTTCTTTGTCTCATTGTATTGCTGCCCTTAGACCCTTAAACTTGCCTTTAAGATTCAGAGTTTCTGTTATATATCATTATAATGGTTGTGAGCATACGAGCCGTTGCTCACGCTTGCGGGCTTGCGTAGCCGAAGGCGCTCCTTGCCAGCAACTGCGACCCTCGCAAACTTTACGTCGTAACTTAAACAAAATACGACTGCAAAAACGGCCGCAACACGCGCACATGAAAACATAAAAAATACAACAAACACACACAACAAATACATAAAAAGATTACCTACAGCAAGAGGGCGCATCCAGGACCTCGAAAACTAAAGTTACACCTCAATTTAAATTAAATTAAAGCAGTTTAGACACTAAAAAATTCTCTAAGCGAGAGAAAAAATGGCCGCCGAACAAAACGAAAACGAGGCTTAAGGTCCCTAAACACGCAAAACACAACCATAAACACGCAAAACAGCTACGGATATTCCGAAAAACTTGCACGACATAGAAATCTAATATTACGAAAAACTTGCACGACATAGAAATCTAATATTACGAAAAACTCGCACGACATTGAAAACGAACAACGCTACATCAGCCACATTATATACACCAAACACCCTTAGCTCACTTACAATTTCATTGCCGTCATTTTTTGACGGGCAATTCGCTAGTATATAAATATCATTGTGATGTGGTCATTTAATTGTGTTGATACAATGTAGTCACTGGCTGTATAACTATTGCTGCTCTAGGAAATCAAGGATAAAATTCAGCAAAAAAAAGTAAAATCCCCAAAGCCAACATTTCCCCGCAGTCCATGTTTCTTTAATCACCCCGTGTTATTTTCCAGGATCCAGGTACACAATCTGCCTCAGTCTGTGCAATGGAAAGTGCTGGCCATGTTTGTGCAGAACGCGGCGGCTCATTAGCATTCAGACCACGCGCCCCACACAGGGTCTCCCTGTACAAGACAAGGCAGTTTTATGTAATGTGGGGCCCCCAGGCTGCCAAGTACTCACGCTGGCATCCCCCAGCCCCGCTGACATCAATACGGAGAAAGACGGGCTTGTAATGTGCCCGGCCTGATGGACTGAGATCATTTAAAAGCAAAATAAAATGTTGTGTTGCAGTTTGTTTGATGAATGAGGCTTGTAAGGGATCAGGCATTTCCTTAAAGCCGCAAGTCCATGTTCTCTTAAAGCATTTCTTGACGCTGAGCCAATATGAGTGTATTGATCAAACTCTCTTAATGTAATTTAAAAAAATAATAATAACTTGAATAACTTAGAGTTACACAGTAAAGGCCACATTTATTGAAGAAGTACACATAGAGATAACTAAAATAAATATAATATAAAATAAATATCACTGCAATTAGTATTTATTAAACATTATGGGTGGAAGCGTTACACAACTATGCTTGTAAGTTAGGAATTTTAAACAAAAATTGCCAGAAAAGACCCTATCCCTAACCCTATCTTCTTTATCTAAAGTGGTAAATTCAGTGGTGGACAACTGGGTCTAACAGTCTAGGATTTCTGGATCTCTCTGCTTGTATGTTGTTTATGTAAGTTTTAGACATGTGTTCAAGAGGAGAGATCTTGAAATCCTGGACTGTTGGTGGCCCTCGTAGGATCGAGCTGCCCATAACTGACAGGATCGCTAAGGTATTTTTTCCATAGGCTTGTTTCAATAAATAAACCTGATAATGGGAAATGTAAAAAAATATAAAAGGCACTAAATTGAAGTTTTCTGCCTTTATATGCAGATAGTATCTTAAGAGGGGCCAGAGGTTGGAGGGGGAAATCTTGAGAAGAAATGAGCTACTGTGGGAAGTCTTGGGGTATTAAGAGGGGCCAGTAGCTGGAGATCTTCACAAGGGATCGGAGGAGTTTTGGGGTTATTAAGAGGGGTTGGTGGCTGGGAAAGTTTAGAAGAAGGAAGCTGCTGTTGGAAGGGGTCTTGGGGTATTAAAAAGGGCCAGTGGCTGGGAATGTTCAGACGAAGGGAGCTGCTGTGGGAAGGGGTCTTGTGGTATTAAGAGGGGCTAGTGGATGGGCATCTTCAGAAGAAGGGAGTTGATGTGGGAAGCAGTCTTGGGCTACTAAGAGGGGCAAATGGATGGGGATCTTCAGAAGAAGTTAGCTGTTTTAGGAAGGGTCTTGGGGATCTCAAGAGGGACCAGTGGCTGGCATCTTCAGAAGAAGGGAGCTGCTGTGGGAAGGGGTCTTGGGGTAGTAAGAGGGGCCAGTTGCTGGTTATCTTCAGAAGAACGGAGCTGCTGTGGGAAGCAGTCTTGGGGGTATTAAGAGGGGCCAGTTGGTGGAGGAGGGAATCTTGAGAAGAAGGGAGCTGCTGTGGGAAGGGGTCTCGGGGGTAATAAGAGGGGCCAGTCACTGGTTATCTTCAGAAGAACGGAGCTGCTGTGGGAAGCAGTCTTGGGGGTATTAAGAGGGGCCAGAGGGCAGAGCAGGGAATCTTGAGAAGATGGGAGCTGCTATGAGAAGGGGTCTTGGGGTATTAAGAGGGGCCAGTGGCTGGGGATCTTCAGAAGAAGGGAGTTGCTTTGGGAAGGGGTCTTGGGAAAATAATAAAATTAGGAGGGGCTATTTTGGGGAGGAAGGTCTTTTGTGAAGGGAGGTGCTTTAGAAAGCGGTCTTCTACTCTTGGTGGCGGAGAAGGTGGCTCATGTTGGCACCTGTGGAGGCCCAATTTCTTTTGCATTGGGACCCTTTATTAACAATTTATGACATCTCCTGCCTAATTGTGCTCTCCATTTATTCATTGTCCGGTGGTCCTTTAACCCAGTCCTTGCTCCACAATCAGAGCTTTGATTCAGTAACAGCTGTAAGAAAATGCTTATAAGGCACAACATCCCGGACCTGCTCCTTATCACACAATCCGCCTCAGGGCCAGTAAATTAAACCTTACACAAGTTTTTTAAACCCAGCCAAAATAAACATCTCTGGGAGAGCCAGTAAAGAGCCTCTTATAAGGCCTGTATCTGGGGAGAGCTGACTGCGTCATGCTTGTCTTCCTCAGACAAAGTGCTGTATTGATATGACAGCAAGCCCAAGGTGCTTTCAGGACCCATCCGTGTAACTGAAAGACAGGTCTTACAAGACGTCTTCATGTAATTAATTAATGGTCAGAAATGTAAAAACATATGTTGAGACTGCAGATAAGAATCAACAGGCCCATATACCTCGCCCATTCTATTTATGAAAAATTCTCTGTAATACCCCAACAACAGGGGATAGATTAAAGGGTTACTGTCACCCTAAAAATAATTTGATTTCATATTAAAAAGCAGGAAAATCTGTCTATATATTATACAAGCCTTTTTTCTTTACAGTACATCATTCCTGAGAAATACAGCATTACCTTTGCCCCTAATCACCAGCTCAGTATCTTATTTCATGGCCCTGAGGTCTAACTAATGTCCACATTGGGGGTCACTGTTTTGACCATTATAGTGAAATCCTATTTAGCATATCAAAGAAGCTAATTAATATTCAGTAGAACATTTGCATAAAAAAGCAGCATAGGTAATAGTGAATTTCTCAGAAATGCCCCCCTTTCGGAAAAAAAATAGCTAATACAATGTATAGCCAGTTTTTCTTTTTAAAAAAAATAATGATTTAAAAAAGCAACATCCGATATTAAGCTCGGCTGCTGGTCTCCGTCCTTTATAAGTGCAATGGGGAGGTGTCTGGCAGATAGTGCTAAGTATTCAGCCACAAAGTTTTATCAACACCATGTTGTCTGAATACTTGCTTTATTAAAGTGGTTCCCTATGGCTTTTATTGTGGAGGTAGTTTATGAATGATTGTTTGGGATCTTATCTAAATAGATTGTTCTTCAAACCCTCAGCCACCTCTTCTCCTTGATGGCATATGAGGGTAGAGACGATGGCTGACACTCAATACTTGTACCATTCTTGATGACAGGGACAAGCCCTGGCATAATTATACATTCAAATCATTTTGTTTTGCATTGGGACCTTCATTTATAAAGTAGAAGTCACATTATGTCGCATTTCAAATAGTCTCTTTCAGGTGTCTCTGTCAAAATGTGTTTCTTTGTCCCTTTGTCATAGATTGCCAGGTCTTCTGTGCAGTGTTAAATGCCAATATATTATACTAGATGCTCAGTTGGAGGAGAGCGGTGGCCCCGGGGAGCGGAGTCCAACAATAGAGATTTGGCTGCAGGAGCTGGAAGTGGCTGCTGAGCGTTGGGAAATTGGAGAGGCGCTGGCAGTGACCCTCTGCTGTGTCTGGCTTGGTCCCCAAATCTCCCCGTCCCCCCAGCCCACTAAATACACAAGTTTCCATTTCTCTCTACTTTGCTCTTTTTAATTTATGAAATCTCTCTCTTTTCTTTCCTAACCCCCCAGGCTTGGTGTCTGTATGGAGGGGTGTGATCTATACATGTCATGGAGTCTCCTCTGACCCATACATATTAATATCAAGTAGTCCCCTCTAATCTATACATATTAATGTTATGGAGTCCCCTCTAATCTATACATATTAATACAATGTAGTCCTCTCTAATCTATACATATTAATGCAATGGAGTCTCCTCTAATTTATACATTTTAATGCCATGGAGTCTCCTCTAATCTATACATATTAATGACATGGAGTCCCCTCTGAACTATACATATTAATGCTATGGAGTCCCCACTAATCTATACATATTAATGCAATGGAGTCCCTTCTAATCTATACATAGTTACATAGTTACATAGGCCCTCATTCAATTGCGATTTGGCCAATTAAATAGGGCTCTAAATAAGCACATAGCATATTTTTTTTAAAGAAGTTTTTAGTTAGTGAAAACCTTGCTTTTGGATAAATGCTTGCTAACTAAAAACTTCTTTAAAAAATATATGTTATGTGCTTATTTAGGGCCCTATTCAATTGGTCAAACTGCAAATGAATGAGGGTCATAGTATTTAAGGTTGAAAAAAGACTTTCAGTCCATCAAGTTCAACCTTTTAAGATCTCCTCTGATCTGCAATATGCGGATTAACTATTAATTCATTAGTTGTTAATTAATTATTAATCAATTATTTAATGTTTTTGTTTTTTTTATTTTTTTTATTTTTTTATTATTATTAATTAGTCCAGAGGAAGGCAAATAGAAAAAAAAAAAAAAACAAGCGAGACTTAGCCAATTGTCTCAAGGGGAAATGTAAACAATTTGGATCATTACTGTCTCTCTAATTATCCATGATAACCCTGAATACCCTTTTTAATTAGAAATAAATCTAGTCCCCTTTTAAAGTTATCTATCGAATCCGCTATCACCACCTCCTCTGGTAGAGAATTCCACAGATTAACCACCCTTACTGTGAAGAACCCTTTTCTTTCTCTAAGGTGGAATCTTTTTACTTCTAACCTCAAGGGATGACCTCTTGTCAGTTGAAAACCTCTTGGCACAAAAAGCTCCCTTGACAAATCTTTATACTGACCGTGGATGTATTTATATAAGGTAATCATATCTCCTCTTAGACGCCTTTTTTCTAGAGAAAATAAGTTTAATTTGGTTAGTCTTTCTTCATAACTTAGCCCCTCCATTCCACTTATTAGTTTTGTTGCCCTTCTCTGTACCTTTTTCAGCTCTAAAATGTCCTTTTTATGAAGTGGTGCCCAAAATTGTACTCCATATTCCTAATGAGGGCGTACTAGAGATTTGTATAGTGGCAGTATTATATTTGCTTCCCTGGCTTCTATACCCTTCTTAATACATGCTAATATTTTATTTGCCTTTGCAGCTGCTGCTTGGCTTTGAGCACTGTTACCTAGGTGGTTGTCCACAAGCACTCCCAAATCCCTTTCAATATCTGATACACCTAGATTTGCTCCATTAAGATTATAAATGCAATGGAGTCCTCTCTAATCTATACATATTAATGCAATGGAGTCCTCTCTAATCTATGCATATTAATGACATGAAGTCTCCGCATATACATAATAATGTCATAGAGTCCCCTCTATTCTATACTGTGACAATCTGGAGGTAGGGGCTATACAAGAGTTGTGTTCTGTGCTCAGTGCAGTAATCCAAACAAACACAAATGTAACCATTGTCACATCTTTCTGTGCAGGTATGGAATACTGGTACTCACCTAAAATAGGAAAGTTATGTTTTAACTGGTCAGTGCATTTTAAAATGAGTCCATGGGATGCTGTGTTGTCAATCATAGCCTTCCCCCATAGAGTCTCACACACTGCAAGATGCACTCAGCTAATTACTCATGAAACAGCCAGAGGCCAGGATAGACTGGATGTATGTTGTTTTTTTGTATGTATGCCTTATCACACTCTTTCCCCTGCTCCTGAATCTATATTACTACTACTACCATATCTTAGGATAATTCTTCCCCCACAATCTAACCTATTTTTCCTAATCTCACATATTATCACAATGCTCTTTCATTCTTTTCTCTTTCTTATAACCTACTGCCTCTCTCTCAGACTTTCCTTTGCAGCATCTCCATATCACGTCCCCAACATTATTACCATCTCACTTCCTTGCTCTCATCTTCTCTGCTCCCATGAGCTCCTCCTGTCACAATATCATCCCCTCCCTAACACTCACAAGCAGAAACTGCACTGTAAGTCCCAGTCTCATCTTCTCTCCCTTTCACTCCTCCTTCACCTGGCTGCGGGAGATATATCCCCTAACCCGGGCCCTTCACTTATCTCCACTCGCTGTCAGCCACGTTCTGGTTCAAGGCCAGCAAACACCCGTAACATCCAAACTGCTTGCACTAACCTCTTCCCTTGGCCTCTCACAACTAACAGATTCTTCTACTCATCATGCTGGACATTCTCTTGACCTTATCTTCAACAATCTCAGCCCAACCTCCTACCCAGTCATCCGTCTACTCCCTCTATCTGACCACCACTTCCTTACCTTCAACCTCACCACATCACCCTTTCACCACCCCTCTACAGCCCCTGCCACCATCAGGAACAGAAACCTGTGAGCACTTGACCCTACTCAGCTCTCCACTATTATCCAACCCCTTCTTAGTCCCATCACCAACCTCAACTGCCCTGACACTGCCACCTCACTCTACAACTCTACTCTCTCCTTCACCCTTGACACTCTGGCCCCCATATCCACACACAGATGCCCTCACTCTCATCCACAATCATGGCACACTACACTACACAAACATGATACATCCAGAGGTGCTCCCGCACTGCTGAACGACTATGGATGAAATCACGCACTTCAGCAGATTTCCTCCACTACAAATTTATGTTACGCTCCTATTCCTCTGCCCTCAACCTCGCCAAACAACACTACTTCACATCACTAATATCAACTCTGTCCTTTAACCCCAAGCCTCTGTTTGCCACTTTTAATACTCTCCTCCGCCCACCACCTCCTCCCATCCCTTCCTCTCGCAGAGCTGAAGACTTTGCCAACCATTTTATTCATAAAATTCAAAACATCCACAATTAACTCTTATCTCATAGTGGCTCTCACACTTCACCCTCTAAACCAACCAACAGCACCCAGTCTTCTCCCTTCTCCAATCCCACTGCCACTTTGAACTACTTTGATCCGGCTACAGAGGATGAAGTCGCCAGCCGGCTATCATCCACTCGCCTCACTACCTGTCCTCAGGACCCTATTCCATCTCAGCTCATCCCTCCCCTCTCTATTACACTAATCCCAGCTCTCACACATATTTTCAACCTCTCCCTTACTACTGGCATGTTTTTATCTTCTCTAAAACATGCCATAGTTATACCTACCCTCAAAAAACCCTCATCTGACTCTGACATTGCTTCTAACTATCGCCCTATCTCTCTGCTTCCCCTGGCTTCCAAACTGCTGGAGCGGCTCGTCTATAAACTCCTTAACCAGCTTTATTTCCTCTAACTGCCTTCTTGACACCTTCCACTCCGGCTTTCGGCACCAACTCTCCACTGAGACAGCTCTCACTAAAGTCACCAATGACCTGCTTACTGCCAAGTCAAAAGGTCACTTTTCCATTCTCCTTCTTCTAGATCTCTCTGCTGCCTTTGACACTGTCGACCATCCACTTCTACTCCATATCCTCTTCTCCCTCGGTATACGAGACACTGCTCTCTTGTGGTACTTATCATGCCTACAAAATCGATAATTCAGTATCTCCTTCTCCGACACCTCTTCCTCTCCTTACCCCCAGTCTGTTGGTGTACCCCAAGGATCAGTCCTAGGCCCCCTCCTCTTCTCCATCTACACTTCCTCACTTGGTACCCTCATAAACTCTTTTGGGCTTCATTATCATCTCTACGCAGATGACACCCAAATCGACCTCTCAGCACCAGATCTATCCCCCTCTCTTCTAACACACGTCTCCAACTGCCTCTCTAGTGTATCCTCTTAGATGTCCACCCACCATCTCAAACTCAACATGTCTAAAACACAACTCCTAATCTTCCCTCCCTCTCCCACAGCGTCAATTCCTCACATCTCTCTCACTGTCAACAACGACATCATGACCCCCTCCTCCCCAGCCCGTTTCCTTGGAGTTCTACTGGACCCGCTCTGTCTTTCATCCCTCATATACAATCACTAACTAAATCTCGTCTTCTCCATCTAAAAAACATCTCCAGAATTCACCACTATCTTACACAAGACACAACTAAAATCCTTATACACTCTCTCATCATCTCTCGACTAGACTACTGCAACTCGCTTCTTGTTGGCCTACCCACCACCGTCTGTCTCCACTTCAATCCATTATGAGTGCCTCTGCTAAACTCATCTTCCATACACAATGTTCAGTCTCAGCATCACCTCTCTGTCAATCACTCCACTGGCTTCACTTAGCCTCAAGAATAACATTTAAAATCATGACCCTAACTTACAAAGCCCTTAACAATAACACTCCTGCTTAGATATCTGCTCTCATCTCCAAATACTCCCCCAGCCGCTCTCTTCGTTCTTCTAATGACCTTCTTCTTACTACAACTCTTTTCACCTCCTCTCACTCCCGCCTCCAGGACTTTTCTAGTGCTGCCCCTAGTCTCTGGAACTCCTTGCCTTGCTCCACCAGATTATCCTCTTGCATCAAAACATTTAAAATCTCACTTAAAACGCATCTCTTTAAAGAAGCATATCACCTTCCACCCTAACACGCTTATCACCTCTCTCTCCCTCTTTTATTACTCTCTATACCTTATATTGTAAGTCTGCGAGTTTCCATCCTAAGTACTTTGGGAATTCACCATGGACATTGGATTCCTAGCTCAAAGACAGGGCCCTCATTGCTTTGCTTTATGTTAATTTGTATTTATCTTTGTCTGAACTTAATTTATGTACAGCGCTACGGAATTTGTCGTTGCAATATAAATCAACTATAATAATAAAAAACAGATTATTAATGTAATAATAAAATGTTGTGCTTTTTCCCACCATGAAGAGCACTTACAGTGAGTTCAGTGGCCCTTTAACTAGAAGTACTTATAAGTCGATCAACTTAGCATCAATTTAAAAAAGAAAAACACTTTTTCACTCTCTTTTCTGATGGTGCAGACACATTCGTTGGCACTTAAACACATTTTAAACACCTTTTTTTTTTTTTATATTTTCTATATTAATTTTATTATCATACTTTTTAGTTTAATTAGTGTCTGTGGTAGTAGGAGAGATTTGGAAATAACTAATTAATAATATTATGTGGCAGCCACATGAAATGCATTTAAAGGCACACAGAAGTCTAATGTTATACCCATAAATTAATTAAAGCGACTCTATCTCTCCAAAATCACATTTTTAGGCTATTTATAAACGGCATAAAAACTCACTATATTTTGTGTTATCCATTTGTTTGTTACATGAATCAGCCCTGAGAAATTCCAAGTTGTTGCTGTATTTACATGGAAATGAGCAGCTCATGCATATTAATTAGCTGCTCTGATGTACTAATATGTGCTGTATGTCTGTAGTGGCCAATATAATAGACCCCAAATGTTATCTGGCAATTAGACCCCTCTCCCACACTTAACAATGACTCTGAGCCACACATCAGCACACTCAGCTTCACATTTTCATACAGGAACTGCAAAATCAATGAAGTAAACATATATCACATATAATAGTTGTCAAACTACAAATCGTCGTCACGCAAATCGAGGGACTCAGTTTGGTCCGCAAATGCGGACCCTCGCGAAGTGAGGGGCCGCATTTGCAGGAAGGTGGAGGCTTTACGGCACATGACTGTGTAACAGCACAACCCCGCATAATCCTTAACTTGCAGCACTTTGTCCTACGCCGCCTCAAAACACTAACACAACCCTGCATCGTTAATTTGCAGCACTTCTCCTACGGCGCCTCAAAACACCATACAAAACTCCCACACAAACCTTAACTCGCAGCTATTTACTCCTACAGTGCCTCAAACCACCCCACAAAACTCCCCCACACAACCCTTAACTCGCAGCACTTACTCCTACTGCGCCATGCACCACCGAACAAAACTCGCGGCACTTAGCCTATCAAACATGCTGGACTTAGCCTACAAACACGCAAGCACATGACGACCGCGGGACTTAGAAAAAAAGTACAAATCTAAATACGAGTCATAACAGTTAGAAGAAAAAAAATACAAGTCGTAAAATACGAACATACCGGCCGAGACGCGCAAGCTAAAAAACAATAAAAACACACTAAATACACCCCGAAAAATCCCCAAAACATCATAGACAGCATGGGGCAACAGCCAGGACGTCTGTGAGTGAGGTGGAATGTGAATTTAACTTGATTTAGACGATTTTCGCCACCAAAAATGGCCGCCGAAAAAAATGAAAACGAGGATACACAACCGTGAACCAAGCAAAACACTGCCAAACGCACAGTTCAAACATTCATTACACCTTATAAGCAGGGCACTCACAATGTATATTCTATGCAGACGCAAAATACAAACAGATTGTTAGCTCTTCAGCCTATTGCTCGATGCATATCTCAATTATAAATAATTAACCTATATTAATTTATTGAATAAATCATTAAATATTACTTAACTACATATACATAGAAATATATATCTCTCTCAGAGAACCAAAAGTACACAACAGGAGAGCCTCGCAATGAGGGCCAAAGGTCCTGCGGTTCGCAATGAGCGCCGAAGGTCCTCACAGTACAAAACGGTTTCAATTATGGCTCAAACAGCATTCCCATGCCTTCACATTTTCTTGCCCTGTCATTTTTGATGGGCAAGTCGCTAGCATATATATATATATCACATATATAGTTGTGAGCGTACGGGCCGTTGCTCATGCTTGCGGGCTCGCGTAGCGAGCCCGCGGCCCTCGCGAAGCGAGGGCTGCGGGCCTCAGTTGCTGAGATGGAGCGCCGAAGGCGCTCCATCCAAGCAAACGGCGGCCCTTGCCCGCTGCCCTTGCCCGCAGCCCTCGCATAGCGCAGGGCCGCCCAGTCCCCGGTTCTGGTTCCTGAGGGGGAGCCAGACGCCGCCACTGCCACTAGCTGAACCATCCCGGAGCCCGGCAATCCCGCGGGAATGTGGTGAGAGCGCGGGTAGTGGGGGTGGTTCAGGCCGCGCACGGAGCTCCGAGCTCTGATCACGCACGGAGCTCCGAGCTCTGATCAGTGCGGTTACCTTGGGGAGGCGGGGCTAGGCCGGCCTGGGGAACAGGAAACACCGGGGATCCGCGGACTGGAGCAGGCCTCAGAGCTGGAGGAGCCGGGCCTGGGTAGCTGACTGTGAGTGACAGGGAGATAATGTGGTCTGAGGAAGATGTGCAATCACTGAGAGCTGCCATATAAACTAATTGTCTTACTTATACACTGATCATTAACACCATGTGTATGTATATAATGTGTGTGTATATTGTGTGTGTGTATATTGTGTGTGTGTGTATTGTGTGTATAAATAATGTGTGTGTATATTGTGTGTGTATATTGTGTGTGTGTATATTGTGTGTGTGTGTATATTGTGTGTGTGTATTGTGTGTGAATATATTGTGTGTGTGTGTGTATGTATAATGTGTGTGTATATTGTGTGTGTATATATATATATAATGTGTGTGTATATTGTGTGTGTGTATTGTGTGTGTATATATAATGTGTGTGTGTATATTGTGTGTGTATATTGTGTGTGTGTATATATAATGTGTGTGTGTATTGTGTGTGTATATATAATGTGTGTGTATATTATGTGTGTGTGTATATATAATGTGTGTGTGTGTGTATATAATGTGTGTGTATATTGTGTTTGTGTACATATATAATGTGTGTGTGTGTGTATCACATATATAGTTGTGAGCATGCGAGCCCGCTTGAGCCGTTGTCCCTTGTTAGGGTAAGCTGTCGCTGGGGGGAGAGGGCGACACCTTCAGCTCCCTGGGGTTCACACTGCCGCTGGGGGGGAAGGACGACACCTTCGGCCCCCTGGGGTACACACTGCCGCTGGGGAGGAAGGACGGCACCTTCTGCTCCCTGGGGTACACACTGCCGCTGGGGGGGACGGACGGCACCTTCTGCTCCCTGGGATACACACTGCCGCTGGGGGGGAAGGACGACACCTTCTGCTCCCTGGGATACACACTGCCGCTGGGGGTGGGAAGGATGACACCTTCGGCCCCCTGGGGTACACACTGCCGCTGGGGAGGAAGGACGACACCTCCAGCTCCCTGGGGTACACACTGCCGCTGGGGAGGAAGGACGGCACCTTCTGCTCCCTGGGATACACACTGCCGCTGGGGGGGAAGGACGACACCTTCGGCCCCCTGGGGTACACACTGCCGCTGGGGAGGAAGGACGGCCCCTTCTGCTCCCTGGGGTACACACTGCCGCTGGGGAGGAAGGACGGCACCTTCTGCTCCCTGGGATACACACAGCCGCTGGGGGGGAAGGACGACACCTTCGGCCCCCTGGGGTACACACTGCCGCTGGGGAGGAAGGACGGCACCTTCTGCTCCATGGGGTACACACTGTCGCTGGGAAAGAAGGACGGCACCTTCTGCTCCCTGGGGTACACACTGCCGCTGGGGAGGAAGGACGGCACCTTCTGCTCCCTGGGATACACACTGCCGCTGGGGGGGAAGGACAACACCTTCGGCCCCCAGGGGTACACACTGCCGCTGGGGAGGAAATACGGCACCTTCTGCTCCCTGGGGTACACACTGCCGCTGGGGAGGAAGGACGGCACCTTCTGCTCCCTGGGATACACACTGTTGCTGGGGAGGGGAATTAGTTGGAGTATTCCACATGGAGCGGTTTCTGTTTCTGGGACAGTCTCTCTGCATGTGGCCCTGCTGGTTACATGTGTGGCACCTGATGTACCGTGGAGGGGTGTGGTAGTTCCCACCACCCGGACGCAGTGCTGGGGGGAGGGGGGTAATGGTGGGAGGTGGGTTAGCAGCTCCCAAGATGGACCTCCCCTGTGCCCGCTGCTTTTCCATTATGTATTCGTGGACATCTGTCATTAACCCTTCCAAGGTTATTGTGGGAAGCGTACCTGGGAAAAAGGCCAGTCTGCTTTGGAGTTCTCTTCCAAACTCAGTCTGTGTGCTGTCTGTAAGAGGTGCTGTAGCCGCTGCCTGGTCTCCATGAGTTCCTTTCTGTCTGCATCCATGTAGTCCGCGGCCGCCTCCTCCTCCTTATCATGGAACGCTGTCTGAAAACTAGCCGGTTCCATCCTGCTGTAGCCAGGGGCACTGTACGGATACTAGTGTTGCCCTTAATTTGTAACTCCACGGAATGGTGTCTCCTGTAGCTGTCCTTCTGACCGTGGGAACAATCCCACCACTGCCACCAAATGTAACGGAGTTGGAACACGAATCCAATATCTCCGCTGGTATACGGTAAAATATCCAAGAAGCACTACAGTCTCACCATCCCCAACCTCCCATATTGGACGACACTCTATTGGGAGTCAAAGACTACTGTCTTTATTTTGTTATGTGCAGAAATATATATACATATCTCTTCCCACAGGCAATACACATCCCCCATAGTTGGCCACACAATACACATAGAGGGACAATAGGTGGGTCACACCTCCCTGAGGCTACCTGGCTACTTTGATACAATCAGACATTGATTAGATCATTCTTCCCTTTGTTCCATCTTCACAATGTGAACACTTCACACAATGGACCTCTATGGCTTATGAGGAGCCCTTGTAATAGGATTATCTATTATGCCAAGGTCTGCAATAGTCTGGGCTAATATTCTGCAGAGCATAAACCAACATACATACAGTATAACAGTAGGATCATATTTTAACCATAATAATTAAATAACCATAAAACAGGGTAAAACAGTGATGGGTTCCGTTACAACAGCTTAAACCTCGAATTCTGTCAAGTTTACAAAGTTTAGACACTTGAAAAATGGCAGCCGAAAAAAACTAAAATGAGGCTACACGACCCCTAACGCCGCTAAATACCACAAAGCAAATACGGCTTTTACAAAAACCTGTACGACCTACAACATACACCATTAGAAAGGACACTAAATCATACAAACCCGCCTATCACATGCACATTCGCCGCCATTTCACAACACTAACTTACACAATGCGGAAGTACCCAGCTACACTAACGGCTTCCCCTCGCGCACGCAGCCTATTTACACTACACACTGCACACATTGCTGACACTTACACCTCAGCTCAACAACAGTGCAAACCTACATTATATGCTGCAGGAACATCAAAACAGATTGTCAGCTCTTCAGCACAATGCTTCCTGCATGTATTACTTACAAATAGGTAAAGTATATTAATTTATTCATGTATTACTTATTTAATTAGCATAAAAAAATACATATCCCCTAAAAAACATGAAATGCAGTGGACAGCCTTGCAATAAGCGCAAAAAGCAGATCAGCGCCGACCTTACAATGACAACAAAAGCGCCTCTGATAAAAAAAAATACAACAGCCAAGAGGCTCGCAATGAGCGCCGAAGGATCTCAGACCACCAAAAAAATTAATGTCTGTGGCAAACAGCATTACCTGCCTCACAATTTTTTTGCCCCGTCATTTTTGATGGGCAAGTCGCTAATATATATATATATATATATATATATATATATATATATACTTTTTCACATTTTAAAAATACTGTTGTCTGTTCTTAAATGAAGTTATTTACATTTTTGACCAACCTGACTATTTTCTTTTAATTGTATATATTTCATGAAATCCAGTTGAATGACAGCCAATTTGTTTTCTCTTTTGGCACTGAAGACTTTGATGACATATTTGCTTTAACGCAAACTAAATGTATGCCTCCTGGGAACGTACTGCTAGAGTTCAATAAACAAGAATTGAAGTTTGTGCCAAATCTTTCTGAAAGGGCTTGAAATCCTGAAGAGTTGCTGAAAATTGGGGAGAAATATGAACTTGCAGTTTACCTGTATATTGTACTTGTATTATAATACAAAATACTGGCCATACTATATTTGCCCAGTGAATTGCCCACGGCTTGCCAGGTGATTTTATTAAAAAAGTATGTAAGATAATAATTTTATTACAATACAACCAACAACAGATATTATCACATAATATGTATTCATTGATGGTTTGTATTATAATATAAACTGAATATACAAATCTGTTATAAGTAAACAGTAGTTTCCGGCAGCATTTGCGACTACCCTTCTGCTCGGCTTACTGAACATGTTTATTACTCACACTGAACAGTGATAGAGCTACTGCAGGTGCAGACGGTGCAAAGCACCCAGGGCCCACCACTGGGTAGGGGCTCTCTCCTACCAGAGGCAGAGGTCTGGAGAAAAAGAGGTTTCTTAACATGGAGACAGAGGTGGAGCTACAGCTGGTTCAGCAGGTACAAAGTACTGGGGCTTACTAAAGGTTAGTGGCTTTCGGCTACCTGGCGTAAAGGGGGTCTCTTACTTTATTAGGAGAGAGGAGTAAAGTACAGTATCTGCAGATGAAAACACCACTGTACTTGGAAAAAATTTCACTTGCTTGTAATATATTGATGTATAAACTAACATCAATATCAACTGTGCAAACCATGAGCATAAAACATTTTTAGAGAACATTTTATATTTAACTGTCTCTAAATATGTCAAGGGAATTCCATCTTGGAGTGTTAGTCTGCTGTATCTTAAAGGGGGGGGGGGGGGTTACCTACCCAAGGCTTACATTTCTACTTAATTCTACTGGTCTTTTAGCAAAACAGCTGTTCAGTCGTTCACTTGAGTCTGATTCTCTGTGACCCTATGGACTGCAGCACACTAGTCACATCTGTCAGCCACTGCCACTCTGAGCTCGACAAACTCATGTTCATTGCTTCAGTGACCTCGTCTATCCATCCCGCCTCTGCCATCCCTGTCTTTGTGTGCCTTCAATCATTTCCAGCATCAGTGTCTTCTCTTGGGAATCCTGTCTTCGCATGATATGGACCCATTATTTGCATTTTAGCCTAGGGAGGGAGGGAGTGGGGGCTAGGAGTGGTAGTTCTGGGGAGGAGAGAGGGAGATGAGGTAGAGGGAGGGAGTGAGTCGCCCATAGTTATAGGTACCCTTAGTTCAAGACCAGAGGAGGAGAGGCTGATCCCGGGGGGAGTGGTGTCGAGGGTCAGAACAGGGAGGTCCTGATCCCTGTCAGGCTGGAGGCAAACACAGGGCCCCTAACTACAGGCACAAGGTGATGGTGGTACACTTCAGTGCAATCCGTGCCAAGGATCAAAGATTGGACGGAGGTAGCAACCTGGTAGGAATTTGAGTTCAGCTATGCATAGTTATGGTGACAGCCGGATCAAGGTCAGAAGGATGATGGAAGCAGAATCCGGAGCAGCGAAAGCTCCAAGTGGTGACCCCAAAGTGACTGTCCAGTATAATGAATGGCCTGTTTTTCCAAGGCAGCATTAATACATGCATTAGTTACCCTTGTCATCCTCTCATCAATATGAGAAGACTAGCGACTTTCCCATCAAATAATGACGGCAATTAGATTGTAAGGCAGGTAATGTTTGTGTGCGAAATACATTTTGTTGGTGTTCCAAGATCCTTCGGCGCTCATTGCAAGCCTTGCGCTGAGCGCCTTCGGTGCTCATTGCAAGGCTCTTGGTTGTTTGTGTGCTGTGAGCTGCATTGGTGTTTTTTTGGGGTATGGCAATGAATAAATAATAAAATAAGAAATTAATATACTTTACCTATTGTGAAGTAATATATGCAGCATTGTGTTGAAGAGCTGGCAATCTGTTTTCATGTTGCTGCAGCATCAGTGCTGTGGAGCTGCTGTGTAAGTGTCATGGATGTGTGCAGTGTGTAGTGCAAATAGTGTGCGTGCGAGGCAAATCGGTTAGGGTAGCTGTGTACTTCCGGATTGTATAAGTTAGTGTTCTAAAATGGCGCCTAATATGTGGTATGTGGCTGTGGCTGATTTAGCGTCCTTGTTTTCGGATGTCGTCCGACTTTTTCGGAAAAATTTTAGGTGTTTGGTGGTGTTTTGCGTGTTTAGGGTCCTTTAGCCTCGTTTTCGTTTCGTTCGCCGGCCATTTTTTCTCTTACTTAGGTGATTTTCGGCGTTCTAAACTCTGTAATTTGGACTTAAATCGAGGTGTAACTTCACTTGCAGAGGTCTTGGGTGCCCCCCCTTGCTGTGGGTAAGCTTTTATGTGTTTGTTGTGTGTATTTCTTGTGTTTCTAATGTTTTTCGGGTCGGCGTATTGCGTCCTTGGCGCTCCATGCCAGCAACTGCGGATCTCGCTTCGCGAGGGCAGCAGGCTCGCTACGCAGGCCCGCAGCGTTAGCAACAACCTGCATGCTCACAACTATATATGTGATATACTTTTGTCTGATGTAAGCAACAGACATTATGGCTGCTGACCTTTGTCTACACTCTATTAATGGGTACATGATCATATGTCATGATATCCTAACTGTCAATATACCAGATAGGGGAGCTATTCAGGTCCGACACTTCCTGCCTTTTAGCTACAGGAATTCCCCATTTAATACTGGCAATCTTCTCAGAAAGAATGGGCCTCTTGGTGATCAGCAGTCATATCAATCCCTCTTAAAGAAATACACCATTATCTATTTATTCCAGAAAGAATGGTTTTAATATGGACTGACTCATAGCATTTCCAAACAGCCACTGACCCAAGACAAAAGGCTGAACACATTCAAATCCCAGCCCAGATTTGCATCTCCCAATAAAATCAGTGGAAACTGGGGGCTTGTCCACCTTAGGGGGATGGACCACTGGGCCGATCCCACATGGCATCAGAGCGGCAAACAGAACAAAGGGCCTGCAATTACCCCAACGTCCTGCAGTGACATCTTGTGGACAAGAATTGGAATTACATGTCCTTTGACAAAATGGCTACAGGATCCAAATGTCAGGAAAACAGATTTTCACACTAACAATCAGTTCTGATCTGATAACACCTGTATACCAGATGATGTGATATCCATGTGGATAAAAACTCATATAGAGATTTTGATAATACTCTCTGCCCACTGACTGTGATCAAATATGATCTGTCTACACACTGGACCAAGATCCCAGTTCAAGAAAAATCTCTGTTTCTATCCTGTGGGTCTACCTTCTGTTTCGCAAACACAAGTGCAACAATACTCTAAATTATATAATATTTTTGAAGGTGGGATCATCCTAAAGGCCAGAGGCTTCCACCCACGAGGATTTAAGTACTGAGCAACTTAAATCTGATTGGCTGGTGCATCATATCATGAAATAATTCTTTATTTTACTCTACAGAATCATAAATATATGATTTGTGATGTGTTGGTGTGAAGGTAATATTACCCATCACATAGCAGATTTCTCCTCTTGTTTATAAACCAGGCTCTAAGTTACTATTTACATTACTTAGACTTTCACTGACGAGGGATCGCTGGAGACTTTCCATGCTGAGGTTTTAAAAGTTCATCCTTGTTTATGTTCCAGTATGAAGAACATTCTGTTTTGTGTACACTTTAGTTGCTGAGGCTCTGCAGGGGGCTGCATCTACCAAATGGACACAGACAAGGGCGAATCTTGACTGTCCTAGAATCTTAATATAGGCTTCAATGTTTCCTCGTCAGTGGTAATTATCAAATAGGATTTCTTGGAGAGATCCTTTGAACACCAACTGATGCCAATGTACAGTAATTATGTCACGTAAGAAACGTTAGCAAATTGCTAAATTACTATCAGACACGTAATTTGGTGGTCTGTGTTGTATATACTTTACAATACTGTTCAAACCAATACACAGACTCAGTTTCAATACAGGGAGAGTAGTGGAAAGATGGCGTGAAGTCTGTGGATATTAGCATATACTTCCATGACCACACTAATCTGGGTTGCTTCAATGAGAATGACTAAGCTAATGTTTAGATCATAGGTTCTTGTTAAGTTATACAGTCATGTCCAACTCTCTGTGACCCTATGAAAAGTAACACGCACGGCACATCAGTCAGCCACTGCCCCTCTCAGCTCCATCAGATGAAAATGTCTGGTTTTGTTAATCCATAAAGTTTTCATGGCAAAGATATTAGAGTGGGTTGCCAATACCTTCTCCAGTGGACCGCGATTTGTCTGACCTCTCTGCTATGACCTGCCCATATTTGGTAACCCTACATGGTATATGTAACGGAGTTGGAACACGAAGTCCAGTATCTCCGCTGGTATACGGTAACATATCCAAGAAGCACTGCAGTCTCACAAGCCCCAACCTCCCATATTGGACGACACTCAATTGGGAGTCAAAGAATACAGCCTTTATTTTGTGATCCAGAAGTATATATACATCTCTTCTCACAGGTAATACACATCCCCCTATTTGGCCACACAATACACATAGAGAGACAATAGGTGTGGTCACACCTCCCGGAGGCTACCTGGCTACTTTTATACAATACAGACATTGATTAGATTATCCTTCTCTTTGTGCTATCTCTCACAAACACTTTACACAATAGACTTTCCTATCACAGCAGCCCCTGTGATAGGATTATCTTTTAGGCTAGCAGACCAACATATCTACAGTATAGCAATGTGATCATATTTTAACCATAAGAATAAAATAACCATAAAACAGGGTTTTTCTTCACACTCTGCATCCGAAGTGCATAGCAAAACTGCAGATCCTTTGTCAGAGCATTTAAAGGGCCAGAACCAGTCTAATAAAATCCACTATGCTCAAATAACATACAGTTCAAATACAGGCAATAATCAATGCAAAAGTCTCTTGTGGCTGCTTCTGCCACAGTATACCTCACAGTTTTACTGAGGTACACAAGCCCCTTCACCACAGCAAGGTAGCGATCTAGAATGGGGGCTGCATAGATTTTTTGTTATCCCCAATCTCTTTAAGAACTTGCCACATTTTGTTGTGATCCACACAGTCAAAGGCTTTAAAATAGTCTATGAAGCAGAATGAAATGCTTTTCTGGAACTCTCTTGCTTTCTCTATTATCCATCAAACATTGGCGATTTTGATCTCCTGCACATTTGGTAGTTCACAGTCCATATATTATTGGAGTCGACCTTTTAGAATCTTAAGCATTACCTTGCTGGCATGTGAAATGAGTGCAATTGTTCGATAATTGGAGCACTCTATAGCACTGCCGTTTTAGGCATTGGGATGTACACTGACCTTTTCCAGTCTATTAGCCATTGTTGAGTTTTCCAAATTTGTTGGCATAAGGCAAGTAAAACTTTCACAGCATCATCCTGTAGAATTTTGAATAGTCCAATTAGAATTCCATCAATTCCTGAAGCCTTATTACTAGCAAGACATCCTAGGGCACAACTTTACACATTAATACATTTATTTTGTCTGTATAATAACAGTTAAAAATAAATGGACATACAAATATATTTAGTACAATAGATTATTATTATTAAAATTAAACAATCCTTCTATTCCCTTCTCTGATTGGCTGAACCATTAGTCAATCAGAAATACAGTGGCATGGGGCCTTAGCATCGACCATGGAGGACAAATCAAGAGGATTCCCTTTATCTAATTATTTTGAGTACTAACATTATATATATACTTACAAGTAACTGATGATGAGGAAATTGAAGAGAGATATATTTTTCACTTTCACTTCTTCACTTTTTATTACTCTTTATTTTTTTTTAATTTTTCTCTTTACTTAAGAGTTTATGCTTTTAATATATCATGTATCAAATACGATTCAGAGGAGGGAGAAGAAGGAGAAGAAAAGGAGAAAAAAATAGGAAAGATAAGTACATTAAGATAGTCTGTTATAAAAAGTGAATTTTTAAAAATTATTATATAAATATTATAAATAACATATCTTATAATGTAATTTGCAATATCCCCCAAAAAATATAATGTAATACACGGTAAATTGCTGTTTTTTATTTTTCAACTGTATGTATTTTGATTTATTTGTTGTCATTTCCCAATAAAAGTTGATTGTGAAAAAAGAAAAAGAAATAGGCAGCTGAGTACACGCTAATCTGATTGGCTATCAATTAATCAATCAGAATAGAGGGTAGTAGTCTGTACTGAATGGGTAGTATTAACAAGCCAGATTGCTGTAAGTTCAGTTCTTCTCATTGGCTAAAACTTATAATATTTCCTATTTGATAATTATTTCAGCCAATCAGAGGTCTAGAAAGTCTGTATATACGGCAGGGGCAAGGCCCAAATCTGTGCGGTTATAAATAAATAACCTTTTACTTTCTTTACAGGTTTCTCTGGTATTATTTTCTTCTGTCATTTTTAAAATCACTTTATTTTATCATTTTTATTATTATAATATTTTTTTTATTTGATTGTATTTTTATTTTTTTATTTTATTTTGTCATTTTTGTTTGTAGCCAAGAAACCCTTTAGAAGAAACACATTCTTCTGAGAGAATAATAGACAAATCATGTGACTAAAGAAAATGAGAAAAAATTCATATACAATGTAAAAATGTAATGTTTTGTGTAAATTTCACGTAAAACTTAAAAATGCCATGTAGAATTTTTTTTAACACAGTCGTATTTTAAGTAAACAGATAATAGGTGGTGGTCATACTCTTCACTGCTTTACGCCGCAGCCACACTTGTGTTTTCTTTCCAGCAGTCACAGGAACATCCACACAGCTCATATTTTGCATCTGTAAAAATCCCAAAATAAAATGTTCTTTACAAGGCGGTGAGGAATGCCAGGTATTTATTCCCCATAAGGAGCAGCCTGTTCCTGCGGAGGCTCCGGGCAGCGACATTCAGGCCCTGCGGCTGCCAGATATGTTGAGGTAACCGCTGGGCGCTTGGCGCAGTGTTGCGGGAGGCGCTTGTGGTAATGTTCCTGCACTACCTGTACTTAGAGCTGCGCTAGGATGGCTTTAAATATATCTGGGGACATAAATAACCACTGGAGCATAATATACACACAGTGCTAGAGCCAAATATATCTCTGCTGAATGATCATCGTGAAGAGGCGCTCTTGGATAATTAGTGGTGCCCAACGCATCACTTCACATTGATTAATTGGTCAGCATGGCCAGACATGCATGAGCCAAGCAAGCACACAAAGGGTTAATTCAGTGGCAGATCTACTGCTGGTGCGGCAGAGACAGTAGGGGCCCTCGCTACCAGCCAGCAGAGGTCTGCAGTATAGAGGGTCTCTTAATTTAACAGAGAAGAGGGTGATGTAGGCATCTACAGTGCCTTGAAAAAGTATTCACCCACCTTGACTTTTTACCTATTTTGTTACATTACAGCCTTAAATTCAATGTTTTGTTTATCTGAATTTCATGTGATGGATCAGAACACAATAGTCTAAGTTGGTGAAGTGAAATAGGAAAAATATATACATAAAACTATTTTATTTAGAAATAGAAAACAGAAAATTGGTATGTGCGTATGTATTCACCCCCTTTGTTATGAAGCCCATAAAAAGCTCTGGCGCAACCAATTACCTCCAGAAGACACATAATTAGTGAAATGATGTCCATCTGTGTGCAATCTAAGTGGCTGCAGCACCTTAGCAAGAGGCACCACTAATCAAACACTGCCATGAAGACCAAGGAACTGTACAAACAAGTAAGGGACAATGTTGTTGAGAAGTACAAGTCAGGGATAGGTTATAAAAATATCGAAATATTTGATAAACCCCAGGAGCACCATCAAATCTATCATAACCAAATGGAAAGAACATGGCACAACAGCAAACCTGCCAAGAGATGGCCGCCCACCAAAACTCACGGACTGGGCAAGGAGGGCATTAATCAGAGAGGCAGCACAGAGACCTAAGGTAACCCTTGAGGAGCTGCAGAGTTCCACAGCAGAGACTGGAGTATCTGTACATAGGACGACAATAATGCTCCATAGAGTTGGGCTTTATGGCAGAGTGGCCAGAAGAAAACCATTACTTTCAGCAAAAAAACAAAGAGGCACTTATCGAGTTTGCGAAAAGGCATGTGGGAGACTCCCAAAATGTATGGAGGAAGATGCTCTGGTCTGATGAGACTAAAATTTAACTTTTCGGCTATAAAAGGAAATGCTATGTCTGGCGCAAACACAACACATCACCCAAAGAACACCATCCCCACAGTGAAACATGGTGGTGGCAGCATCATGCTGTGGGGATGTTTTTCAGCAGCCAGGACTGGGAAACTGGTCAGAGTTGAGGGAAAGATGGATGGTGCTCAATACAGGGATATTATTGAGCAAAACCTGTACCGCTCTGTGCGTGATTCGAGGCTAGGACGGAGGTTCACCTTCCAGCAGGACAATGACCCCAAACACACTGCTAAAGCAACACTTGAGTGGTTTAAGGGGAAACATGTAAATGTGCTGGAATGGCCTAGTCAAAGCCCAGACCTCAATCCAATAGAAAATCTGTGGTCAGACTTAAAGATTGCTGTTCACAAACCATCCAACTTGAAGGAGCTGGAGCAGTTTTGCAAGGAGGAATGGGCATTCCAGTGGTAAGATGTGGCAAGCTCATAGACTCATAGAGACTTATCTAAAGTGACTTGGAGCTGTGATTGCTGCAAAAGGTGGCTCTACAAAGTATTGACTTTAGGGGGGTGAATAGTTATGCACATTGACTTTTTCTGTTATTTTGTCCTATTTGTTGTTTGTTTCACAATAAATAAAAAAAACATCTTCAAAGTTGTGGGCATGTTCTGTAAATTAAATGATGCAAATCTTCAAACAATCCATGTTAATTCCAAGTTGCGAGGCAACAAAACACAAAAAATGTCAAGGGGGGTGAATACTTTTGCAAGGCACTGTACCTTGTATAGAGAAGGTGGTCGTTGTCCGTCCAACACTCTGTGACCTTATGGACCACAGCATGCCAGGAAAATCTATAGTTATGTCTGTGGTCATGCTTATCCATATGTTTATCTTAGTAAAGATACTGGAGTGGATGCCAGTTCCTTATCCATTTGTCTTACCTCTGTCATGACCTGCCCATCTTGGGTGGCTCTACATGGTTTAGTCACATCTTAATTGCGGTACATAAGCCACTTGACCACAACTAGGTAGAGATCTAGATGGGGAAGTTGGACAAATGATTTTGCCCCAAGGCCCTCCAATCACTAGCTTAGCCACTGGGTTAATGGCACATTAACGTGAGAAATGTCCTCTTCTGCTTGTGTAGGATAACTGTACTTTCGGTAAAACTTCACATATTAGCAGCTACTGTTTGAGCAAAAAAAAAAAACAGTTTTAGAGAACACTTTCATTTTTTAAGGCTCTGCATATCTTTTTTGGCCTCAGCACTTCCTGCTAGCTTGGAAGCCGAGGAAATGATGAGGTGCAGAGAGATGGAAGATTTGTTATATCAATGGAGCTTTTAGTATTTGACACCTGCCTCGGCTCATAAGCTGGCACTCTCAAGGTAAACTGCAAGCCCTGCTCCTGCATAAATATAAATGCCCCCATCATGCATGCTAAGCAAATGCCCCCAGGGAAGAGGCATCAAAATTATTGTTTTTGTAGTGAATATTTTTCCTGCTTACCGTATTGACCTGAATATAAGCAGCACTTTCTTTACAATTTCCAAGACTGGAAATTACGGGTGCAGCTTATATTCGCGACCATAAAAAATGATTGTTGATTTGCGGGCTTGAGACTGTTGCGCAATTACCATAATTCTAATGTCATTCATCGTTTTCCCCTTATTTTACAGTGCAATATTGATTTTGAATTAGCATTTACATTGCTACATTTAACATATTTGCAGGTCTTATTTGGAACCCGTAGGATTTTCTTTTTCATTTGCAGTTTACGGATGTGAGTGCCTGTGTGTAGCAATTGAATAGCGATTTGCGATTTTAGCGATTGTAATGTTCTGCAAGCTATGATTTTCGGCATCTAACCCACAAAAGAAGTTACCATAGGTAAGTTGTGGCTTATGTTCAATAACAACGTCGGTCCAGTCGATGGAGCAGAAAACGTGACCGCAAAAAGGTCCAATTTCAGTACTGTCCTGCAAATTGAAGCCATTTCTGATGATGAGCCCTTGTCAGTATGGGTGCAGTGACCAACTGTTTGCTTCAGAGCCCCATACGCAACAGGGTTCACTACACTGTCATTTTAGACACAAGTCTGGTAACCCCCTGGTTAGTTTGGACGGTGAGTTGCTCAACTGTAACATGTGGGTTGGATCTCACACACCTTCACAGGCGACGTTCACCTATGACATCAATGGCACGTGTCGCTCCACGTTAATTTGCAATTGTGCTGTTTGTCCATTCATAGTACACTGTAACAGAACAGTTCACAAACTACCTGAGAACCATCATCCCCTTTTCAAAGGCGGATTAATTTACACATTTTACAGGACAGTGATGGTTGATATGTTTGTAGAATGCATACATGCCACCTTATATACCAGGTCGCGACAAGTGGGTGTGGTTTGGCCTGTATAAAGTTATATCTGTCTGCATTTGTGTGAGGTTCTGTTTGAATCAGTTCTGTAAATCAGTGCAGTGTTTTCTTTGCTGTGGGTGTAATGCGGGTCCAGGTGAGAGTGGGTGTCGTTTGGCCTGTGTAAAGGTTTATCTATGTGCATTTTGTCGAGTTCTGTTGAATCAGTTATTTGAGGCAGGGCAGTGTTTACTGTCCTGTGCTCATTTATCATTGTAAAGGCGAGTGGGCAGGGTCTATTTTAACAACGGAAGAGCGAGCTTGGGTGCTTGCAATCATTTCTAGTGTAAGTGTAGTTAGTGTGTAGGAGATTGAATAAAAGGAGGGAATTCAAAGGAAAGGGGTATTATAAGAAAAAAATGAAAACAAACATATATATATATTTTCTGTTTTGTTTGGGTTAAGGTGTAGAAAAGCAATCTTTAAACAAATACATTGATTTGTTTTCTCACTGTATTTTTGTAACTGATAATCATGAGTCAGTCCAGTGGCAATCTCACTCAGTTTACATCCTCCCACATGTATGCACTGCTGGAACAGATGATCCAGGGCCCATACCTCTGTGACAGGTGTGAACATGTTGCCTCTCTGGAAGCTCAAGGTGGAGATCTGGAGAGGAGAATTGCAGCACTTAGTGATATTGCTCCACTGGAAAGGGAGTTGATGTTCACGGAGCACAGTTTCGCTGGGCCTAGCATGGAGGGTGGAGCTGGGGCTAGTGAGGATGTCCAGGGAGGTAGCTGGGTTACAGTTAGATGAGGAATCAGGGGAAACCGGAGGAGGCAGGCCAGTTCTGAGTTGGCAAACACCAACAGATTTGCCAGATTGTGAAACTGTTGGGGATGTCCATTCAGGAATGGCAATGCCAGATAGAGCTGTTCCCTCTAACAACCAAGAGAACAGTTCTACCGGAGGAGTGGGAGGGCAGAATAGGCAGAGAAACAGACATGTTTTGGTGGTAGGGGACTCTATTATTAGGAAGGTAGACAGGGTGATTTGTCACCCAGATCCCTGCAATCGAACAGTTTGCTGTCTTCCGGGTGCTCGGGTTCGGCATGTTGTGGATCGGGTGGATACATTATTGGGAGGGGCTGGTAATGAACTGGCGGTCTTGGTACACATTGGTACCAATGACAAAGATAGTGGAAGGTAGCGTGTTCTAAAGAATGATTTTAGAGAACTAGGGAATAAGCTTCAAGCAAGGACCTCCAAGGTAGTATTTTCTGAGATACTACCAGTGCCACGTGCTAGCCCAGGGAGACAGAAGGATCTTAGGGAGGTTAATGCGCGGCTAAAAAAGTGGTGCAGTGCAGAGGGTTTGGGGTTTTTAGAGCACTGGGCTGACTTCTCACTTGGGTACAATCTCTGTAGCAGGGATGGATTGCACCTTAATGATGAGGGAGCTTTTGTGCTAGGGGATAGGATGGTAGAACAGCTGGGGGAGTTTTTAAACTTGTAGGTGGGGGGAGGGACTATATAGATGTATTGGGGTAAAAAGGGTAGAGAGGGAAAGGGATGAATTAGTTACCCATGGGGGAGGAGAAGGGGGTAGGGTTACAAAAGATAGTAGGGAGGTATTAATAGGGGCCTCAAATACAGTGGCAAGCACTTCCCAACGGCAGAGACATAGCAACATAAAGTGTATGCTTGCTAATGCAAGAAGTTTGCCTGGGAAAATGGGCGAGCTAGAATTATTAGCAGTACAAGAAAAATGGAGCTTAATAGGCATTACTGAAACATGGTGGGAGGAATCTCATGACTGGACTGTTAATCTGGATGGTTATAACCTATTTAGGAAAGGTAGGGGAAATGGTAAAAGAGGAGGAGGGATTTGTCTGTATGTTAAGCCTGAATTTAAGCCTATAGTCAGAGAAGATATTTATGCTGGCACTAACGGCATCATTGAATCTTTGTGGGTTGAGCTAAATAGTGGAGGAGCTAATTCTAAACGCATATTGGTGGGAGTATGCTATAAGCCCCCAAATATAGCTGAAAGTGAGGAAATACAATTATTGTTAGAGACTGGAAATGCAGCTAAGCAGGGGCAAGTTCTAATAATGGGAGATTTTAATTACCCTGAAATAAACTGGATAAATGAGACCAGCAGCTCAGCTAAGGTTCTTGAGTACACTTGGGGATCATTATCTGGCCCAAGTAATACAAGAACCTCCTAGAAATGGGGCCATGTTGGATTTAGTTATCACAAGTAATATTGATATAATATCAAATGTTAAAATTGGGGAACCCTTGGGGAAAAGTGATCACAACACAGTATCATTTGAGATTGAATACAAAAAACAGAATTGTAAGGGACCAACAAAAACTCAAAAATTTTAAAAGGGCTAACTTTAATGGGCAACGGGCAAACAATACAACATATGGACTGGGACAAAGAACTTAAAGGGAAAAATAATGAAAATAAATGGACAACATTCAAATCCTTACTAAATAAACAGACTCATCAGCATGTACCATGTGGAAATAAAATGAATAGGAGTAAATCACATCCCATGTGGCTTAACAGTGACTTAAAGATCATGATGAGGAAAAAAAAACATGCATTTAAATTATACAAGGAGGGAACAGAGGCAGCTTTATGTGACTATAATGAAATCAACAAGTCTTGCAAAAGGGCTATTAGACTGGCTACAATAAAAAATGAGAAGTCAGTTGAAAAGGAAAGTAGGACTGACCCTAAAATATTTTTTAAATACAGTATATTAATGGGAAGAAGGCGAGGAAGGAAGCAATAGAACATTACAATGTGACACAGGCCATCTGATAATTAGTGACCAGGAAAAGGAATGAGCTAAATAGGTTCTTTTCATCTGTATACACAAGGGAGGTACCAGTGGTTGGGACACCGCAACATAATGGGGCTACACTACCATCACTAAATAATTGGTTAACACAGGAAGAAATCCAAAAGAGATTGGAGAAAATAAATGTTAATAAAGCCCCAGGTCCTGATGGAATAGATCCAAGGGTACTGAGGGAGCTGGGTTCTGTAATAGCCAAACCATTATATCTAATCTTTCAAGACTCACTCACTACAATGTCTCTACCAGATGACTGGAGAAAAGCAGAGGTGATAACTATATTTAAGAAGGGAGCAAGAGCAAATCCGGGGAATTATAGACCAGTAAATCTCACTTCTGTAGTGGGGAATCTTTTAGAAGGGTTAATAAGGGACAGAATACTATAATATGTCTATTTGAACAAGATCATAGGTAGCAGTCAACTCAGATTTATGAAGGATAGGTCATGTCAGACCAATCTAATTAGTTTCTATGAGGAGGTTAGTAGGAACTTGGATCAGGGCAACTCAGTGGATGTAGTCTTTTTGGATTTTGCAAAGGCTTTTGATACAGTGCCTAATGGGAGACTTTTGAGCAAACTAAGGGATACAGGAATTGCAGCTAATATCTACTCATTGAGAGCTGGCTAAAAGACAGGAAGCAAAGGGTTGTTGTAAATGGAACATACCGATTGGACTAATGTGGTAAGTGGGGTTCCTCAAGGTTCAGTATTAGGTCCCTTCCTTTTTAACATATTTATTAATGACGTAGAAGTAGGACTCAAAAGTAGTGTCTCTATTTTTGCTGATGACACTAAGTTGTGCAAGGTAATTAAATCAGATAATGATGTACTTTCCCTACAAAGGGATTTGCATAAAATAGAGCAACGAGCAGCTAAATGGCAGATGAGATTTAATACAAATAAATGTAAGGTTATGCATTTGGGAAGGAAAAATAGCCATGCAATTTATAATCTTAATGGAGCAAATCTAGGGGTATCTGATATTGAAAGGGATTTGGGAGTACTAGTGGACAACCACCTAGGTAACAGTGCTCAATGCCAAGCAGCAGCTGCAAAGGCCAGTAAAATATTAGCATGTTTTAAGAAGGGTATAGAAGCAAGGGAAGCAAATATAATTCTACCACTATACAAATCCCTAGTACGCCATCATTTGGAATATGGAGTAAAATTTTGGGCACCACTTCATAAAAAGGACATTTTAGAGCTGGAAAAAGTACAGAGAAGGGCAACAAAACTAATAAGGGGAATGGAGGGGCTAAGTTATGGAGAAAGACTAACCGAACTAAACGTATTTTCGCTAGAAAAAAGACGTCTACGAGGAGATATGACTACGTTATTTAAATACATCCAGGGTCAATATAAGGCTTTGTCAAGTGAACTTTTTGTAGAAAGAGATTTTCAACTGACAAGAGGACACCCTTTGAGGTTAGAGGATAAAAAGATATCACCTTAAACAAAGAAAAGGGTTCTTCACAGTTAGAGTGGTTAAACTGTGGAATTCTCTACCAAAGGAGGTGGTGACAGTGAATTCGATAGATAACTTCAATAAGGGGTTAGATATATTTTTGAATAAAGAGGGCATTCAAGGTTATCATAGATAACTAGCGAAGGAATATTGATCCAGGGAGAAATTTGATCGCCAGTTTCTGGGGTCAGGAAGGAATTTTGTTTTTTTTCCCCACAATTGTCAAAGTTTCAATGGTTTTTTTTTTTCTGTTTGCCCTCCTCTGGATCAACTAACAATTAATAACAAATAGTTCACATATTAAAAAGATCAAGAGAGATCTAAAAAGGTTAAACTTGATGGACTAACTCTTTATTCATCCTCAAATACTATACTATTAATAATTAATTAACAACTAATTAATTAATAACTAATACGCATATTGCAGATCCGAGGAGATCTTAAAAGGTTGAACTTGATGGACGGAAAGTCTTTTTTCAACCTCAATTACTATGTAATTATGTAAGTGCTATATTTCATTGGCTACGTGATGCTGACATCAAAAGTAGGTGGTGGTCATAATAATGTGACTCCACTCTGTATAAAGCAGTGCTTAAAATGAGCATTAAAGTATCATTTAAATGCTAAAAAAATGTGTGTGTTTGCATGAAAAATAGGTGTGACAAACATTTAAAAACTTCGAAAAGGGATATGGAACTCATTTATTAGCATATAAGTAAAAAAATAGATTTTCATGGACAAACATTAAATATATGAATATTAATTCCGTTCCAGTCTGTGTTTGTGTTTGGATTAAAAGTTACTAGGACAGGGCATTGTGCCAGCTAAATTACGCTCACTGGTGACTGGCACTATCAAATCAAAAGTTTTGACTGTGCTGCAAAGTTGCATTTCCAAGGAATTTATTTGTAAATATTACATATTTAAATGTCAGATAGCTGCATACATTAATGTCACCAGGGACTTTTCCGTGGCACTGCATTGACAGCGTGAGGCACACACTACTGTGGTAGACCTTGGGCATGATGGGTCCAGGCACAAACAGGATCAGTTTCACTTCACCCGTCCATCTCAAACTAAATAAAGCTTGGCTAGTGATTTATAGGCGCTACAGTCTTGTGTAAGTTATCCATATCCTGTATTTAAAGGGACATGAAACACAATTCTTTTTACATGCATTAAAAAGAGAATGATTTAAACATTACCAATGTAGTGTATGGTAGAGTCAACAACCCTTGATTTGATTAATATATGATGCTTTTTGACAGTGGTGTGTTTCAGCCAAGGCCCATGAGGCCCAGGCCTAGGGCAGGACATTTTTAGTGTGCAGCAAGTTTGGCTGAAGATACTATACATTGGGATATGTTTGTATATGCACATAAATGCCTATATACAGTGATATTTCTGGCTATACAGTACTTGACACGTTCTGATATACTAAATATATATATATATATATATATATATATATATATATATATATATATATATATATATATAAAATGTGTGCCCCCTTCTGAAGGGGCCCCAGTGCAATCTTATTACTTATTTCATTAATCCCCCACCCCATGTCCCCTGACCACCCCAGTGCATGCCATGCCCCCTCACCCTCCCTTGGATCCCACTGGTTTCTTACCCTGATCCACAGCACTTGATTGCTGTGCCTCTTCTGCTCTTTCCCTGTTGAAGTGTCTTGCTGAGGGAATCCCGAATGATGTCATCAAGATGCCCTGGAAGAAGTCAGTGGTCGTTGCATGTGGTGAGCTGGGCAGGTCAGGGGGCATGGGACCAGGAGGCATGGCATGGGCTGAGGTGGGGAAGTGAGGGGGCATGGATTGGCTTGTCATACATTTAAGAATTTGTTTGTCCAATAAAAAATATATCACTATATACTGCAATACTCTGATTATTCATCTGGATTACTGGACACTCACGGCTACCTCACTCTTCATTTAGGTAATTTAATAATATATATTTATAGTCTCTTTTTTAATTGGATATTTATATGGATATCCATATAGGATATGGATATACAGTATCTCACAAAAGTGAGTACACTCCTCACATTTTTGTAAATATGTTATTATATCTTTTCATGTGACACCACTGAAGAAATTACACTCTGCTACAATGTGAAGTAGTAAGTGTACAGACTGTATAACAGTGTAAATATGATGTCCCCACAAAATAACTCAACACACAGCCATTAATGTCTAAACAATTGGCAACAAAAGTGAGTACACCCCTTGGTGGAAATGTCCAAATTGGGCCCAAAGTGACAATATTTTGTGTATCCAACATTATTTTCCAGCACTGCCTTAACCCTCATGGGCATGGAGTTCACCAGAGCTTCACAGGTTGCCACTGGAGTCCTCTTCCACTCCTCCATAATGACATCACAGAGCTGGTGGATGTAAGAGACCTTGCACTCCCCCACCTTCCATTTGAGGATGCCCCACAGATGCTCAATAGGGTTTAGGTCTGGAGACATGCTTGGCCAGTCCATCGCCTTTACCTTCAGCTTCTTTAGCAAGGCAGTGGTCATCTTGGACGTGTGTTTGGGGTCGTTATCATCTTGGAATACTGCCCTGTGGCCCAGTCACCGAAGGGAGGGGATCATGCTCTGCTTCAGTATGTCACCGTACATGTTGGCATTTATGGTTCCCTCAATGAATTGTAGCTCCCCAGTGCCGGCATTTACTACTTTACATTGTAGCAGAGGGTCATTTCTTCAGTGTTGTCACATGAAAAAATAAAAATAATAAAATATTTACAAAAATGTGAGGGGTGTACTCACTTTTATGAGATACTGTATATATATATATTTATAATTTTTTGTATAATCTATATATTACACAGTGTATGTATATATATATAAAAGATGTAAAAGGATATAAAAAGATATCCAAAGCCAGTCAGTACTGTTCAATCACTTATTAAGAAGTGGAAAATTCGGGGATCTCTTGATACCAAGCCAAGGTCACGTGGACCAAGAAAGATTTCAGCCACAACTGCAAGAAGAATTGTTTGGAATACAAAGAAAAAAACACAAGTAATCTCAGAAGAAATAAGCTGCTCTGGAAAAAGATGGTTTGGCTGTTTCAAGGAGCACAATACGACAATACTTGAACAAAAATGAGCTACATGGTCGAGTTGCCAGAAAGAAGCCTTTACTGCGCCAATGCCACAAAAAAGCCCAGTTACAATCTTCCCCATAACACCTTTACACGCCTCACAGTTTCTGGCACACTGTGATTTGGAGTGACGAGACTAAAATAGAGCTTTTTGGTCACAACCATAAGCGCTATGTTTGGAGAGGGGTCAACAAGGCCTATAGTGAAAGAATACCATCCCCACTGTGAAGCAAGAAATGTGATTTGCCTGCTCACTCATGTTTTCTTTGAAATGGTACATATATTACCAATTCGCCAAGGGTATGCAAACTTTTGAGTACAACTGCACACACTGTGTTTATACCAAAGTGGAACGCGTTGTGATGGATATCCACAGATCTTAATCGAGAGTTTTCAGCAGGAGTTGGGATTGTAAGAGGGGTCAAGGAAACTGGGAATTGTCCCTAAAGTCACAGAGCCTGGACATTGTGCCTTATCGGTAACCATGTGATCTACATACCCCATATAATGAGTTTAACAAATGTGAATGCATTTTTAACTAATATTTTATGATGATTTTAATAAAAATACAACGCTATACTGGCTGTGCACTGGGTCTCTCCCCTCTGACCCTGCCTCTTGACCATGCATGGTAGATAGAGGTTGACTGAGACCTCCACCAATCCTGTTCCTCATTTATTCTTTATCTTCCGCACAATAATAAATACCACATCTTTGGGTAGATTGGGCCACAGACACCTTTATTGCATAATTGGAAACATGACAGAACCACCATAACTGGTCTCATGACCAACCTAAAGGTCGAGACGCCAACGCTTTGCTGCCACGTAAGCTCACATGGACTGATCAGTGAGAGGTATCCTTTTGCAGACTAACCTAAAATTAACTGGGTTCAGCCCCAGAGGTGCAACGCTCTAGGGCTGGTCAACCCCCCTTACTAGTCTCCTGACAGTGTTCAGGGAGAGAAGATGGGAACTTCCAATGCCCTCAGTGACCATAGCTTGGTTCTCCTGATGTGGAAAGTAAAGAAAATGAACTGGCTGAATGTTGTGTTATCCATTTTTTTCAAGCAAGTCACTGCTGGGAAATTCTGTGTTGTTGTTGCAGTTAAATGCAAACGAGCAATTCATGCATATTAATTAGCAACTTTGAAGTGCTAATTAGGATTACAGTCTGCTTGTCTGTCTCTGTAGTGGCCAAAATAAAGACCCCCAATGTTATCTGGCAGTCAGACCCCTCTCCCATTGTTATCAAGTATAAAGGAGCCGCAGCTAATCATACTGAGCCATACATTAGCACTCTAAGGTGCACATTAGCACACTGAGCTGCACATTAGGATACTGACCTACACATTACCATACTGAGCCGCACATTAGCACACTGAGCCACACATTAGGATACTGACCTGCACATTAGCACACCAAGCCATACAATAGCATATTGAGCTGCACATTAGCATACTGAGCCGCACATTACCCTACTGAGCCGCACATTAGCTGCACATTATCTCACTGAGCCACACATTAGCATACTGAGTCACACATTACCATACTGAGCCGCACATTAGCATACTGAGCCACACATTAGTATACTGAGTGGCACATTACCATACTGAGCCGCACATTAGCATACTGAGCCGCACATTACCATACTGAGCTGCACATTAGCATACTAAGAAACACATTAGCACACTGACCTCATATTAGCATACAGGAGAAGCAAAATCAATTCTAAATATTTCAGAAATGATTTACAACACTAGTACAATGTATATTCAGTTTTCAATGCTTTTTAAAATGAAATCAACTTCCTATTGGGTTATGAGTGTCCCTTCATCATTGTGTAGACTTCCTATCCAACCAATGTCTCCTCCCAGCTCAGGTAGTTGATTACAAATTGTCAGATCCACAGCGGCATAATTGTATAGAAAAGGTAATACATTGATGTTTTATTTTCCATTTAAAACTCAATTAGAATATTTTCTAGTGTAATTTGTTAAAATAGTAGATTTTAAGTATTTGACCAGTCATTCTATAAATATTACATATTTGTTCAGTCGTTATATGTATATATATATATATATATATATATATATATATATATATATATTTATTAAATATTAAATATTTAATTGACCAATGATTATATACATTTTTATTAAACATTAATTTCAGAGATAACTACAACTGAAACCAGACCCAAGAGTCCAGGTGACATCCCAACATGTCCTACCATCCCGTGTGACATCACTGAGGATTGTCAAGTGATGAGAGGCCGTTGGCAGGTGCAGCGCCCGGAGCCCTCCTGTGATGTCCAGCAGACGCCAAGGTCTGCATCGGTCAGTCATGTGAGTGAGTGACACCAGCGAGCGGCCTAAGAATAGCAGCACAACACGGAAATCAGTAACCGGAGAGCACCAAACAGTAACCTTCATACATGAGCCAGTTGGCTCCCAGGGGCCCGGCTAGTAGATCACACAGGGAGATATAGTATGTAACCCTGACATCACTGGGGCCCAGAATATCTCTAGTGTTTGTCCTAATATAGGAATCTCTAGGCCCGGCGCTCACACCCTGGACAGGGCCTCACAATAACCTGGGATGTATTTATTGGCAGTTAAGCTGTGGTCATTTTTTTATATATGGTCATTTAAATTACTAACCTTGATAATGGGCAAGTATTTCTTAACAAAAATATGCAAGATTCGAATTTATCTTCTGTGTTTACTGCTTTCTCAGGAATGCGTGTCCAGTTGGCTCCAGTGCTTTGCACCTACTGCATCTGCAGTAGCTCTGTTGTTGTTGTTCAGTCCTTCAGTCGTGTCCAACTCTCGGTCACCCTATGGACCGCATCACGCCAGGCACATCATGTATCATGTGTCTGGTTGTGCTTATCCATAAGGTGTTCTTGGGAGTGGGTTGCCAGTTCCTTCTCCAGTGAACCACAATTTGTCTCACCTCTCTGCTATGACTTGCCCATCATGGTATAGCTCACAGCTTCACCGAAGCCCCTTCACCATGACAAGGCAGAGATCCAGAATGGCTGCAACCTGGTGGTGGTGGTGGTGGGGGGGTGGGGGGGGGGCAGGGGGGGTTGTACTACTGGAACTAGCTTGTCTATTTTCTATAGTTGCAGTATTTCAGAGTGAATGGATAGATCTATTATATGAATCCAAGGTCCCTCCCATTCTTCTCAGATACCCTGTTATGACCAAAGGCAAATGTCTGCCACCATTAAAGCTAAATGTTTGCACATTATCACGTTGTTTTCTTGATATGAGCATAATATGGACATGACACTGCAGTGGTACTTTCATTTGGAAACAAGGACAAGAATATATCTGGATTGCTACCTTGTCATGGTGAAGGGGCTTGTGTACCTCAATGAAGCTGTGAGCTATACCATGTAGGGTCACCCAAGACGGGCATGCCATAGCAGAGAGGTCAGACAAATTGCGGTCCACTGAAGAAGGAGCTTGCAGCCCACTCTAGTATCTAACCATATGGCTAAGCACAACCAGAAACACAGACAGATGTCCCTGGAGTGCTGTGTCCATATGGTCACAGAGAGTCGGACATGACTGGAGGACTGAACAACAACAACAAATCTGCAGCAGGAACAACTGCACCCCTCTGATAGCACCTAACCAAGTGGTGGGCAGCAGACGGCCCCTGGGCCACAAGCAGCTCTCAGGCACTTCTCATACAGCCCCCAGCCTGCTCTCCGGTGTGCGTGTCCAACTTCAACACTAAACAGTACACTGTATCTCAGTAAAACTAGCAAAGAATATACTTTGTGAAATATTTTTCCTCATTATATGTCTTATTACCAATCACGCCCACTACCCCCCAGGCTATTGTCCTGGGTAGTTAGGGTATATAATGTGTAGGGACCACCATGTGTGATAATGTGTGCCCACTTACATATAGCCCCATTGTCCTGGGTAGTCAATGTATATAATGTGTAGGGACCACCATGTGTGATAATGTGTGCCCACTTACATATAGCCCAATTGTCCTGGGTAGTCAAGGTATATAATGTGTAGGGACCACCATGTGTGATAATGTGTGCCCACTTACATATAGCCCCATTGTCCTGGGTAGTCAATGTATATAATGTGTAGGGACCACCATGTGTGATAATGTGTGCCCACTTACTTATAGCTACATTGTCCTGGGTAGTCAAGGTATATAATGTGTAGGGACCGCCATGTGTGATAATGTGTGCCCACTTACATATAGCCCCATTGTCCTGGGTAGTCAATGTATATAATGTGTAGGGACCACCATGTGTGATAATGTGTGCCCACTTACATATAGCCCCATTGTCCTGGGTAGTCAAGGTATATAATGTGTAGGGACCACCATGTGTGATAATGTGTGCCCACTTACATCCACCCCATTGTCCTGGGTCGTCAGCGTATATACAGCCTTATTAAATTGTGATTCAGTAAATTTAAAAGGCCTCTATTTATGCACACAGCATATTTTTTTTACAGAAGTTTTTAGTTAGTGAACTTCTATTTAAAAGCGAGGTCTTCACTAATTAAAAACTTCTGTAAAAAAAATATGCTGTGTGCTTAAATAGAGCCCTTTTAAATTTACCAAATCGCAATTTAATAAGGCTGATAATGTGTAGTAACCACCATGTGTGATAATGTGTGCCCGCTTACATCCAGCCCCATTGTCCTGGGTAGTTAGGGTATATAATGTGTAGGGACCACCATGTGTGAGAATGTGTGCCCATTTACTCCCAGGCTCATTTTCCTGAGTAGTCAGGATGTATAATGTGTGATAATGTGTGCCCACTTCCCTGCAGCCCCATTGTCCTAGGTAGTTAGGGTATATAATGTATAGAGACCACCATGTGTGATAAGGTGCTCCCACTTCCTTCAACCGTGAAGACCTTTAAGGATTCAGGGGCCACATTTAAGGCTCTTGAAGTGAAACAAGTTGTCTGTCACTGGCCTAGCCCCTTGTTATTTATGGTTTATATTTATGTAGCTACATACAGTGAGTTGGCAGTGCCCATCCTGTGTGCCTATGTCAGTTCCAGGCTTCCTCTCTCACACATACACTGAAAAGCTCTCTCTGTCAGGGGCTGCACGGGGAACACATCGGGGACTGGAAATAAAAACACAAGAAATCCTCATTTCCAGGAATCTCCGGCAGAATCTTGGCTGCGCCATCACTATCCAGATCCTGGACTGGAGCCGCCAGCGAGACAATAACAACTCCACATAGTGTACAGAACTGAAACTGTTTATAGTGACTTACAATAAACAGCAAAAAATAAATAAATAACCTAAAGCTGTTTTCTAATTAAGAAAAAAAAAAACGTATTCTTCCTGACTCTGGAGGCATCCATGATATTTTAGTGGAGCTTGTGTGTGTGATAGCGGTGTTTATATTTCTGGAGAACTGTGGTTGCATTTATTTATACAAACCTGCCTGAGGGGAATGGGGTATGGGTCAATTTTATTCAGATCCAATTCTCTAACAAAGTCACTTCACTGCTACCATTCCTCCCTCCATTGATAGATGAAAACACATCCTCATGATCAAGCTCTCTGGAAGTGATGAATCAACAATATAATCAAATCCACTATTCGTATTTGAGCGTCGTTACTCCTCATTAGTGATGAATGTTGTATATAGGAGGCTGCACCTTATCTGCCTCTTTTCTAATAGGTTGAACTTGATCGACTAAAAGTATTTTTAACCTCAATTACTATGTTACGATAAGTATAAATACATGATACAATGGGAATCCCCTTCTGGATCACTACCTTGTCATGGTGAAGGGGCTTGTGTACCTCCATGAAGCCTTGAGCCATACCATGTAGGGTCACCCAAGATGGGCAGGTCATAACAGAGAGGCCAGACAACTGGCAACCCACTCCAGTATCTTTGTCAAGAACAGTTAATGGATGAGTATAACCAGACATAAATGTGCCTGGTGTGCTGCAGTCCATAGGGTCACGGAAAGTTGGACATGACTGAATGACTAAACAACAACAGTGGGAAAAGATCTAGATACAATGTTTACAGAAAAACAATGGTGTAAAATTTGGCAGACGGAAGTAAATCAACAATTTGTAACAGGATGAAAGAGAATATAATGTTTTATACAGGTGTATCACATATATAGTTGTGGATCTTACGAATGTTGGTCACGTTTACGATGTTGGTCACGTTTACGATGTTGGTCAAGCAATGCTAAAAATTGCGGGCCTCGCAAAGTGAGGCCTCGCAGTTGCCAAACTGCAATGAGCGCCGAAGGGTCCTCTGTCCCATCAGAGATGTCATTTGCCCGATTACGCTAAACCGATGGATAATGGAAAGACATTGAAGATACCTATACCTGAAGCCAGTAACACTTAACCGAAGCCAGTAACACTTAGCCGAAGCCCGGCCGATATTTGATTAAGCAAGTAACTTTAAAGACCGCCAAAAAATAAAAAATAATATACAATATTAATAAAATAACGCACACACAGGACAGGGGGACTGGCTGGGAGCCTGTGAGGGAGGTTGCAACCCAAATTTGAGCAATAATTGCCGTTTTTCGCAGATAGAAAATCGGCTAAGCAAGGAAAAAAATGGTGGCAGAAAAACGTACATTTTCTCAAACTGGATCAAAACGAGGTAGAAGCACTAACACTTAGCCGAAGCCAGAATCACTTAAGCCAAGTCAGTAACACTTAACCCAAGCTAGTAACACTTAACCCAAGCCAGTAACACTTAACCCAAGCTAGTAACACTTAACTCAAGCCAGTAACACTTAACCCAAGCTAGTAACAATTAACCAAAGACAGTAACACTTAGCCAAAGCCAGTTACACTTAGCGGAAGCAAGAAACACTTAGCAGTACAACACCAGGCACGCAGAACTACACAGGGAGGAGAGGCTCACAATGAGTGCCGAAGGTGAGAATTGCAAAGCACCAAACTTGAGGGTTGGACGACGCCTGCAATGAGCATCAAGTAGACGGGGGGAGAGGCTCGCGATGAGCGCTGAGGGTGCTCAGAGTGGGCAGAGCCTCGTATTGTGCGGCAAATAGCAAAGCCAGATTTAAAATTTTCTTGCCGTCATTTTTGACGGGCAAGTAGCTAGTTTAATATAAACATTGCTGAAAGTATATAAAGAAGTCCTTTATGCTGTAGATCAATAGATACATTTATACATATGTGGTGGGGCCACCCATATAGGTGCAAATATTTTGATAAAAACGACTAACAGGGTAGTAATGGATAACTAGAACAGGAGAGATATAAATCCTGAGAACAATCTGATTGTCAGCTTTTCGGATCAGAAAGGATGTTTTAAGACAATTGGTAATGTTTAAATGGGGTTCTTTGTTTATGATCCTCTAGAACCCATTAACAATTCACATAGTACAAGGATCAGAGGAGATCTGAAAAGGTTCAACTTGATGATCTAAATATATTTTTCACCTCGATTAGTGTATAATAGTAACATGAAAAATGGGTGATGTAAAGTTTAGAAAACTTACTTTAGAGATTATACAAAAGTTGCAGAGACAGGTGAAAGTTTCTAATTTTCCCTGACATGTTTTGGGGACACGGTAAAGGGTTTCATTGCTTAATTGTTTTTATTAGCAAAAATAGAAGATCCCTTTAATGCAACTTTCTATCTATCTATCTATCTATCTATCTATCTATCTATCTAACTGTCCATATCTATCTATCTATCTATCTATCTATATATCTATCTATCTATCTATCTATCTATCTATATATATATATATATATATATATATATATCTGTCCATCTATATCTATCTCTCTATCTATATCTATCTGTCTATCTATCTATCTATCTATCTATCTATCTATCTGTCCATCTATAACTATCTATCTATCTAATATAAGATAAGACTCATCTATCTATCTTCACATTCTCCAGGAACATCTGGAAGTGAGCGCCGGAATGTTCTCTGTCAGGAGCCAGCCGGCTCAGCTTTGATGTGGGGGCTTCGCTCTGCTCCTGTGGCTTTATCATTAACCTCATGTAGAGCTTCACGGGAAATGAGCAAAAACAGGAAAAGTGCAAGTCATTCACTATCTATCTATCTATCTATGTATCTATCTATCTATCTATCTATCTATCTATCTATCTATCTATCTGTCCATCTATCTATCTATCTATCTATCTATCTGTCCATCTATCTATCTATCTATCTATCTATCTATCTCTCTCTATCTATCTATCTATCTATCTATCTGTAAGATGTAGATAGATAACAATTATGTTGATAGAATGGGCACCCTAGATGGGCCTTTTTGGCTCCTATTTTTCATTCCCTAAAATTCTAGAGTCTGGTACTGCCCAGAGATACTCAGCATCACTATACATTGTTACTCTTCCCAACCTATAACTCTCTGCTTGTTGCCCTCTCCGGTGCCTCATTCCTAACAGAAGCCTATTCACATTACACAACCTAAAACAACAGTGTAAAATACACCATGGAAACCGCGTCTGTGCTCCTAGAGGGTCTTATGGGATTCCAGAGTTGCGCTCAGTCGCACTATACAATGAACAGATCAGCGCTGGGGCCCAAACGTGATGACTCCAGTTTTCCTATTGCAGTCATGTTTATAATGTAATAAGGAGCAGAGCTTGAGTCGCACCACAACACAGAGACACTCTGGTTTTATTCCAAGTTGTTAATTTACTTAATGTACAACTAAATGCTGGGTAAATAGAGACTGAGCCCACAGATCAGCATTCCCATTTAGCTATATACTTGAAAAACTTAAAGTGCCACTGCAGTTCAAGAAAAAACATGCTTGTTTGTCAAATATGTAGCAAAATAATAATATTAGCAGCCTTGGGCATTTTACATCTTTGGGGAAATCTGAATTATGAAGACCATGTTTATGAGGAATCCATTTTGTGTTTGTTACATCACCTCTTGAGAGCTGGATGGTGGCGGGGGGGATGTTTGTAGTTAGTGGAGGAGGGAACAGGCAGAAGTCCAGATATTTTTGTTTGATAACTGGATAAGACTGAAATTGACACCACACACCCCTCACTGTCCCAGAAGCCGGATGAAACTATAGATAAATAAAGTGACACAGAAGAGGATCCAAATATTGTGTAATGTTAGTCTACATGAAATATCAAATAATTAACAACTTACTATAGAGAAATTACATGGAAGTTTTTAATTTTTACCTGTCAATCAGCCTTTCTTATCTGCCCACTACTTACAGTCGGATATCTCTTATTATATATCTTAGTATATATATTTATATATATGTCTTAGTGATCATTGCCAATAATTGCTAGTTACCTCATGGGTTCTATTGCTACGTTTTTGAGAAACATGGCTGCATTTGTTGATCGCAAGCTACTTTGTTATTCAATTGCTTACATTTGCGGGCTATGTTCGAGCTACAATACGTCCTACGAGCTACAATCCATTGCGATTTGGTCAATCGCAGCTTACTTCCGTCAAAGCCTTTGATCTTTCACACCCGCAAGAGATGTGGCCACAAAAAATCCGATTTGCTATTCAGTTGCTCCGATTACACTTCTGTCAAGCCTGTAAACGGCTAAACGCGAACCATAGCTTACTTGTATCAAGGAGGTGTTGCACACAATGGTTGACATTAGAATAAAAAGGACAACATTATCAAGCTTGCACATCGCCAAAATATAATATTTTATTTCATGTTAATTTTCCGTCAGAAGTCCTACGGGCTTCACTCTCCAAGCCCGTAGGACTTTTGAATCCAACCTCCATTTTTGTTCTAAGTTGATTTTGGCAATGTGCAAGCTTGAAAATGTTGTGCTATTAACCCTTAATTCACCCATTGTGTTCCCCATGATTTACAATGATTCACAGTGCTGTCTTGAATTTCTTTTTGCATTTACAGTGCTCCGAGTTTGCATCCTTGAAACACGAGTTACGGCCTCGCGGCTGCGCTCATGTTCAAACCCGCGGATGCTTACTGCCGATAGTATGGCTTGCGATCAGTGGGAAGGAGGGCTCACTTGCGCGATTGGCCAATAGAATAGCAACCTAAACGTAGGCCAACGTGCGAACGTAACCCAATCACAGCAAATAACCGATTTGCAATTGGGTTACAGCCCCGAATAGAATGAGGCCCTATGTAAGCAGAAAATGCATGCTTAGAGTAATTAATCTAGTCAGCCTGTTACTGCCAGTGGTCTGAACATGCCCAGTATTCTTTTAACATGAGGACAGAAAATATATAAATAAATATAATTTCAACTGGTTGATGATAAACATTTTGAATGAAATTTAGATAATTGACTAAGGCATCAAAAACAACCAGTATATTAGATCATCTGATACATTTGTTATTCTTATATGAAATAGGGTAAAATATACACAATAATATGGGACAGTCTATCTATCTATCATCTATCTATCTATCTGTCTATCTATCTATCTATCTATCTATCTGCATGAATATTCCTAAAAGGAGCCATATACTGTACAATGTGGTATTGGATTAAAGAGTTTTCATACCCCCTAGTTCCCCAAAGTGGAATGCAATAAATGTATTTCTGGAAATTCTGAGCACCAAATAAGTTTATTAACCTTTTTTTAGACATTCATACCTGAACACAAATGTATTATTTATTAACTTAGATAGATGAATGAAAGGATTGATAGATAGATAAGTAGATAGATAGATAGATAGATAGATAGATAGATAGATAGATAGATGGCACTTCTGACAGCCCTGATCATTCCCATATATATCTTCCACAGCTGTTGAAGATTAGCATGTAGCCGTGTTGAATGCACACACACACCTAGAAGGGCCTCATGTGTGTTAAAACTATCGGCCACTTTGTGTTCCAGCACTGGAGGGGTACAGCAGGTCTTTGGATATAGGACCTTTCTTCAGCATTCATGGATTATACAAGAGCTTGTACAGCCTCCCCCCCAAGGGGATTCCAACCAAGACATGGGGCTTTATCTCAGTACCAGAGGGGCCCTGTAGTGATGGTTGTTACTGTATGAATGGGGGCCATTAACAGCCTCTCACTGCTCCACTCCCAATACCAGAGACTGATGCAAGGTCTGTGTAACTTGATAATAATAATCCCATCCCCCATCTTTATACTTATATTTATACAGCATATTGACCTTTATACTAAAGAATTCCTATACTCATAAACAAGAGTTTTCAAAAAATCAGATATTCCCCAAAAATGTTTTATGTCCTTGGTCTACTGGTATTGTTAGTTTTTGTTAGCACCAACTCATTATATATATACTAGCGACTTGCCCGTCAAAAATGACGGCATAAAAATTTGAAGCCTTGCAATGCTGTTTGCCACACAATGCGAGGCTCTCCCCCCTCTAACTTGTGGGCCTCGCGATGAGCGCAAAGCGGGCCTCGCGAGTTTAACCGTCACCATTTTTTTCAAGCCCCTAACTTGAAAGCCGTTCGGAACCTCTCCCCGTCTACCTTGCGAGTCTCACGTTGAGCGCCTTTGGCGCTCATTGCAAGCCTCCCCCCCCTACTTTATGGGCTTTGCATTTATTGCGGGCCGCGGCATATGCTCATAAATTTGCCAGCGTTACTGACATGATATATTGTTGTTGTTTAGTTGTGTCCAACTCTCCGTGACGTTACCTGTAACACACCATTTTTATGTCCATGGTCATGCCGATCCATTTGGGTTTCATGGAAGAGATACTGGAGTGGTCTGCCAGTTTCTTCTCCAGTTGGCCACAGCAAGCAGCTCCTTGTATTCCTAGGTGGTCTCCCATCCAAGTACTGACCAGGCCCAAGCCTGCTTGGCTTCAGGGTGGTGTGACCTCTTGGTTCCCTGACTGGAATCAAACCCAGGTTGCAGCAGTGAAAGCACTGAATCCTAACCACTGGACCACCAGGCAACCCACAGCCAGAAAGTATCTTCTTACAAATCCAATTTTGTTAAAATAAAACAGTTGGGACATTATATACTTATATATATATATATATATATATATATTGTATTTATGTAGTGTAGCACCCCCTCCTGCCCATACTCCCTGGGCCCCCTAGAAGACATCACTCCCCTGCCACTTGAGGGCTACCTAGGAGCCCCCCTGCTCGCACTTCTTCTCCATGGGACAGGGAATCCCATATGTTGTGACATCATTCTGGATTCCCTGCCAACAAAATCAAAAAACACTGGCTTTAGCTCCACCCATGTATATACATAAAGTAACGCTAGCAATTTTAAGGACACTTGCACTTAAAATGTTTAATTACAACCAACTGCAGTTGTGTTTATTTATGTGTGTACCAATAAATGGAAACTTTTCTTTGTCCCTTTAATCATTTCGGTGCTGTAATTCCTCCATGTTGTCATCTGGTTTTCCTAAACGTCTCTTATAAAGAACGCCGACTTCCCGTCTGTGTTATAGTTTATATTCCCGTCGGGATACATCCCGTCCCAGTGCCCATAAACCTTTGCTCCGTGTTACGCCTTGTTGCACTGAGTCCTCCTGTTGGAAGAAGCTGCTGGAAGTTACTCTTTTAATCACTTTATTAACTTACAAAGAAAACTAAGCCACAGGAGAAACTGCCTCTGCTTCTAGTTACCTATAAATCACAACATTTCATACCAAAGACTTGTATGGCTTATCTGGATTCAAGGCCTACAAGAAAATGGCCGACTGTAACCTAGCAACAGATTTTTAGAGCCTCATGCTCTTTTTGCTTAGTTGAAAAAAAAACATTGTAGTTGAGAAAAAAACATTTTTTTTGTCAAGTTAACAATAATACTAGTTGTGTAAAACATGGACATGTTTTTTTGGTGAAAATCTGTTTTATAGACTTTTTTATAAGTACAAGAATCCAATTTTGTGTTTGTTACATCACATCTTGAGAGATGGATCATGAAGGTGTCTATTTGTAGATATCGGTGGGGGAGGAGGGAACTGGCAAAGGCCAGATATTACTTGGTTAATAAAGGTAAAATTAGTTACATAGTTATATAGTATTTAAGGTTGAAAAAAAGACTTTCAGTCCATCAAGTTCAACCTTTTAAGATCTCATCTGATCTGCAATATTAACTGATCTGATCTGCGGATTAACTATTAATTAATTAGATGTATATAAAAAAAATAAAAAAAATAATCAATTCCCTCCTGATCCCAGACACTGGCGACCGGACTTCTCCCTGGATCAATACTGCCTCTCTAATTATCCATAATAACCCTGAATTCCCTTTTTAATTAGAAATAAATCCAGTCCCCTTTTTAAAGTTATCTATTAAATCCGCTGTCACCACCTCCTCTGGTAGAGAATTCCACAGATTAACCACCCTTACTTTGAAGAACCCTTTTCTTTCTTTAAGGTGAAATCTTTTTACTTCTAACCTCAAGCGATGTCCTCTTGTCAGTTGAAAACCTCTTGGCACAAAAAGCTCCCTTGACAAATCTTTATACTGACCCTGGATGTATTTATATAAGGTAATCATATCTCCTCTTAGACGCCTTTTTTCTAGAGAAAATAAGTTTCATTTGGTTAGTCTTTCTTCATAACTTAGCCCCTCCATTCCCCTTATTAGTTTTTTGCCCTCCTTTGTACCTTTTCCAGCTCTAAAATGTCCTTTTTATGAAGTGGTGCCCAAAATTGTACTCCATATTCCAAATGAGGGCGTACTAGAGATTTGTGTAGTGGCAGAATTATATTTGCTTCCCTGGCTTCTATACCCTTCTTAATACATGCTAATATGTTATTTGCCTTTGCAGCTGCTGCTTGGCTTTGAGCACTGTTACCTAGGTGGTTGTCCACAAGCACTCCCAAATCCTTTTCAATATCTGATACCCCTATATTCGCTCCATTAAGATTATAAATTGCATGGCTATTTTTCCTTCCCAAATGCATAACTTTACATTTATTCATATTAAATCTCATCTGCCATTTAGATGCCCATTCCTCAATGTTATGCTAAATCCCTTTGGAGGGAAAGTACATCATTATCTGATTTAATTACCTTGCACAACTTCGAGTCATCAGCGAAAATGGAGACACCACACTCCAATCCTACCTCTAAGTCATTAATAAATATGTTAAAAAGGAGAGGACCTAATACTGAACCCTGAGGAACCCCACTTACCACATTAGTCCAATCAGAGTATGTTCCATTTACAACAACCCTTTGCTTCCTGTCTTTTAGCCAGCTCTCAATCCATGAGCAGATATTTACTGCAACTCCTGTATCACTTAGTTTGCACAATAGTCTCCCATGTGGCACTGTATCAAAAGCCTTTGCAAAATCCAAAAAGACTACATCCACTGAGTTGCCTTGATCCAGGTTCCTACTAACCTCCTCATAGAAACTAATTAGATTTCTTTGACATGACCTATCCCTCAGAAATCCATGTTGACTCCTACTTATAATCCTGTTCAAATAGACATATTCTTGTATATTATCCCTTATTAACCCTTCTAAAAGCTGACGCCACAGTCTACAAATTATGTTATTGATAGTACATCCCTGGGTCAGTTTGGGGGGCCCTCATCTAGGGAGGGGGTCCCTTAGCTAGTGAAGGGGGTTCTTTAGCCAAGGAGGAGGTCCTTAAGGCAGGGACGGGGTACCTTAGCCAGGGAGGGGGGTCATCTCATCTAGCCAAAGAGTGGGGTCCTTTAGCAAGGGAGGAGTCCTTTAGCCAAGGAGGGGTTTCCTCTTGCCTACGCTGTGGTGGTATTTTAGCAGAAGTTTCTAATCATTCTGTATTTCCTATCAAGTGTTTTGTTCTATCTCTACTTGAAAATTCCTTATAAATATGCTATTACTAGTGCTGAATACTTAGGCCACCTTGGATTAGTTCTACACTAATTTATTTATAAACCTGCCACCAACAAAATGGAAAGTAAGACAGGTAGGTGCTCCAAGGGTGGAGTAAGACACCAGGACAGAGGTTGAAAAATGCAGCTTTACTAGTAATATCTCTTTTAGGAAATAACTTAAAACAGGAACAAATTGTACACAAACTTATCATGTCCCTGTTGTTTATAAGATTGGTTGGTTCTCATAACTGTGTTACTGGTCTTAGCTGTATCCATGTTATCGCAACAGTTTTTTACTTTGTTGGTACTGGAAGAAGTAGGCTGAAATCCCTATATTGATGCTGCAGTTGACTATTAAAAAACATCACATATAAATGAAGAAGAAATGCTACACAAGGAACAACAGGGACAATCTGCTAAGGAAGCTGAGTATAACTGGGGGCAAGAAAACAGTATGGTGGCCGCAAATACATCCTTTGGGGGCCACATGGGGTTTCAACACAGCCTGATTTCCATTAACTACAGAACAGATTTGTAATAAGTGAATGAGCGAGCAGGAACAACAAGAGGGTATAATGAATAATACAGTAATGTCTAATCCTTAAACACTGGCCAGGTCCAGTCCCTGAGCACAGCCCGTTAACTTTGGCATTTTGCTTTCTGAGTTATTAAATGTTCCCAAAAGCTACAATAAACAGTTTGTTATTCAGAGAGGAAGAAAAAGGCTTCACATCGCTATAATTATTGGGGCAATTAATCAATGTCTGAGTTACGTAAAGTTATGTAAAACAGAATATGATGTATTTAAAGGGATACTGTTATCCCAACAACAATTTGGTTTTATCCCATAAACATTAAAAACTGTCCATATATTAGACTACCTGTTTTTCTCGACAGTAAAACATTCATGAGATATTCATAATTGATTATGCTGCTCATTTGAGCTAACATGAGTTTGCAAGTGAGAAGATCTGAGGGCATGATATAACTGGGGAAGGGGATCTAACCCTACATCATGACCTTAGGGGGCATTGTTTTTGCCACATATGCAATATTATACAATATTCAGAAATATTGCATGAGAATAAACTAAAAACAATGCTGATGAGCTCAGGAATTATTAACTTTATAAAAACATGGCTAGTACATAGCCAATTTTTCGGGTGAGAGAGTCCTTTTAAGAGTAATGATTAAAAAAGTTTGGCCCTTAAAATGTTGTATCTAATAAAATGGAAGCACGATTATTAATTGTTCTTTTAAGAATCATACTTTTAGTAAAAACTACACAAACCTATGTTTGTGAAATATCTAACACAACTAACAACATTAGCAGTGAAGCAAGCCATAAGTATAAACATACTTTTTGAGAAAATATTTTAGCAGACTCTGTCTCTGGGGATGCGGTTCCATATTTGTGTCATTCACATTTCCAGTTGGCTTGGAGACTGAATGTGTGTACTAATAATTTTTATTATCTATTCAGGAGTGAAAAAGGGGAAGGGTGGATGATATGCTGGCTCATTTGATCCTCCTCAGACATGCTTATTTGAAGACAGTTACAAGTAAACTTGCAAGTCCTGCTCATCCTGGTCCCTCATGCATCCAGAATTCAGTATTACTGGCCTGGCAGCTTCCATACACTAGCAGAATGTGTTGAAGATTTTCCCTGGAAATGCTTGAATACCCATAGCTTACACACTGGCTAATGTTGTTAGTTTGTTGCATATCTCAGAAATATTTTCCTTTCCTGGATGTTTTTGACATTCCCTCTGAGTAATTTCAGTTTTTGGATTGAGTGATCATTCTGGGTAAAAATGGTGTCTGACTGTGGTACAGTAACTGTCTCCATTGTGTTTTTTAATAGAAAGTCTAGGCAGACCCACCATGAGGCACAGTTTTTGGCTGGTTCCCCACAGTCCATTTCCCATTCAGTATATTGTATTATATAAATATAATTGCAATATTTAAGGATATTTCACTGAAATAATACACTGAGTATGATATGAGTTGGGACAACATCTGCATTAACAGGGATTTAATTAAACTAAATGCACGCTAAGAGATATATATCTTGTTAATATATGTGTCATATTTGCAACATTGTAATAGTTGCAATTTGTTCTCTGATACTGTGTCAATGGATAGTCAATTAGAATATAATTATTGAAAGAGTGAGAGATAATTATTATGTCTATTATGTATCAGGGACTGAGCTAAATTTTGGGGATTTAGCTAAACACTGAGCCTTCCAGCTAGGATGTATCCCTCATGGGTCACAGTTAATAAACATTGTCACTGTCTCTTGCAATGCTGTTTGCCACACAATGTAAGGCTTTTGCTCCTCTGAGCCCCTTTGGGGCTCATTGCGAGCCCCGTGCAGAGTGCCTTTGGCGCTCATCACTTGCCTCGCAATGAGCGCCTCCCTTCCCCTGGTACTTCAGCTTTCCTGCTTTGCAATGATCAACTTCGGCGCTCATCGCGAGCCCGACGATGAGCGCCTTTGGCGCTCATCGTGGTGCTCATGATGAACATCTTTGGCGCTCATTGAAAGTCTCTCCCGCTCGTGGTGCTCATAGCGAGCTCCGCGATGAGTGCCTTCGGCGCACATTGTGTGGCTTGCAATGAGCGCCCATGTGTCTTTTTGCAGCATCTCCCCCCTGTCCCTTCCCTGTGTCTTTCTCCTCTGTGTGTGTTGTGAATGTTTGCGTAGCGCTCGGTGACTGCCATTGGTTTTATTTTCAAAGTCCCGTGTGCCTGGCGTTGTTTGTGTAAGTGTTACTGTCTTCAGCGTCGTGTATTTTGTAAGTTTTGCGAGCCTGACATTGCTGAGCCTCGTTTTCATGCTGTTTCTGAAATTTTACGTTTTTTTGTCCGCCATTTTTTTCCTTGCATAGGCGATTTTCGAGTGACTAAAATGCCAAATATGGGTGTTATTCGCTTGCAACCTCACTCCCAGGCTTCCTGTGTCTCCCCCTGTGCTGTGTGGGAGTGTGTTATAATTTTTTGTACATGATTATTTTTTTGGGGGTGGGTTTTTAGAGTTATGCGCTTGAACAACTGCTCGCCTCACTTCGAGAGGCTCGCAGTTGCAGGCCCGGCTCGCTCATTGCAGCCTAAGGGCTGCGCCGTTGGCAAGCCTCACTTTGCAAGGCACACATAAGTACTGTGCCGCTGGCTGCTTTGCTAGAATCACAGTTCGACTGTGCCGCTGGCGAGCTTCTCATTACCAACATTACCAACGTTATGAACAGCGCAAAGATCCACAACTATATATGTGATGCACTCAGAGATAATTTATAACTAAAAAAACTGGCATCATTTGTAAAATCCAGTTGCATATCTTGAAACAGCAGTCTCCAAATAACACGTCAAGTTAAGAAGGCATCACTGCAATGCTCCTTATGTTGCATATTTCACCAACATGTGAAATTTTTCAAAATTACAGCAGTCCTTTCAGGAGGCCAACATGTCAATCTCACAAGGAGCCAGCATTAATGTGTGGATGTAAAGTTCTGTAAATCCACCAAAAGGAAAAACAACTTACTAAGGAATCGAATGGCTCTCAGACTCAAAATTAATTTATTACTCACAGAGTTGACTTATATTCCAATAAATTCTAATTTCCACCGAGCTCGGTCCCAGAAGACTTATCTCCACTGTCGCCGGATCCCTATAATTTTTCTGCACTCAGATGGTGCCAAGAGATTCTTGTCCCTGTTCCACTCTTCACACTCTCACACCCACCCAAACACACCCGCATGTACCTGGCTGGGGTGTCACTCTGACACCTCCCTCTCCATGCGTCTGTCTGTCTGTCCAAACCAGAGACTGTTGTGGAATTGTAATTTCCAGCAATGGAACAAATCTCTCCAGTTTGGTAAATGCCAGTAAATGCTGTATATTCTGCTATATTATGAGGTCAGGTTCCTGTTTTCCATAGTTTCAGTCCATTCATGGTAATGAGTCGGTAATCCCAGTATAGAAACCGACTCTGTACATGAAAGGGCCACGGACTGCCAATAACTGTATAAACAAGAGGCTGACGCCAGTTATAGAGCCACGTGCTGCCCACAAAAGGCGCCCAACAGTTGGGCGGTCACACTCTGGATTATCTATACAGGCCTAGGGAGGATAGACATCAGGGGGTAGCAGCAAAAGGGATCATCAAGTCCTAGGGTGCATAGAAATCAGGGGGCAGCAGCAAAAGGGATCATCAAGTCCTAGGGTGCATAGAAATCAGGGGGCAGCAGCAAAAGGGATCATCAAGTCCTAGGGTGCATAGAAATCAGGGGGCAGCAGCAAAAGGGATCATCAAGTCCTAGGGTGCATAGAAATCAGGAGACAGCAGCAAAAGGGATCATCAAGTCCTAGGGTGCTTAGAAATCAGGGGGCAGCAGCAAAAGGGATCATCAAGTCCTAGGGTGCATAGAAATCAGGGGCAGCAGCAAAAGGGATCATCAAGTCCTAGGGTGGATAGAAATCAGGGGGCAGCAGCAAAAGGGATCATCAAGTCCTAGGGTGCATAGAAATCAGGGGGCAGCAGCAAAAGGGATCATCAAGTCATAGGGTGGATAGAAATCAGGGGGCAGCAGCAAAAGGGATCATCAAGTCCTAGGGTGCATAGAAATCAGGGGGCAGCAGCAAAAGGGATCATCAAGTCATAGGGTGGATAGAAATCAGGGGGCAGCAGCAAAAGGGATCATCAAGTCTTAGGGTGCATAGAAATCAGGGGGCAGCAGCAAAAGGGATCATCAAGTCCTAGGGTGGATAGAAATCAGGTGGCAGCAGCAAAAGGGATCATCAAGTCCTAGGGTGGATAGAAATCAGGGGGCAGCAGCAAAAGGGATCATCAAGTCCTAGGGTGGATAGAAATCAGGGGGCAGCAGCAAAAGGGATCATCAAGTCCTAGGGTGGATAGAAATCAGGGGGCAGCAGCAAAAGGGATCATCAAGTCCTAGGGTGGATAGAAATCAGGGGGCAGCAGCAAAAGGGGTCATCAAGTCCTAGTGTGCATAGAAATCAGAGGGCAGCAGCAAAAGGGATCATCAAGTCCTAGGGTGGATAGAAATCAGGGGGCAGCAGCAAAAGGGATCATCAAGTACTATGGTGGATAGAAATCAGGGGACAGCAGCAAAAGGGATCATCCAGGCCTAGGGAGGATAGAAATCAGGGTCAGCAGCAAAAGGGATCATCAAGTACTATGGTTGATAGAAATCAGGGAGCGGCAGCAAAAGTAATCATCCAGGCCTAGGGAGGATAGGAATCAGGGACTGGCAGCAAAAAGGATCATCAATTTAATTTATCACCCCTTGTTTAATTTTGTCTTTCCACTCTGACTGGTCCCTTTCCCAACCCACATTCCATACTCTTCTTTTTCTCCTCTACCCCATTCTCGTCTCCCTATATTCCTTCTCCGCTTTCCTCCCTCCCCATCTCCCTTTGTTAATTTTTTCCATTCTCTTTCCTCTCCCTCATATTCCTCTTATCATTTCTTTTTCACCATTGCTCTCTCCACCGTTCCTTTCTCCCCACCCTCTCAATGTATCTCTCTCCCATTTTCTTCTCATTCATATACCCCCATTTCCCTCTCTCCAACTCTCCTGTTCTCTCCACTATCCTACTATCTCTCCCCATTTTCCAACTTCCAACTCTTCTCTCTCTCCCCAGTCATTCCTCCCACCCCCATTGATCTCTCCTGTTGTTCTCTTCCCAATTCCTCTCTCCCTCTCTCATTATTCCCCCCACTCAATTCTTCCCTATACCATCTCTCCTCCATTCATTTCTGCCATTGCTGTCTTGCCAATTCATTTTTTTCAATTTTCCTCTCTTTTATCCCTTCTCTCCTTAATTCCTCTCTCCCCTATTCCTCTCTCCCTCATTCATCTCTCCCCCATTCCTCTCCCCCATTCATCTACCCATTCATCTCTCCCCATCCCTCCCTTCCGCTTTACTCTCCTCCATTCCTCACCCTCATGCCTCTCTCCCCTGTTACTCTACCCCCATTCTTCTCTCTCATTTCTCACTCCCCATTCCTCTCCCCCTTTCATCCCTCCCCATTCCTCTCCCCCATTTCTCTCTCCTCCAATTTCTCTCTCCTCCATTCCTCTCCCAATTGCTCTCTCCCCCATTCCTCTCTCCCTCTCCCCTTTTCTCTCTCTCCATCCCACTCCCCTATTCATCTCTACTAAATTCCTCTCTTCCCCATTCCTCTCTCCCCTATTCCTCTCTCCCTCTCCCCATTCCTATCTCCCCATCCCGCTCCCCCATTCTTCTCTCCCCATTCCTCTCTCCCCCATTCATCTCTCCCCATCCCAATCCCCTATTCATCTCTACTCCATTCCTCTCTTCTCCATTCCTCTCTCCCTATTCCTCTCTCCCCATCATACTCTCCTATTCATCTCTACACCATTCCTCTCTTCCCCATTTCTCTCTCCCCATTTCTCTCTCCCCATTCCTCTCCCCCATTCCTCTCCCAATTCCTCTCTCCCAATTCCTCTCTCTCTCTCCCATCCCACTCCCCTATCCATCTCTACTCAATTCCTCTCTTCCCCATTCCTCTCTCCCCTATTCCTCTCTCCCTCTCCCCATTCCTATCTCCCCATCCCACTCCCCCATTCATCTCTACTCCATTCCTCTCTCACCATTCCTCTGCTCCATTCCTCTCTCCCCATCCCACTCTCCTATTCATCTCTACTCCATCCCTCTCTCCCCCATTCCTCTCTCACCATTCCTCTCTCCCCCATTCCTTTCTCCCCCATTCCTCTCTCCTCTATTCCTCTCTGTCCATCACACTTCCCTATTCATCTCTACTCCATTTCTCTCTTCCCCATTCATCTCTCCCCATTCCTCTGCCCCATTCCTCTCTCCCCCATTCCTCTGCCCCATTCCTCTCTCCCGTATTCCTCTCTCCCCTATTCCTCTGCCCCATTCCTCTCTCCCTCATTCCTCTCTCCCCTATTCCTCTAGCCATTGCTTTTTTTCCCATTCCTCTGCCCTGTGCTCCCCTATCATCTCTTATACATCACTGTAATCTGATAATTAAGTTCTCCACATTCCCTGATCACAGACCTGTAGGGTGCAGCACAAATCTATGGTAGGTCTAGTGCCTGAAAACCATATCCCGCTATACATCAGCTGCAGTCATTCACATGCTGCATAACCAACCTATTATATAATGTGGCACTGGAGGAGGGTGCCCCAACATTTTCTTTGCACCAGGGCCCTGCATTTACTAGCTCCACCACTAACAGGAAGTACAGTGTGCATGTGGCATCTGCTGGTTCTATCAATAAGAGTAATTCAAGGTTTCTCAGTTTACAAGGACATGCCATCCTGAGGGCATAACAGACATGATCGTCTGAGAAAAGAAAATGGAAACTTGCAGTAAAGAATAATAAGGCTGTTCATTTTTTTATTTATTTTTAAAATTTTACTTTATAAAAACATTTTGCACAAGTGTATTTAAAAGATCTTAAAAAACTGATTTGACCACAGTGGTCCTTTACAGCTGTTGGTACAAATAATCGTAACTCACAAACATGTGAAGTTTTTCCTATATAACAGTTATGCTTTAAAGGGATAGTGTGACCTAAAATTATGTTAGTTTTATATTAAATATATCTTTTTCTGTCAGTGCTGTCCAGATTCTAGTGTGGGGTCAGATTTTAATTGGTCAATGAGCTGGTGAGCTGGATTTATATTGGCTTATTTGGGTTTCCCGGTATACAGTGGTTAGGATTTGGTGCTTTCATCACTGGGGCCTGGGTTCGATTCCAGTCAGGGAAACAAGAGGTCACACCACTCTGAAGCCAAGCAGGATTGGCCCTGGTCAGTACTTGGATGGGAGACCACCTAGGAATATCAGGAGCTGTATGCTGTGGGCCACTGAAGAAGGAACTGATAACACACTCCAGTATGTCTGCTGTGAAAACTAAGTGGATCAGCATGACCATGCACATAAAGATGTTTCTGTTGTGTTACAGTCCATGAGGTCCGGGTGAGTCTGAAATGACTGAACAACACGAACAAAAATTAATTGAAAAAATTAATATATTTTATTAATTTACATAAAATAATGTATCATTTTGTCATTTATATATGATGTCCCAAGTATTTTATTGTATTAATATTAGGTTTGTAAGAAGATACTTCCTGGCCACGCACACACACAAAAAAAGGCTAGAGGGCCACATCTGGCCCAGGGGCCGCTAGTTGGAGAGTATTGATCTCTGTGGATATTATGGAGCATGCCTAGTTACTCCTCCATGTCTGTTGGGAGCAGAAGCTGCCATTTTAATATGTAGCTAACACTGAGCACTGGTTTGGTCAAAAGTTCAAGAGCCAGCTCAAGAGCCTATCAGACTGCATTTGCGTTCTAAACAGTGGCAGTTACATTTATGTTCTGTGTTCCTCAGCAGCTTTATAGTAATAAAAATCCAGTGTTAATACTTGAATTGCTTTAAGTCCAGTGTTTAGGTGCAACTTCCCCTTTAAGCCCCACTGGCCACAGCACTAGGCTATACATGTGTATCACTGAAGTCCGCTCTTGTATCCATGACATGCACATTCACCTCCCCCAACCCCTGCCCGGCATGGCACAATACTCACCTCTGTACCTGCGCGTTCCTAGAAAGGAGAAGCAAAGTGTTCTTGGAAGAAACACAAGAATCAGTTTAGTGTTGATCAGATCGGGCCGGGAGCCACAGAGAGTATTTTGGTTTACAGATGTATAGATGTGAGTGTGTGCGCAGACATCGAGAACCGAGGCACGTAAACCCATCCCGAGAGGCCATTGAGATAATCCTGTGCACCCACAAAAGGTCTAAAATAATCAAGAGTGCTATTAACCAAAATAAATAAATAAACAAACAAATAAAAGTTATTTGAATCCGTAAATAGATGTTTATGGCAGACAAGAACCTAACATGACCTTCTGCTCTGCCCTCTGTCCTTGTATATCTTAAAGGATCACAAAAGTCGCCATATGTACTTTTCCCCATCAGTTAGAGGGTGGAAATCATGTGGAAAATGTATTTACATTTTTAAAATTGATCTAGAATATACTTAAATACTGTCATTTTAGTTTAGCCCTTGAAGCTCGTCCCACAATAAGCTGCATAAATAATGAGTCTGTAACTGTTATACATTGTATTACAGTGTTACATTATGTATGGTGGTGCAGTGGTAAGTAATATGCTTTAAAGCTTTTTTTTTTTTAATGGTAAGCAATGGCGGAGCAAGAAAATGTAGGGCCCTAGTGTAAAACATTTTTTACGGCTAAACCGCGCGCAACGGAAAACAGTCAAAACACAATAAATACACACAAAAAATAAATAAAAAGCTTACTCACAGCAATGGGGGTCACCCAGGACCTCTGCAAGGGAAGTTACACCTCAATTTAAGTTTAGATACACGAAAATCCCCTAAGCGAGAGAAAAAATGGCCGCCGAAAAAAACGAAAACAAGGCCACAGGACCCTAAACACACAAAATAGCACCAAGCACAGACGGCTTTTCCAAAAAGCCGTACAAGGTAAAGATACACTTTTACTAAGGACGGAAACTCATACACACCAGCGTAACACATACACATTCGCGACATTTCTCAATGTGGAAGTACACAGCTACAATAACAGCTTTTCCTCACGCACGCACCACATTTACACTACACACTGCACACATTGCTGACACTTACACCTCAGCTCCAGAACCCTGCAAAACTACATTGGATGCTGCAGGAACATAGAAACAGATTGTCAGCTCTTCAGCACAATGCTTACTGCATATATTACTTAAGAATAGGTCAAGTATATTAATTTATTAATTTATTCATTATTTCATTGGCATACAACAATACATATACACCAAAAAAAAACTCTACTAACAAACAAAAATATAAAACAACAACTGCGCAATGAGCGCCGAAGGCGCTCATTGCGAGGCATATGAGCGCCGAAGGTCCTTACACTAAAAAATGGATAAAACAACATTACCTGACTTACGATTTCATGCCCGTCATTTTTTGACAGGCAAGTCGCTAGTATATATATATATTATGATACTTTCATTAAAAATGGGGAATCAATTGAAATGTCTTAAAAAAATGATAAAAGGAATGTGATATACTGTAACCTCTCCTTGAATCAGTTTTGCCTTTGTTCGTAAGGCTAAGTTATGATTGTTTGTTCCATATAATAGAAAATAAAGTTTCTATCACTAATATAGTTGCTGTCAGCTAAGTTTGTGCGTAACGCTCGCAAATTTGCGAGTTCCGCATGTGCACTATGCCACGCATTGCGAGCCATGGAAGGGGGAAGGAGAGGGAGGGGGAGAGAGAGAAAGAGGGAGGGAGAGAGAAGGGAGAGAGAAGGAAAGAGGGGAGAGAGAAGGAAGGAGGGGGAGAGAGAAGGAGGGAGGAAGAAGGAAAGAGGGAAGGAGAAGGACGGAGGGAGAGAGAAGGAGAGGGAGAGAGAAAGGAGAGGGAGGGAGAAAGAAAGAAGGAGGTAGGTGGGAGAGAGCGAGAAGGAGAGGGAGGGAGAGAGAGAGAGAGTGAGGAGAGGGAGAGCGAGAGAGAGAAGGAGGGAGAGGGAGAGAGGGATGGAGTGAGAGTGGAGAGTGAGAGGGAGGGAAGAAGAGAAGGAGGGAGAGAGAAAGAGAGAGAAGGAGAGAGGGAGAGAAATAAGGGAGAGAGAGAAAGAGGAAGGGAGAGAGAGGAGAGGAGGGAGAGAGAAAGAGAAGGATCAATAGAGAGAAAGACAGAAAGAAGGAGGGAGAGAGAAGGAGAGGGAGAGAGATAAGGAGAGCGATAGGGCCCACAGAGAGAGAGAGAGAGAGAGAGTGCGCACAGAGAGGTAGAGGGCAGACAGAGAGAGACACAAGGTACACAAAGAGACGGCGCACAAGGGACAGAAGACACCATTTTTAATAGATTATACTGTCATTTTTGTGACTAGCCATAGAATATTAATAAACAAATTTACCAGAAAATGCTACAAAGTAATATTATCTGATTTAATAAATGGTTATATATTGTGCAATTATACACAAAACTAGTCACAAATTCCCTGGTCTAACGTAAATATTCTTATTGTTTTCTCAGTGTGTCACAGTATGCTAATTTGTGATATAGTGCTCTAATTTGTGACACAGTTTGATTTTATTATGAGATTGTCAAAATGTGCCACAAATTAATATCCCAAACCACGTCCAGCCTCCGATGCCACGCAGAGATAAAGGACTATATGTCAAAAATGACCTTGAATAGATTTCGATCCCACAAACTGCAATTGGTGTGCATCAAAGAACTGCACCAGCTGAGTTATGGAGCTCTATGGAGGATTGATTTACTCGCTCCTGATTGATTGGCTGCAGCTGATACCCAAAAATTAGACAGGAGATACTGACAATGCTGCAAAGCTGCATTTAGAGTCTGTATTTTTACATTTTCCAGCACTATTTTTTATGTGGCAGATCATTTTATGATGTATAAAGGGACATGGAAGGTGCCTGTGTGTTACTAGGTATATATTATCCCTGTGTATATATTTACTATTATGCCCTTTATTAAGAAGTGCTTATAAGCTCTGTGTTACTTGCTAAAATCACACAAATAGTCCCTATATGGGTTTTCCCTGGGCTGTATCTACCTTTTTGGAGCCCCTAGGCAGTGAAGTGGAGGAGCCCCTGCGAGTGAGTACACAAGGTATACACATACCCATTTTTGCCTTTTCTGTATGTGTAAGTTCCTTTTCCGGTTGTAGCTGTCTTGTTCTAGGTGGTTACCCCCTAGTAGCCAGACTATGAACTGCAATATTTCATTTTTTTAAGCCACAAACCATTTTTTTTAAGAAGTGGCGCCCCTCACAGGGAAGCGCCCCTTGGCGGCTTCCTAGACACAGACTCTGCTGTACTTGCTGGGCTGTATCTCATACTAATCAATCAGTGATCAGCTCTCAGCAGCTGCTGCAACATGGTCCCTGATAGGCTAAGACACTACACTGCACACATAGCCCTACAGAGTCTGTGTCTTCATGAGCTGCAGAGTGCAGGCCCGTACAGGGATTATTTGTATGATTCTAGGCAGGAAAGACAGAGCTTATAAGCACTTCTTAATAAAATAAAGTACATAAAAGTACATGGATACAAGTGGATATTATACACCTAATAACACACAGGCACCTTCCACAGGTTCACCTCTTAATTTCCTTTACTTTTTTGATGTGGGCCAACTAGCCAATCAGATCAAAGATAGATGAACCTTCAAAGTGAGTGGAAACAGAGAATTCATATTGTATCCCCAAACCCTTCTTCTGATACAATGATTTCCTGCATATATATATGATGTACAGCACAGGGATATTACAAAGACCCTCATTCAAACGCAGTACTGCAGCATTGTCAGCTTTGCATGCAATCTATTATATAACTTAGACTTAGTCAATTTTCCGCTGGCAGAATACAGTTTTTTTATGCAAAATTTTCCATATCCGTTTTATAGTAAATTGGAAGAAATCCTGGAATATATTACAATTTGGACTATAATTAATGTGAACAATCAGCATCTGTTACACAAATGTTAGATTGTGTATGGTGAACACTGTAATTTGGGAAAGACTGTACATGTTTGGGCAGAATCTAATACAGGGACTAGCAACCTATGTCACTTAAAGGGCCTCATGTGGCCCCTGAGTCCTTACCATGGGCAGAGCTACTGCTGGTGCAAGTGGTGCAATGCATCAGGGCCCTCCTCTGGGAGGGGGCCCAGTGTAGACTATTTTTTCTGTAGTGTTTGGGGGCCACAGAGACTAATGCCCACCACTGATTTAACAAACTAACAGCATTAACAGATTTATATTCCATGAGCTTAAACGTATTTTAGGGAAAATCTTAGCAGACTTCCATCTTTGTCTGATATTGGTATGGAACATGAAGACACTTGCTACTGGGACTTGATCTTCCATTTAGTCATATTGTTATTTGGCTCTTCATAATGGCAGTTTTTTTTATATAACTAAATAGTGTTATCTCCATCCAAGGACTTCAACAGTTTTTCTCTACACTAGATAATTAAGAGGATACTTTGCATTGTTTTTGTGACTTATTTATAGCTAACTTGTGCCTTAGACTACATGATAAGTGGGAGGCAATCTAACTGCATGATAGCATTGGGGACATTGTTTTATCCACGACCAATACAGACAAGCAGACTGTGATTTTAATTAGCACATCAAAAAAAGCTAAAATTGCTATTGGGGAACCATTCATTTGCATAAAAAATCAGCACAAAGAATACTGGATTTCTCAGGAATTTCTCAAATAAATCTCATTTTGGGTGATAGTGTTCCCTTTAAAAATAAAACATATTTCACATATTTTTTTTGCAATAAACTGATTTTCCATTCATCTGAAAGGTCGTTTAATCCACTTCTCAGTCCTATATTTCAAATGGCTCCTATTACAGTTATGCTGGCCCAGCACAAGGCAGGAGCAGTGGCGGTGAGCATCCGCTAGGTGGCGCTGCCGATATTTTGGTGCCATATCATAGAGTCAAGACCTAGTTAAACTGTTAGGGTTAGGGGGAGGGTTTGTATTAGGATGATGGTTAGGGTTAGGGTTAGTTCAAGGGTTAGGCTAACATTATAAGCTTAGAACTTCTCTCACATCGGCAGTGACATCTAGCAGCGGTGGACCTGTCCCGACACCATAACAGGATAGATCCTTTAAATGTTTTATAGAATGTAGAAAAAATAATACAGTCTTGAATTTATTACTTTATCTATAGGATTCTACTGCTGTGAAATTTACCATTTTGGTATCTGTTAATCAACTTCCTGAGAGTCGATAAGACTCTGAATGCAGAATACGCCTGTATCTGCTACAGTGGGAGGGAGGCATCTAAAACTGCCAGTGCGTTCAATATAGCTAATGAAATAGTCAGTAGTTTACAAGAAAACACCCTCCTGAGAGAGCAGCAGAAAGAAGCAGATTACAAACTGAATATGAACCATCACATGTATAGTTCTCAGCAGCGCGGGCTTGCCAAAAAATGTTGGTAACGCAATGTTAAAACTGGCACTTGAAAATTTAGAAGAAAAATGGCGGTTGAAAAAAGCAAGGCTACACATCCCCTAACCACGCAAAACACCGCCAGGCACATAAGACTGGAAAGCGGGACTTACGAAGTTAACGGCCTTACTGCGCACATCCAAAAACAACAAAAACACAAAGAAAAAAAAATAAATAAACATCACAGACAGCACGGGGGACAGCCAGGACATCTGGGAGTGAGGTTGCACGTCAATTTAAACACAATTTGCAGAGTTTCTGCACTCGTAAATCGCCTAGGCTACAAAAAAAATGGCGGCCGGAAAAAACGAAAACGAGGCTACACGACCCCTAACCACGCAAAACACCACCAGACATGTAGGGCTTTTACCCAGGAACGTACAAGGTACAAAATTCACTATTAGGAAAGACGCAAAATGCTCCAGACCCGCGTAACACATAGACAATCGCCGCTATTTTACAACACTAACTTACAACTAATAACTAATAACTTGCAATCTAAAATGGCGATTTACACAACTAAACAAATGGTTTCCCCTCGCGCACGCAGCCGATTTGTACTGCACACTTGCCACATTGCTGACACTTACACCTCAGGTCAGCAACAAATCTACATTGTAAGCTGCAGGAAAATCAAAACAGATTGTTAGCTCTTCAGGATATTGCTTGCTGGATATATTCATTAGAAATAGGTCAAGTATATTAATTTATTATTTAATTAATTATATATTATAAAAAAAATATTTATATAAAAAAAAAGCAGGGGATAGGCTTGCAATGAGCGCCAAGGGTGCTCAGAGGAGAAAAAGTACACGAGGGGAGAGGCTCACAATGAGTGCCAAAGGCGCTCAGCGCAGGGCTTGCAATGAGTGCAAAGGTGCTCAGACAACCAAAAGTACACAAGGGGAGAGGCTCACAATGAGCGCCAAAGGCGCTCAGTGCGAGGATCGCAATGAGCGCCAAAGGTACTCAGAGGACCAAAAGCCTTACACTGTGTGGCAAACAGCATTACCTGCCTTACAATTTTTATGAAATGAAGCGCCGAGGGTGCTCAGAGGAGAAAAAGTACACAAGGGGAGAGGCTCACAATGAGTGCCAAAGGCTCTCAGTGCGGGGCTTGCAATGAGCGCCAAAGGTGCTCAGACAACCAAAAGTACACGAGGGGAGAGGCTCACAATAAGCGCCAAAGGCGCTCAGTGCGAGGCTCACAATGAGCACCAAAGGTACTCAGAGGACCAAAAGCCTTACACTGTGTGGCAAACAGCATTACCTGCCTTACAATTTTTATGACTCAAAATGTCATATATATATATATATATATATATATATATATATATATATATATATATATATATATATATATAAATAATAAATCTGACCAAACTGGCTTCTTAATGTTATACCACGTATTTGTTTCCAGACCCTGGCACCACCCCAGCCCCCAATCGTTGTGTTACCTCGCACCTACATTGCATAACTTGCTCCTTAGAGAGGTCGGGAAGTAATTAGGAAATCATTTCAAATCTCTTCATGTAGAAACACATTTCTGGGGTAGAGGTGGAGGCCCCCGGTGACCGGTCTCTGTCTAGTTAATGTGCCAAGCTGCTCAGTTAATGGATATCACCAGGATAATATAATGATTGACTTTAATGTGCCAAAGAGCCTACTGGGTCCTCCTAAGAAATGCTGGGGCATGTTACACACAAATAACATAATAATAATAATAATGATAACAATAATCTCCCTTTACAAAGATTTAATGATAAGGAGGTCCTTTATATATTGTTTATGCTTAAAAAAACATATTTATCTATCTTCTTCAATTTTTACAAACAACAAATTATTGTTATATATATTTATTTATTTATACGTTCTTTTCTGCAACTCAACATGTCACAAAACGTCTGGTCCTTTTTCCGACAGAAGAGGCCTTGAGGTATGAGAAGCGCCCCACGCCGAACATACTGATCTCCTCGCTGTCTATTCAGCGCCGTCGAGTTGCGCCACGTCAGAGGGGAGAATAGTTCTTTGCCTGCAATAACTTTTTTTTCACCACAAGGGGGTGCTGCTCAGCGCTACCGTAACAGGATAGTTCTAAACGGCTTGGTGCTTTCCATCTTCCCCTGCGCAAAAGATCGGCAGCAACAATGCCGCCGCCAACCACTAGATGTCGATTTTCAGAATACTGGTGCACATTGCATATAAGGCGCGCCGACAGAAGAGGCCTTAAACTATGAAAGGAGCGCCAGAGGCCCTCGAGGGCTGAGTGCCCACGCTGAACATAGAGATGGCCTCGCTGTCAATTGAGATGCGCCACGTCGGAGAGGGGAAATATTATAGGCCTTCCCTGAGTCGTGGACGGCGCCATCTAGCGGCTACTCGCTGACACTGCAGCTGTCAGTGCTGTCGATTTCTTGCGCATACACAACGGGATAGATCCAACGGCTTCTGTTATAAAAAATAAATTATTGGAAATATTCTGTGTTCGTTAAACTGTCCTCGAGTGTGGAATTTTCATGTTATTATTTGACTAGAATTGAGAATTCTGCTGATGGAATGTTGCAACATTGTAACAAAGTACCAGGCATTGTATAAACCATTACATAGAGGCTGCTTAAAGGGACAGGGAACACAGCTGTTCTTTTCATGCATCTAAAGGCATATCTAAATTCCCTGGATTATGAATGATAGAGGAGAATCAGTAGTGTATGCAAACTTTTTTTTTGCATGAAAAAATAGCAAAATTAAAATTAACAAACAAAAAGTTTGCAAGCAGTAGCTTTTGTGAGTTAACATCCATGAAAATCCCTGCAAAAATTAGCATAAAATGAATCATTCATTTTGGCCAATCACAGGCAGCTAATACATTTTAATACATTGTAACAATCAGTGATGGCAGGAATCATGGGATGTGCAGAAGGAAGCAGGAGGAGGCACTGATCTGTAGATATCTGCTGCTGACTTGAAGGTCAGTAAAGAGTTACAATCCATACTTGAATGCAGTATTTCTATTGGTAGGTACACTGTGCCTACATAAGCAGCTCTGAGGGTGTGGTAAACAAGTTTTTTTTTATGCGTATAGAAAGATTCCAATGTAATGTGTGTGTCTGATATAAGCAGCATGTGTTAGATTAAAAAAAGCTAAAAACAGAGAACGTTAGATATACCTTTAATAGCACACATTTTAAGCATTATAAAAGTTGTTTTGTTATTGAAAAATATTAAAGGGATATGGAAGTTGGACCTATCCTATTATATATGTACACACGGGAAACACTGGGAAGCGCACCACTGACGTCCCGATCTAGCTGTGTCAAAGTGCCCGGTAAGTGGTTAGGGGTTCTCAGGTTACGGTTAAAGGGTTAGGGGGTCAAGGTTAGGGGTTTAGGGTTAGGCCCAGTAATTGGTTTATATGGATAGGGGCTTTGGGTTAGGGGCTTAGGATTAGGGTTAGGAACTGAGTTTTAGGGGGTTAGGATTAGGGTAAGAGGGTTAGGGGCTTAGGATTAGGATTAGGTAGTGAGGTTTAGGGGGTTAGGGTGAGAGGGTTAGGGGCTTAGGGTTAGGGTTAGGAACTGAGGTTTAGGAGGTTAGGGTTAGGGTAAGAGGGTTAGAGGCTTAGGGTTAGAGGGTTAGTGGGTTGTGGTGTGATAGGACATCGGAGAGCGCCAAGCACTAGGAGGCTTCCCATGTAACCGGCACAAGAGGCTTCCCGTGCGTACATATAACAGTATAGATCCTGGAAGATTCCCTGTTTTTTTACTTTTTTTTTTTTATCTAGCACATACAGCTTATATGAGAACACACGTCACATTGATTCATTCTATATGCACACAGCTTTTTTTTATTAAACAAATTTTTACACTCCCAGAGTTGCCTACAAAGGCACCCTGTACTAACCAGTAGAAACATTGCACTCAAGTACAGGTTTTAACCCTATACTAACCTTCAATACAACCGCAGAAACAATGCAGAAAGCTATAATTGCACTGTGCTGCACCACTCAAAGGAGGAGACAGACAGAGCCACAAATCCCATGATGCTTTGCTGCAGAGACTGTTGTATCTGACTCTGATTGGCTAAAACAAATTATGAATTTTATGTTAATTTCACTTGGAGCTTCAATGCCATTCCTGCTCAGAACTAACTGCCACAAAACTGAAGAAAGTTTGCAACTCTATGGTAAGTTTATTAATGTTTATTTTGTTTTTTTCATGCAAAAAAAAAAGAAAATACTCTGCGACTCATCAAATTCCCTCTTTCAGATGCAACAACAACAACAACAACAAATCTTTGCATGTCCCTTTAAGGAGAAACATATGCAATGTCTCCTCATGCCAGGCTGGGGTATTACCTAAATTTGAAGGGCCTGGAATTCCTAATTGTTATTTTCTGAGGTCGGTGTTATTGTATCTGTCCTGGGATCTCCCCTTTCAAAGGACACAATTAATTAATTAATTGTTTCCTTAATTGCATTTTCATCTATTGAAGTTTGCACATTTTACCTGACAATCATCCTTTATGATCCTCCCACTAAGCATATACTGATATATTTTTCCCATGGACGATTATTACCAATAATTGCTCTTGATATATACTTTGCATTGTAAATCCATGTGAAACTGAGTGTGTTCAGATCCCATGGATTAATTAGCCTTATTGGCCTCGTTACCACTTTGGCTTAGTCATATAGGGCCTCATTCAATTGTGATTTTGGCCAATTGAATAGGGCTCTATATAAGCACACAGCATATTTTTTTACAGAAGTGTTTAGTTAGTGAAGACCTTGCTTTTAGATAGAAGCTCACTAACTAAATATTTCTGTAAAAAAAAATGCTGTGTGCTTATATAGAGCCCTATTCAATTTGAATGAGGCCCATAGTAATTTGCTAACACCTTCTCTGGATTTTATGGCATTGAGCCACCAACAATAAGTGTTAAGACTCATATTCTGTGGGGAGGAGAAAGCAAAAATTACATTTCAATTAGCATTTCTCCAAGACAGTTGCAGACTTGTTTATCATACTATAGCCATCAATATAAAGTACAATGTGGGAGCCAAAACTAATTTAAGTGAATTTAAATTTACTAATAGTCATTTGAATTAAAACGTGTGTGTATTCCAGAAATTAGTCCTCATCTGTGAAATGATAAATAAATGGTTTATACTGTACATTGCATTTACTTGTGCTTACTGTGGGACAGAAGAGTGAGGTGTGAGGAGCACAATGTCTGAATATGGGCATTAGGAGCCCCTGGGCAGTGAAGTGAAGGAGCCCCTGCGAGTGATTACACAAGGTATGCACAGACACATTTTTGCCTTTTCTGTATGTGTAAGTTCCATTTCCTGTTGCAACTCTCTTGTTCTAAGTGGTTAACCCCTAGTAGCCAGTCTATGTACTGCAGCATTTCCTTTTTTTTAAGCAAGGGACCATTTTTTTTTAAACTGGCTCCCCTCACAGGGAAGCGCCCTTAGGCAGCTGCCTAGTTGGCCAAGTATACACGTTCTTGCATAAGAGAGTGTGAGAGAGATAGAGTCCATGCATATGTATGTGTATGGGTTCATGTAAGTGAGAGTGTGTGCTTGTTCCTTAGAGTGTGTGCGTACCTGACTGTGTGTGCTTATTTGTATGTGTTAGTGTGTACATGAGGTGAAGTACATACCTGAGTGTGAGTAATTGTGTGTGTTTCTGACCATGAAAAATAAAGGGTCTGTTATAGCATATATTTGTGAGAGTGTTTGAGTGAAAATGCCAAATTTCACATCATTTACTTGTACACAAACATTGTATGTTTAATTTTTAAATACATTATAGACATTAATATTCAATTCAAGGACACCCCTGTCTTGTGCGCATTTTGCATGCGCATTTCGCATTCGCATTTCGTTCATTTCGCTGTCTGCAGCGAGCAGATAAAGTGCGTCTGTGGAATATTTTACATTCTTATGAAAATCTTGGATATTTTGAGATTTCCTGTCATCAGCTGAGGAGCAGATGGCCAAATGCCCAGAGTCTGGATGTGCCAGGATGAACTATTACTGAACTGGCAAGTATAAAATTGGTAGTGGAAGATAATGGCGCTAAAGTGTCTTGCTTCTTACATGTTGGCTTTATTTTGAAGCAGATCTGTCTAGAGAATTCGAGCTGCACACATATACCACTTCAGGTTGGGAATAATGATGCATACTGATGCCCCACAAGCTGCCGTATTCAGCTAATCTTTGGGGTAGCTCCGGAGTACCACAAAGTCTGTAGAACAACACAGTATAAACCACTTCTTGGGTTGGGAAGAAGCAGGGACCCGAGGTGTCTCCTAACAGTCCCACCTTCTCAAACAAGTGATACAATGGACTGTAACTCTCATTTAGTCCAACCCTATTGTGGTCAGTGCCCAACCACATATAATATTCCTCCCACTGGTAACATTGTATGAGTGTAGAACCAACAGAGTAATCTATTGTTCCTGGAATCATGGTCCAACCATGAATTAAAGTGAACTCTTTGCCATGGAGATATGGTAGAATTGTTCTGAATGTCCAGACTTCAGCTTGGCATCATTTCATGTGTTTAGCCATAGTCCGGTGACTTTATGGCTGATACAATCTACTGGAAAATGGTTAACATGGTTGAATATAGTTCCAATGGCATAGGTGGAAACAATTGAATGGGTTATTATTATTATTATTATTATCCTTTATTTATAACGCGCCAACATATTCCGCAGCGCAATACAGGGGTTAGGTACAAGTATAAACAATACCCCACAATGAAAATAATGGAAGACCCTGTTATTGAGCTTTCAATCTGATATACACTGTGCTTTCCCTAAAGCACCTCACAAGATTAAAACTCGCAAACTTACATTCTAAAGGGTATTGGTGAGGTACAGGAGAGTGAGAGATGCATAGTGAATGAAGAGGCTAAAGATGATAGGCTTTTTTGAATAGATGTGTTTTTAAAGAGATTTTGAAGGATCGGAGGCAGGAAGGTAGTCTGGTGGTGCGAGGTAAAGAGTTCTAAAGAATAGGGGCAGCACGTGAAAAGTCTTGAAGCCGGGAATGAGAGGAGGTGATGAGAGAGGAGAAGAGAAGAAGGTCATTAGCAGAGCGAAGAGGGCGGGTGGGAGTGTATTTTGGGATGAGAGCAGAGATGTAGGAGGGTGCACTATTGTGGAGGGCTTTATATGTTAGGGTCATGATTTTGAATTGTATTCTAGACGCTATGGGAAGCCAGTGGAGTGCCTGACAGAGAGGTGCTGCAGACACTGATCGTTTAGTATGGTAGATGGATCAAGAACCAATGGTTATAATTCAGAGCTATAAGGACCATGAGGACAGTGGTGGCATCTTTGAGGCACTCAAAGGCATCTGAGCTCAATTTTTCCATCTGAGGAAGAGCCTTCTTTGTTCCGTTTGTCAAGGGCATAGTTATGGAAGTGAAAAACAATGTATTTGCAGGGCCACTTCTTGGTCTGGAGATGGGCTAGTTGATGATGGCTTCAATCATGGATGTCTGCATATAATGGTCAGCACCAATGTGTACCAAAAGTTGGAGATGGCAGATGGCAGGTGATACAGACTGTTCAGAATTGGTACCAGCTTATTTGGCAAGTACTGTAAGCAATATGACATCTCTCTCCCACCCAGTCTTTTCCACACTGTTGGTATCTGGTCCCCGTTTGAGTCCCAACATCATATAGATGTTTAGTAATACACACAGACAAGGAATAACTATCATATAATATTTGGTTCCATACACCTTATGCTTCTATGCTACATGGGCTGAGTTAACTAATATCTTATTTAGGGTGTGATAAGGGACACGGCTAGTGATCTAACATATTCTGGTCTCAAAAAAGGTCAATGGGATTTAGGGAAAAGGACAATGTATACACATCGTAAGTAGAATAGTATAACGTAGAGATCAAACAACTCAAAATAAATGCTTGTTGGGGAGCTTCCCAAAACATTTATAGGGACCATAGCAATATGGGGAACACAACATGCGGGCACGATAATAAAACACCAGTGATAATGATCCAACCCCACTGACACCTGATAAGATGAATCAATGGGTTAGAAGTCCATGACTTGGGATGGACAGTCCACCAACCAAAATATTGAAGGCAGCATACAAACATACAGTGGAGAAAGTGGGGCAGCTATATGACCAGTTACCAAAGGTATATTAGCTTGGTGTCCCAATGTCTCTCAGTCCAGATGGCAGGAATTTAGGAGCCTATTTTCACTCCAGTCACCATTTTACCATTATAGGTGTCAGAGCTTACTTGGCTACAAAATACTTTGATACACTATTCTGAAGCCAATACATTCTTGATCTCTCATGTCCAAACAGGAGGCTGTTTCTAGGTCATAGTCACCAAAAAAACATAATTTACAGGCAAATTGCTGTTATGTTGAGTAATACTTTTTAAAGTAGTGTCATTCAAATATCCTCATTGTTGTTTGTGAGATAATACAGTATTGGTGTCGCTGTTTGGAGACCAGTAAAAGGTGATAATGCTCTATAGCATCATATGTCATAGAGCCCAGCAATGCTCATCAGTTAGGCTTTGATTCCAGATCCATGGATTGTATTCAGTACTTAGACTCTGTGAGGATCATAAGCTGGAAGGTAGAAGGCCCAAAGACAGCTTATGGAAAAAGACCCCTTTTCCCCAATAAAGAACAACATATCTCACACTTGTATTCTTCAAAGGGGCTTTATCTTTATTCACAAGACACACACTTATATAACAGAACAACAAGGAACCTAAATACATTAGCACTAATTAAACATTTCCCAACTTTATTTTTCCCTACCTGGGAAAGGTGCCTAGGTGTGGAAAGAGGAAGAGAGAGAAAATGAAGAGCGCAAAATCTTTGTGTGTACGCCAGATATTTGAAATAATATTGACGTTATTTTACCCTGGTTTGCATGATTGTTATCTGATTGCCCAGTATAATACTATAGGTCTTAGATTTTGTTCCTCGAGTTACGAAACATGTGTCTTTGACATGGCATCAATACATAATCTTTGTTCAAAGAAAATCTGTATTATGCAAATTCAATTGGTAAAAACAAAGAATTAGATATATAATATATTCAAGCGTGTTTCAACGCTGTAATCTACGGCTTCCTCAGTGATGTCAAGAACCAGCTTAGACCAAAGTATTGAAGTGTGTGGAGACCATTGTATGAGAACCATTCCACATGCCCAGGGTACGACAGGTGGGGAGGGTTGATTTACCAGTATATGACAGATAGATAGATAGATAGATAGATACCATTGTCACAAAGGCCATGGATTTCTATACCTTTGTATCGCACCTCTTTGCTCTTTTCCCCAGCCTCACAGTCCAGCTAGCACAGACAGAGCAGAGATTCCCTGTTGTGTCTTCATAACAACCCTTTGTAACAAAACATCATTCCAAACCAGTGACGAATCCAGGACTTGGACAGCATCTGGGTGACAGAAGCCTTTAGAGAGCGACTCTGATCTACTGTGCAATAAACACAGAGTCCAGACGCCTGAAGGGTAGGGACAAGGGCTGAAAATAAAGAATAATAATGAACAATTTCATGTAATGATGTCCTTGTTACCATCACATGGCCTAAAACAGTGAAAAAATACTGTATTTAATTCTTTCTATGCTGGCATATTGCTTTATATACTGTATATGGATAGATGTAACTGCAAAATAAGAACTAAAGAGCAATTTAGTCTGCCTATTTTATTAGCAGGGAAAAAAATCTTAAACTAGTTTTTAATAAAAAAAATGTTTTTCTATGCTGAACCCTTGAAGCATCCATAAAAGCTTAGTGGAAGCTGTGTATAATACATTCCTAATTTCTATGTGATCCAATTATCTAACAAAGCCTCTTGAGGTCTCCCTAAAGTTCTCCAAGTTAATTTATCAAGTAAGAAAAGACGATAGATCTTAATGAGCCTCACCTCTGGAAAAATAAAAAATACCTTTCAAGACTTGATAAAATGTATGGGGTTCAATAGGAAGCTGAACCAAGTGTAAAGCCCACTGAGAAAAACTACACATAGCAGGTCTAATGGGATTGAGCACTTAGTGGTGGGCAGTTTGATCCTATGAGAGCAGACACAAAGATCTCAGTATCTTACTGCTTGTGTAGTCAGGTTCTCTACTTTAGCTTAAGTAAGTTATTCAGTTAAAAGGACCACTGTATGAAAGGTTTATTTAAAGGCATAAGCTCCATGTACTGTAGGCCAGTACTGTCCAAGACCAGTCCTGGTGAGCCCCACACAGACCTGTATTTGTGGATATCCTTTCTGTGCACAGGTGAGTCAATCAGGACGACTGAAGAAACAATTCACTCACCTGTATGCAGCGGGATATGATCAAATCCTGGCATGTGTGGGGCTCTCCAGGACTGAACTTGCCCACCCTTGCTGTAGGCCTTATGTCAATGAATGAGAACTGAGCATAAACTTAAAGCTTACATTTATTTATTTTAATGTATTCATTTCATTAAATTTTTTGCCATGTGACCCTATTTACGGCTCTGATCAAGAGCTACATTCCTCCTTTGCCGCTTAGGAGTACTATTTACTTACTTTCTACTAGCTATCAGCCTTATTAAATTGTGATTCAGTAAATTTAAAAGGGCTCTATTTAAGCACACAGCATATTTTATTTACAGAAGTTTTTAGTTAGTGAAGACCTTGCTTTTGGATAGAAGTTCACTAACTAAAAACTTCTGTAAAAAAAATATGCTGTGTGCTTAAATAGAGCCCTTTTGAATTGACCGAATCGCAATTTAATAAGGCTGTATGTCTCTAGCTTTCAGCAACAGTATAGGCTTCTCTGATCTTTGTGGATATATATATACTAGCGACTTGCCCGTCAAAAATGACGGGGCAATAAAATTGTAAGAAAGGTAATGCTGTTTGCAACAGACATGAAATTTTTTGGTGGTCTCACATGCTTCGGCGCTCATTGCGAGCCTCTTGGTTGTTGTATTTTTTTTTATTAGAGATGCTTTTTGTAGTTCGTGTGCTGTGAGCAGCGTTGGCGCTCATTGTGAGGTGCGCGTTGAATGGCTTTTGCGTTTATTGCATAAATTAATATACTTTACCTATTTGGAAGTAATATATGTGGGAAGCATTGTGCTGAAGCGCTGACAATCTGTTTGGATGTTCCTGCAGCATACAATGTCGGTTTGCACTGTTGCTGAGCTGAGGTGTAAGTGTCAGCAATGTGTGCAGTGTGTAGTGTAAATTGGCTGCGTGTGCGAGGGGAAGCCGTTAGGTTAGCTGGGTACTTCCGCATTGTGTAAGTTAGTGTTGTAAAATGGCGGCGAATGTGTATGTGGTACGCGGGTGTGTATGATTTAGCGTCCTTCCTAAAAGTGTATCTTGTACCTCGTACGGCTTTTTGGAAAATCCGTAAGTGCTTGGTGGTGTTTTGCAGCTTTAGGGTCGTGTAGCCTCGTTTTCGTTTTTTTTGCCGTCCATTTTTTCTCTCGCTTAGGGGATTTTCGTGTGTGTAAACTCAGTAAATTGGACTTAAATTGAGGTGTAACTTCACTTGCAGAGGTCCTGGGTGCCCCCTCCCTGGGTAAGCTTTTTATGCCATCTTTGTGTGTATTTATTGTTTTTTTAATGTTTTCAGCTGCCCGCGATTCGGCCGTTAAGGTTGTATTTTTGCGAGTTAGTAATGTTTTTTTTTCGAAGTCCCACGGCTTGTATTTTTTTTAGTGTAAGTCCGTAATTTTTACGTTCTAAGTCCTGCGGCTCGTATTTTTTTGTGTAAGTCCGTATTTAGTCATTGCATGTTAGATGTATTTTTTCAAAGTCCCGCTTCTGTGGGTGTTTGTAACCGCTTGTGAGGCGCCGTAGAGCCTCCAACCAACACCTTTACCTCGCACACGCAGCCTATTTATAATGCCCACTTCAACCATTCATTACCCTTTATAAGCAGGGCACTAACACTCACAATGTATATTCTATGCAGATGCAAAATACAAACAGATTGTTAGCTCTTCAGCCTATTGCTCGCTGCATATATCAATTATAAATAAAGTATATTAATTTATTGCATAAATAATTAATTATTACTTAATTAATTCATTGAATAAATCATTAATTATTACTTAACTACATATACATAGAAATATATATCTCTCTCAGAGGACCAAACGTACACAACATGAGAGGCTTGCAATGAGCGCCAAAGGCGCTCATTGAGAGGCATGCAATGAGCGCCAAAGGAACTCAGCACAAGCCTCGCAATGAGGGCCGAAGGTACTGAGGCTCGTAATGAGTCCCGAAGGTGCTCATTGCGAGGCATGCGGTGATCGCCGAAGGTGGTCACAGTACAAAACGGTTTCAAACAGCATTCCCATGGCTTCAAATTTTATTGACCGTCATTTTTTGACGGGCAAGTCGCTAGTATATATATATATATATTATATATCCATATAAAACCACAAAGATCATGTAATGTAATATCTTGCCCAAGGACAGACAACTGTATACAAGGCCAAAACGTCACACTCAGCAAAATGTACTTACTCTTACCTTGAAATGGATATATTTAGCCAGTGTTATCAGGCTTGGGCGTGCGTAACACATTTATATGTATTAAATAGGAGAACTGGACAGGTGTCCCTATAAATCCTGATCTATGGCCTGACTACTTGAAATCTCAGCTAAAAGTACATTATCTGTATGTACTATACTATGGCCTCCATTCAATTGCAAGCCCGCAGTTTACTTCATACCAGACGTAAGTCTGCCTGAAATTTGCAACAGTTACAGAGCGCTTCAATTGATCAAGCACGCAGCTACCTAGCCGAAAGCCTAAACCGTAAACCATGCACCTGTAAGTAGCATTTTAGAGCATGATTATGATCAATTAAGCAAGCCCGTAACTACCGATTTAGAAACTGTCAATAGTAAATTAGCACATCATTATGATGTCAGTAAAACATGGAGGTTAAACGTCAATCCGGCAATGTACAAAATAATAAAAATGAATAGCTATACTGTTCCAGTCCATGTGGGTGGCCTGATATGTATTAACTCCTTCATTCCCAGAATTGATATAACACGGAAATAAAACGTAAAAAAAAAATGTAATTGCAGATTTGCGAGCTTGAGACTGTTGTGCAATTAATTCTAATGTGTTTCATTGCTTTCCCCGTCTTTTTATTTGCATTTACAGTGTTACGATCAGGTGTTTTCTTCTACATTTGCCATTTACGGGTGTGAAAACATTTGCGGGCTTGAGAAATTGTAGCAATTGAATAGCGATTTGCAATTGTAACAATGGCTCAGCTGGGTCACATTTACAATTTTGAAAACCGCAGGGATTTTCAGCCTGTAACCCGCAATTCTCGTTTGCGGGTAGCTAAAAGACGCCAATTAAATAGCAAATTAGTTTACAAGCTCCATTACGGGCTCCAGTAAACCACAATTACTCAATTGAATAGGGGCCTTTATATTTTTTATGGTAAATGACTTGAAAAAAAGCACCAGAATTTGCTGTGTCTGGAGGGGAAAGAAAAGTCCGCTGCTGCAAAGAAAAAATCATATGAAATTGGAATGTTAGAACTATGAACAAAGGCAAATTGGATGAAATTGGAAGAAAAGTTACAGGTGGTGGAAAAGGTCTACATCCCAATCCCCAAAAAACGTCAGTGTCAAAGAGTGCTCCAATTATCAAACAATTGCACTAATTTCACATGGCAGCAATGTAATGCTTAAGATCTACAAGCTCGGCTCCAACAATATATGGACCGGGAACTACCAGATGAGGCACAAGAGATCAAGTTGCCAATGTCCAATGGATAATAGAGAAAGCAAGAGAGTTCCAGAAAAACATTTACTTCTGCTTTATAGACTATTCTAAAGCCTTTGACTGCGTGGATCCCAACAAAATGTGGCATGTTCCTAAAGAGATGGCAGTACCAGATCATCTCATCCTCCTTCTGAGGACTTTGTATGTTGACCAAGGAGCCACGGTCAGAACCAAATATGGGACAACAGAATGGTTCAAGCTTGAGGAAGGAGTGTACCAAGGTTGTATAAGACAAGGATTGTCGTCACCTACCGATGATGTCATTGAGTCGGGAGTCACCGTAACATCTCTTCCTAAGGCTGTAGATTCTTTGTTCCTCAGAGACATTATTTTTCATGTAAGAATTAATCATTATGTGTATTTGGGGTGGAGTTTACTTTGCCTTATAATGCAGTAATGATAGCAAGGGTTTACATACTACATGTTATATTTAGATATTGATACATATTGTGATTTATTCAGGAGTGTGTATATTATTATTGGACTATTATTTTTGTAGTGGTGGGTCAGCACGGTAGATAATAATGGGAGTAGAGTTCAAATTGTTTAGGGGTATGTGACAGGCCCCAAGTGCCACCAAAATTGTTGTTTTTGTAGGGATTTTTTAGTTTATGGCAGCTAGGAGGTTAGTGTATTTTAGTTAGATATATTTATGGGGCAAGTGGTGTATCCAAGCCCTGCCACGCAAGATATCTTAGGGACTGACCCACATAGCATTTCTTTCAAGCTTTTCTTTCTGGTGTTTAATTGTGGTTAATTTCCATCACAATGCGAGGCTCTCCCCCCTCTATCTTGCGGGCCCCCTCTAACATCGCAGGCCTTGCAATGTATATACTTTACGGGCCTACTTTACGCGCCTTCAGCGTTCATTGCGAGCCTCTCCCCAACTCTACTTTATTGGCCCCGCGATAAGCGCCTTCGGCGTTCATTGTGTGGCCCACAATAAGCGGCTTTGCCCGTAACTTGGAAGCCATTGGGAGGCCGCCAAAATACGAAAATTGAATAGCAAATTAGCTTTCAACCTCACTTATGGACTCCTGGCTTCCAAGTTACGTAAGTGAGGTTGCAAGCGAATTTGTCGGCCTCCCAATGGTTTCCGAGGTATGAGCTTAAAAAAATGGCTTCGCCCTTTTTTTTAAGCCTGAAACTCGATTTTAACCGTCAACATTTTTTTTTCAAGTCCATAACTCGATTTTAACCTTCACCATTTTTTTTTCCAGCCCATAACTCAGAAGTTATTCAGAGCCACTCTCCCCTTTACCTTGTGAGCCTTGCGATGAGCCTCTCCCCCTCTACTTTACAGATCTGATTTGAATTTGATTTGAGATCATAGTTGGTCTGGACGAACCCAAAGCCGAAATCAATATTGCTGGAAGAAATATCAACAACCTCAGATACGCCGATGATACTACTCTGATGGCTGAAAGTGAGGAGGAACTAAAAGACTTATTGATGAGGATGAAAGAAGAGAGTGCAGAAGATGGGCTGCTGCTCAGTGTTAAAAAGACATACATTATGGCAAACGGCAATCTTACTTCCTGACAAATAGACAGGGAAGAAGTTGAGGCAGTGATAGATTTTATTTTCCTGGGATCAAAGATCTCTTCAGATGGTGACTGTAGCCATGAAACTAAAAGACATTTGGGGAGGAAAGTTATGGCAAGCTTGGACAAGCTAGTAAAAAGTAATGATATTACGTTATCAACAAAGGTCCCCATAGTTAGAACTGTGGTATTCCCAGTAGTAACATACGGATGTGAGAGCTGGACCATGAAGAGGTCTAAGCACCGGAGAATTGATGCCTTTGAATTGAGGTATTGGAGAAAACTGGTATAGTCCCTTGTACTGCAAGAAGATCTGAGGCTGTGAAAGATTGAAAGCACAAAATGAAGTGGGAGACAGAGATGTATAGATGCAGTGACAGAGCTATAGAATGGAGGGGCCTGGTGCAAAGGGGGAATATAAAAATTATCTGAACCCTCCACAACCAACTTACTCAGTGTACTCCCCAAGATCCCTTCCCATAACAACTCCCCTCCCTAAAACCACTTCCCATTAGACCCTTTTCCATAGCTTCTCTCCCCAAGATCCCTTCCCATAACAACTCCCCTCCCTAAAACCACTTCCCATTAGACCCTTTTCCATAGCTTCTCTCCCCAAGATCCCTTTCCATAGCTGCTCCATCTCCTGCCTGCGTGAAGAACACATATATACACATATATACATATACTATCTCTACATAGCAGCCAGCCCCTCTCAGAAGCCATCCCTACATATGGAAAGTAGGACACGACTGAACAACTAAAAATCAACAATAATAGTAAAGTTCTTATCTCACAAGGAAGTGTCATATTAGTGTTTTGTCCCATAGGTTACATCATATATCATATATTGTATAATATATATATACTGAGGTGGGAACTTCCTCAGGAGATTGGGAGCCCAGAATTCTAAAACTTATACTGTTGGCCAGTGGCGAGTTAGTGAAAAAAAAAAAAAAAATGTTGACATCTCCTCCCCTCCTTTCCCAGGGAAGGGCCCTGGTGCATTGCATCGGGTGCACTGGCGCCAGTTCTGCCCCTGCTGCTGGCTCCTAAATCATTTTCAAAAGTTTAATATATCCTTGTGAAGGACTTCCCTCCAGGCTCATAGAAAACAGCCTTTCTGCCTGCTAAAGCGGCTTCCTGCGTCCTAAGTTTTAGATATTTTGTCCACCCCTAATTGGACAAAACACTAATGTGACTTTCTTCTGAGACAAGACCTTTCGTTTTCCTAGATTATTATTTGAAGACTTTTTCAGGTTCGAGTCATTTCTTAGTGATCTATATCAGAGCAAAGGAATGATACCGATTCTGTACTTGTTATTTTCATGATCCAGATACAGTATTTTTGGCTGATCAGGCTTTATCGGGACACCTGTCCAGTTCACCTTATTAATACATATAACTATGTTACGCCCGGCCGAGCCTGATAACACTGACTAAATATATCCAGGTCCAGGTGTGACTAAGCACTATGCGCCTGACTGGACGCGTATCCAGAGCTCTGTCCTTGGACAAGTCCAGGGGCGTCCAGGACAATGACCAGTACAACTGACACAAGGGTTTTCTTATCAAGTCAGACTGAGTATTCAGAAAGATTTGATTAATGATTAACATTAGAAAGTCTGAATTCACAGCCTCCAGGGCAGATCTGCTGCGTTCTCTGTGCATTCTTTACCAGCCGATGGGGGAACTAAGGTGCTGTGTCCAGGGGGGTGTATGGACCCTCTTTATAGGATTACTGCTTTTGTTTGTGTGTTGAGGACTCTCCTGGTTACAGAAGCTTCTAGACTTCCCTGGAATGATGCCAGTGGATTTAAAGAGACTCTGCCAAGGAAAGAGCAAAAGTCTGAGGATCAGTGTACTAAAGGAAAACAAAACTATGAATATAAAATATGTAAGAAGATGTAAAACACGGGTATAAAAGTATTTTAGATACAACCCTCTATATAGCAGACAGTTGCATTTTTTTTTATCTCCCACACTGGCTTGGAGCCTGAAAGGTGTGATCTGCTATTTTTTAATTATATACTAGTGACTGGCCCGTCAAAAATGACAGGAATACAATTTGAAGCCTGGCAATGCTGTTTGCCACAAAATGCGAGGCTCTCCCCCCTCTACCTTACGGGCCTCATTGCTGGCCACGGATTGCGTTCTGCGCATGTGCAAGCCTGTGTCTCTTTCCCCCCACTCCCTCCCCAGTGTCTCTTTCCCCCTCTCCCTCCCGTGTGTCTCTTTGCTCCTCTCCCTGCCCTGTGTTTTTTCCCCCTTATCTCCCTCCCCTGTGTCTCTTTTTCCCCCCTCTCCCTCCCCTTTGTCTATTTCCTGTTCTCCCTCCCCTGTGTCTCTCCCCCCCTCTCCCTCCATTTGTCTATTCTCCCCTCTCCCTCTCCAGTGTCTTTTTCCCCCCTCTCCCTCCCGTTTCTCTTTGCCCCCTCTCCCTGCCTTCTTCCCTTATCTCCCTCCCATATGTCTCTTTCCCCCCTCTCCTCCCATTGTGTCTCCTTCCCACCTTCTCCCTCCCCTGTTTCTCTTTGGCCCCCTCTCACAGCTTTGTAAAAATGTGCGGGCTTGGCCGCAGTTAAACCTATAACTTTTTTTCAAGCCCGCAAGGCTTGGATCATAAATCAGTATTGCTCAAAGCCTTGCAAGCTTGAAAAAAATGTTCGGGTTTAGACGCCAATTGCATAGCAAATTACCTTTGAACCTCACTTATGGACTCCCTGCCTCAGGAGGAGTTAGGGAGCCCATAAGTGAGGTTGGTAGATCATTTTCTATTCAATTGGCGTCTTTTGGCGGCCTCCCAACGGCTTCTGAATTATGGGCTTTAAAAAAAAAATGGCAACGTTTTTTTTAAAGTCCGTAACTCTGAAGCCGTTGGGAGCCTCTCTTGCAAGCCTCGTGAGGAGCGCCTTTGGCGTTTATTGAGAGCCTCACCCCTTTCTACGCCTTTGCGCTCATTGCAGACCTCGTCAAACCCGTAACTTTCAGGCCGAAGGCGCTCATTGGGCATGCAAAAGCCCGTAACTTTTAACATAGTGTTACAGACAAACTCGCAATTACAACAACTACTGTATATATTTGATTTTATAGTGAAAGGAAGGTAAATGGAGGAGAAAGGGGGATTTTTGACCGCCATTCCTTGAACAGCGAGTTCTGTATACTAGCGCAATTTTTATGTATATGTATAAATTAAGATGGTGCCGCCATTACATTCTGGGGGTCCCCTGTTAGGAGGACCTTTACTGACACAGTAGCTCTGAAATTTGCTCTTGCAAAATGTCGATCAGCTGCTAATCAGGAGGAGATTGGTGGAGATAAGGGAACCCCCAGCTACATTCCTTTGCAGTCACATAATTACAGATATAAGGGGTGACCACCGAGTGTCCAGCAGAATATACTAGAGTTAATATATGAGCTCTATATTTATTTGTAAAGTTACTTTTGTTGCATTTCTGGATGTGAATCATGTGAATTGGTAAAAATAAACATAATAATGTACTGAGACCCTTTCTGTATGTTAACCCTATCATTGCCAGATGTACAGTCGAACCATAAAGAGCGAAGTAAAACCATCCTCAGATATATGGCAGTGTTTAATGGTCCTTTGTCGTCCTAAAGCACGAGAGCCCTTTATGTTAATTAGATCATATCCTGATGGTAATATATAACTTCCAAGAACCCCGCAGAGAAACCACATGTGGAATGTACTGACTGGATACAGATGTGAGGTCTGCAGCGGGGGAGGGGGGGAGAGGAAGAAGGTGGGGAATGTGGGGAAGGCGAGGATGGTGGGGGAGATGGGGAAGGCAAAGAGGTGGGGGGAGAGGTGGGGGCTGGGGAATCTGGGGAAGCCTGGGTGATGGGGGAAAGGTGGGGATGGGGAATGTGGGAAGACAAGCAGCTGAGAAGGTGGGGAATGTGGGGAAAGGTGGGAGAGGGGTAAAGTAGGGGAAGGGGAAATGTGGGGAATGCAAGGAAGGAGGGATGGTTGGGGAATGTTTGCAAGGTGAGGAGGTGGGGGAGGGGGGAAAGGTGGGGTGGAAAATGTGGGGAAAACTGGGAGATTGGGGAATGTGGAAAATGCATGGAGGCGGGAAGGTGAGAGAAGGGGAAAAGTGGGGGAGGTGGGGATGTCGGGGAGGTGGGGGTGCGGGAAGTAACGAGTTTCCAGTCTTGTAGGGTGCTTTGGGATAAAGCACTTTCTGCTAAGATTCTAAGCTCAAAACAGGGCCCTTTAACGTCTGAATCTGTTAAACTTGTATTTCCCTTGTTCTTATCCTCTGTACAGCGCTACAGAATATGTTGGCGCGATACCAATAAAAGATAATAATAAAATAATAATAATGGAGAATATAGGAGAGGGGAGGGAGGTGGGGACCGTGAGGGAGGTGGGGAACGTGAGAGAAAGTTTGGGAGATAAGGGAGGTGGGGAAGAGGAGGGAGGCAGGAAAGGCACGGAAGTTGGGAGAGATATAGATACAGACAGGGCATAGGATGTGCAGACGGGCATAAACAAAACTATTGGTGGCAGGGCAGGCATTTTGCAGGCTGGTAAGGTAGATAAAGTAGGTAGCTCAGGGCCAGACAAGATACATACTGCAGATAAAAGCAGGAACCGAGGGAACTTGTTGGTATGGACAACGAAGAAGTCTAATATCAGGCCAGCCATAAATGTAGGTGCAGTATATACCAGTACAATCAGCAGGGCATTGGCAGTTTCCAAATTGTGCTGTTGGAGCTTTAAATCTTGCAGAGTTACATATTCTAGGAGCTGTAGGAGGACACGCAGAGCATCATGGGAGCCTGAGGTATACATATGCTTTTATAGTTTATACTGCTTGTTTTCCCCCTCTGAAGTGTCTCAATATATAATGAGTTAATCTAAACGGTTGGACTACTTAGCACCAGCTGTATAGGATGAGTAAGGAAGTATTACAATCCTACATTAGTTATATTGTTCTCGTTCAACCATTGCTAATCACGTTCAGAGAGTTGTTTAAATTCCTGCTTTTTAAACATGTGGGGTCCAATCCCATCAGTTCTTTGTTTCCTTTTTTTTAAATACATTTTTATTCAGGTTACAACAGAAATATAAATGAAGATAAATATGACTATTGTAATGTCTGATAATGAAATAATTATCTGAATTAAATATAAAAACATTAACGCAAAAAAAACAACAACATAATCTAGGTTTGAACTGCTACTCACAGCCTGAACCTAATTATCTATGCAAATGTTGGTGAGAGGGTTTGGGGGATATTCTAGCAACAATTAAAGAGCTTGACTAATTTAAAATATTTAAACAATTTTCCTGCATTAATTAAATAGTGTCTCTGATGGTATAGAGCAATTTTGGACACTTTATGTTTACCCTCTAGGTATATGAATATGAAATTGTTTTTGGTTAAACAGGATTTCATTCAAACCCGACAAAAGAGAGAAATTCATAAAATAAATATCCTCTGCAAATGGGAAATTAAAAAAATGATGTCATCTAGTGGGTGGGGCCATGGACAGGGGCATCACACAATTGGCCTCAACTTACAACATGGCAGGAGGAGCCTCTCTACAATTAGCTGTTAGCATGATTACTATAATAGTTTTTATTGATTGAAGAGTTTTGTTTTGCTCTACAATAATATGTTACACTATTTGTTTAATTTTATTAATTTTATTAATTCAGTGAATGCTTCCTCCCTGTAGGAGGATGGCTTACACTAAGTGTACTGTAAGTGGAGTCTGCCCAGCTGTGTGGGTGGCTTTACCCATTGGCTTTCGTCACCTGTCTGTGCATACACAGTTGCAGACAACAACTACACAAGATGGAGGGGGATAACAGTGAGGGAGAACATAAGGAACATTATTCAGCCCTTATATAAACTAAAATAAGAGGCAAAAAAAGAAAATTTGGCAAAATATTTCATTTATTTCACTAAAATGCCATAAAAGGTATAGAAAAGATTAATTATGATTCAATGTAAAATCCAGAGTTCGTGGCTCTTTAAGGAAAGTCTTGTTATAGCCGTGCAGACCACGTGGCTGGAAGGCTTGGACGCAAAACAAGTATACAAGGAGATTAAGGCACAAGGATACAGTGTGCGGCTTGTATTGGTTCTGCAAATATAATTCCTTATGAAACAAAGACCAGTAAATCCGTCCTGCAGGGTCGGGATTAACCATTTCAGGAATGCAAGCGCTCAGAATAATGCGTGAATGGAAAAATATATAAATAAATATAATAATCACAGCTGACCTATATTATTGATCATATTAAATATACTAACTTTAAGAACTGCGTTTGAAAACAGACAAAAACATTTTTTTGGGTGCCTCCTGTTACTAACTCACTCAATACCCCTCAGGGCTCACCTTGCCTTTCCTCCTGCCTGCACAAAGGTCCTCTGACTGTTGTACAACTTTTAGAAGCCTTCTTCACATAGCACCCAGTTCCTCTCAATACCCACCCCACTCAGCACCCACCCTCTTAGCATCCATCCCTACAGAGCACCCAGTCCTTGTCCGCACGCAGCACATCTCAGAAATGACCTCATATAGCACCCATCCCTATCTCCTTTACTTCTCCTCACAGAACCCATCCCCCTGTACTTTGCTGTCATCTAGCCCTTGCTCTTTCTCACCTCTTCCCTGATTCACCTCCCCAGTGTGTTTAACTGCTCCACACTATAGATAATTAAAAAAAATGCAGAAAAAAAAATGACACAGTACTGCCCCCCCCCCCCCTCCGAGAGCAGGGCCCTGGTGCATTGCACCACCTGCACCACTAGTAGCTCTGCCTCTGGTGTCAGTGCTTTTAATAATACTAATAGGGAGTCAATTAATTTACAAAGACACATCCATCACGATGCAGCTGAAAGAAGCAGCTGAGTAAAGTATATGGAACATCAGAGGAAAGAATAACTGATATTCATAAATACAAATGTAAATGATTGAATGGTTGTGTTTATTTGTGTTTATGTAGAAACAAATATGATGATAGTGGTGCTTTAAAGAAGAATATAAATACACATATATATGTCTGTGTGTGTGACCAGTTAGCATAGTGGGTCAGATTAATTTATTATTAATGATTGATTAATGTTACATTCAAGTTTCCGTTCCATTAAATATTCCGTAGCTCTTTGCTTTTTATTAAATCAGTCCTAGAGGAGTTATTAAAACAGTGGCAATAGATATATTTGTGGATTATTTAGTGTAGGGAATTTAATCAAACCACTCATTAAAGTGACACATATGACACAAGTACTTTATCTGGTAAATATTATTTTACAAAATTGCCTTTTTTCCTGTAGAAAGCTAATATTTCAGTTTGTCATTTTGAACTGTCAGTCAGCCTTTCTGATTCACCTGCAAACCAAGAATGGACCACTACAGACACAGTATATAACTATATTATCATGTCTCACAGACACAATGGTGAATATCACAAAAATTATTTACTTAAAAAATATCTACAGCAATATATAGACAGTTTTGGATGGTCATATAGAGCTTAATCTATTTGAGACTTGGTCATTACATGCTAGAACAAGAGGGGATGATCTAATGTTAGACTTTAAAAATAATGTCAAAGTCTGCTTGGTCAACCCTGGTTATTTGCCAAGAAAAACATATGTACATTTACACATAGTTTCCAAATATAGCAAGTAGAAACTCCTAGTGCACAGAAATATCTAGTCATATATAACTATGTAACAAAAAAAGTAACTTTGTTGTTTCTCCATGATAGGCTCACTCAAACCTTGAGCTGTCTCTGCGACTGGTGTCTGATGTCAGACGCCTGCCTGACACTCGTTTTACAGCAGGAATGCAGCTTTTTCAAAGAGCGAAGGTTGATAAAACTGTTTCCAATATCTTGGACTACTGTATTACCAGTAGGGACCAGCAAGATTTGGGGTTTCAGACATTTCTGCCCCTTCCAGCTCAGGAGGAAATCCTTCAGGGTCATAAGAAACTGGGACATTACCCTACTGGTCATTTCAAAAGGGTGAATTCTACGCTGATTTTATATAATATTTATGGTGATTTTATTTTTGATTACACCGTTCTTCATTGAGATAAATACAACTTTATTATTTGTTTCCTGTTGACATTATATTGACTTGAGAGGCAAACCCGTAAACCATTTTTCACTCGTCGGATGTGCGTCTGTGATCAATTAGTCTAACTCCTACTTACGAGTTGGGATGGAGCCAATGGCAACAGAGATCATCAGAAGTACGTCCCAGAAAAATGGAGGTGGGATCTGCAAAGTTTTACGGGGCTTATTTACGAGTTATGATTGGACCCACATTCCAGATGTAATGCAAATTGAAAAATCCATAAATATGATATTCTATCACATGCTATTTACAGTATATATATTAACACATTGATTGCCGGGATCGATATAACACAAAAGTTAAACATGAAATAAAGTATTTATTGGGCCAATTTGCAAGCTTGAGAATGTTGTTCTAATAATTCGAAGACTTAACATCACTTTCCCAGCTCATAAAAGTACAGTAATGTATGTATATGTGCATTTAAAGTGCTACGTGTTGGACTTTTCCCCCCTTGCGGTTCGTCTCTAGCACTCGGCTAGTTGGCTACATTTGCGAGTTAAGGGGTTAAACGCCAGTGATTTTGTTGCAATTTAATAGCACAATTGGAACATAACATTTACGGGCTTGAAAGAACAAAGGAGTTGCAGCCGCGAAGTTCCATATTCCACGTCACATAGTCTTTTTTCGGCCTTTCTGTGTCTTAACTCGCAAGTCGTCTGCGGGTTGCTTTAAGAGGCTAATTTAATAGCCTTTAGACTTGCGAGCTACGTTACGAGCTATGATTTACCACATAGCCCGAATTCCTTGGGGCTGCTGGTGTGAGGAATCTAATGACCTGGTTGTAAAATTTATATTTTTTTAGTTCATATTGAAACAAGTTTTGGATAAAAGTTTTCTCAATCTTCGCCTTTTTCAGTGAATTTTAATGTATTCTACGCTGAAATATAGACAGTGCCCTCAAATACAAGGCAGACATGTCCGGTATGTGGGGTCATCTCATCTTGACCTCAGGAATAGAGCTATGGTCAGTATGGTACTTGTCTGACTATAAGAACTGGACAGTCCAAAACTGGGTCAGCCAGGGCACCCTGACTGCAAAAAATACTATAGCCCCAGCAGGACAGACACAGGGATTTTAAAGTAAACAGAGCCCATTTTATAGATACTTAGCATCATTATACAGGGCGGTGTGTTTATTAGATTATATAGAGGAGGAAGAAGACAGTCAGTGGAGGTGGTGATGAGAATATGGGAAGAAGAAGGTTAGAAGCAGGAAAGGGTGTATATTTGTTGTTTAGTCATTCAGTCATGACCAACACTCCATGACCCTAAGGACCGCAACATGCCAGCCACATCTATCAGCCACTACCCCTCTGACCTCCATTAAGCTCATGTTCATTGATTCAATGGTCCCATCTATCCACCTCTGTTGCCCCCTTCTTCATGGTGTATTGAGGGTGTATAGAGCCCAATAGAAGTCTAGTGGCAAAAAATATTATGTCGTAATTAGTATATGATTTAGTTATAAATAAACGATAATAATAATTTGCTTCCTTTTGCACATGACTCCCATGGTAACAATAGAGGCTGGCCATTTATAAATAATGAGGATAATTAGGTGCTGATAAGTAGGCCATTCTGGTGGGAGGAATCTCTTCCGCTGAGTGACAGCCACAATTTTGTAAATGGAAAGCTGTTTAAAATATGCAAACATTAAGTATTTAAAGGTATTTTGTGCCAAGTTTGTAAGGTAGATAGAATGGACAGAATAGATGGGTTTCTCAATTTTTATACATCGCTAAATCTTTGACGAATTTTATATAGATGAAGATGCAGCTCAGTGGTGTCTGTATAACTGTGTCCTCAGGGTGTCTCAGACAGACTCATAATGTTTTGACCCTCACTTAACAATTGCAACCTCCACCGGGCAGCCATGGGAGGTCAGTTGGTCAGTTCCCAGCTGGGAATTCTTGCAGCCAATTCCAAGGTGAGTGGCCAATGCCAGCTGTAGGTCCCTCACTGCCAAATGTCATAACTAATGAGGCAATGGAATTATGAAATGTATCAAGCCGACGACCTTTGGCTCGGCTGCGCTAAAGATCCCAAGTTCCACTAGGGTATAGAGTGGAGTGACTTGTAAGTGAGTGAAGGGACTTGTGAGTGAGTGAAGTGAAGGGAGCTCCATGGTGCAGGTGCAAATACATGGATTTCTCCATTGAAAAACCTACAAATAATACATGTTAGTTCAAAGCTTAAATAAAATGTAGCTCCATGGAAAAGCCACAAATTATCTATGAGATTTTATCACATCTTATAGTAATTCTATTAAAGGGACACTCTCAACACAACAAGAGGTTGGTTTCATCCTAAAGAACATAAAATCCTGACCATACATTGTAATAGCCATTTTCTCTACAGTAAATAATTTCTGAGAAATACACCATTGCATCTGTAGCTCAGAAAGGAGTACTTGATATTAGTCGGGGTGGGGTTGTAATTGAATGACAACATTGTTCAGGCCAGCACAGGGATAGACAATCAGATTGTGATTCTAATTAGCATATCAAAGCAGCTAATTAGTATTCAGGAGCTGCTCATTTGCATAACAATAAAGTACACATATTTTTCCTCTTTTATTTATTTATCTATATACTTATTTATTTATTTATAGAATTAATTAATTTATTTATTTATATTCCTTTTCATTTATTTATTTATTTGTTTATTTTTACTTTCTGACACATTTATTTATTTAAAATAGAAAACATTATAGAAAATGTTATAGAAAATATTTGATCATGGAGGTGATTTAAGGGGATATTCCCAGCTCAGTAATGACGCCACTCGCTATATCTGCAGAGTCAGACTACGCCAGAGGTCAGCTGTTTGCTCTCCTTGACCCGCACTGACCACGTTATAGTTCATTTTGCATCAGACTTTTTGGCCAAGCCACTGATTCCCTGTTGAAAAAATAGATTTTATTGCATTTGTTTTGTTTGATAAAATTGTGCAAATTGCAGATTAGGATAATACAAATAAATGTAACTTTCTGGATTTAGGAATGAAAGTAAGGAGCAATTTATTTTCTAAATAGAACAAATTCGGGAGTATCAGAGATAGAAATGGATTTAGGAGGCTTGTGGACAGGGGCGGAGCTACCAGTGGTGCAGGTGGTGCAAGTATCCTCTGGGGGGCAGTGCTATGTCATTTTTTTATTTTTATTTAATTGTTGCGACGGCCCGCCTGGGCCTCCTTGGCCGCACATCTCCTGGTATGAAATTGGTTCATGCCTGTTTAAAAAAGAGCATTTCTACTGAAGCTCCAAGAGGTGGCAGGGTGGAATAGTTTAGCATAGTGGGGATGTGTATCAGGGAAGAGGGGAGAAAGCAAGGGGCTGGAAGACAGCAAAGTACAGGTAGGATGGGTCCAATGAAGGGGAGCAAAGGAGATAGGGATGGGTACTATGTGAGGTGGGTGCTGAGAGGAAATGGCTGCTGTGTGGGGATGGATGCTGAGAAGTGTGGCTGCTATGTAGAGATAGTAACTAGGGTTTTAGGTAAGGGAGCTGTTATGGGAAGGGGTCTTGAAAAGGGGTAGTAATTGAGTTGGCCGGGGGGGCGACCAAAAAAATAATTTATAATCCCCCTTCGGGAGGCAGCTAGTTGGAAGGCCCCATAAAGTTTATTTGCAACAGGTTTCTCCATTCCTTAGCTCCACCACTGCTTGTTGTCAACCACCTCGGTAACAGTGCCCAATGCCAATCAGCAGCTGCAAAGGCAAATAAAATATTAGCATGTATTAAGAAAGCAAGGGAAGTAAATATAATTCTGCCAGTATGCAAATCCCTGGTAGGCCCGCATTTAGAATATGGAGGACAATCTTGGGCACCACTTCATAAAAAGGGCATTTAAAGCTGAAGAAATAGAGAAGCACAACAAAACTAACAAGGGGAATGGAGTTAATAACGGCCCTATTCAATTCGGGCTACGTGTTAAAAATGTAGCTCGTAACTTAGGTCTTATTGCTATTTAATTAGCCCCGTAATGCAGGCCGCTGCCGATCTGCGGGTTTGCTGTGAAAAACCTATGGGGTGAGCAGCGGTGAACTGCGCGCCTGCAAATCCTTTGATCTGTCAAGCTATGCTACGTTTCCAATTATGCTATTAAATTGCAACGAAGTTACTCGCGAGCAAGCACGTAACACGCAAATGTAGCCCAAATCTCAATGAGTGCTGGAGAGGACTCTCAAGGGGGGTAATGTCTAATACGTAGCACTTTAACGGCAAATAAAAACACACTACTGTACTAATATTAAAAGGAAAAGTGATGTTAGGTCTTAGAATTAATAGCACAATATTCTCAAGCACGCAAATCGGCCCCAAAAAATACTTTATTTCATGTATAATTTTTGTGTAATATTGATCCCGGCAATCAATGTGTTAATACATATACTGTAACACGCATGTGATAGAATATCATATTTATGGCTTTATTAATATTGCATTATATCTGGAATGTGGGTCCATTCGTAACTCGTAATTAAACCCTGTAAGACTTTGAAATCCAACCTCCCTTTTGCTGTGAAGCCGCTATGATGACGATCTCTGTTTCCACTGGCACCATCTAAACCAGTAACTACGGGTTTGACTAATTGATTACGTTCCAACCCACAAATCCGACGGGCGACAAATGGTTTACGGATTTGCGTATACACCTCGTAGCTCGCAGCCCGTTCTAATTTAATAGCACAGTAACTCGGGCAAATTTCAAGCACGCAGCCGTTGCAAGCTTCACGTAGGAGTTACTGGCTTTGAATTTAATAAGGCTGTAAGTTATGAAGACACGCTAAAATGACACTTATGTTCTCTAGAAAAGGTGCCTAAAAGGGAATATGATTACTTTATATAAATCCAGGGTCGGTATAAGGCTCTGTTAGGTAGGATATTGATCCAGGGAGTAATCCGATTGTTAGTTCATGGGATCAGGGATGTGCAAATTGCTAGTGCATGGAAGCTGCCATGACAGCGAGACAAGGAGACAGTTACAGAGCAGATGAAGCAAGGCTTGCAGGTATGTTTGTAATCTGCCTCAAATCAGCATATGCGGGGAGGGGTCTTGTGCTGAAATCTTGCATCCCCTCTCTACTCCCATCCACTCAGTCTCCAAGCCAGCAGGAAGCGTGGAAGACACAAACATGGCGTCCTTCAGGAATGCTAAAATAAAGATTTTACCTACAACACTTTGATGTCTCACAGAGCTGCTGATGTCATTAATTCCGTCAGTCAGTACATTTATCTGATGCCTCTTGTTGTGTTTGTTCTGTTGCTTTGACCTTTTCCCAGAGATTTCAGCAACTATTGATAGCCCTGGGCCGGTGCCTGGCAATGGTCACTGCCGTGTTTGACTTGGAGTCCCCGAGCGCTCAGGTGACCGCGCAGGAAACTTGTTTTCATGTTATTCTGTGACATTCAACATAAGGGAACATGTTAACTCTTTGCATGCTGCAGGGTCATGAGATGTTTAGGTTAAACAGACACTGTAGTGGTAACACAAGCTGCGGCCCTTTAAAAGTGTAAGTTCCATGCAGCATAATGAATAAATTATATAGAAATCTGAATATTTACTATTTTTTATTTCCCTCTTCTTACCTCTAGGGGTAGCCATGTTTACTGCCCCCCTCCTGCCGTCTCTCAGAGGCACTGTTTAAGGTGTGCACATGAGGACAGCTTCTTGTATCTCTCTGGGAAATATATGACATATAATATTATACAGTTTTAGAATATTTGCAGCTGATGAATTTTGTTTGGGGCCCATCTTGGAAGGGGGGCCCATGCTGGCATGTATTATTATATATATATATACATTAATAGACTATGAAATATACTTTAAAAAAAACAATTAAGATTATCACTATAATATGAGGAAAATGGGGGGGGGGGGCGTATATTATATTATATTATCTTGTATTTCTTATAATAATATGTGGAAAATGGGGGGTGTATATCATATTCTGTTATATTATAATATATTATATTGTATTGTATTATATTGTATTTATTATATGATAATATACTACATTATATTATATTATATTGTATTATATTATATTGTATTTATTATATTATATTGATTTATATTGTATTGTATTAAATTGATTAATATTATATTGTATTGTATTGATTTATATTACATTGTATTTTATTGCATATTGTATTGTATTATATTATATATTTTGGTTGGTAATACGCAAGATATTTTTAGAACGAAAAAAAAAAAAACACATACTTTACATGTTTAACTTTATATGCAATAATTCTGTACTGTTGGGTTCCATTCTCTTCTCCCAGCTGATTCTGTTGTTACTATCTCAGGAGGATGAGTTATTGTAAACTATTACGCTTTTTCATTAGTTGTGTTGAAAGCACTGATAGGTTTACCTGCCACATTCTCATTGTGCAGAGAGGAACTTCATGCTGCCACCTCATGTCATGCACTGCAGCATAATTACATATAAAAGGTAATTAAATAAAGCTACGGTATATTCTTTTTTATTTTATTTTTATTTTTATTAAATATCTGCTTAGTGTAGTTCTTCAGAAGAGTACATCTTATACATTGGATAAAGATACGCACACTCACATACAGCAACAGCAGAAACTCAACAAATGACTTTAAATGGAAACCGTAAAAAAAAATGTTGCAATCACGTATGGTGTTTTATTGATCCCTTAAGTTGTACATGTGACCCCTGACCTGGATGTTACACATTTATTGGCAGGGTCAGCCCTTTGCCCCAGTCCATGTATAAGTAATAGCGCACGGCCTGCCAGCACTCGGACACTGCAGGGGCCCCGGCTGGTTCTGATTATTTCTGCAGTTTGTATAATCCCCTCTGGTGTGTTTGTAATTCTGTTTGATGGATTAAATATCCCAGTGCAGATTGGGAGCCAGAAATAACATGTTGCAACATAAAGTGTTACTGAGCATGACCGCAGCGTGCAACGCTAACAAAGCTATTTATTCTATGATGTCAGTATTAAAAAAAACATATATATATATATATATATATATATATATATATATATATATATATACATACATACATACATGTAGATATATAAATACATAGGGTTGAGTCGTATTATTATGACCACCACCTACTTTTGACCTCAGCAGCGCATAGCCAATGAAATTTGGCCCATGTCATGTGCTAGCTTGCAGCCTCATTAAATTGGAGCCTCTTAAGTCCTACGTGTAATTCGTAAGAGAGAGATGCTAAATCGCAAACCATTTGTCGGCCGTCAGAGTTGCGGGCTGCAACGCATACAATTAAGCAAGCCCGTAGTTATGGGTCAGATGGAGCCAATGGCAACCGAGATCGTCATCATTGAAAGTGGAGGTTGGATTTCAAAGTCTTACTGGGTTCAATTACGAGCTACGAGCGAATCCACATTCCAGTCATAATGCAATATTAATAAAGCCGCAAATATGATATTCTATCACATGTAAGTTCCATTGTATTAACACATTGATTGCCAGGATCGATATAACACAAAAATTATACATGAAATAAAGTATTTTATATTGCAGATTTGCGGGCTTGAGAATGTTGGGCTATTAATGCTAAAACCTAACATCACTTTCCCTTTTCATATTAGTACAGTAGTGTGTTTTTATTTGCATTACAAGTGCTACGGATAGGACTTTACCCCCTTGCTTTCCCTTTAAGCACACGTTGGGCTTTGGGCTCCATTTGCGTGTTACGGGCTTGCTCTCGTGTGACTTCTTTGCAATTTAATAGCATGATTGGATTACGAGTTTGACGGATCAAAGGATTTACGGCTGTGAAGTTCAATGTTGCTCAACGTGTAGCTTTTTCTCGGCCTCACTGCGGCTTCAATTAGCTCAACAGTACCAAAATTGGACCTCCTCTGATTGGCAAAAGGTTGCCTTCTCTGATGAGTCCCATTTTCTGCTTCTTCGACTGGATGGACGTTGGCGTGTCAGACGCGAAACCTCTGAGAACAAACACTGTGCAACCATTATTGGGAGTACACAATCTGGTGGCGGCAGCGTTATGGTCTGGGGAATGTTTTCTTGGCATTGTCTGGGTTCACCTCTGGAAGTCACTCTCAACCAATTTGGTTATCTAGTCATCCTTGCAGAACAAGTACACCCATGTGACTATCTTCCCTGGAGCGGATGGGGCCTTCCAGCAGGACAATGCAACATGTCATTCGGCCAGAATTGTCTAGGAGTAGTTGGAGGAGCATGACCAAGTACTTCCCTGGCCTCCAATTGAATTGAATCCCCTGATCACCTGTGGGACCACCTAGATCACCATGTTCGCCATATGGATCCCCCACCACGCACTCTCCAGCAGCTATCGGATGCGCTGCAGTCTGCATGGCTCCAGATACCCATGCCAACCTTCCATCATCTTATTGACTCACTACCACACTGTCTAGCTGCTCTAGATTGATACATACATATAGATATATAGATTTAGATACATATAGACACTTAAATATATATATATATATATTGGGGGAGACTTTAAATGGAGATGAATCATCTATATGAGCAATATGAATCTGGTATGTACAGCTGCCAGTGCTTTCAATATGAATAACGGAAAACCATTAGATTAAGATGTATCCTCATGAGAAAGGAGTAGAAGGCATCAACTCTGAAATGAAAATTGGACCACGTAGTAAGAACAATCTTAATTTAAAATATAAAGATAAAGGCTGTGTTTATTGTTTTATTTAATTTTTTTATTATTATTTATTTGTTTTTCAAAGACATTTTGCCCACTATCAGCTTATTTAATTACAAGAACAAATTGGAAATAAACCAAATTCAAAGTGGTTCTTTGTACAAGGTGATCCAGTTTGTCCGAAATAAGTTTAAAAACACTTAGATAACTGACATGTTGCTATTAAAGGGACAGGGAAAATGACCTTTTAAACATTACAAAAGTTGTAATGTTTTTTTTTTTGTTGTTTTTGTATTAAGTAAAACCTGTTTAAACGTCATTGAAACTAACAGGAAATTCAGAGAATACTTTAGTCTGTTGATCTCATTGGCTGTCAGAGGTCAAGACCCCAAGAGCACTTAAACTTTAGGATAAGTTGTGCTCTGTGACCTTTAGAACAAGAAAACACACTGTGACTCATAACAAAATACTCTCTATCTGTGATGCAGGCTGCCATGTGTCACGTTGCATCTCTCTATTATCACAGCTCTTATAAGAGGCTTTAAAATTATAAGATACAACATGTGTGTTTTATTAATATATTTTGTATGCACAAACAAAGCAACAAAACAAACTTTATAGCTTCGCAGAACTCACATGCACGTGTAGCTTTAAATGACTGTTGAGGTAAGCAATTCAAACCTACCTATTTTTTAACAACTATCCTTAAAAAAAGGCCATTTAATACATAACTTCATTTATTACTTTTATATGCAATTCTGCTGCTGTGGAATCTGCCATTTTAGTTTCCAGTGACCAACTTCCATTAGAGCATAATTGGAAAAGTTAATAAATTAAAGCTGTTTCTATTATTTTAGTTGTTACAAATTATAAAGTCTAGATGTTCATAAGAAAATATTGTAACTAGCGGACTTCATAGCCATTTAAGTATAAACTACAGTGTCGCCATCTTGGGGGCCAGTATAATTATAATAACCAGGGCCCCCCAGCCTGACTCATGTCTCCCATAGCCAGACTTTGCTGCACATTTAGTAGTGAAAAATCTTAATTAGTATATATGAATACTATAATATACACTAATATATATATATATATAACTAGCGACTTGCCAGTCAAAAATGATGGCAAAAAAAATTGAAGCCTCGCAATGCTGTTTGTCACACAATGCGAGGCTCTCCCCCTCTAACTTGCTGGCCTCGCCGCTCATTGCAGGCCGCGGCATGCGCTATGCAAGCCCGTAACTTTGCAAGCGTTACAAACGCTCTCACCCTTATGTCTCTTTCCCTTCAGCGCTCCCTGCCCTGGTGGAGATGAGCACCGTAGGCGCTAATCCCTACGACCACGCATGCATTAAGCATCATACCTACGACCTGCAGGACTACAGAACAACAGAAAACTCCAATACACAATTGACAGTGCGAGACCCGTAGCACTTCGAAAAAAATAGTGTGAAAAATTTCGGCCCATAATAATTGGAAAATAAAACTCCCACCCGCAAAAAATACGAACTTAACGGCCGACCTGCGCACATCAAGAAAAAACAAACATGGTTCAAAATACACTATTAGGAAGGACGGAAAATGCTCGAGACCCGCCGAACACATACACACTCGCCGCCATTTTACAATACTACCTTACAACTAATAACATTACCAATCTAAAATGCCGCTTTACACAACTAAACAAACGGTTTAGACTCGCGCACGCTGCCTATTTATACTACACACTTGCCACATTGCTGACACTTTCTCCACAGGTCACCAACAGACCAAATGTACATTGTATGCTGCAGAAAAGCAACAGCGATTGTTAGCTCTTTAGCATATTCATTCCTGGATATATTCATTTGATATAGGTAAAGTATATTAATTTATTATTGAATTAATTAATTAATTATTATTTAAAAAAAAAATTAGATAAAAAATAAATGAGCAGAGGGGAGACTCACTTTGCCCAAGGTGCTCAGCGCGGAGCTCACACTCATCACCGAGGGTGCTTAGAGGAGCAAAATTACACAAGGGGAGAGGCTCGCAATGAGCACCGAAGGTACTCAGAGGACTAAAAGCCTTACATTGTGTGGCAAACAGCATTACTGCCTTACAATGTTATTGCCGTCATTTTTTGACGGGCAAGTCGCTAGTATATATATAAATATATATATATATATGAATCTATCTACTGTGACTTGCAAAAGTATTCACCCCCTTGGCATTTTTTGTGTTTTGTAGCCTCACAACCTGGAATTAACATGGATTGTTTGAGGATTTGCATCATTTAATTTACAGAACATGCCCACAACGTTGAAGATGTTCTTTTTTTTTTATTGTGAAGCAAACAACAAATAGGACAAAATAACAGAAAAAGTCAATGTGCACAACTATTCACCCCCCTAAAGTCAATACTTTGTAGAGCCACCTTTTGCAGCAATCACAGCTTTGGATAAGTCTCTATGAGCTTGCCACATCTTACCACTGGGATTTTTTTCCCATTCCTCCTTGCAAAACTGCTCCAGCTCCTTCAAGTTGGATGGTTTGTGCTTTTGAACAGCAATCTTTAAGTCTGACCACAGATTTTCTATTGGATTGAGGTCTGGGCTTTGACTAGGCCATTCCAACACATTTACATGTTTCCCCTTAAACCACTCAAGTGCTGCTTTAGCAGTGTGTTTGGGGTCATTGTGAACCTCCGTCCTAGCCTCAAATCACGCATAGAGTGGTACAGGTTTTGCTCAAGAATATCCCTGTATTTAGCAGCATCCATCTTTCCCTCAACTCTGACCAGTTTCCCAGTCCCGGCTGCTGAAAAACATCCCCACAGCATGATGCTGCCACCACCATGTTTTACTGTGGGGATGGTGCTCTTTGGGTGATGTGATGTGTTGGGTTTGCGCCAGACATAGCGTTTTCTTTGATGGACAAAAAGTTAAATTTTAGTGTCATCAGACCAGAGCAGCTTCCTCCATACATTTTAGGAGTCTCCCACATGCCTTTTCAAAAAACTAAAAACGTGCCATTTTGTTTTTTGCTGAAAGTAATGGCTTTCTTCTGGCCACTCTGCCATAAAGCTACCATAAAAAAATTTTTATAACCTAACCCTGACTTGTAGTTCTCAACAACATTGTCCCTTACTTGTTTGGAGAGTTCCTTGATCTTCATGGCAGTGTTTGGTTAGTGGTGCCTCTTGCTTAGGTGTTGCAGCCTCTGGGGCCTTTCAAAAAAGGTGTATATATGTATCGACAGATCATGTGACACTTAGATTGCACACAGGTGGACATCATTTCACTAATTATGTGACTTCTGAAGGTAATTGGTTGCACCAGAGCTTTTTATGGGCTTCATAACAAAGGGGGTGAATACAAACGCACATGCCAATTTTCTGTTTTCTATTTCTAAAAAATAGTTTTTCTGTATATATTTTTCTCATTTCACTTCTCCAACTTAGACTATTGTGTTCTGATCCATCACATAAAATTCAGATTAACAAATCATTGAACTTAAGGCTGTAATGTAACAAAATAGGTAAAAAGTCAAGGGGGTGAATACATTTGCAAGGCACTGTATCTATCTATCTATCTATCTATCTATATTGTGTACATCTGTATCTATCATATAACTCATCTCCTATAAATATCACTGTTTTCTGGTGATTTTCCTAAATAAAGTGTTTAAGTAAAGCAGATCCAGTTCTTTGGTCCCTCCGGGCCAGGCCTTGGGAGGGTCAGTGCTGCCAATGTTGTAGTAAGCGCTCGATAGGATCAGTATCCACTTACACAATATCCCTGGGTATCTCTGGAGAGGAATTTGGCCAAGACGCAGATGATTTCTGCAAGTCTTGCGTTAACTCATGGATATGACTTTTCACCATCATCTAGAGTCTGTAGACCATTCAAAAGCAAGTAGATAACATGTAAAACATGCTCTTCTCCCTATGATTTACTATTATTAAATGCAGTAGGATTATTTTTTTATAAAGTCCTCAAAGTAATTACTTACTGTGGATTGAGTTTCTGTGAAGTGAAATAACTAAGAGAGAGCTCCCTCTAAACCACTCAAAACTGCCCTAAGGAGCCTTCACTAGGGACAGCAGGAATGTACCATAGAATACATATGAATAGTCCTTGGATCCCAGGAAGCAGCTGATAATACATGGTGGAGGGGGCTCCTGATTACTGAAAGACCCCCTACATTTTATATATCACTGGCACCCATATTAAATAATTTGTAGAAAGGCGATCAGATCACCCAAGGGGTCATCTGACCATATATATATATATATATATATATATATATATATATATATATATATATATATATATATATATATAAGAGAGGAGAGGGAGAGAATGGAGAGATAAAGAGAGGAGAGAAACAGAGAGAGAGAGGATAGAGAGAGGGAGGGGGGAAAAGAGAGGGGGAGGGAGAGAGGGGAGAGAGGTGAGAGTGAGAAAGAGATAGAGGAAGAGAGAAAGAGATTGAGGGAAAGGGAGAGGGGGAGAGAGAGACAAACAGAGAGAGGAGAGCGAGAGAGACAGAGAAAGAAACATAGACAGAAGTGCGAGAGATAAGAGAGATGACATAGAGAGAGTGGGGGAGAGATGAGATAGAGAGAGAGAGAGGGAGAGAGAGCAAGAGAGAGAGAGAGAGATGAGAGAGAGAAAGAGATAGATGAGATAGAGAGAGAGACAGGGATTGAGAGAGAGAGAGAAAGAGAGAGAGGCAAAGAGATGACAGAGAGGGAAAGAGATGAGAGAGTGAGAGAGAGGAGGGAGAGAGAAAGAGATAGAGGAAGAGAGAGAAAGAGAGTGAGGGAAAGGGAGAGGGGAGAGAGAGACAAACAGAGAGAGGAGAGTGAGAAAGAAACATAGAGAGAGAAGTGTGAGAGAAGAGAGAGAGGAGAGAGATGACATAGAGAGAGCGAGGGAGAGATGAGAGAGAGAGAGCAAGAGAAAAGCGAGAGAGATGAGAGAGAGGGAGAGAGATGAAAAGAGATGAGAGATGAGACGGAGAGGGAGGGGAGAGAGCAAGAGGGGAGTGAGGGGGAGATAGAGAAAGGGGGGAGAAAGATAGATGGAAAGAGAGAGGGAGAAAGATGAGAGAAAGGGAGAGAGAGAGAAAGAGAGATGGGGAGAGAGAGACAAACAGAGAGAGGATAGAGAGAAAGAAAGAAACAGAGAGAGGTGAGAGAGAGGAAAGACATGACATAGAGAGAGCGAGGGAGAGATGAGACAGAGAGTGAGAGAGAGAGAGAAAGAAACAGAGAGAGGGGAAAGAGAGAGGAGAGAGAGATAACAGAGACAACAGAGAGATGAGATAGATAGAGAGTGAGAGAGAGAGAGGGAGAGAGCGCAAGAGAGAGTGTGATAGAGATGAGAGAGATAAAGAAAGAGAGGGAGAAGGAGATGGGAGAGAGGGGGGGAGAGAGGGGGAGATAGAGAGAGGGGGGAAGATAGATAGAAAGAGAGAGAGAGGGAGGGAGAGAGATAATAGAGAGAGAGAGAGAGAGAGAGAGAGAGAGGCAGAGATATGTGTACTATAAATGTACATCTTGTAGCATACCATACAACTTCATACTTTAGTGGGCCTGGCCCCTTGTATACAATCTATAGGGGTTTGTGCCCCTCCGGAGGGGTGCTGGGTCCTGCATGATTAATCATCCTGACTTTATATGGAGGGGCCAGGACGGCACCAGCTATTGTTATTTGCCACAAAGACCCCTCACATATCAAAGCCCCAAACAAGCCCCATGTGTCAGGGTCCCCCCTGTGTTACCCTAACAACCAGCAAACGCACGGGAAGTGTTCATGTGACGTCCGGACACAGAATCGACAGCTAATGTACTAATAATAGCTGAAAAATCGCATTTTACAGAATTAAATTACACTTTTATAATGGTGAATTTAATATGGATTTATAAAAATTACACAAACTTGTTATTGATTACAATGGGGGAAAATGTAAAAACTTTAAGTCTGACTCAGAGCATAATTAAGGTTTTGAATGGCTCTCGTTATATACTAGTGACTAGTTTATGGGAACAGAGCAGCTCGAGTGATTATTATTATATTAATCTCAACTAATGTGGAAACAAAATATTTACGCAGTACTTATACGGTAATGAAGGTCGAAAAAGACCTTTAGTCCATCAAGTCCAACATTTCTACATCTCTTCAGATCTTTATATTATATGAACTGTGAACTGACCCAGAGGAAAACAAAAATAGAATAATATTATGTTACTTTATGTTTCATTTTGTGGTAGTTTCTTACATTTACTGTGAAACTATATAATACAAACAAGAATAACTAAAACACAGCAGATTGTTACATTGTATAAACCGTAACAACAAGTGCAAAGGGTTTTTTCTTTGTTTTTTCAATTGACATATTCAGTGGTGGAGCAAGTAAATGGAAGATGCAATGGTGGTGCTACTGATGGTGCAGCAGGTGCAAAGCACCGGGGGGGGGGGCCTATAACAGGGGAGGGGCCCTTTGCTACTGCCAATAAAGGAGAAATCTTAATTTATTATATAAGAACTAGTTGTTTGCCTGTCATAAATGATGGGATAATATATATTTCCCCCCACCCCCCTTTCCATGTATGTCTCAACCCCCTCCCTCCCCTGAGTCTCTTTCCTCCCCCTCTCCCTCCCCTGTCTTCCCACCTTCTCTCTCCCCTGTGTCTCTCCCCCCTCCTCTGTGTCTCTTCTCCCCTCTCCCTCCCCTGTGTCTCTTCCCCCCACTCTCTCCCCTGTATCTCTTCCCCCCTCCCCTGTGTCTCTTTCCCCCATGTCTCTTTTCCCCCTATCCTGTGTCTCTCTCCCCATCCTGTGTCTCTTCCCCCTCCTCCCTCCCCTTTGTCTTCCCCTCCCCAATGTCTTACCACCTCCTCTCTCCCCTGTGTCTCTTCCCCCACTCTCTCTCCTGTATCTCTTTCCCCATGTCTCTTCCCCCACTCTCCTGTGTGTCTCTGCCCCCTCCCCTGTGTCTCTTCTCCCCTCCACCCTCCCCTGTATTTCTTCCCCCTCCTGTGTCTTCCCCCTCCCCTGTGTCTCTTTCCCCCCTCATCCCCCCTGTGTCTTTCCCCCCTCCCCTGTGTCTCCCCCCTTCCCCTGTGTCTCTTCCCCCCTCTCTCCACTGTATCTCTTCCGCCCTCCCCTGTATATCTAACCCCTCCCCTGTGTCTCTTCCCCATCCCAGTGTCTCTTCCAACCCCTCCTCCCTCCCCTGTGTCTTCCCCCCCTCCCCTGTGTCTCTTTCCCCCCTCCCCTATGTCTCTTTGCCTCTCCTCCCTCCCCCGTGTCTTTCCCCCTTCCCCTGTGTCTCTTTGCCCCCTCCTCCCCCTTCTTCAAGCCGGGCATGACGCATGCTCTCGGCTCGCACCGCGCTCTTCGTGTACGGCACTGACGGGTGCGTGGGTGCTCTACTAAAGCTGTGCATGGCACACACGGAAAACGGAACAGAAGAGTGTAATGCTTCTTATGGAGTGTTACACACTTATGAAAACTATATTGGTGATAGTGGATAATTACTTTATAGAAAGGTAATCCGATTAACATAGGTGTGCTCTGACCATTTAGATATAACTTTTTTATTGACCGCTAAAGGGATAGGGGGTTCCTGGATGTCCAGTGGTAACCAAAAGGTCACACCACCCAAAGCCAAGCAGGGTTGGGCCTGTTCAGTACTTGGATGGGAGACCACCTTGGAATACCAGCAGCTATACGCTGTGGCCCACTGGAGAAGGAACTGACAACCCACTCCAGTATCTCTGCCATGAAAACCAAATGGATCAGCATGACCATGGACATAAAGATGTGCCTGGCGTGTTACGTTCTATGAGGTCACGGAGAGTCGGATACGACTGAATGACAGAAAGAAAAACAGGGTGGATAGGGAAATTGCAAGAGGGACCTCAAAAGAGTTTGCACCGGGACTCTCCATTTACTAGCACCCCAACTGGGAGAACACCAGTGCAACGTCGTTTGGGGTTCCCCTGTCATCTTCTCTATACAAGGTATATGCTATTAGGGGTCAATAACAAGCCAACAATATGTGTAGGGATCAGCTTAATAATTATTTTGCTTTCCCCCCCCCCCCCCCCCCTTAAAAAGAAAAAGGATTAACTGGGACGTGAGAGTATAAAACTAAAATTAACTAAATTAAAATCTTGTTATTGCAGAAATAAAAACTACAGATAGAAAACATATAATAATTTTGAATGAAAATGTTAGAGAACTGAGGTTGAAATTTGGATATTTTAAGCAAAAATTTTGTGACAATTTCCTTCAATTCTACTAATGACTTTATCTCATGTGACTAATTATAATCTATCCTAGTGGGGGTTGCTAAGCCATAAAAGCATGACATGTGGATTAATAAGAATAGTCACAGAGACTTTAAGGGTTAAAACCATTATTCTTTTCTATATCACCTGGAGAGCTTCATCTTGGATATCATTGTTAGGAGAATGTCATTTAATAACTAATATTTAATTAAATCTATCTAAAACTTCCACTTGAAATGTTTAATAAAAGTCAAGTGTAATAATACAATATTTCTTCAATAGCGGGAATCTTTGTTCTCTCACATTAAAGAAACACCTGGATATATAGACCACTGGGGGTCTGCACCTGAATGAAGACTATAGACCACTGGGGGTTTGCCCCTGAATGAAGAGTATAAACCACTGGGGGTCTGCACCTGAATGAAGACTATAGACCACTGGGGGTCTGCACCTGAATGAAGACTATAGACCACTGGGGGTCTGCCCCTGAATGAAGAGTATAGACCACTGGGGGTCTGCACCTGAATGAAGACTATAGACCACTGGGGGTCTGCACCTGAATGAAGACTATAGACCACTGGGGGTCTGCACCTGAATGAAGACTATAGACCACTGGGGGTCTGCCCCTGAATGAAGAGTATAGACCACTGGGGGTCTGCACCTGAATGAAGACTATAGACCACTGGGGGTCTGCACCTGAATGAAGACTATAGACCACTGGGGGTCTGCCCCTGAATGAAGAGTATAGACCACTGGGGGTCTGCACCTGAATGAAGACTATAGACCACTGGGGGTCTGCACCTGAATGAAGACTATAGACCACTGGGGGTCTGCACCTGAATGAAGAGTATAAACCACTGGGGGTCTGCACCTGAATGAAGACTATAGACCACTGGGGGGTCTGCACCTAAATGAAGAGTATAAACCACTGGGGGTCTGCACCTGAATGAAGACTATAGACCACTGGGGGTCTGCCCCTGAATGAAGAGTATAGACCACTGGGGGTCTGCACCTGAATGAAGACTATAGACCACTGGGGGTCTGCACCTGAATGAAGACTATAGACCACTGGGGGTCTGCACCTAAATGAAGAGTATAGACCACTGGGGGTCTGCACCTGAATGAAGAGTATAGACCACTGCGGGTCTGCATCTGAATGAAGACTATAGACCACTGGGGGTCTGCACATAAATGAAGAGTATAGACCACTGGGGGTCTGCCCCTGAATGAAGAGTATAAACCACTGGGGGTCTGCACCTGAATGAAGACTATAGACCACTGGGGGTCTGCCCCTGAATGAAGAGTATAGACCACTGGGGGTCTGCACCTGAATGAAGACTATAGACCACTGGGGGTCTGCACCTGAATGAAGACTATAGACCACTGGGGGTCTGCACCTAAATGAAGAGTATAGACCACTGGAGGTCTGCACCTGAATGAAGAGTATAGACCACTGCGGGTCTGCATCTGAATGAAGACTATAGACCACTGGGGGTCTGCACATAAATGAAGAGTATAGACCACTGGGGGTCTACACATAAATGAAGAGTATAGACCACTGGGGGTCTGCATCTGAATGAAGACTATAGACCACTGGGGGGTCTGCACCTAAATGAAGAGTATAGACCACTGGGGGTCTGCCCCTGAATGAAGAGTATAGACCACTGGGGGTCTGCATCTGAATGAAGAGTATAGACCACTGGGGGTCTGCCCCTGAATGAAGAGTATAGACCACTGGGGGTCTGCACCAAAATGAAGAGTATAGACCACTGGGGGTCTGCACCAAAATGAAGAGTATAGACCACTGGGGGCCTTCACCTGAATGAAGACTATAGACCACTGGGTGTCTGCACCAAAATAAAGGGTATAGACCACTGGGGGCCTGCATCTGAATGAAGACTATAGACCACTGGGTGTCTGCACCAAAATGAAGAGTATAGACCACTGGGGGTCTGCATCTGAATGAAGAGTATAGACCACTGGGGGCCTGCACCTGAATGAAGAGTATAGACCACTGGGGGTCTGCATCTGAATGAAGAGTATAGACCACTGGGGGCCTGCACCTGAATGAAGAGTATAGACCACTGGGGGTCTGCATCTGAATGAAGACTATAGACCACTGGGGGTCTGCACCTGAATGAAGACTATAGACCACTGGGGGTCTGCACCTGAATGAAGACTATAGACCACTGGGGGTCTGCCCCTGAATGAAGAGTATAGACCACTGGGGGTCTGCACCAAAATGAAGAGTATAGACCACTGGGGGTCTGCACCAAAATGAAGAGTATAGACCACTGGGGGTCTGCACCTGAATGAAGAGTATAGACCACTGGGGGTCTGCATCTGAATGAAGACTATAGACCACTGGGGGGTCTGCACCTAAATGAAGAGTATAGACCACTGGGGGTCTGCCCCTGAATGAAGAGTATAGACCACTGGGGGTCTGCATCTGAATGAAGAGTATAGACCACTGGGGGTCTGCCCCTGAATGAAGAGTATAGACCACTGGGGGTCTGCACCAAAATGAAGAGTATAGACCACTGGGGGCCTGCACCTGAATGAAGACTATAGACCACTGGGGGTCTGCATCTGAATGAAGACTATAGACCACTGGGTGTCTGCACCAAAATAAAGGGTATAGACCACTGGGGGCCTGCATCTGAATGAAGACTATAGACCACTGGGTGTCTGCACCAAAATGAAGAGTATAGACCACTGGGGGCCTGCACCTGAATGAAGACTATAGACCACTGGGTGTCTGCACCAAAATAAAGGGTATAGACCACTGGGGGCCTGCATCTGAATGAAGACTATAGACCACTGGGTGTCTGCACCAAAATGAAGAGTATAGACCACTGGGGGTCTGCATCTGAATGAAGAGTATAGACCACTGGGGGCCTGCACCTGAATGAAGAGTATAGACCACTGGGGGTCTGCATCTGAATGAAGAGTATAGACCACTGGTGGTCTGCATCTGAATGAAGAGTATAGACCACTGGGGGCCTGCACCTGAATGAAGAGTATAGACCACTGGGGGTCTGCATCTGAATGAAGACTATAGACCACTGGGGGTCTGCACCTGAATGAAGACTATAGACCACTGGGGGTCTGCCCCTGAATGAAGAGTATAGACCACTGGGGGTCTGCACCAAAATGAAGAGTATAGACCACTGGGGGTCTGCACCAAAATGAAGAGTATAGACCACTGGGGGTCTGCACCTGAATGAAGAGTATAGACCACTGGGGGTCTGCATCTGAATGAAGACTATAGACCACTGGGGGGTCTGCACCTGAATGAAGAGTATAGACCACTGTGGGGTTTGCACCTTAATGAAGAGTATAAACACATGTGGGGCCTGCACCTGAATGAAGAGTATAGACCACTGGGGGTCTGCCCCTGAATGAAGAGTATAGACCACTGGGGGTCTGCACCTGAATGAAGACTATAGACCACTGGGGGTCTGCACCAAAATGAAGAGTATAGACCACTGGGGGTCTGCACCAAAATGAAGAGTATAGACCACTGGGGGTCTGCACCTGAATGAAGAGTATAGACCACTGGGGGTCTGCATCTGAATGAAGACTATAGACCACTGGGGGGTCTGCCCCTGAATGAAGAGTATAGACCACTGGGGGTCTGCACCTGAATGAAGACTATAGACCACTGGGTGTCTGCACCAAAATGAAGAGTATAGACCACTGGGGGTCTGCATCTGAATGAAGAGTATAGACCACTGGGGGCCTGCACCTGCATGAAGAGTATAGACCACTGTTGGGGTCTGCACCTAATAATTGACCACGGTGAGTATAGGCCACTGTGAGGTCTGCTCCTAAATGAAGAGTATAGACCACTGCGGGATTTGCACCAAAATTAAGACTATAGACCACTGTGGGGGCTGCACCTAAATGAATAGTATAGACCACTGCAGGATTTGCACCTAAATGAAGACTATAGACCACTGCAGGATTTGCACCTAAATGAAGACTATAGACCATTGTGGGGTCTGCACCTAATAGAAGTGTATAGATCACTGGAGGTCTGAACCTGAATGAAGTGTATAGACCACTGGGGGTCTGCAAATAAATGAAGAGTATAGACCATTGTCGGATCTGCACCTAAATTAAGAGTAGACCACTGGGGGCTTGCACCTAAATGAAGAGTATAGACCACTGGGGTTCCGTACATAAATTAAGAATATAGACGATTGTTGGGTCTGCACCTAGTTGAAGTGTATAGACCACTGGGGGTCTGCACATAAATGAAGAGTATAGACCACTGGGGTTCCGTACATAAATTAAGAATATAGACGATTGTTGGGTCTGCACCTAGTTGAAGTGTATAGACCACTGGGGGTCTGCACATAAATGAAGAATATAGACCACTGGGGTTCTGTACATAAATGAAGAATATAGACGATTGTGGGGTCTGCACCTAAATGAAGAGTATAGACCACTGGGGGTCTACTGACCACAACTTCCAAGTCCAACCTACTACAGATAGTAAAGGTACGCAGAGCTACCTTGTTATCGGTCCAATTAGAAACCTGTCAATCAATCTGTTCCATCAAAACAGGTCAAGAAAAACAAGTCGATCTGAGGCACGAAAAATACTCACTGGAATGCGCAAAACAACCCGAAAAACAGATAAGGTCAGGGTAATGATTAACCCCACGTGCTGATGCCCGGGAATATCACCTGTTTGTTTGTATGAACCATGACTAGGCAGGAATTGGAAGACACTGGAAAACATGCAACTTCAATAACATGCGTGTACCTGCCATGTAACCCCCAGGACAGCGGCCTTCAGACGGCCCCATGGACTCAAAGCACAGGAAAGGATTAACCTCTGTCTTGGACTGTTTGTATAATATATATATATTAGTCTTAAAATGTTATTAGAGTCTATGCTGCCAAATGTTCTATGGATACAGTATATATATATGTATAGCATAGATTTAAAAATAATCTAAACATATATTTTTAATTGGTAATTGGTGTCTGTGAGGGGGGGGTACATTTATTTAAAGTAATCCTTGCATTTCCTGATGCATGTTGCCTGCTTCTAGATTTGCAAAGGTGGAAAAGAGTGGTGTCAATTTCAGTTAGATCCAATTATCTAACACTGCCTATTGACCTCTTCCTATTGATAGATAAAACACACCCTCCCATGATCCAATTCTCAGAAAGTAATGTAACAAAGACTATATGGATTCCTCTACTCATTGTGCATGGCTTACACAGCTGCAAATTTGCAAACAAGTGTTTTTTATTCTTCAAGGTCAGCTCCATATAATACATTATTAAAATATAATTCTCGTGTATTGGTGCAATCAATAAAAACTGATACTATGGTAGTCTGTCTTATATTTAAAAATAGTGTGCATAGCCCCTCCCTGTATTGATAGCTACAAGCACACACCCCCATGATCAAGCTCTCTGGATGTGATGTAACAGACACAAAATGGATTCCTTTCAAAAATTTCAGATTTTCCCCCAAAAAATGTATGTTCATGATTTACACAGCTGCTAATATTGTTAGTTTTGTACATACTTGTCTTTTTCATTAACTGCACTGTCCCTTTAACTGTCCACTTGACGTATCAGTGAAGTATCATATGTAGAGAAGAACTTGACTTGATAATGTACAAAATGTTTTTAGACTTTCAAATACCGTACTTTCATCCTTTATGTCTATTATATTTAATTTTGTTTTTAAAATCTGGGGGGAAGTGTGGATTCAGATCTCTGTAACTTGACAATAGAACTAAATAGAAAAGTAAGCTTCAGTAACATTGCCCACTCATTCAGGCTACAAGCAGATTAATAGTCCAAGATTGAAATGCCAATGTCATAAGATCTAAGATTCTCTTTAAAACCGTTTTTATGCGAATTGGCCCCTTCATTATCCTCTATTTCCACAACCTCTCACCACCACCTCCCTCACAGGACCAGCTCAGAGATATGGAAGATGAGCAGGACCATTTGTGAGGGGCCCACCCTGGAAAGGGCCCCATGCTGGCAGGCATTTATATTATGCGAGGAGGAAGGAACAGAGCCTAGAAACAGCCTGTCTGGCTCCTAAGTGTTAGATATTTTTAACTACCCCTATGTCAGGGGTGGAGATACCACCGGTGCAGACGGTGCAATACACTGGGCCCTCCCCCTGGTGGGCCCCTGTACTTCCCCTTCTTTTTTTATATACATTTTTCTCGGTAGTGTAGGGCCTGGTGGGAACTTTCTTCATAAACTGCAGGTTAGGGGGAAGAAAATGCGCAGCACACACAGGTGCTGATTGACAGGGAGAGGAGGAAGGAAGGAAAATAAGGGGTGGGGGGCTGCTTCAGGATTAAGTCTTGAGAGTTACTTTGTGGGGGATTTGTTTTAGAAGGGGTCATGGGGAGGGTACCTGCTTTAGGTTGGGGTTCTGGGGTGTAGAGCTACTTTGGGGGGGGGGGGGGTTGGAAGAAGGGTATTGGAGAGGAAATATTATTTGGGATAGGGTCCTGGGGTGTAGAGCTACTTTGGGGGGGGGGGGGTTGGAAGAAGGGTAGTGGAGAGGAAATATTATTTGGGATAGGGTCCTGGGGTGGGGAGCTGCATTGGTTTGATAAGGGGTCTTGGGTGGAGAGCTACTTTTAGGATGGAATTTAGTTTGGAAGGAGTTCTTGGGAGGGTATCTGCTTTGGGATGGGTTTGTGGGGTGGGGAGCTACTTTGGGGAGGGTATCTGCTTTGGGATGGGTTTGTGGGGTGTGGAGCTACTTTGGGGAGGGTATCTGCTGTGGGATGGTTTTGTGGGGTGGGGAGCTACTTTGGGGAGGGTATCTGCTTTGGGATGGTTTTGTGGGGTGGGGAGCTACTTTGGGGATGGTATCTGCTTTGGGATGGTTTTGTGGGGTGGGGAGCTACTTTGGGGAGGGTATCTGCTTTGGGATGGGTTTGTGGGGCGGGGAGCTACTTTGGGAAGGGTATCTGCTTTGGGATGGGTTTGTGGGGTGTGGAGCTACTTTGGGGAGGGTATCTGCTGTGGGATGGTTTTGTGGGGTGGGGAGCTACTTTGGGGAGGGTATCTGCTTTGGGATGGGTTTGTGGGGTGTGGAGCTACTTTGGGAAGGGTATCTGCTTTGGGATGGTTTTGTGGGGCGGAGAGCTACTTTGGGGAGGGTATCTGCTTTGGGATGGTTTTGTGGGGTGGGGAGCTACTTTGGGAAGGGTATCTGCTTTGGGATGGGTTTGTGGGGTGTGGAGCTACTTTGGGGAGGGTATCTGCTGTGGGATGGTTTTGTGGGGTGGGGAGCTACTTTGGGGAGGGTATCTGCTTTGGGATGGGTTTGTGGGGTGTGGAGCTACTTTGGGAAGGGTATCTGCTTTGGGATGGTTTTGTGGGGCGGGGAGCTACTTTGGGGAGGGTATCTGCTTTGGAATGGTTTTGTGGGGCGGGGAGCTACTTTGGGGAGGGTATCTGCTTTGGGATGGTTTTGTGGGGTGGGGAGCTACTTTCGGGAGGGTATCTGCTTTGGGATGGGTTTGTGGGGTGTGGAGCTACTTTGGGAAGGGTATCTGCTTTGGGATGGGTTTGTGGGGTGGGGAGCTACTTTGGGGAGGGTATCTGCTTTGGGATGGTTTTGTGGGGCGGGGAGCTACTTTAGGGAGGGTGTCTGCTTTGGGATGGTTTTGTGGGGTGGGGAGCTACTTTGGGGAGGGTATCTGCTTTGGGATGGTTTTGTGGGGTGGGGAGCTACTTTGGGGAGGGTATCTGCTTTGGGGATGGTTTTGTGGGGTGGGGAGCCACTTTTGGGGAGGGTATATGCTTGGGGGGGTGGTTTGAGAAGGCGATTTAATTTGGGATGTGGTCTTTGGGAGGGTATTTGTTTCGAAAGTGGACTTGGGGAAGGTATCTGCTTTGGGAAGGAGTTTCTTTGGGGGTAAAAAAATAATAATATATATCTATATATATATATATATATATATATATATATAGTAAATTTATGTTCAAATTTGAATGTCTAAAATAAGTAAAAAAAACTTCTTTCTGCTCATGATATATATATATATATATATATATATATATATATATATATATATATATATATATATATATATATATATATATATATAAACTAATTTTAATAAGGGAATCAAGATATTTCACAGCAAGATTTCTGACAGCAGACCCTCTTTGAACAGAATATAACACTTGGACCAAAGACATTATTTTATTTTTTTATTGACAAAGTAAATATACTTTAAGAGGAACGTAAGAGAAAATACAGTATATATTATGTACACAGCATCATAGAGATATCTTATATTTGCTTTAATTTACACTGATTTCTGATATGTTATTAAAGGTATTTGATCATGTGACCCTATATACACGCTATTTACATACATTCAGAGGAAGAGAAGTAAACCGGTACAAACTCTACATGGAAGGAATGCACATCTGATTAACCCCTTAGCTGCCAGTAGCCAACATCCAGCTCTGGTAACTAAAGGTTTAGAAACAATTAGGCTTTGATTTCCACTGAGTTTAATTAAGGCAGAATTGGAAGAGTTTGATTACAAATTTCACAGAAAAAAAAGAGAACAATAGATAAAAGATAAGAGCTTTGTATCTTCAGCAGCTGATTCATCAGAATCGAGGTCCTCCTGATATTAAATAGGTGTAGGTCGCATTTTTGGAGGTTTTTTGTACGGACTATTCTGATCCGCCTGATAAATCTGTGGTGCATTGGAGGGAAAGGGATTCTTTCAAATAATAACATTGCTTTTTTCTGAATTCACAAATTTAGTGTACTAAAGAAAAAATTGTTTTTTTTTATGATGCCTGGTCCAAATGCTTGTTCTACTTTTCCAATGAAAATCCCATTTTAATCATCCAGGTAGTTTTTCTTCATGAGTCTTTGTGATTGATTAAAACTGGCATCATGGGATTCTCACTGAGAAATAAGGGAGATGCGTCTGGTCCTGGACATTGACCCATTTATTTATTTTTAAATTATCTCAATAATTAACAAACAATTAAAAGGAATATTCCACTAACATAAAGCATCAAAGAATAAATATATTCGTTACTTCCACTGACGTGCAGAAATTCAACATCTGCATGTTAAATCATTCCTTTTTTTATTTAAAGGACCATAAAACTCTCTAATAGCAGGATCTAGATGTTTTTTATTAGGTGTTAGTCATTAATAAAATTCATACTCAATTGTAATGTAATTTTTAACATTAAATTTTTTTTTAAAGCAGGCAGCGGCTAAATTTTCAGGCACGATGTGTAACAGACACAAAGCATTGGCTGGATACTTGCTCGTTCAAGTAATTTAGCTTGTTGGGGAAACCTATGGAAGAGTGTTTTGCCTCTTATCTAATGACATTGTTCTTTAAACTGTTTAAACCCATGATGACCTTATCAGGGTGGATGCAATCAGTTGAACTGGATGCTACAACTATAACCGTTGACAGTGAATCAATTGAATAATGCTATAATAAAACATTACATTTGAATTGTATTAATGTCCAACAAGCTCCTCTTCTGAGAAGTACTTTAAATATTATTATATATTTATTTTTCATTATTTTACATATTTAATTAAGCTGGGCCCTCGCATAAAGACAAAACTTGTTCACATTATTTGAAAGGGATAGGTCAGAGGTAGGAATAACTTTCTAAGACGCCATTTTTGTTTTTATCTCCACCTGCATTTTTTTCTGAGAATTCAATGGCCGAGCGCAGGTGTCTCGGAAAACAGGTCATCTAAAAAAAGACATGTTGGTAAGCGACAAATAAATATAGAAATGTGGATTAGACGCGTTATCTGCTAACAATGTAGATTAAGAGCGAGCTTTCGGCAGCACTATATTCTCAATACTGTAGTTATTCGGCTTTGGAAAATGAGCAGCAAATGACAGAAGACTTGAATCTCGTCTAAGACTTTGTGTCAAGGAATATCAGGTTAAAGGAAACAAAATTTGAGGATTCTATTTACGACTTGGAGTAAAATAACAAAAACTAATAATGTGCATGTTTTTATATATATATATATATATATATATATATATATATATATAATTATTGAGGATTCTATTTGCGACTTGGAGAAAAATAAGAAAAACTAAAAATGTGTGTGTTCGTATATATATATATATATATATATATATATATATATATATATATAATTATTGAAACTTTAATATATTTATTTCTCTTTGACTTTTTGTGTCACAAACCCTATTATCCAACATGAGGTAAAGCAAATTCAGCAGCACTATAAGTCTTCAAATATAATCTTAAGGCATATGTTGAGTTTAAACTTAAAAATTACTCAACTCAAGGGGCTATCACATCCTTAAATGTACAGTCCAAGACATAGAATAAAAAATATGTATTTATTTGTTTCTTTCTACCTAGGAGTAGTGGTATTACAAGAGCTGTATGTGTAACAAAAGAAGGAATATCTGATACATTATTATAGTGAATTATACATATTCAAGTTTATATTCTTTTATTCCAAGTCTTAATGAATACTCATGTTATTGTTCCTTTAAGGGGGTGGTGTTTTTTAGAAGTTATAGGTTCAAGCTTGAAACGTGAACCTATAACTTCCTTTCCAATATGAAGTTCTGGTATATAATTCCCAATGCAGCCCTCTCTATAGTGCTACCCGCATAACTCTATCCGCATGGGCTTCCTGCACAACAGAGAACATAGGAAGCTACATACGTTTTCCTACCCAATGTCATCATATTCAAGGCTCTACGGCACAAACATGGTTGTACTTCCTTTCTGTATGTACTTACAGACACATATATAGAAAAATAGTAATGGTCCATGAGGAATCCAGACCTCCCTATGAATCTACAAAAATGTTCTTTTTCTTTGAGTTTTTGTTTAATATAAAAAAACAAAAATAGAGATTTCCACCTGTTTGTTGGATACCAGACCATTTTTTGCCATTGTCCATATGTTACAAAGTACAATTTATAATATAAAAATGGGACAACATTGCAGTTTGACCCCCAACTTGCAGCACATTGGCGCATCCCTTGCCCATGTCCATGAGTTAGACTGTAACATTCATTAAAGAAAATAGGGGAGGACGATTTCATCTGACACCTGATGATTCTATATGTATTTCCAGCATATGATATAGGAACAGCCCCATAACTGATTAGTTTATGTAACCTCCTTAGGTACCTAAGAAGAGCTTATATGGCTTTGATAAAGCACTTGATGTGCCCCCAGAGCATAGATAAGATAAAACTCTTCATTTCGGCAAGACATGAAACATCTTGCATCATATTTATCAGGAAGATTAAAAAAAAAAAAGACATTAAATGACTGGTACAGCAAAGAGATATACACACACCTGGTTTTTATAAAAAATATTCACTATGTCTAATAAATACTGATACGGTTCTCTTTTCATGCTCAAAGTTTGACCAATCCCACAAATTTTAGGAAGGAACAGGGAATATTGAAAGAGGAAAAAGGGTCTGGCAGTGAAAGGGTTAAAAAATGCTATCAGTAGTGGTACACACAGTTTTCCCCCTTGCCTGATTGGTGGTCTTTACAACAGACGGACAGGGAGCAATGGTACCTACAATGGAAGTCATTGACTGATGGATTAAAATGGCTCCTCAGAGGGCTTTAGTCATTTTCTTATTAAGGTTTTGTTGTTGGAGAGGTCAGTATGTTAGCACCAAAGGGGTTAACTTTCCTAAGTTAAGAGGCAATGGTACAAAAAGTGTTTTGGTGGTCAAATATTGCCTCCTAAGACACTGAGATACCTACCCCCTTCTAACCATGAAACCACCAGGTTATTAAACATTTGAAATAGATTGTAAGTTTTGGGAGACCAAAAAGTTGTACGTTTTGGGAGACCATTTTAATTAAAGTAAAATGCATGCACACCCCTTAGAGTGATGTGCTGTATAACATCAGACCCCTTTTGGATTGCTACCATGTTGTGGTGAAGGGGCTTGAATACCTCAATGAAGCTGTAGGGTCACCCTAGATGGGCAGGTCATTGCAGATAGGTAAGAGAAATGGCTTTCCACTGGAGAAGGAACTGGCAACCCACTCCAGTATCATTGCCAAGATAAACATATGGCTAAGCACATCCAGAGACATACTGATAAATGTGCCTGGAGGGCTACAATCCATGGGGTAATGGAGTCAGACACAACTAAACAACTAAACAACAACAACATAGCATCAGAGCATGACCTGTTATGCTGACCTTGGTGACATTAGAAGGATTTAGTAAAAAGTCCAAAGAGACTTGTGGTAGGTTGAACCTCATATCTATTATGTATCTCAAAATATGGCCATGGAACAGCACCACTCTACATGTGAAGGTTTTGTGGTGGCTCAGGAAGACAAAGCCATGTATTGTTTAAGATAAAGCACCACCCCTACAGAATAAGAGCCCTGCACCAGGGATTGGACACCAGGCCTGTTTCAGAATATGAAGACCCCTCCTGTCCCTGAAGAAACCCTTTCACTGCCAGATGGCAGCAACATATCATGACAGGCCCATTCTCCGTATCGTGCGATTTCCTTGAGCTGAAGCTTCAATCATAACCGTGTTAAATAAGAGATGAGTTCTGCGCACATTCACGGCTGGCATCCAGTTGGGCAGAAGATCTGTCCCAAACGCAATAATTTATCTGAAAGTGCTGGGTGGTCCACGCATTTCACACTAGGAGGAGCTGTCAGTTTGATAAACGCGTGGCACGACTGCTCCGAGGGAACCTGTGCACCTTGATGTGTTTGGATAGATGGTCACTGCGGGCAAATTTCTTCTCACATATAGCACATTGGTACGGCTTCACCCCGGAATGTGAACGGCGGTGGCGGGAGAGTTCGTCAGACCGAGAAAACCTGAGAAAATGAAAGAAAGAGACATTAGATAACTTACTACTATGCATCTACATACACACGTTCAAGAACTAGAGAAGAAACTCCTCTACAGGGCACTAGGGAAAACAGCATAAAAACATAGAATCCAATTGTACAAAAAAAAAAAAAAATACAATGTAACAATTCACTTTATATATGACTCCTTATTCGTTTGTGTACTGATTACTACTGTTTGCGTCTCCACTTGCCCTGACCTGTTCAAAGTTGGAGGAATCCATGGGAAGCCAACAATATTTTTGAATCCAACTGGCTACTTCAATGTTTGTGCAAACTCATAATATGACCCTGGCTTATTCAGGCCAGAAGTGAATGAATTAAAGCTCAATAAAATACAACTAGTTTGAATTTTGAATATTCATATTATTATAAGAAGCGGTTTGTCATTTTGTGCATTGTAAGTAACATTGTATCCTAGTTCACACCAGTCCATTCATATTGATGTATCTTTGGAGTCTAATCTTTGACTCAGTATGGAATTTTGCGATATATATTGTATCATCCCCTTTGTCCTGTTATGTTTCCTTCATATCCCACACACACTCATCTCAGGAGATTGGGTCAGTTAATTACAATCACATATAAGATTTGTCCATTCATGGTAACGTCAGCCATGCTATAGACTAACCCTAACTATAGCCCCATCCTCCACCATCCTTCAGCCCAACCCTATTACGATACATGGAACACACCTCTTTCATGCAACTTTAATCATGACCAATGTTGTGTATTGCGCCTACAAATATTAGTAAAAGTTGTTTAAACTTCATTGATACTAGCAGGAAGTGAAGAGAGCAAATGTACGTCTGAAGATTTCATTGGAAGACAATACAGTTATATTACTGCTAACTGGTGGACAGCGACGAGCCTCCATATCAGTTAAACATGTCAATCAGTTTGTGTCTGCCTTGAGAGCATGATTTGAAAAAAAGAAAACCCAAGGTGGTAAATAATTAAATGTCTTTTTAGGTATGTAACAGGGAAAAACATGCTTTAAATGTTGCCTAAACACTAACTTCAGCAATAACCATGGCACGACCAACGCCTACAATATCCCTAAATATAACCCCAACATCTAACCTTATTCATGATAATAAACCTTATTATGATAATAAACCTCAACTTAACTGCAACAACATTATCAATCCAATCCAGCCATAGACCTACCACTAACCCTAACCAAGATTAACCTTCACTTTATCACCTAGCATTAAACCTTAACATCAACTCTAATCAAACCATGACCTTAACTATATCATCAACAACAATGTTATCCATAACTATAACACCTAATTTAACTTTAACACCAACCCTAACCATAACCCTACTACCAAAGTCTACAAGAACCCTAATTATAACCCAACACCTAGCATTATTCATAATTAACTTAACTGTAACCCAATCCCAACCATAGACATTACACTTAACCTTACTCCTAACAGCAACATCAAACTTAACCCAACTTTGACAATAACCCCTAACATTAACCTTAACATTAACTCTAATCAAACCATGAGCATAACCATATGATCAACAACAACCATATCCATAACTCTTAAGACCTAATTTAACCCTAACACCAACCCTGAATCTAACCCAACCCTAAACCTAAACTCATCATCTAACCTCAATTCTATCCCTAACACCAACCCTAAACCTTACCAGACCCAAAGCATAACTCTACCCTCTACCCTCAAATGTATTCCTAACACCAAACCTAAACCTTACCCAACCATAAGCATAACCCCATCATCTACCCTCAACTCTATCCCTAAGACCAAGCATAAACCGTAGTGAACCCTAAGCATAACCCCATCATCTACCCTCAACTCTATCCCTAAACCTTGCCCAAAGCTAAGCATAACCATATCATCTACCCTCAAATCCATTCCTAACACCAAACCGAAACCTTACCCAACTGTAAGCATAACCCCATCATTTTTCCTCATCCCCATCCCTAACACCAGTCCTAAACCTTACCCAATGCTAAGAATAACCTCATCATCAACCCTCAACTTCATCCCTAACACCAGTCATAAACATTACGCAACCCTAAGCATGACCCCAACCATCTACCCTCAAATCCATCCCTAACACCAAACCAAAACCTTACCCAACTGTAAGCTTAACCCCATCATTTATCCTCAACAACAGTCCTAAACCTTACCAAATCCTAAGCATAACCTCATCATCTACCCTCAACTTCATCCCTCACACCAGTCATAAACATTACCCAACCCTAAGCATGACCCCAACCATCTACCCTCAACTCCATCCCTAACACCAAACATAAGCAGAACTCATTTTGGATAATTTATTTTCCAAGCAATAAACTTTTTTAATATTCAAAACTTTTTTTTTTTTTAATTCATAGGAAATCTCTGACTGAGAATCCCTTTAGAGCCTTTGTATACCTAATTATAAAACGTAATTTTCATTTTGAGCGCAGGACATCTGTATCCATTTAAATGGTGATGAAGCTACAGCATGGAGAGGCCAGCTGGATGGGCTAGTCATGTGTGAGAGCCAGACCCCTCCTCTTGGCAAGCCCCCATATCAGTTATGGCAGCACAATTTAAGCAAGAGAATTATAAAATTGGTTTACTGACCACAAGCCAAGATAAGCTGCGAGTCGTGGGCCAAATGTGATTGACGTCAAAAATATAACTGGTCCATAGGTTTGCATTTGGTGTTATCTATGTCCAGGTCAGAGAGCACCGTTTACGGACACAGGATGAGGTATGTAGTATCGCTAGCGTGTAACAATGTATCAAATGCAGAACTGCATCACTACAATGTTGCAACTACCGCCACAGAACAAAATCAAAGTTCCCACTATCCTTCTCCGAATTGCAAAACCATAACAATCGTAGCACACCAAAATAAATGGTCTCTGGCTATACACTGTACTATACATTTTTATTCCAAAGTAAATCATGCATGGGATATTCAGCATTGTTTGTACTGCATTATGTAAATGAGAGCCATCCATACTAGCCATGATGTGCTAATAGGTAACACTGACAGCGTATTTGTTTTTTTAGATTCCCTCTCCCACACTTATTAAGCAACCAGAGTAACAGATTAACATATACAGCTGCACAGTAGCATAAAGGAACTGCACAAACAATATTGAATATCTCAAAAACAATTTACTGCAGAGGGAAAAAAGTGCAAAATGTAGTCAACTTTTAATGTTCTTTAAGATGAAACACACTTGTTGGAGTGTCAGTATTGCTTTATTCATAGTCCCTTACTTCATAAATACGGCCTTCAATACATATAATTGCATACCCCCTACACAAGGGTTCCCTGGTGGTCCAGTGGTAAGGATTCAGTGGTTTCACAGCTGTGACCTGGGTTCGATTCCAGTCATGGAACCAAGAGGTCACACCACCCTAAAGCTATGCTGTGGGCCTGGTCAGTACTTGGATGGGAGATCACTTAGGAACACCAGGAGCTGTAGGCTGTGGCCCACTGGAGAAGGAACTAGCAACCCACTCCAGTATCTCTGCCATGAATACCAAGTGGATCAGCATGGTGTGTTGCGGTCCATGAGGTCCTGGAGAGTTGGATACAACTGAATGACACAAGCACATCACCAAACCTTACACCTGCTACAACCTTCTCCCAAATTATTATTATTATGACCCTCTTTACAAACAGAACCACTGCAGGACACAATCACAACTCACACTATATGTGACACCAATGACTCAAGAGGAACTTGAGATTACTCCTTGTTCCATAAAGTTACAACACACGGATGGTGCAGCAATACAACTCACCCCCACTATAGAGCACAGCTGTATTCACAAGAAAAAGGATCCAACTACATGGGCTGTCCCGAATGTGACCTGTCTATATCATCCCTCAATCACCAGGCTGGGGCGCCCATTTCTGGATAAGAAGGAAGTGTGGTCATGAATTATCTCCACAATCAGTGTAAACACAAGTCACGAGTTGTGTGATCTCCTCCTTATAAAAAAGAAGACCATATTTTTTAGCACGCATTGAAAAAAAAGATCTATTGTTTAGAAGATGCAAATGAAAGGACTATAAATTACAAGCTCCCTCAAAAAGCTTATATAATGTTTTCACTGCAATAACGCATTTCACATTTTTGTTCTTTATTCGATTAGAATTCAGTTTAATAAGCACAACTCTTAACTGGGTGATATGAAAACTCATAAAATAGCAAAATATGCATCAATTTAAAAAACATTTTTTTTTCACTTTCAGTGCACAGTTTGATGAGTTTTATCCACCAGTGACCTTGTTTTACATGGAGGGATCTACATCAGAAACAACTCCGATCCAACTCACAGGTTTGGATTACAGACACATCACAAGGTTAGTATTTCTGGTTAGCGCGGTCATTGGATACCAAATCCTTCTCACTGCCGCCGCACCCCACCCCCAGAGGTTTCCTATATAGGTAAGCAGTACCCAGCCCTCTTCAGCAGCACAGGGGTTAATAAGCACATGACTCAAGGAGACAAACTGTTCCATTCTCATGGGCCTGGCATTAATCACATGTTAAAACTGGTTGTAAGTTGCATGTAGGAGCGGGTCTGATCTGCCCATGTTAATACAGAGTTTACTAGAGGTTACAAACTATAACTACACACCCACTGCAAACATCTGATTGATAATGTGTATCCATTGAGACAAAATGTTATTCACTATGATGGCGCACTGCCAAAGGAAGAAAACTCCTCCTGGTGACCTGCTGGTGCAGCAGGTGCAAAGCACTGGGGCCCACACTAGGGTAGGGGCCCTCTGAAACTTGGAGTAACTCCTAATTTATTAAGGCATAAGAACAGATAATTATTTTATAGAAAGGTGATCTTATCACTCTAGTGGTAATCTGACCACCTACATATATGTTTGTCTATTTATTGATCCAGTTTAGGTGTAAATGCCTTTTTGAAGGCATTTTGAGGGGTTTGGGGGGATTTAGACTAATTTTTTGGGGGGACTCCCAATTAACTGGAAACTACACTTATCCGGCAATAGGGAGTCCCCATAGGTGCCAGATAATGGGGGTTTTACTGTACATACATACCAACATAGAAAAATCTGTGGTGATTTGTCCCCCCCATCCCTCCCAGTTTCTATGCCCATGCTATCATGTATAGATAAATTGCAAAAGAGGGCCCCCAAAAATGTTGTCCCGGGGCCCTGCATTTACTATCTCCACCACTGACTCATACATGGTGCACATTCAGTTCACTGTATCGTATAAGTCCCTTTTATTTGCTTAGCAGAGGTTATGAATCTGCTATTTTTACAGAAACACTGACTTTTCATATTTATACTACGCTCTTTTATCAGTAATGCGTAAAAAGTACTTAGCAAGATTAAAATAAACAAATGCAACCTTTAATTGTCTCTATCAGCTTTGATTTAGTGGTGGCAGACATTTGCATTTGTGGCTACCTTATTAGACAGTTGAGAACTAAAGAGAAGAGCAAGTCCCAGCAAGATAACCCTTTCCCTCATACTCCATGTAAATTAGCATTCCAAGACGGATGTTCTCTCATTCCTTAGGAGTCTGCTAAATATAAAACTTTTGCTAAATAATAACAATATGATAATTGATATAATTAATAAGAACAGTTCTGTTTAATTTGTTTCATACCCCTTGGTTACTGGATGCACACCAATCCTATTAAATATGTGAAACTTTACAATGTCTTTTTGCATGCAAATGAGTGCTTCAAAATTAAAATAAATGTACTTGCAATTACTGTACAAACTGCTTTTGCAACAATGTAAGTTGTATTGATTAAGCCAGCAGAAGCAATGTATCATTTCTCCATAGAGTTCCATAACTCAGCTGGTGACACACCCTAATTAGAGTTAGAGGGATGTCCTAAATGTGTTGCCATCCTGCATTTGTGATAACATTGCAATGAAGTATACCATGGTACTGACCTCCACCCACATCCAGGCCATGTGCATGCAAAGGGTTTTTCTCCCGTGTGTCTGCGTAGATGAGCTTTCAGGTGGCTGCTCTTTGTGTACATTTTAGTACATCCTGGGAAACTACATTTGTGCATTTTTATTAGTTCTGTAGCTGGATTCTTCTGAAATTTCTGTCCCACCATAAACCCAGACTGCCCCTGAATTGCACCTCCGGGGCCCATAGGTTTAGCAGCAATGGGCACTGGCGCGATGCGGACAAACTTAGAGGAAGACAAGTTTGATGACTGGACAAGTTGGGGGACCAGAGCAAATGTCTGTCCTTGAATGTTGACCAGAAGTTGTGCAACTTTAATGTTATCTGGAAATTGTGACGGTGAAACTTGACTGTCTGGTGACTCTTGTTTAATCTCTAATGGTTGGATCTGAAGAATGACAGGAATTCCACCTTCAACAGTTAGTGCACTTGAGTCTTTAGAGGCTGGATCCTCCTCTGTTGGACTCTTGCCCTGCTCACAACTATTCAATGACATGTTGCTTTCTACTGTTGGAACCTCTTTAAGATGCTGACCACAACTTCTCAGTTCCTGCACATCATGCTGAGACCCTTCCTTAAAGTCACTTTTCATATTCTCCTCCAAAAATTCCTCAATTTCATCCAACGTGGGGTGAAAAGAAGAAGTTTCCTCCATCTCTAATCCAAACTCCGGCACCTTGAAAAACTCCTCTTTAACCATTGGCTGCTGCCTCAGTTTCTCCCACCATGCAATGGAGGTGTTGCTGAGCGTTGTTTGTGACAGAAGATAGTCTAATATATTTTCCTGACTCTCTGCACTGCATGTGCTGCCATAGCTGGAGCTGAGCACTTGGGAGTCAGGACTGGAGCAAGATCGGAAACTGGAAGAGTCACTGTCATCCTCAGACATAGGGGAGGGCAACATCTGATAGGTCCGCCCTCCCATCAGCATCTCCGCTGTGTATCCAAGAGCAGATTGGGGAGTTGAGAAGCTTTCATCTGTGGGAAGCAAATGATCCACCATTCCTGGATGAGATCTAATCAGCAGACGGAAAGTGGTGAAGAAACCCTGCAAGCAAAAAAACAGGTCGTCAGATGGCAGTATATCTCTAAACCACTGTCATCCATATATCCCCTACAAATTGGGTATCAGTAATCCATCTATCCCCGACTCATGGGGTATCAGTCATCCATCTATCCCATACCCATGGCATAGTAGTCTTCCATCTATCTCTTACCCATTGGGTATCAGTCAACTGGTAAATCCTGAGCTAAAAACTCTATCAATAAAACATTTCAAGCAATATGTAATACTTCTGTATAACAAAACAAAACCATGGTATACATTTGTTTAGCTTGTAAGCATCATATTTTATTTACTAGAGAGTTTTGATATACACAAGAACGTACAGACTTCCATATTTCATTTCACTTCCAATCTCATTCCATGACACCAATTCAATTTCCATTCCCCAACCTAGCAGATAAGTGGAGCAACTTTCTAGTGGTAGAGTCAAACACAATATTGGTATTTACGCATGCCTAGAATAAGCATAAGCCAACCCTGAAGCTTAATTAGGTCAAGCTTTTAGGTAGATAGAATGGACATACTATATGGGCATTTTTTGGTTCTTATCTGCTGTCAAATCTATGTCTCAATCTCATTCTAACTTCTATTCTATGTCTCATTTAATCTCCCTATGAATCCATTATAATATTACTCACTCACAAATCCCTTTAAACCTTTCAGTCCATTCCTTTAAATTCAGTCTTTCAAGGCACATTCCTTCATTCACACAACCAGTAAAGGCTGAAACTGGTTGAATAATCTGCAATTTATGAGCCATGTGAGGCTATAAACCAGTGTGGTGGACATCAAACATAATCTCACACTATTTCCACAAACACAATGGTCACAGGTATCAAATAGGAATTAGTGAATTAGTGACAATGTCTCTGATACTAAGGTAAAATCTATAAGATGAACCCCACCCCCATGCAGCCAGGTCAATGCGATTTGGCGAACCGGGGGAGGCCTTTGATATTGCAGGAAATGGAGCACCTGGTTGGGTTGCTAGGAAAACATTTGAGAATTTCTGTGTGGTTAAAGTCAAAGATACTATAATGATAAGATAGCAGTGCTAATCTACTCTATCAGTAATATAAGGAAACAAAAATGAAGATAAGCTGTAAACATGGATGGATTTATAACTAGGCGAACAAAGCAACCACCTTGGGGCTCTTCCATTAGGAAGGGTAACTCATTTGCATGACAATACATTTAAATTTCCATTTGTTTATGTTTCACACAGTCCCTGCCTTCTCTAGCCAGGGAGAGGGGAAATAATTAGGCGTGAAGTGGCAGGCTTGCAGTGTGCTGCACTATGATATGTATATATGTTGGTGGAGCAACATGTTGACAGAGATGCACATGGCTAGTGCACCTAGGGGGCAGCTAAGGAATTTCTGCCTAGGGTCTCCAGATATATAAATCCAACCCTGACAGTAAAAGTAGAATAGGAAAATATCTTAATGCTGAAATTATTTATTCCCTGAATTCTATGCAAAGTCACAAACTAACTCTTTGACCCAAGATTCGCCTTTATTTCTGCCTTAATAGAGATCTTGAGTCTCAATGGCGCCCCTAGTAATGTGGAGCCCCTAGGCGGCTTGCCCATATGGTACAGCCAACACTAAACACAAACCTCTTTCCTCATTCCAGCTTCCTGACTGTAAACAACAAGTTTATTATGAACCCCATTAAACATATTCTTACAATTTAGCTCCTCGGAGCAGGAATTTGCAGTTGAGATCTACAAAGAGCCTCCAAACTTGAAGAACGTTTGGTACTGAGAGTGTAAACAGCACAGAATCGGCGCTCTGTTACGCTCTGTGTTGTTAATGACTTGGTTTCATGCAGGAACATTAGAAGATTGCTGGGACTATCAGCTCCACAGATTGCTGGCTCCAAAGGGGAATGGGATAAAGGGGCCTTTCTAAAAAAAAGAGCAAGTGCATTACAAGGGTAACAGTCATCTCCCATCATATAAGGGCTGAGACTGTGCATCCATGAAAACCCCAGTCATAGGGCCTCCAGCACAGGGCTCCATACGCTACACTACTGGTCTGTCCAGCTCCCGTCAACATCAATAGTCAATAAGGGATTATGTGCAGTCTTAAAGTGGACCTGTCATCACAAGGCCATAATGCATAAAAAGTTATTCTGCAGCATGTTTATGGTGGTCCACATGGGAATCCTAGAGTGAACTGCCAACCCAAAACAAGTGAGAGTTGCTTAGAAAATCAGCAAATCTGTAAATAAATAGCGTATAACATATGCCTTTTGTGTGACTATTTATCCTACCCCATGGAACCAATGTCTTCCTATGTATAGTTGTGCTTTTCTGTCTTAGAAGGACACATTAAAGGTTCTCTCTATGGCAGAAATTTAAATTGTTACCTTTATATAAAACTTACAATTGAGTGGGATTAAAAAATGCTAAATGTTTTTCTGTTCTAACCTAGAGAAAGTTTTGTCACCATGTTTCGCTGTTTTTTTTGCAACTTTCTCTTCTGCTTGGGCCTTGGCACATCATTTTGTCTCTTTATGACTATTATTGGCCAGGAACATGATCGGGTGAATCTTCCCTTATGTATACATTTTAAGATGTCATAGAAATTACAAAAAAACAAACACCTCCATGTGTCTTGAGATGAGTGAGGCACTCAAGCTCTTTTTCCCTCTCTCTTTCTTTCTCTTTCTCTCTCCCTCTCTCTTCCACACTTTCTCCCTTTTCTGTCTCTCATTTTCTGTCTTTTTCTCTCTCTCCCTTTCTTTCTCTCTTTCTTACTTTCTCTCTTTCTTTCTTTCTTACTTTCTCTCTTCCTTTCTTTCTTACTTACTTTCTCTCTTTCTTTCTTTCTTACTTTCTCTCTTTCTTTCTTTCTTACTTACTTTCTCTCTTTCTTTCTTTCTCTCTTTCTTTCTCTCCTTCTTTCTTTCTCTCTCACTCCCTCTTTTTCTCTCTCCCTATCTATCTCTCTCTCCCTCCCTCTTTCTCTCTCACTCCCTCTTTTTCTCTCTCCCTATCTATCTCTTTCTCCCTCCCTCTCTTTCTTTCTTTCTCTCTCTCCCTCCCTTTCTTTCTCTCTCTCCTCCTTTCTCCCTTTCTCTCTCCCCATCTCTCTCTCCTCTCTCTCTCCCTCTTTTCTCTTTTTCTCCCTTTCTCTCTCTCTTTCTCTCTCTCTCTCGCCCTCTCTTTCTTTCTCTCTCTCCCTCCCTATCTCTCTTTCTTTCTCTCACTCTCTTTCTCTCTCTCCCTCCCTCTTTCTCTCTTCGTCTCTCTCTCTCTTTGTATCTCTCTCCCTCTTTTTGTCTCTCTTTGGCTCTCTCTCCCTCTCTTTGTCTCTCTCTCCCTCTTTCTCCCTTTCTCGTTCTTGTCCTCTCTCTTTCCTTTACCCGCATTTCTCTCCCTCTCTTTCTCTCCCCCCCCTCTCTCTCTCTTTCTCTCTCTCTCTTTTCCCTTTTTCTCCATTTCTCTCCTCTCTCTCTTTCTCTCCCTCCCTCTCTCTCTTTCTATCTCTCGCCTCTCTTTCTCTCTCTATCTCTCCCTCTCTTTCTCTCTCCCCCTCTCTCTCTCTCTCTTTCTCTCTCTCTCTTTTCTCTTTTTCTCCATTTCTCTCCTCTCTCTCTTTCTCTCCCTCCCTCTCTCTCTTTCTCTCTCTCTCTTTTCCCTTTACCCCCATTTCTCTCCCTCTCTTTCTCTCTCTACCCCTCTCTCTCTTTCTCTCTCTTTTCTCTTTCTCTCCCTCCCTCTCTCTCTTTCTATCTCTCCCTCTCTTTCTCTCTCTATCTCTCCCTCTCTCTCTTTCTTTCTCTCTCTGTATTTGTGCCTATAGCTAAAACCTGTTTGACTGAAGTGGAAAGATCATTAAAGTGTTATCAGTTCCTTTGAAGAGTCTGTTACTCATTAATCAAAACCCAGAGCAAAGCGGCACATGGTGACATGTGACCGGGCACCGTGTGCACGCCGTCTAATTATTAATCCTGTCCTGTTATAGGAAGAAGTTCAGAACCATCTGGAAACAAAGTCATCCCCAAAAGCCTTCCCGACACCTCAAGATGATCATGCAAGATCTAGTTATCTTGTTGAGCTATTTTAAGGAACAAAAAGGGCCAACATTTTGGCATTAATATGGTCTAGAACCTGGAGTGGGCAAGTTCGTTCCTCACACACAGGCCTGGCTTTGAGGATTTCCTTTCTTTGCACAGATGAGTCAATCCAGATGACTGAAGAAGTGATAGTCTCACCTGTACGCAGCAGGAATATCCTCAAATGCAGGCCTATGTGTGGCTCTCAAGGACGGGAGATGCCTACCCCTGATCTAGAACAATGTCTCGCCATTCTTTAAGTGTCACAGATCTGACGAAGACTTGTTCTGTAGCATGCGCTTGTTTGTTTACTGAAAACTTACTTGGTCCTATGCTGGAATATTACAGTGAACGAGCGAGCCTTGGAAAGTGATAACAAAATCAATTAGCTGTCCAATTTTCCATCCCCCTTCCTCTCCCCATTTACTTTATTTGGATTTAAATTAGAATACAATCAATAGGTTTTGTTTAATTCTAATAGATATTTTTTCACACAAACTGAACTTTATAACATATAAAACTGTTATTTTTTTCTGAATCTTGTTTTGCTGTGATCAATAATTATAATAGTACTAGTAACTTGCCCGTCATAAATGGCGGTAATATATAATTTAATCTTCAATTGTTTGTGCTGTCTCTCTCTGTGCTGTCTGTCTATCTCTCCTGTCTCTCTTCCCCTCTCACTATGTCCTGTCTCTATCTCCCTCTTTCTCTCTTTTACCCCCTCTTTCTCTCTTTTTCTTATGTCTGTCTCTCTTCCCTCTCTCTCTCCTGTCTCTCTCTTTCTCATGTCTGCTTCTCTCTCTCCTCCCTCCCTCCCCTCTCTCTCTCCTCTCTCCCCCCCCACTCTCTCTCTCTGTCTCTCCTCTTTCTCTCTCTCTCTCTGTGTGTCTCTCTCTCTCTCTCTCTCTCTCTGTCTGTCTCTCCTCTTTCTCTCTCTCTCTCTTGTCTCTCTCCTCTTTCTCTCTCTCTCTCCCCTCTCTCTCTCTCTCCTGTCTCACTCTCTCTCTGTCCTCTCTCTCTCTCCTGTCTCTCTTTCTCTACAGTCTTTCTCTCTCCTGTCTCTCTCTCTCTCTCTCCTGTCTCTTTCTCTCTCCCCCTTCTCTCTCTCTCCCCTCTCTCTCCTCTCTCCTGTCTCTCTCTCTCCTCTCTCCTGTCTCTCTCTCCCCCTCTCTCTCTCCCCCCCCCCCTCTCTCTGTCTCTCTCTCCTCTTTTTCTCTCTCTCCTGTCTCTCTCCTCTTTCTCTCTCTCTCTCCCTTCTCTCTCTCGCTCTCCTGTCTCACTCTCTCTGTCCTGTCTCCTGTCTCACTCTCTCTCTCTCTCCCCCTCTCTCCTGTCACTCTTTCTCTCCAGTCTTTCTCTCTCCTGTCTCTCTCTCTCTCCTGTCTCTTTCTCGCTCTCCTTTCTCTCTCTCCACTCTCTCTCCTCTCTCCTGTCTCTCCCCCTCTCTCTTTCCACTCTCCTGTCTCTCTCCTCTCTCCTGCCTCTCTCTCTCTCCTGTCTCTCTATCTCTCTCCTCTCTCCTGTCTCTCCCCCTCTCTCTCTCCCCAGTCTCTCTTTCCACTCTCCTGTCTCTCTCTCTCTCTCTCTCTCCCTCTCTCTCTCCTCTCTCCTGCCTCTCTCTCTCTCTCCTGTCTCTCTATCTCTCTCCTCTCTCCTGTCTCTCTCTCATGTCTCTCTCTCTCTCCTGTCTCTCTCTCCCCCTCTCTCTCTCCCCTCTCTCTCCTCTCTCCTGTCTCTCTCTCTCTCTCCTGTCTCTCTCTCCTCTCTCTCCTCTCTCCTGTCTCTCTCTCTCTCTCTTGTCTCTCTCTCTCCTCTCTCTCTCCCCAGTCTCTCTCTCCTCTCTCCTGTTTCTCTCTCCTGTCTCTCTCTCTCTCCCCTCTCTCCCCTCTCTCTCCTCTCTCTCTCTCTTCTGTCTCTCTCTCTCCTGTCTCTCTCTCCCCAGTCTCTCTCTCCTCTCTCTCTCCTGCACATACATCACAGACCCATTGCTACATACTACAGTGGATTATTGTTATTATGCAACTACATAATATGTATTTATATCTTTATATCTGACATGTTATTATTCTGATTATATAAATAAGTCATTAAAAAACAGCCGTGTTTATTAGTTATGAACTTAAAAGCCGGCACATAAGAAACAGCATCCTATGAACTCCTCTATCAGTGCTATATCCTCTGAGCTCCGGGTCACCCCATGCTGATTGGCCTTTACCTTCTCTACCTGTAGACCATCCCATGCAGCCACTACATTTAAAGTGATATTCCCTTTTATTTCATCTTCTAACTTCCGAGCTGAAGCCTTTCTCTTGTAATGTTCTATCTCTGATGGAATAATTCTGCATCTGCGACTTATCCCGGGGGGCTGCAGGGGGTCTGTGTGGTGGGATCGCCCTGTGTGATAGCTGTTTATTTTTGACAGAACTAAAAGATAAAAGCAACAAGTAAATCTTCCTGAGCTGAGGAACAAACAGCCGAGCGGCCCAGATGCAAACACGCTGGGGCTTTTATTTAAATAATCCCACATGTCTGTGATTTCTGGATGCCATTAAAATATTTCTTTGCGGCACAGCCAGCAGGCAGCAGATCTGGGGAACTTTCATTTAAATTCCAAGGGGCCCAAAAACATCCACCACATGTGGCCCAAAAAACATGCAACACTCCGGGGCCCAAAGAACATAAACTGCATAGGGCCCAAAAACAGCTACCGCATGGGGCCCAAAAACCGCCACCACATGGGGGTCTCCCCAGGACTGTGATGTTTATTATTATTTGTAGGTTATACAAATACTATAGCTCTGCATCTTTTGATTACAGCATAAAGTGGGTTAAATTACAAATAAAGAAGCTCTGTCACCTTAACAGGAAGTTGATTTAATCTTAACGAGCGCTAAAAACTGATTATACATTGCGCTAGCAGTTTTTCTCTACAGTAAATCGTTTCTGAAATATTGTAGAATTGATTTTGCATCTCAGTATGCAAAGTTTGCTTGCAAAGGGTGGGGGTCCAACTGCCAGATGACATTACCGGTCTTTAATTTCTCCACTATAGAAACAAACAAGCAGACTGTAATCCTTATTAGCGCAACTAAGCAGCAAAATAAAATGTGTGAGCTGCTCATTTGCATATAAATGCAGATTGGCATTTCCCAGGATTGGTTCATTTTAGAAAATATTGGAAAATATTGGATAACACACATTCTTTAAGAATACCCTAAAATAAAATAGTTGGTTTTGGGGTGACCAAGTCCCTTTAAGGCTAAAATGTAGATTGTAAGTAGTGAGTTTCCAGTCTTGTAGGGTGCTTTGGAAAAAAATCACTTTCTGCAAAGATTCAAAGTTCAAAACAGGGCCCTTCAACTTCTGAATTTATTACATTTGTATTTTCCCTTGTTCTTATCCCCTGTACAGCGCTACGTAATATGTTGGCGCAATACAATTAAAAGACAATAATAATAATAATAATAATAAATAGTGGATACATTTATCACACTGCTCACAAGCTTTTAACATTGCAAAATAATCTAGTGCATATTGGGCTAGATCCCATTGCTGTGGATACAATGTATTGTGTATAAGCCGCAGATAAGTGTACTCACAGCAATGTGATCCAGATGCCATGTACACAGAGCCTTGTATGTTCATCGTAAACATGTTTATGACTTGCACATCTGTTCCTCTGTACAGTTTTCCATAACATTTTACACTGTCACTGCCAGAATTGTGCGTGTATATGGGCATGCAGAGTGAAAACGGCATGAGATGGGTTAATACTTCCCCTGTTACAGTGATTCTTGCCTGATTGGTCCCCCGGCAGATGTTGATATGTTGGCACATCTGTATGTACTTTGTATCCCAGTAAAAATGGGTGAAAATGTCTTATGTTTGTCTAATCTGCAACTGTCTTCTGTGGTATTGGTTTGATTGCAAGCTCTTGGAACAAGCAGAAGCACCCCTCTCAAACAAACCCACTATTGCTTCATTGCAATAACCCAGCATGGTATTATTGAATGGGTGAAAGCTCTGGCAGTTGTGGGGTTAAACAAGCCGAGGCTGGGTGCTGTTTGTGAATGGTGCATTGTACAGCCTGTTATTGAGCCCTGGCTGTTATTCCACTCCCCTTCCATTGGCCCCCAGTGTTGAACATGACCGCTAGTAACCCCCCCCCCCCCCCCCCCCTGCACTGCTCCTCCTGTCAACATTCTCACCATAGCACACACATGCAGGAATAGCAGCTCTCCTCTCAGGGCCCCAGGGGTTAACTGCACCCTAGTAATGTGTGTAATTCCACCCAAACAGCACAGCAATGAAATGGTTAAACTAGAATTCATTATCCTATCAATATGTCAGATAGATATTGACTAACCCATTGATGCATATATATATATATATATATAGAGAGAGAGAGAGAAGAGAGAGAGAGAGAGAGAGAGAGAGAAATAATACAAATAATACAAGCCCATCTGCAAGTCTAAAAATAAGTTTAACAACTTATTACCCACTCAGATTCCCAGAAATACAGTTATTATGCTATATATATATATATATATATATATATATATATATATATATATACACATACATATATACATACATATAAAGAAAAGTGTTGCTCTCGAAAGCTTGTCATTGCTATGAATATGTTTGTCCAATAGAAAAGGTATCAAAATCAATATTCTGATTATTTATATTTTTATATATATATATATATATATATATATATATATATATATGATTAGCACTGCAGCATATGTTGGCACGTTAAAAATAAAAGATAATAATTATATATATATATATATATATATATATATATATATATATATATATATTACAAATATATGTACATAAAATTCTAAAAATAATCAAGTACATTTGTGAGCATTACACTCCATACCAAGTCAGTTCAGGCAGGGTTTGCACTCTCCTGTTTCTCATGGCTGTGTTATATTAGTATAGCAGGTATAATAATATTATATGCATGGAAAGTGGCATGGAAAGGATCACTCACAGTGTGCAGTAAACAAGTCAGAACTGGAGAGGGAAGGGGGGGAGAGGGGGAAACAGAGAGAAGCAGGACAGAGAATGGGGAGAGGAGAGATAATGAGAGAAAGATACCAGAGAATGGGCACTGAGAGGGGGAGAGGGAAGAGAAGGAGAGAGTGAATGGGAAAGTGTAAGAGAGAGAATGAGAGAGTGAATGAGAAAGTGTAAGAGAGTGAATGGGAAAGTGTAAGAGAGAGAATGAGAGAGTGAATGAGAAAGTGTAAGAGAGTGAATGGGAAAGTGTAAGAGAGAGAATGAGAGAGTGAAGGGGAAAGTGTAAGAGAGTGAATGGGAAAGTGTAAGAGAGAGAATGAGAGAGTGAATGAGAAAGTGTAAGAGAGTGAATGGGAAAGTGTAAGAGAGAGAATGAGAGAGTGAATGGGAAAGTGTAAGAGAGAGAATGAGAGAGATACCAGAGAATGAAAAGATAAGTAATGAGAGAGAGCAAATAGACTGATAGATTTAAGAGAGAGAAGGAGGGAAGAAGATAATGACAGAGAAGGGGGATATAATGAATATGTACACATATAATCATAGTGTAAGAAGTACATACATGTACTATCCATAGTATCACTGCACACACAGCCTGTTTATATTACATAGTGATAGTCACTTAATGTGCCACTGATCATTGCATCACTGCATTATTGCCCCATAGAAATACTTCTGCATGTTATTGCCCTCTTTCTGTACAGCTCTCTGTCCCAGTCACACACAGGGTGCCACCTCCTACCTGCCACTCCAGGGGTCCCCCAGATCCAGGGTATTTAGGCAGGAGGGTAGTCTGTGCCTCTATGCTGCCCTTGGTGCAGTGTCAGTGAGAGGGAGACTGCACTTCAGTCCTAGTACTAGAGAGAGTCACGTGAGGGTGTGTGGGACAGGGGAAGGCTTGGAGAGGGCTCGACCACAACTCGGCAACTCATTGGATGCTGCAGACAAAGGGGCGGGGCGAGCAGTTTGTTGTTAAAGGGAGTCTGTGATGCTATTGCTTCTTTTCTGAGCCCCAGACAATAACTCTACAGGAATTTGTCCTTATTTTATCTGCCTGTCATGTGTATCAGAGAATGCCCTGTCATATGAATGTCATTGTGTACATATATATATATATATATATATATATATATATATATATACAGCTGTACATGGATAGGATTCTCGGCTTGTGTAAAATCCAACCTTGACTTTGCATTAAAGCTGTGTAATACAGCATGCATAAGCTTAAAGGAAGACATGTTTGATAATGGCTATGGATTGAAGAGCGAGGCACCTGTAGGTATATTTGCATGTCCGAGCTCAGCTTCCCAGAATGCAGTGTAATACCTGTTTTTCTCTGAATTCTGAACTGGAAGCAGGTTTTTTTTAACTTATTTTAGACATTCAAATGTGAACACAGATGTACTATTTATTTACTATACAGTTGCAAGCAAAAGTATGTGAACCCTTTGGAATGATATGGATTTCTGCACAAATTGGTCAAAAAATGTGATCTGATCTTCATCTAAGTCACAACAATAGACAATCACAGTCTGCTTAAACAAATAACACACAAAGTATTAAATGTTGCCATGTTTTTATTCAACACACCATGTAAACATTCACAGTGCAGGTTGAAAAAGTATGTGAACCCTTGGATTTAATAACTGGTTGAACCTCCTTTGGCAGCAATAACTACAACCAAACGTTTCCTGTAGTTGCAGATCAGATGTGCACAACGGTCTCGAGTAATTCTTGACCATTCCTCTTTACAGAACTGTTTCAGTTCAGCAATATTCTTGGGATTTCTGGTGTGAATCGCTTTCTTGAGGACATGCCACAACATCTTAATCAGGTTGAGGTCAGGACTCTGACTGGGCCACTTCAGAAGGCGTATTTTCTTCTGTTTAACCCATTCTGTTGTTGATTTACTTCTATGCTTTGTGTTGTTGTCCTGTTGTAACACCCATCTTCTGTTGAGCTTCAGCTGGTGGACAGATGGCCTTAAGTTCTGCAAAATGTCTTCATAAACTTGGGAATTCATTTTTCCTTCGGTGATAGCAATCCGTCCAGGCCCTGACGCAGCAAAGCAGCCCCAAACCATGATGCCCCCACCACCGTACTTCACAGTTGGGATGAGGTTTTGATGTTGGTGTGCTGTGCCTCTTTTTCTCCACACATAGTGTTGTGTGTTTCTTCCAAACAACTCAACTTTAGTTTCATCTGTCCACAGAAAACAGGATGAAAACGAGGCTTAGCAAAGCAAGGCATGCAGAACTTTGAAAATACACTACGCCGGAGACAGTAACACTTAAACGAACAACGACAGGCACGCAGGACTATATACATATATATATACAGTTACTACCACATATTATAATTGTCTAACTACGAGATGTCGTCACACTTTTTGCGTGGTGAGCACTTAGGCAATGAGCGCCGAAGACGAGCTGTTAAACTCGGAGCACTTAGCGGGACCAAAAAAAAAATACGAGACGCAGGACTTCGAAAAAAAAAGATACGAGACCCCAAAAATTACAAGATTAGCGGCCGAACTAAAAACCCGAAAAACACACTAAATACAACCAAAAAAAAACCAAAACATCACAGACAGCATGGGGCAACAGCCAGGACGTCTGTGAGTGAGGTGGAACGCAAATTTAACTCGATTTAGACGATTGTCGCCACACGATAAGGAAAAAAAAAAAGCAAAGAAAAAAATGGCCGCCAAAAAAAATGAAAACGAGGCTACATGACCCCGGAACTCGCACAACACTGCAAAACGCGTAGCACTTTACACTACAACCTACAAAATACAATATTACAAAAGCCGGAAAATGCTCACGAGACATTAATAACATTACGACTATACAATGCCGCTTTACACACTAAACGGCTTTACCTCGCACACGCAGCCTATGTATAATGCACACTTGGAACATTCATTACACTTTATAAGCAGGGCACTAACACTCACAATGTATATTCTATGCAGACGCAAAATACAAACAGATTGTTAGCTCTTCAGCCTTTTGCTCGCTGCCTATATCAATTATAAATGATTAAAGTATATTAATTTATTGCATAAATAATTAATTATTAATCAATTAATTAATTGAATACATCATTAATTATTACTTAACTACATATACATAGAAATATAGATCTCTCAGATGACCAAAAAGTACACAACATGAGAGGCTCGCAATGAGCGCCGACGGCACTCAGCGCAAGCCTCGCAATGAGCGCAAAAGGTCCTCTTAGTACAAAACGGTTTCAATTATGTCTCAAACAGCATTCCCATGGCTTAAAATTTTATTGACTGTCATTTTTTGACAGGCAAGTCGCTAATTAATTATATTGTCTTTTAATAACTGGACAATTATCCAGAATCATACATAGTGTAACATTTGTGAGCTTGAACATGATTGATGACGCAAGGCTGTAACTCCTGGTTAGAACCAGCCAATGGCATGCGGGTCCGATCGTAACTCGTAATTCAAGTGCCGTAGGACGTTGACATCCAATCTCCATTTGTCATTGAAGTAATGATGACGATCTCTAAGTCCTACAGGCTTGAATTATGAGTTACAATTGGACCCATATCCAGATATATTACAATATTGATAAAGCCGTAAATATGATATTCTATTACATGCAAGTTCCAGTATATGTATTAACACATTGATTGCCGGGATCTATATAACATAGAAATTAAACATGAAATCAAATATTTTTATTGCCTGATTTGCGAGCTTGAGAATGTTTTGCTATTAATTCTAAGACCTAACATCACTTTCCCTTTAAATAAAAGTACAGCAGTGTGTGTATATTTGCATTTAAAGTGCTACGGACATGTCATTAAGCCCTTTGCGAGTCCTCCTTGGTACCCGTGACTTGTGGTTCGACTTTTGCCATTTATGATTTTAACTTTCGAAAGATCAATGGCTTGTAGGGGCATTAACTTGCGATTTACACCATCGCAGTGAATCAGAGGCCATAGCCAGTAACCGATCGGAGCTCGCATAAAGATGCCAATTAAATAGCAAAATAACTTGCGGGCTACATTTGCGAAGCCCGTATCTCCCGAAAGCTCAATTGAATGAGGCTCATAGTTTTTGCAGAAATAACTAATTCAAATATAAATGAATACAAATGCAACTGACTGATATTAAAAAAATAAGTTTTACATATAAATTATATTATTATTATTAGTTTCAGTGAAGATTAAAATTAATATTTCTTCCTGCAAAAAACAACTTTTATCATTTTTTAAAACATGCTCTTTAAACTTGTGTTCTGTGGCCCTTTAAGTATTTTAAGCATACATTACCTGGAACCATCTTTCTCTCCTAATGACTTTACGTCACATGAGGGAGGGAGTGTGAAGATCATGCCCAGTTGGTATCACATATATAGTTGTGGATCTTTGCAACTGTTCGGAACACTTACGATGTTGGTAGGGCACTTGCAACCCTCGCAAAGTGAGGCGAGCCGTCGACCGCACAGCAGGCTGCAATGAGCGCTGAAGGAGCTGACCGCACGGCACTTAGGCTGCAATGAGCCCTGAAGGAGCTCATTGCACTGCTTGCCTCGCAAGCAGTTTCCTGCAAGTGCGAGCCTCGGAACTGCCCAACTGCGAGGGTTGCAACTGCAAGCCAAGCGCGTAACTCTAAAAACCCAAAAAGCCAACAAAATAATTTAACAAGGACAGAGGGGAGAGCCAGGAAGCCTGGGAGTGAGGTTGCAAGCGAATTTGAACCATATTTGGGCTTTTCGTCAATCCAAAATCGGCTAAGCGGGGGAAAAAATGGCGGACGAAAAACTTTAAAATTCTGAAACTGGATGAAAATGAGGCTCAGCAAAGCCAGGCATGCGGGACTTAGAAAATGCACGACGACAAATACAGTAACACTTACACCGATAACGGCAGGCACGCGGGACTTTGAAAATAAAACCAACGGCAGTCAGTGAGCGCCACACAAATATTCAGCGCGCGCCACACAAACATTCAGCAGACACATAGAGGAGAAACACACAGGGAAGGGACGGGGGATGCTGGAAAGAGACACATGGCATTCCCAAGCACAAAACTTGCAGGTTAATGAACACTGCAATGAGCGGCCCGGACAGTAGGTGGGAGGAAAGGGTCGCAATAAGCGCCAAAGGTGCTCATTGCAAGCCACGCAATGAGCGGCGAAGGCACTCATCGCGAGGCTCACGATGAGCACCGCTAGTGGGAGAGGCTTGCAAAGAGGCTTGCCAAAGGCGCTCATTCAGAGTCCCGATATGAGCGCGAAGGCGCTCAGCGTGGGCCTGGTGATGAGCGCGGAAGGTGATCAGTGCAAAGCAGGAAAGTTGAATTACACGGGGGGAGAGGCTCACAATGAACGCTGAAGGCGCTCAGCGCGGGGCTAGCGATGAGCACCGAAGGTGCTCAGAAGAGTAAAAGCCTCACATTGTGTGGCAAACAGCATTGCCAGCCTTACAATTTTTATCCCGTCATTTTTGGCGGGCAAATTCCTAGTAGAAAAGAATAATCTGTGACTATTATAATTTATCAAACTGGGAATGCTCTCTCAGCTGATTACCGGGGGGTAATTGAACTTTGAAAGAAAATTAGTAACACAAGAGTTAATTGTCACTCTTTCAGGACTATATCCAACCAACACCGGTACCAGGCACAGGAGATAAAGTCCCCAGGACTTACTTTATATTTCAGGACACGTTTTATGTGCAAGTTACTAGAACTGTGATGGGTTCCAATGTGGTCCATTCATGTGCCAATTTATATATATGGATGATTTTAATTAGAGAGGGAGTATTGATTCATTGAGGAATCCGATCGCCAGTATCTGGGGTCAGGAAGGAATTCTATTTTTTTTCCCCTTTTAAGACTATTGGCAATGTTTCACCGTTTTTTTTTTTTTTTTTGTTTGCCTTCCTCTGGATCAATTAATCTGCATATTGCAGATCAGAGGAGATCTTAAAAGGTTGAACTTGATAGACTAAAAGTCTTTTTTGAACCTTAATTACAATTTTTTTTTTCATCCAGAGAGAACATTTTGTTCAGTTCCCAAGAGTCATTTACGAAGGGTTAACCTAGTAGTCAGTGATGAGGAGTTAGTCGAACAGAGACTAAAAATGATGAAGAATACATTTATTGATAGAGGGTATCTAGATACTGAATTGGAACCAATTTAGGATGAGATGAACAGATTCGACAGCAATTATTTACTAAAGGAAAAAAGAATAGGAATGTAAATTTGCTTCGGGTGCCATTTTTGAGTTCTTTTAGTGCTGATTCAAAAACAGAGATTGGGGATGCCATCTTTTGGGACATTTCCTTTTATTGTTGTTATTATTATTATTACTAGGGACTTCCCCGTCAAAAATAACGGGGCAATAAAATTGTAAGGCAGGTAATGCTGTTTGCCACAGACAGTAAGGCCCTCATTCAATTGCGATTTGGCCAATTGAATAGGGCTCTAAATAAGCACATAGCATACATTTTTTAAACAAGTTTTTAGTTAGTAAGCATCTATCCAAAAACAAGGTTTTCACTAACTAAAAACTTCTTTAAAAAATATATGCTATGTGCTTATTTAGAGCCCTATTCAATTGACCAAATCGCAATTGAATGAGGTCCTAAGTGTTTTAGTCGTCTGAGATCCTTCGGCACTCATTGCGAGCCCCTCGGTTGGCGTATTTTTTGTTTTCAGAGGAGCTTTTGCGCTTATTGTAAGGTCCACGCTGATCTCCTTTTTGCTCTTATTGCAAGTCTCTGTCCTGGTGTAGTTTGTGTCCTATGAGCACCGTTGGCGCTCCTTGTGAGGCACGCGGTGAAGGGCTTTGTCGTTTATTGCGATACTGTGGTGTTTTTTTTTCTGTATATGTACTTTTTCATGATAATGAATTAATTAATTAAATCATAAATTAATATACTTTACCTATTTGTAATTAATATATGCAGCAAGCAATGTGCTGAAGAGCTAACAATCTGTTTTGATGTTCCTGCAGCATACAATGTAGGTTTGCAGCGTTGTTGAGCTGAGGTGTAAGTGTCAGCAATGTGTGTAGTGTAAATAGGCTGCGTGCGCGAGGGGAAGCCGTTAGTGTAGCTGTGTACTTCCGCATTCTGTAAGTTAGTGTTGTAAAATTTTGGCGATTGTGTATGTGGTACACGGGTGTGACTGATTTAGCGTCCTTGCTAATAGTGTATCTTGTACCTCGTACAGGTTTTTGTAAAAGTCGTATGTGCTTGGCGCTGTTTTGCGTGTTTAGGGGTCGTGTAGCCTCGTTTTCGTTTTTCCAGCAGCCATTTTTTCTCTCGCTTAGGGAATTTTTGAGTGTCTAAACTCTGTAAATTGGACTTACATTTGCAGACATCCTGGCTGTCCCCCCTTGCTGTGTGTTATTTTTTTTTTTTAAGGACAAGTTGTAAGTTGAGAAGTTGACTGGAGGCTTCGTCCTCAGTTACAATGTCAAAGAAGTCCATGATGGATGTGGGATTAGGGAAGGGTAAAGGCTGGGTGTTGTCTGTTTGTTGAGAGGAGAGCTTGACTCGGATGTTGCTGTCATTGTGTCAGTGGGGGAATCTCCAGAATGGAGGGCTAGTTAGATATCTGTATTCTGGTAGAGAATATTATTTTTATGTTTTTTTTTACCAGTGATTTACGTAATCTACTGTAGATTACTAAATGCCCATGAGGCCTTTTGTATGTAGGTGAAACGACTCAAACAAATCATGAAAGAATATCACAGCATAAGATTACTTTTAGGAATAGAAAATAGAGTTACCAGAACATTTTGGGGGGCACAATCATAAATCAAACTAATTTAGATTTCAGGTGATCAAACAGAGTACCTAGAAGAGAAAGAGGAGATATTAAAAAGATATTATTAAAGAGAGAAGCCTTCTGAATATTCCGTAACGCTATACATAAGTTAAGTTACAGGCAATGACAAGTTCAAGATTAAGACATTGCAATGAATGGAGGACCCTGTCTTTGAGCTTGGAATACGGTGTCCATAGCGCTTTCCCTAAAGCACTGCGCAGGATTGAAACTCACAGATTTACAATCTAAAGGTTATATATATATATATATATATATATATATATAGTTGTCGGTGTGCGTCACATTACGGTGTGCGTCATGTTACAATGTTGGTCATGCTGTTGCGGCCAGTAGGGCCGTAGCCGCGAGCCTCGCGAAGCGAGGCGAACCATCGACCACGCGGGACTTAGGCTGCAATGAGCGACGGCGCTCATTGCACTGTGAGGCGAGCAGGTGAGGCATGCAGGACTTACGGCCCGTACGACATAGGACCAAAACCCGTACATGTACTGTGCGCCTCGCAAATGAAAAGATTTTAACGGCCGAACCACAAAACTGAAAAGACATGAAAAAAAAAAAAAATTATGCTTCAAATTAACTTACACACACCATAGTGGGAGAAGCAGGGAGCCTGTGAGTCAGGTTGCAAGTTTATTTAATGCATATTTGCCATTTTTTTACGGAAAATCGGCTAAGCAAGAAAAAAAATGGCTGTTGAAAAAACGCAAAACAACGAAAACGAGGCCCAAGGACGTAAAACTAGCCTGAAGGATGTAGAAAATAGCCCTAAGCACTTAATCAAAGCCAGTAACACTTAACCCAAGGCAGTAACACAACCCAAGACAGTAACACTCAAGCGCTAGGCCTATAAACTACACAGGGGGAGAGGCTTGCAATGAGCGCCAAAGGCTCTCAGCGCGGGACTTGTGATGAGCACCGAAGGTACAGCATTCCCAGCCTTAACATTTTTTCCCGTCATTTTTGATGGGCAAGTAGCTAGTATATATATATATATATATATATATATATTTGCACCTCAGCTCATTTGGCTCTGTGTCCTGCAGGGTTCTGCTGATCCTGTCTGCTGCTCTTCGTTTTTTGGCCTTTTCAGATATCTCACTTGAGCTGTTTGCACCTCTGCTCATTCTGACTCTACGTTCTGCAGTTTGCTTCTCAGCTCTGTCATCTAGCTATGCCTGTTCATTGTTAGTTTGCATCTCTCCACCATTTTCAGCTCTCTCATTTCATCATCTGTGCATATCTCCTCGTAACTTTTCTTGCCCGAAAGGGCACTCTCATTGCTGGAGCGCAATGTTTTTTTCTCAAGGTAAGTTATCCTGACTTCCTTACACTTTCCGACTATAGATCTAGGCCTGAACCTACTTGTCTATTCCCTTGTCCTTGTCAAAGGTAGCACTTCGGCTTCCCTACTCCTTATTCATGTGGTTTCTGGCCCAGATCTACTAAATGTCTACCCTCCTTACACTCTCTACTCGGCCCTCTCTGGGCATCACTTCCAATACCTCCATAAATCCTATACTCGCCTTAGTTAGGCCCCGCCTCAATCACGCTTTCATAGTTCCATTCGCTAGGCTAAACCACATTGGCAAGCCACATCAGCCTTCGCTAAGCACCACCACACCACTCCTTCTTCTACGTCCTACACTAGCCCTCTCGTCTATTGCCGCTAATGTCTTTTCATGTATCGCCTAATACGCTTTCCCTCCAGTAGCCTCCTCCACTGTCGCTGCTGATACCGGGTTACCAGCAGTTCGTCATTCCTCTCGGAGACCCACCTTCAGCTCACTAGCGACCTCATCCGCTATAGCTGCTGTTCCCGGGCGTATCAGCAGTCCTTACTTTTTGGCAAGAACTCATCTGGCCCTCTGATGAGCAGGCTGGATGTCCGGTAGCACCCGGCACTTCTCGGCTACTCCTCGCCATGTTATTCTATTTGTCTGAAAGGGCATTCCATAGCTGGAGGGCCATGGTCCTCATTGCTACCGCAATCGTTAGACTGTTGGAAGAGGACCCCTCCCACAAATGCCAGATAACATTATTTACCTGGTCATATATATATATATATATATATATATGTATTATAGTGCAACACACTGAAAACCTGCCACTTCACATTCACCTATTTCCCCTCCCCTACGAAAGAATGTTCTCATAGCACCTAGCACCTGACTAGAGAAGGCAGGGGCTATGCAGGGGACATAAACAAACTGAAATCTAAATGTATTGTTTTGTAAATGAGGTGCCTCTCCCAGGGCAGCTCCCCTAACCGGCTGCCTCATTTGCCTAGTTATAAATCCGGTCATGCTATTGACTACTCCTGCATTAAGGTAATAATATCTTAATTGTTTTGCCTTTTAGGCCATGTATCATGCTAGTCACCCAGGAGTTGGATTCAGTTAAAGTAAAGTACAGATGCCCCTGCAGTTTTGGGGCCCTAGGCATGTGCCGAGAGAAATTAAAGGAAAAATTGACTCAGGAGCTTGTGAAAAAGATTCTATTTCTTAATAATTCTTTTCTTGGCCGGCAATCTGTTCTGCATTTTAGTTTTTGTTCTTTAGTAACAGCCGGAGTTACATATTTGCTAAACTGTGACATTGGGCAAGAGTGCAGCGGGCCAGATTTCATAACCTGCAAATAGCTGAGAGACAGCTTTCAATTTACTTAACAGTAAATGAATAATGAGAGCTTTGCAGATATATAGACGGAATGTAGAAAGTACAGTAGTATTGTAGTAAGGACATCACTGGTATATAGTACATTTATAGATGGGAAATTACAAATAGTAATAATAATAATGACAGGTATTAATATTAATAGAGCTGGTTGTTATTGAAAATTGTCAGTGGAAGTGTTAGATAATCAAATTTGAAAAATTGGTATTTGAAGGAACCACTGAAGTGTCACATTTATAATATGCTCTTGGCTTGATAACGGGCAAAATATTTTACATATATTAAAATGATTAACTACATCCTTTAATTTTAACTATTGTATTCAATTTTGCTTTAATGATGATCGGCATTTTATTTTTGTTCCTAAAAGGTTCAGAAACCAGGGAGGAGTGGGAGAAAAGTGATTTAAAATAAGATCTCCATTCAGTTTCTTTGAACACTGACTCTCTAAATAGCACACTTAACTATAGAACTCAGTGGAAGTAAGATAACCCTCCCCCTCATGCATCAGGCAGGTTAACAGTCTAGATTTGAATCCACCACAACACAGTAATCTAAATATTAGATTTACCATAAAAATTATTTGTATGCTCCTATCTTCAATTCCTGCTAATGTTATTTTGGTGCATAAGTCACAAGCAGTGCCGCCATCAGAAATCTTGGGGCCCAGGACAAAATGTTATAAACATAGCCCCCCAACCCAACACCCCCCCAGTTTCCCTATCTCCCATAACCAACCTTTATTTAGTAGTACAATGTACCTGCTCTCCCTCTTGTCGATGGCCCTGGTAACTAGTATATGGACTTTACCAAATATACGGGAGAAGGAGACCTTTTTTTTCTTTTACCATTACATTTTTATTAGACAGAAATTCTTTACATAGATATTGAGACAATACACAATATCTCACTGATGTTACAAAATCCATATTATCTGTCTTACACTGTACATTTTCCATTTTCTAAACAAAAATTGAAATGGTCCGGAATTATTATGTCTATCATTTTCTTCAATAAAGAAACTATATTTTTGTTGTTGTCTGTATATGTGTGAGTTTGTAATCAATTTCCATCAATTTTGATCTAAAACAGTATCAACAAAGTAAAAATAATATTGTACCGGACACATTCTGTAGTTCCAAGAATTTTAAGTAACTTGCCTGTCCACACTCCACTCCCGCGTCCATACTCATGAGCGTAGCTAGTCTCCGTCCGAGTCTCCAAGCCTCCCCCTTACTCCAGGTACTTTAAATTTTGGCCAATGTTAAGTGAGTGTAGATGTAGCGCTATCTAGGCAAGCCCTCCCTACATTCTAACCAAGGACCAACCAACCATGCTTCAAGGTAGCGGGGCATTGCGTCCTCCATGGAACATGTAATTTTTTTAATTGATGGCAATATATTCTATTTTATTTTTGATCAATTGAAAGTCTAACTTTTCCTGCTTCCAATTACTACTGCCATAGTTTGTTTTGGGGGTATCCCTATTAAACAAGATCCTAGCTCCCCCTTTATCGGAGTATGAAAGAGATCCGTAGCTAATTGAGATGATGCTGTCCAAATTAGATTAATGTTGGGGCATTCCCACCAAATATGAAAAAAGGAGCCTTTAGAATTGCATCCCATGAAGCAATTTGGGTTTGCTGTATCTTTCCATTTGGCTATTCTCTCTGGTGTTAAGTAAGTTCGATGAAGTACTCTGATTTAGGGAGTTCTATAGATATTCCTCGGGGCTATATCCCATTTTTCCCGTTCCCAGCACTGTTTTATATATAACTCCCAGTCCTTTATGTATAAAGTGTCTTTAGAGTTATCGATATCGTAGATGCCACTGATTATACCTTTAGAAGTTGGGAAAAATTTATGATAGACAGGTCTTCTTGGGGGAGCCCTGGTTTTTAATTACGGAATCCACAAAATGTTTAAATCTAACTAGGTTATAATGTTCGTGGAGTGGGGGATTACATTTGTCACTGATAGTCTTCATGGTCATGGGTTTGTCATCCGCCACCCACGTCCCTAGTCTGTCTAATCCCACTGTTTTCCACCAGTGTAGTGATTCCCTACTGATGTCTTTGGGAGCTCGTGGAGGTGTAGTGACTGGGGTCAGATGTAAAGGGTTTGAGAATAGGGTTGCATGTTTCCTGGCCCAGTTTCAGCAATGTAAGATGTGTTTGATTACCGGGTGTCTGGTTTTAAGGACCTGTTCTGGGATTTTGCCGAGATTTTGTTGGATGGGAAACCTACACTTAAAAACAGGGGAAATGTTTTCTAATATATAAAAATTCTATATGCACTTACAGTACTGTGGAAACTACCATTTTTCTTTGTGCTGATTATCTTCCTGAGGTGGGAGAAGACTTTAATTGTAGATAAAAAATTCTGTCTGCAAAATAGGAATGTGGTAGTTAAAACTGCCAGTGATTTCAACAGTACTAATGGAAAACAAATTAGTTTACAAAGACACACTCTCCTGAGAAAGAAGCAGTAAGAAACTCAACAAGGAAATTAACCCATACAGTAAAGAATAATTCCAAATAAAAGTTGAAAGAATATGTTGTATTGCTTATTAAAACTTTAGCTTTCCAAAAGACTAAATGGAAATTGTGTGATAATGGTCTGTTTATATCTGTAAAATGGCTAATACAATATAGAGCCACATTAAAAGGAACCCAAAATAAACTAGAGAGATTATGCAATAGTTAAGGAAGTGAATGACCAATGTTAAGAACGTCTTACATCAGCATCCTGACATTGTGCTCCAGGGTCACAGAATCCCAAACTGATGCAAACCAATGGGCGGCTGATGCAAAATCTCAGACCAGTTGCACATAGGAATCAGTGTGAGTGTCCAGGACCCATAGATTAGAAATGAATTCCATGCTAATTAGATTATCTTTACAAGAATCATTGCAGTTTGGGAAAAAATCAAATGTAGTAGCTGTTTAAGCCAAGAGTAAGTAGATAGCATACCAATGGAGATTATATGAGAGTCAATTGGACACAAGTTGAAGCAGTGGTTAACCAACCAGTCCACATGTACCCAGAGGCCTGTTCCATTATGTAGATGCTTATCTTCCATCATCATGTGGTTTGCTCCCCTAAATTATATTTGTTGAGTTGAATAATGTTTCCATGGTTAATATGACATGTTTGGGGCTATTCTTCAACCGCAATGCATGTTCTTGGTGGGTTAAAAAGTATTTTTAGAGCTGGTGTAGCTTTCATAAGACTCCTGCTAGAATCTCTAGTTATCTAGGTTACATGAAGTGTGTTCCCATCATCCTCAGTCAGCTGTGGTTGACTGATTGGTCCTCATGTACCCAGAGCCTGTTCCATTATATTTAATTGAATACAGTTTCTGTGGAAGGTATTACATATGTTGGGCTATTCTTTAACCCCGATCTATGTTCCTGTTGGATCTAAGGGTCTTTTTAGAGTTGTTTCAGTTTTATTAGATTTCTACTAGATGCTCCAGCCAGCAAGATATATTTACAATCATGGCCAGTAACCCATTAGGCCAACTAGGCAGCCGCCCAGGGGCGCTTCCCTGTGAGGGGTGCCACTTCTTAAAAAAATGGTTCCTGGCTTTAAAAAAAATGAAATGTCTCAGTTCATAGACTGGCTACTAGGGGGTAAACACCTAGAACAAGACAGTTACAACAGGAAAGGGAACTTACACGTACAGAAAAGGCAAAAATGGGTCCGTGCATACCTTGCGTACTCACTCGCAGCGGCTCCTCCACTTCACTGCCTAAGGAGTCCAAAAAGGTAGATACGGCCCTGGTTACAATATGGTGGATAAAATGGTGATTTCCCACTTGTTCTGTCCAGATGTTCAAACCTTTAATATTACAATAATGTAATATAATTGCACATGCACAGGTGAGGAATAGAGTATTATATGTATCTTACATTAGTGTTTTGGTGGAAACCCTTTAATACTGGACAATTCCATATTCGTGACAAATATTGAGTTCTCATAATTATTTTTTAACAGTTCCACCTTATTTTACTATGATTTATATTATATGCCCACCATATTGCTTTAATGGGGTAAACAAACTTTATAATATACTTTGGTAAAAAAATAAGTCATCTTCTTAGTGAATTCTTACTTGAAAAACTGCAGTTCTGATTAGACCTTCTTGTCTGATGACGTAGGGTCAGTCAGCAAATTACTTTGACTAATTCAAGGTGGCATTTATCATTACCCTTCTCACATTTAATGACCAGTTAACTTGCCATATTGTAGCAATGATAAGTTAATAATTGTTTTTTAGGGGGGTATAAAAAAATTGTAATCTGACCGCCCCAATTACATACATACATTTATAGAGGGAAACTATTTGATGCATTTTGTTTATTTAAAAAATGCATAAAATAATGTGTCCCTGGAAAGTGAATTTTCCATTTTTTATTTACCACTTAAAGAGTTAAGCTCTAGAAAAAACACTCTGGTAAGGACTTTTAAAAAGGTATAAGGCAGTCACAGAGCTGTTAATAAAATGCCAATTGGGTCTAGACCTGGGATTTTACCAAACTGCCAATAATGATACAAATGATATACTGAAGATGATATACAGAGACAAAGATGACTTTATATGTGTGAAGACAGGATGTTCTCTTGGCCGGTGCTGGTTGTTGAAGCGTTACAGTCTCTCTTTAATTTGATGAGCCACAAATATCCAGAAGTGACAAATACTGATGATAAAGAACAGCTGGAGAAACCGCCGGCTCCATAGAGAAGAAAGCTATTACACAAATCAGAATGGTATTAAACTTATGTATAAATCACTAATATTTCCATACCACTTCTGGATTGCTACCTTGTCATGGTGAAAGGGTTTCTGTACTTCAATGAAGCTGTGAGCTAAACCATGTAGGGTCTCCCAAGATGGGCAGGTTATATCAGCAAAGTCAGACAAATCACGGTTCGTTGTAGAAGGAACTGCAGTATCTTTGCCAAGAAATCTTATGGATGAGCACAACTAGACACAAGATGCACCTGGTGTGCTGCTGTCCATTGGGTCACGGAGAGTTGGACAAGACTAAACAACAATAACAGTATTTCCATAACACTGTTGAAGTAGGCACAATAAATACAATTAAAGGTGCACAGAGATACAAATCTCACTAATTATACCCATCCTAAGAAACCTTCACTGGACCCAACTTCTTCTTCCAACAATCTTTAACACTATTTTGGTGGCTTGTCTACAACTACTTAACCAACTTTCTCTCCAACTTTACTTGACCTCAGGGCCACCATGACCCATGACCACTGGTAATTTGATGACAAGTGCAGATGTCAAGATTTCTCCCCATTTTACTTTGAATCCCATATAGCCTGAGGTGCCAGCCACGAAGACCCACCATGGGGTCAAGTAAAGAGTTGGAGACAAATAGCCTCATTCAATTCAAAGCCCGCATCTCGTAATATACAGGCAGTATGTCTGCAGGCTTGCTGTGGGCTCGCACTCTGCTACAATCCCGCTGCTATTGAATTGAACAAGCCCGCAAGTTACGGCCGAATGCCGAAACCGTAAACCATGCACTCGTAAGTAGCCTTTCAGAACGGGAACGTGATTAATTAAGCAAGGCCGTAACTACCCATTTCTAAACAGCCAATAGAAAATGACATCATCCTCATTATGTCAGTCTAAGATGGAGGTTACATGTCAATCAATTAGCGTTTGGCGGTCCGATATGCGATCGGACTCACAAAACACAAAATGATAAAAATGAATGCAGATACTGTTCTAGTCCATGTGGCTGGCCTGACATATAATTAACTCATTGATTCCCGAGATCGATATAACACCAAAATGAAACATAAAATAAAATTATTTTTGATCAGCGATTTGCGATTTGCAATTTCTTCTAATGTCTTTCATCGCTTTCCCCATCATTTACAGTGCAGTATTGATTCTTTATTTGCTTTTACAGTGCTACGTACATGTCTTTAACCCCCTTGTGAGTCCTATCTGGTACTCGTAGAATTTTCTTCTACATTTGCTGTTTACGGGTGTGAAAACATTTGAGGGCTTGCAAAATTGTAGCAACTGAATAGAGATTTGCGATTTTAGCCATCTTAACACTTGCAGACGTGAAATTAATTTACGGCCTCCCTTACGGGCTACTGTAGCTAACAATTGCTAAATTGAGTAGTCAGCTAAGTGGTTGAAGACAAGTCACTCAAGTAGTGTTGAAGAAACGGTAGTTGGGTCAAGTGAAGATGTCTTAAGGATGGATATAATTAATGCAACATGGCAGTGTTCATGGAGAGGTTGGAGAGATGAATGAGAGTAAGGATGAGTGTAGTAGAGAGGGAAGGGATTAGTTGGGATGGGGTCTGGAGAAAAGTTGAGAGGATGATAGAAGCTCAGAAGCCTCATCCCTCGGTTCCATGGTCAATGGTAGCCATTCTTGATATTTAGTTGGGTGTTAGTGGATTGTTTTGAGGAACCTATGTGGCATTTCAGGAGGACAAAGTCACTATTAGTGATGACAAGTAGTTCTTGTTGGAGAGTTGGAAGACATAAACGTACAAGAGCAGAATATACTTATAATGGAGGAAGTTGCTGATGTTCAGGATTCCTCCATAGTAGCTTGACCATGTAGGACCACCTATGGTGATAGATAGATAGATAGATAGATAGATAGATAGATGGATTTTAATATTACAATTTACATAGAATCTTTATTTATTTTTTCTCTTTTTATCATTTGTAGGAGATTTTGGGAGGAGATAAGATCTCCATTCAGTTTTATGAAAAAAGCTGCCACAATTATATGTAACTCACAATATGATTAAATGGATCCTATATTTAAGATATACTCGTTTGAAGAGGTCCACTTGATAATGTCCAAACTGGTTCTAGAATGTAGAATTTTTAGCTTCTTCTCATCAACTTCCTGAGGTAGGAGGAGACCTTGAATGTACAGGAAGCCTATATCAGCACAATAAGACTGTGGCTGCTAAAGCTGTCATTGCATTCAACAGGTGTAATATAAAGCTCATTAGTTTACAAGGACACTTCATCCTGAAAATGTAGCACACAGATTTAGCTTTCAAAATTAGTTTTACCCGTTATCATGTTTAGTAATTGAAAAGAACATGTGGGAAAAAAAGAATGATAATGGTTGTTTAATAGCAATAATTTTGTTTGTACTGTTTGTGTATATTTTGTGTGTTTGTATGTTACTGTGTATTAGTATCGTGTAAATGGTTGTTTTTCTGTTTATAACCATGCATATTTGTGTGTTTTTGTATGTTTATATGTTTTTGTTTCTATGTGTTTTATGTATTTTGTTATTTATTCACAAAAATGCCTGAAAGTATATCCATACTACAAATTTAAAAGGACACGGAAGATCCCTGTGTATATTGTTACTTTTTTGTACTTTATTTTATCAAGAAGTGCTTATAAGCTCTGTTTTGTTCTGCCTAAAATCAAACAAATAGTCCCTGTATGGGTCTGCCCACTGCAGTGTATGAAGACACAGACTCTGCTGTACTTACTGTGTCTCATACTAACCAATCGGTGACCATCTCTCACCAACATGCTGCTGAAACATGGTCCCTGATAGGCCAATACACTACACTGCACATTCAGTCCTACAGAGTCTGTGTCTTCATCAGCTTCAGAGGGCAGACTTTTTGTTTGATTCTAGACAGAGCTTATAAGTACGTCTTAATAAAATAAAGTACATTAAGGTAAATAGATTAACATGGATATTATATAACAAGTAACACCTTCCATGTCCCTTTAAGTAGAGTCTGCTTCTAATACTGTTACTAAATATATTCTTCCCAGGCCAGGCCCAGTAGAGCATGATCCTAGAACAATGTCTGCTCACCCTCTCCCATTTCAGTATTATCACTGATTAGTGTCACTGGATAGCACAGCCCTCAAGTCCCAAGGACAAACTGATGATAATAACACTCACATCTAGCGCCATCTAGTGGCTACATTTAACAGTGCAAGTGAAAAGAGAAAAGGGACCAATAAACACATAAGAAATTGTCTATTTTTTTTTCTGATAGACGCTTTTTGGTGTTATTGTTTGGTCGGCGGTGATGTGTTTTTTGGGCTTCTTGCAAGTGTTTGTGTGCTATGAGCAGCGTTGGCGCTCGTTCTGAGTGGCGCAGTGAATGGCTTTTATGTGTATTGTGTGAGTTATTTTTTTTTTGTGTATATGTTTTTTTGTATGCTAATGAAATAATTAATAAATTGTTAAATGAATATACTTTACCTATTTTAAAGTAATATATGCAGAAAGCATTGTGCTGAAGAGCTGACAATCTGTTTTGATATTCCTGCAGCATACAATGTCGGTTTGCAGTGTTGTGGAGCTGAGGTGTAAGTGTCAGCAATGTGTGCAGTGTGTAGAGTAAATAGGCTGCGTGCGCGAGGAAAATACGTTAGTGTAGCTGTGTACTTCCGCATTGTGTAAGTTAGTTTTGTAAAATGGCGGCTAATGTGTATGTGGTACGCGGCTGTGGATGATTTAGCGTCCTTGGTAATAGTGTATCTTGGACCTTGTACGGCTTTTTCGGAAAATCTGTATGTGTTTGGTGGTGTTTTGCGTGTTTGGGGTCCTGTAGCCTCGTTTTTCGTTTTTTTCGGCTGCCTTTTTTTCTCTCGCTTAGGGTATTTTTGTGTGTGTAAACTCTTCAATTTGGACTTAAATTGAGGTGTCCTGGGTGCCCCCTTTGCTGTGGGTTAGCTTTTTATGTGTTTGTTGTGTGTATTTATTGTGTTTTTAATGTTTTCATGTGCACGCGGTTCGGGCGCTAAGGTCGTATTTTTGCGAACTTGTAATGTTTTTTTTCCTAAGTCCCGCAGCTCGTATTTGTGGATGCTAAGTCCGTAAGTTTTGCGGTGTAAGTGCCGCCTGCAGCTCATTGCAGCCGACGTGGGAGCCTCCACCTCTGCAAATGCGCCCCCTGCCGCATTTGCGTGCCTAAAGTCATAGGGGGTCATAGGGATGAGCCCCTACAGCGCTCATCAGCAGCGCAAGGAGCGCCTTTCTGCTATGTTGTCCTGCACTTCTTCTGCATCTTCTGCCTCTGGTATTGTCTCAGTCTCAGGAACAGTCAGCTCCATTAGGTCATCCTGTGTTAATGCAGTGGATCTGCTGTCAATCATTTTTTCAATTTCTTGTATTTCCATGTCTTGGAACCCTCCTCGCCGTCTACCTTCCTTGCCAACTCCCCAATATCTCTCATAATCGCTTGGATTGGCTCATTAGAAATGGTGCTGGTGTATACATTATGGCCAAAGCTTCTTCCAACATGAGTTGACTGTTTCAGCTTTAACAGCTTTCATGGCTCTCTCAACGATACTAATGGCATCTGCTATGGTGTAATCCTTCCAGATTTTTATAACATTTTCCACAGCAGCGTCTTGTTCGGTAGCCTGCACAATCCTCGCCATTGAGTACCTTAAAGGCTCCTATCACATCCTGATCAAGTGACTCAATTATGGATGTTGTATTGGGGGGGCATGTAGAGGACCTCCACGCCATCAGTTTTGAACTCTGTAACATCTGGGTGTCCTGGGGCATTATCCAGTAAGAACAAAACCTTAATAGCCATTTGTTTACGGGCAAGGTATTTTCTGACCTCCACAACAAAACACTTTTTAAACCAATCAAGGAAAAGTGTTCTTGGGGTCCAAGCTTTTTTGTTGCTCATCCAAAAAACCTGCCTTAAAGACTGGTGCTCGGCTTCCCTCTTTACTGATGAACGCACAACTCTTTTCCCCCAAAAAAGAGTGCATAACCCTTCTCTTCAATAATTTTCCTTAAGGTCTCAGGAAATTCTTTTGCTGCCTCTTGGTCGGCAGAGGATTTTTCTCCGGTAATCTTTACATTGCGTAGGCCAAATCGTTTTATGAAATGATGAAACCAGCCTTTGCTAGCATGAAACTCCGTAGAGTTAGACCCTTCACCGTCACTACAATGTAGAAGTGTATAAAGACATGGCATTTTCTTTTATTCGGTTGGAGTCTACTGGAATACCTTTTCTATAGCAGTCCTGCACCCACAGAAAAACTGCGCTTTCTGCGAGGGAGACATGTGGATCTCGCATTTGATGTAAAGTGCGCGCTCCCACTGGTGTGGCCACTTCTGCAGCAGAACAAATTTGGACTTCCTTTTTTTATATATATCTGACAGTAGATTCATTAATGCCATAATGACGGGCAATCTCAGCAATAGACTTTGCTTTAATAAGCATATCCAACATTTTCTTGCAAAGTTTTCTCTTTCTTCTGCCTCTTAGAACCACTAGGAGCACGTTTTGGTCCCATCCTATACAGATATCTGTGTTCTCCATGCAAATCTCGCGAGAAAATAAAAAAAAAAACAGCAAATGTGGAATCTGCGAATGTAAAAGCCGCGAATGTTGAAGGTCTACTGTATATACTTTTGCAGCCAAAGATGGAGGAGCTCTATACAGTCAGCAAAAACAAGAGCTGGAGCTGACTGCGGCTCAGACCATGAGCTTCTTATTGCAAAGGTCAGAATTAAGAGACAAGGAGACATTTTTTAAGAGACAATGAGACATTTTACAATGAGCGATGTAAAGAGATCAAAGATAACAGACTGGGTAAGTCCTTATGCAAACACATTTGGAAAACTCAACAATGGCCAATAGACTGGAAAGAGTGAAGTGAGATGTGTGTGTATATATATCACATATATAGTTGTGAGCATGCGCGCCGTTGCTCAAGCTTGCTCAAGCCAAAGGCGCTCCTTGCCAGCAACTGTGGCCCTCGCAAAAAAGTATGAGACACATTACGAGCAATTACGACCTCGCAAAAATCGGCCACAACCCGCGGACATCAAAAAATAAAAAACACAATAAATACACACAGCACATACATAAAAAGCCTACCTACAGCAAGAGGGAGCATCCAGGACCTCAAAAGATGAAGTTACACCTCAATTTAACTCAAAATAAAAGAGTTTAGACACAAAAAAATTCTCTAAGCGAGAGAAAAAATGGCCGCCGAACAAAACGAAAACGAAGCTACAGGACTCTAAACACGCAAAACACCACAAGAAACTCGCAAAACACCATAAAAGACCTACGGATATTCCGCTAAGACGCATACCACACATTACCCGCCATTTTAGAACATTAACTACAATGCGGAAGTACACAACTACGCTAACGGTTTGGTCTTACGCACGCACAGTATTACACTGCACACATTCATCACGCTTACACAGCAGTTCCAGCAACATCAAAACAGATTGTCAGCTCTTCAACACAATGCTTCCTGCATATATTACTTCAAAATAGGTAAAGTATATTAATTTATACACTAAACAGCATTAGCTCACTAACAGTTTAATTGCTGTCACGGGCTATACTCTAGTATATATTTATATATATATATATATATATATATATATATATATATATATAGTAATTGTTTTCATCTTATTAAAAACGAACACATCATGAGACACAGTTAACATGTAGATCCAAGCCCTCTGACATGTTTTGTGCTGGAAATGGTGCTTCATCATAGGTTAGCGACTCTTAGAAACTAGAACCTTATATAGTATAATCAATAATGACTGCATTGATAATTAAAACAATTAACCAATAGTTACTTCATGACTCCGTAACCTTAACTCATTGTTTACTCATATAAACACATTGCCAAAATGTGTTTACCTCTTCCCCTTGTATAAATCCATCATTTGTAACATCCAGTCAGTTTTGCTTTTGACTTGAAAATAACAGTTCCATCTCTTGCAAGTTGCTGCATAAACAGCCTTATTAAATTGCAATTTGGCAAATTTAAAAGGGCTCTATATAAGCACAGAACATATTTTTTTACAGAAGTTTTTAGTTAGTGATCTGCTATCCAAAAGCAAGGTCTTCACTAGTTAAAACATTTTGTAAAAATATATGCTGTGTGCTTAAATAGAGCCCTTTTAAATTTGCCGAATTGCAATTTAATAAGGCTGTAAATGTTTGTGTAATAATAAATGTATCACTGTATACGGCAATACTCTTATTTATTATTGTTTACTCCCGTCATCACATGTATGTCATACAAACAGATTGTGGGCATCACATATAATATTTGTCAAACTACGAATTGTCATCACGCTTGCAAGCCTCGCGTAGCGAGGCGAGCAGTTGAAGCACAGAAGTCTTCCGAGCTCGGAGCACTTAGCCGATGAGAGCCTTCGAAGCTTATTGGCTGCGATCCTCACGCAGAGAGACGAGCAGTTGAGGCATTGAAACTCGCAGGACTTAGGCAGAAATGAGAACCAAAGGCGCTCCTGCGAGCCTCGCAAAGCGAAGTGAGCCGTTAAAGCATTGAAAAACGCAGGACTTAGCCTCCAAGCAGTTAGGAAACGCGGTATCGCCTTAGGCAACAAGCAGTTAAGGAACGCAGGACTTAGACAAAAAAAAATTGTGAGACGCGGGACTTAAAAAAATAACATTACGAGGTCGGAAAAATACGAAGTTAACGGCCAAACCGCGCAAATCGAAAAACAAGAAAAACACAAAAAATATTTAAAAAAATACAAAAAAAAAAAACATTAGAGAAGGATTTCAATATGGCAGAGTTAATAAAACATAATATAACAAAATGGAAAATATGGGACAATTATTGTAGCTCTGAAAACAATTAGATTAACAGTGACGGTTTGGGAAAAGAAAGAGAAGGAAAGAGGGGAAAAAAAGTGGAGAGGAGAAAGAAGGAAGGAGAAAATAAAATAAACAATTTTATAGAGATATAAAGGTGTAGTATGGAGGGGATCAGCCTTACTGTAAGTGAAATGAATCTTGATGTTATATCTCGCCCGCTCCAGAGATGCCTTCGCCAAAACTGCCCCTCCCCCCTTTCCCCCCCCCCTTGTGTATTGGATTTGTTTCTTACGTTGGGGTTGGGAAAGGAAATAAAGAGAGAAGGGAGGGGAGAGGAAAAGGAAAAAGAGAGAAATTTAAAATTTATAAATGAATTTAAAAAAAAGAGTTTGAAAATGTTCTCAATGAACAAACTTTGTATGATACATAACCTAGCATATTTGTAAGAATTACCGTATATACTCGAGTATAAGCCGAGTTTTTCAGCCCTTTTTTTGAAGGCAAAAAAGGGCCCCCTCAGCTTATACTCGAGTCACTCTCCCCCCCCGTGTCTTTCTAACCCCCCCGTGTCTCTCTACCCCCCCTGTGTCTCTCTACCTCTCCCGTGTCTCTCTACCCCCCGTGTGTCTCTAACCCCCCCGTGTGTCTCTCTACCCCCCCCGTGTCTCTTTCCTTCCCCCCTCCTCAACCTAAACCCCCCTCCTCCACCTAAACCCCCCTAAATACCTCCCCCCTCTCCCCTCACTTACCTGCTTGTGCTCCGGCCTCCGCTCCTTGACCCGGGGCCGGCGCGCATGTGACGTCACCTGTGCGCCGCGTCATTAGCATATACCGGGTGCCGGCACCGGTATATGCTAATGACGCGACGCACATGTGACGTCACATGTGCGCCGGGTCAAGGAGCGGAGGCCGGAGCACAAGCAGGTAAGTGAGGGGAGAGGGGGGAGGTATTTAGGGGGGTTTAGGTGGAGGAGGGGGGTTGAGGGGGTTTAGGTTGAGGAGGGGGGTTGAGGGGGATTGAGGGGGGTTGAGGTTGAGGAGGGGGGTTGAGGTTGAGGGGGGAGGTTGAGGATGGGGGTTTGAGGATGAGGATGGGGGAGTTGAGGAGGGAGGTTGAGGATGAGGAGGGAGGTTGAGGATGAGGAGGAGGGGTTGAGGAGGGGGGTTGAGGAGAGAGGATGAGGATGGGGGGATAGACGAGGGTTGAGGTTGAGGAGGGTTGAGGTTAAGGAGGGGGTTGAGGATGAGGGCTGGGGGGGTTGAGGAGGGAGGATGAGTATGGGGGGGTTGATTTGGGGCGTTGAGGAGGGAGGTTGAGGAGGGGGGGTTGAGGAGGGATGAGGTTGAGGAGGGTTGAGGTTGAGGAGGGGGTTGAGGATGAGGATGGGGGGTTGAGGAGGGAGGATGAAGATGGGGGCTTGAGGAGGGGGTTGAGGATGGGGAGGTTGAGGAGGGAGGTTGAGGAAGGGGTTGAGGATGAGGAGGAGGGGTTGAGGATGAGGAGGAGGGGTTGAGGATGGGGGCTTGAGGATGGGGGGTTGAGGAGAGAGGATGAGGATGGGGGGGTTGAGGAGGGGGGTTGAGGAGGGAGGATGAGGAGGGAGGTTGAGGAGGGGGTTGAGGATGAGGAGGGAGGTTGAGGAGGGGGTTGAGGAAGAGGAGGGGGGTTGAGGATGAGGAGGGGGGTTGAGGAGGGGTTGAGGATGAGGAGGGGGGTTGAGGATGAGGAGGGAGGTTGAGGATGAGGAGGGAGGTTGAGGAGTGGGGTTGAGGAGGGTGATAAGGGAGGGGGGGAAGAGAAACAGGGAAGGGAGAGGGGAGAAGAGACACGGAGAGAGAGGGGGACACAGAGGGCAGCACATTTCCCACCCGCGGCTTAAACTCAAGTCACTCAATTTACCCAGTATTTTGTGGTAAAATGGGTGCCTCGGCTTATACTCGGGTCGGCTTATACTCGGGTATATACAGTAATCTATTGTATATATGATTGTATTTGTTTTTGTATTTTATGTGGATTTGTCCTTCTGTGTATATTTAAAATAAAATTAAAGTTATTAAAAAAAAAATACAAAAACAAATCACACACAGCACAGGGGGAGAGCCAGGACATCTGGGAGTGAGGTTGCACGTGAATTTAAGCCGGATTTGCAGAGTTTTGGCACTCGTAAATCAGCTAAGCAAGAGAAAAAATGGCAGCCTAAAAAAAATAAAAACGAGGCTACACAACCCCGAACCACGCAAAACACCGCCAGACGCGTACCACTTTTACCCAGGAACGTACGAAATACAAAATACACTATTACAAAGCACGGAAAATCCTTGTGAGACGCGTAACACATAGATAATTGACGCCATTTTACAACAACTAATAATATTACGAACATAAAATGGCGCTACACCAACGGTTTGCCCTCGCGCACGCAGCCTATTTACACTGCACAATTGGCACATCGCTGACACTTTCTCCTAAGGGCAGCAACAGTCCAAATGTACTTTATATGCTGCAGGAAAATAACAACAGATTGTTAGCTCTTCAGGCTATTGATTGCTGGATATATTAATTAGAAATAGGTAAAGTATATTAATTTATTAGGTAACTAATTAATTATTATTTAAAAAATATAGATATATATATATCTGTCTTTGCAATGAGAGCCGAAGATGATTGTTGCAAAGCACAAAACTGTAAGGACACGAGGGGAGAGGCTCGCCATGAGCGCCGAAGGTGCTCAAAGGAGCAAAAGTACACAAGGAGAGACGCTCGCAATGAGCGCCGAAGGAGGAGGAGCAAAAGTACACGACAGGAGAGGCTCGCAATGAGCGCCGAAGGTCCACAGAGTAGAAAAAGCCTTACATTGTGTGGCAAACAGCATTGCCTTGGCTTCAAATTTTATTGCTCCGTCATTTTCGACGGGCAAGTCACTAGTGAGATAATAATCAATAAACCAATCTGGCCCACCTATTATCTAACGTAAAGCGCTTTTTATGTTAAAAATATTTCAGCTCTCCATTAAATCAAAGAGAAAATTTGTGAAGCTATATTGTTTATAATTATTTAAACATTATGCAGTTTTACAGCAAACTGTGGCACAGATGACATGGTTTATTGGAACATTCTCCTAAATCCTGAAAGAACCATAAATTACAAGCTCCCATTAATTAATTTCATTCATAGCAATAATGCCCAGCACTTGGAGGGATATCTCTGTGTTATACAGCGACATCTTCCCAGTTTGCATGTTGCCATGTTTGGAAAACTTTGAGATCTTGACCAATAAAAGAGCAGGTGGGTATAATCACAAATCCCTGTCCCTCCCTGTGTCTGTCCCTCCTGTGCCTGGCTGTCCCTCCTGTGTCTGACTATCCCTCCTGTCTCTCTCTGTCCCTGCCTGTCCTCCCTGTCCCTGCCTGTCATTCCTATGTCTGTCTGTCCCTCCTGTGTCTGTCTGTCCTCTCTGTGTCTGTCCCTCCTGTATCTCTCTGTCCTCCCTGTCCTTCCGATGTTTGTCTGTCTGTCCCTCCTGTGTCTGTCTCTCTCTGCCCCCCCCCCCCCCCCCCCACACACACTGCCTGTCCTTCCTATGTCTGTCTGTCTGCCTGTTCTCCCTGTGTCTGTCTGCCCTCTTTGTGTCTCTCCAGTCAGTCTGTATCAATCTCTATCACAGTCGCTCTCCCTGCGCCCTCTAGTGGCCATTGCAGAGATTGCAGGGCCTCCAGAGCGTGATGTGACGTCACGTTGCCTTGACAACGCCAGTGTTTCCATGGAGAAGTAAACAAGGAAAAGCCTGACACGTGGGGGGAGAGGATCAGAGTATAGAGGTGAGGATACAATGTATATTAATTAATATAATATATGGTGTATAGAAGATATATACAGTACAATGTGTTTAATGTGTACTGTATATAGAATGTATATAATATATGTATAATGTGTGTATAATGTATATAGAACATGTATATAGAATGTATATAATATATGTATAATGTGTGTATAATGTATATAGAACATGTATATAGAATGTATATAATATATGTATAATGTATATAGAACGTATATAATGTCTATACAGTGTGCATAAAGTATATAGAATTAATAAAGCAGGCATATCTGCCTAGGCCCATAAGGCCCAGGCCTAGGGCAGCTCATTTCAGGGGACAGCAGACTTGCTGGAGAGGCAGTGTATTGGGACATGTCTGTATTTGTGATATATCTGTCTGTAAGTGTTCCCCACTCTTACGGATATTACATATATACTAGCGACTTGCCCGTCAAAAAATGACGGTCAACAAAAATTAAATGTTGTGAAATTTGTTTGCAACACAAAATGAGTCACTTACATTTATCCCTGTTTTTTTTCTAAAAATAAAAACACATTAATTTTTTAAACTTTTTATTTTTTTAACTTTCAACTTATATTTCACAAACATTAAACTTTGTAACATGCAACTTGTATATGAAACATTCGTTCAACATTTTGTTAACAATACTAACACTTTTCAATACATATTTATCACTGAGTAACTGCGGACTGTATTAACTTAGAGTAAGTACATTTTTTTAACAATAACATGCTTTTTATCATTTGTAACATATTTGTTAAACTCTTGTTAAACTAAATTAGCATTGAATCCAGAGGAAGGCAAACAATAAAAAAACCCTATTGAAACTTGTCCAATTGTATCAAAGAGGGAAAAAAATTAATTACTTCCTGACCCCATCAACTGGCGATCGGATTTCTCCCTGAATCAATACTTTGTGCCTCATTCTATTATCGGCCGTAGGAGATGCGGGGCCGCAAGGACAGGCCGCAAGCTATTCGGCTATTCTATTCCCTTCCGGCCGGGGATTCCGGCAGGCTTGCGGCCGGCGCCTTGCTATCCATAGCGGGCGCTCGCGCCAGAGGAAAGCCTTTGATCTAAAACGGCTGCAAGAGTTTCGGCCGCAAGAAAATCCTGGTTGCTATTCAATTGCTCCGGGAACCCTCTCTGCAAGGCTAAAAGCGAGCCGCAGCTTACTCGCAGGAAAAAGGTCCCGCAGGCACCAATTAAGCACATAATATAGCCAAAATAAAGGCATCCTGCACTCTGAGGAGACTATAAAGTGATTGTAGGTGTTAGAAAAAATAGCACAACATTCCCCTACACTCAAATCTGTAAATAAATTATTTTTTAATTTATGTCAAAAATCCATGTAAAAAGTCCAGAGGGCTTGGAGCACGTCAGACCCGCCCACGCTGCGGCCGGAAAATAAACAATTAATGTAAACTCCGATTTGGGCTGATGTGCAATCTTGAGAGGGGGTTGCTATTAATCCTCATGTCCCCCAATATGATCCCTAGCATTTACAGAGCTGTACAGTGCCGTCTTGAATTTATTTTTGTGTTTAAAGTTTTCTGAGCTTACGGCCGGTTGCAAGATATACGGCCGGCCGTAAGGGGAGATCCTTGCGGGGCCGTATAATTGAATTGCAAGATAACAGAACCCCCACAAGGAATCGCAGCCTTGCGGCCGTTTTACGGCCGATAATAGAATGAGGCCCTTTGTCTTTAAATACTACATTTCCAATTATAATGAAATGCTTCAACTTTATACTAACAATACATGTTTGAGTATACCACATATATATTTAACAAACTTTTTAAAAAATTCAATAAACACATATTTAACATCTTAAATTGTAACATCAAACAATAACATTTAACTCTTGTAAATCCTGAAAAATGCAGTTAATTGTTTTGTGGGGCCAATCATGTAAATATTCAACTTTGAACCTATTCAAATCTGTTTAAGGATATTTAACTGTCGTTTTTGTTGTTGTTGTTTTTTTTTTTTTCAGTTTGTCCATTCTGCAAATATTACATAGATTTTCATAAATGAAATAGTGGTCCCCTATTTAAAGAGTCCCAGAGTACTTTAATTTTGTACTGGAAGTCAAACCACTGTTCTCTATGTTTTTTTGTCCATTCTTTAGATGTTTTCCTTGAAATATTGTTTTTGTGCAATCATATTGAGTACCATAAAATGTTGGCATTAAAATGAAACCATTGTCCTCTATCTTTCCAACACCTCATAGTAGACAATGTTTTTTGTGTAAACACATCCATCGTCCAATAAATGACCTTGAGTTTCATTTTCTTCAACATGCACTTTAATTTCTTTTGGATTAGTGCACCTTGAAAAAGCCACATAGAGTTGTCCATGTGCAAAAACTGGTTCCTTTAAAAAAATCCCAACTGACTTAAAAGTTTGTCCTTGGGATTTATTGATGGTCATGGCAAATGCCATGATAACTGGAAATTGTCTCCGTTGAAGGACAAAGGGCAAACGACTCTCACTTGGAGCTAAATCAATTCTTGGAATAAAAACTTGTTCACCTTTATGGTTACCAGTTATAATTTCTGCATGTATAAAATGTTCTTTTAACTCATGCACAATTAATCTGGTCCCATTACAAAGTCCTTTTTTGGATTCATATTTCGCAATAACATAACAATTGCGCCTTTTTTCAATTGTAAAATATGTGAGGGCATTCCAGATGGTGTTAACGAATTAATAAATTCGATACTAAAATTCGATTCACTGTCTTTATCATCTGACAGAATAGAATCTGCACTGTAATAATTCTTTTGTGGTGCATTGATGTATTTTAAAATTTCATTATTTACATTCAAGGCATCGATATTTTTTGATGTTAATATCACTTTGTTTGCAATGTCTGTGTAATCCTCATTATTAAGAGTGTTTAGAAATATGGCTGATATGAGTGATTCATTGCAAACCATTTCTGATGGAATTTCAATGGTATCATTTGGTAAATGCTGTATTTCTGGATGTTTTCCATCTCCGATTTTAATGAGCCAGTCATTGAATTCATATTGGCCTTCAGATCTCATATTTATTTTTAATTTGAGATGTGTAAATATTTGCCACAGTTTACTGGTCTTGATACATGTTTCAATGATCTCCTTTCTATTTCCGTGTGGCACAACAGGTAATGTTTGCCTAAAATCTCCTCCTAACAGCATCACCTTTCCACCAAATGGCAACTTATTATCCATTACTTCTTTTAAAAATCTGTCAATACATTGTAATTCATGACATGACATCATTGTTGCCTCGTCTATGATAATTAGTTTAGTTAGTTTAAATTTTTTTGCTTGTAAGGAATTCAATCGAATATCTGACACTGATGTTTCCAAAATGGGAACTGGCAGCTTAAATCCACTATGCACAGTTCTCCCACCATCTAACAAAAGTGCAGCAATTCCAGTTGTTGCAAATGGCATAGCTATCTGACCCTGTGATCGAATATAACTCATTAAACAATTGTACAGATATGTTTTTCCTGATCCACCTGGTCCTTCTAGATAGAAATACTGGTCTTTGACCTTTTCATCATCTGTAGCATTTGTGATGGCATGAAATGCTTCTAACTGTAAAATATTTAAAGTTTCCAGTTTTTGGGGTTTTTTTTGTTTTTGAAGCTCAGTGTCATAATCATCAAAATTGATGTCATCTATAAGTCCTGGATCAGGTAAAATAAAACTTGCACAATTTAATCCATGAGCCAACAATATTTCTTGTATTTCCATCAATGTTTTTAACAGAGCTATTGGTTCTCTGTAACGTTTCAAGAAAACTTCTGACATGTTTAATTTAAATGTTTCCCACAAAGTGAAAGCATCAGGTACATTGCAAAATATACAAATTAATGCAAATTGTTGTCTCATTTGCTTAGGCATTTGACATAGTGCTGCTTCTTCCAGACACCTCTCCCATTCTGTATCATCAGCTATGAAAATGTGATGTCTTGCAGCTAATAGGAATGTATCATAAACTATGTCATTCACTGTACGTAAATGCTCAAAACTCTGTGCACCGGGAACATGTAGCAAAAGTAATCTTAAGCTGAAACGTTGGACTGACGGTATAAATGTGTGGTATGATTTTATGTGCATCTCTTCTTCGTTGTCGCCATAGACCATTTACAAATACATAGTGATATGGTATCTCTATGTATAAAAATTGTCTGGCCTGCGTATCCTGACAGTTTAATTTAAACCACGCAGTAAGTATTGGGATAACTTTCCAATTTTAATTTTGGTTCCCATCCTGGTTCCCCATTTGGAAAGAAAATAGGATATGTCATTGGATCTAAATTACAGCTTAATATATTGATGTTGATAAATGGTTGTTCTTCATTGCGTGGATATATTCTAATATCCCGCTGAAAATGTGGTTCACCATCTTCATTTTTAAACACCATGGCAACCTCATTTACAGTAGGTAAATGATATCTTCTTTGATATCTTCAGTGTTGCGATCTCTTTTTAACACCATATTTACTCTTGGTGTAGGCAATTGATGTCTTTCAGCATGTTCCTGTTGTTCTTTTTCAAGCTGTGCTAATTGTTTGTATGCTTGACTATATGCGTTTTTTTGCATAATTTTATCCAGCTGTTCAAATACTATGCGCAAACACTGTCTATTTTCTGGAAGTGTCATTCTTTGTTCCACAGCTTCCATCGTATCTAAGACATATAACTGTGCACATTTCCTTTGCTCTCCTTCTTGTGGGTGTAAATGTGAAGTTCGGTGGTATATTTGACCTTGAACTCTGAAACAGGACCATGTCCTGGTACATTTTCTGCTAATGTTGCACCCATTGAAGCAAATGAAATTGCACTGTTATAAGACCTTATGTTTTGTTTGAAATTATTATAATTTGGAAATGTTGGATCGCTCATAATGCATTCTAAATAATATGGAAATGGGTGTCTATGTGGAAGTTTCACCTTTCCTTTCTGACAGCAACTAATGAAATTTCCGTCAGTAGGTCTTTCCTTTATAAAATGATAGGCCCCACAAAACTGACAAACCACATTAAGTAACCCACAATAATGAGTATCTACTTCTACTGCAGTAGTAAACACATTGTCATGCATTTCTTCAACATAGATATCAGACCCACTTACTATATGTACATTTTTTTCTTGTGTGTCTACATTTAAGTCATTCTGCAAAATAGAATCATTGGACAATGGTTCACAGAGATGTTTTTGTTTACTTTTACGTTTTTTGGAAGCCCCAACACACTCACTTGCGGCTTTCTTACTCATCTTTCTTTTATTTAAAAGTCTCTGTCGATCTTCTTCTCGCAAGCGTTGTGAAGTTTCCGGTTTCTGAGCATCTCTCCACCTTTGCTTCCTTTCCCTTGCCAATCTTCTTTTGCGTTCAATTTTGTCTTCTCCATTCTCCGCCATTTTAATCTGTAATTGTAAATAGAGATGTAATTTTTGTTTGTTCTTTGTTTTGTATACATTTTTTTTTCCTTTTTGTACTGTTCCATTAAAGTAGATGAATAAACTAATAAAACATTTTAAAATGTTGCACTTTAGACTGAAAGAAATGAAACCATTTTCAAAGTATTTTATTGACATATATGAAATCGGAAATAGCTGCACATATCTATATTTATATTATTAATACTTCAATTCCATTCCTTCTTGATTGAATTCACAGCATACCATCAATTTCTTTTTTTTGCAAGTGTTGTAAGCTTCTTATTTTTTTAAATATTATTATTAATTAGTATTGTCTTTTCAACTTTTTTCAAGTTATGACTAAATATCATACGTTAATGACTCAATAAGTACTCTCCATTTTCACCAAATATCCATTTTCACCAAATATATAATATATAGCCTTTTTCTATGCATCACTACAAAATTAAATTTTATACCTGTGAGGATGATGTTGATGTTGTTCAAAGGCTGCAAACGTCACGCTGTCTGTTTATTCCCTTGCAAATCCAAATAAACTGTAAAATCAAATTGAGAATATTTTTAATCTTTTGCTTCATCGATATCATTAAATGAACATCAACAGACATATATTTGTCTACATTAAAAACCTAAAATCATAATTTTTAATATCTTGCTGTAGTAATATAATTCAAATTCTGTACCTGTCAAAATTATCCTTATGATGTTCAATGTGTGCTAACGTCACTATCTCTGTTCATTCAGCTACAAATCACTGCAATTATACAAAATAGTAAAATTAATGTATAATCTGTTGCTTCATCTGTATCAATCAATGAGGCTTAACATACATATTTCTGCATCGATTAAAAACATGAAATATATCAATCAATCAGCATGAACACACATATGTAAGCCTAGATTAAAAACATACACTCAATATTACTGTTAGTCTTTAAATAATACTCAATTAATCTGTATTAATCTTAAATTAATGTCTGACTAAATATAACGTCAAGACATAAGCATGAGTCTCTTCCCTTTTTTTTTGTTTGAGTGGTATTTTAAAATGAGTATGTTACAACTGAATTCTTAAAATAATGTACATTACTAATGAAATAAGAATCAATTAAAGTTCATTAATATTAAAGTCATGTTTGACTAACTCTAACATCAACATGTAAGCATGAGTATATATCCTTTAATTTTTCATTATTAATTAATTAATCAACGTGTTCCTTTTTTTATGCACATTCTTAAACGTTAACCTTATTTTATATAAATGATTAGTAATGATACATTATGAATGTTATTTACAATTCTTTCCCACAGGTAATCACGATATATAACAAAATAATTAATAAATGAATGTACATTAATAATTAATTAATCAATGTGTTGCTTTTTTATTCACATTCTTAAAAGTTAACTAATTTTGATATTAATCATTAATTAATTAATTAATTAATTGATGTACATTATGAATGTTATTAACAATTGTTTGACACAGGTAATCACGATATATAACAAAATAATTCTTAAATTAATATACATTAATAATTAATGAATCAATGTGTTGCTTTTTTATTCACATTCTTAAACGTTAATTAATTTTGATATTAATGATTAATTAATTAATTAATTAATGTACATTATGAATGTTATTAACAATTGTTTCACACACGTAAGCACAATATTATTTTTCTATTAATTACATTTGTTATTTTTGATTTATTAAGTAACTACCAATTTATTAATTAATAAATAATTATAAATGATATTTACCTTTTTTAATGTAATAATGCTGAAGCAGTATCCTGAAGAGCTAACAATCTCTTGAGATTTCCCGGCATCAGAAAACGTCCAGTCAGACTGTCATCACCTGAGGAGAAAGTGTCAGTTATGTGTCAAGTGTGCCCTATATATAGGCTTTGTGCGCGAGACAAATGCATTGTTTTAGGCGGGAAATCCGCTATTGCGCGAGCCAAATGCGTTGTTTTCGGCGGGAAATCCTATGTGGCGCGAGACAAAGGTGGGAAATCTGTGTTAATGCGTAAATCTGTAATATCGTTTCGGAAAATGTACTCGCTACTGTCTTTTTACTCATTGTACGGTTAATGTGCATCCTTTGTCTCGTTGTTTTTCGAGCACATACGTCTGTGGCTGTGTTTTACGCAGTTCGTAGTAGTATAGCCTCGTTTTCATTTTTTTTGGCGGCCATTTTTTTCTTGCTTAGCCGATTTTCAATCTTTGTAACTCGTCTAAATCGATGTAAACTGGAGTTCCAACTCACTCCCAGAGCTCCTGCCTGTTTCCCCATGCTGTAAGTGACCTTTTTTTTATTTTTTTGTGTGTATTTAGTGTTTTTTTAATTGTTTTCGTTCCGCCGCTTATCTCGTAATTTTTTTCATCTCGTATTTTTTTTTAAAGTGCTACGGTTTAACTGCTCGCCTCACTACGCGAGGCTTGCCTGCAATGAGCGCCTGTGGCGCTCATTGCCAAAGTGCTACAATTTAACGGCTCGCCAGACGATAAGCGCCTGCGGCGCTCATTGCAAAGTCGTACAATCGGCAAAGTGGTACGGTTTAACAGCTCGCCTCGCTGCGTGAGGCTCAGCCGGGCGATGAGCGCCTGCACCGCTCATCGCTAAGTCATACGAACTACGAAACACAGCGTAACGACGAATCGTAGTTGGACAATTATAATATCTGATATATATATATATATATACTTATGATTTGACATACAGAGAAAGGAAAGGAGGAGCTGTAAGTGGGGGCGGAGGCCAGAACAGCATAAACCCTAAATATAACCATAGTGTAAAGGTTATATATGTGATGTATATATTGTGTATGTTACGGGCATTGTGTTGAATGCGGGCATTGTGTACAATGACCGGGCAATGTGTTGAATGCATTGTTTTATATATGACAGAGCTGATTCAAGAACACTACACCCAAAATATTTTCTCATAGCAGGTGCCATGAGCGCAAGACAACATTGTCTAGACTGTGAATTAGGGAAAAATGTATTACATTATAGTCTAAAAATTTGGCATGAACCACATCCAAAGGCCAGAACCTACATTATACTGAAAACAGTATGGATCCAATTTAAGAATATTTTGTCATTATCAAATTAACTTTGGATTTAACGTAAGGCAGAGAATATAATCATCCTCCTACGTGACGTAACTCAACAGCGCTTAGTCAACAGCGTTGCCATCACTATGTTCGGCGCGGGCACTCGTCGCCCCCAGCTCCTCAGACGTGCCAATCATAGCTCAAGGCCCCTTCTGTCGGCGCGCCTTATATATATTGAGTTGTTTTGGTAACTAAAACACAGACAAAGAATATTGGTTTATGTTAACTGTTTTATTCATTAAAAGTTATATGGCATATTAAAATCATGCATTGAACGAATGTGTTTCCAAAAAGTGCGCGTGCAGAGCTACCCGTCAGCTCTTTCATTCAAAGTGCCACAGTTATTTGCCTTGCTCTAGTAAATGATGCTCTAATAAATGATCCTTATTATTAACTATGGTTGATTTGGGCTAATAATTCAAAAACCTTGTTGTCATTATTCTACACATTGCCCGGGCATTGTACACAATGCCCGCATTCAACACATTGCCCGTGTAACATCAACACAACGGCCGTTCATTGTACAGAATGCCCGCATTCAACACATTGCCCGTAACTTACAGTGGTGTGAGTGTATACAGAATTGATATAATGCATACAATGTATATAGAGTGCTTAGACATAGATATTAGTGTGTATATAGAATGTATATAATGTGTATAAAGTAAATTGAAAGAACAAGGGTTATGTATACAGAATATATATATATATATATATATATATATATATATATATATATACAGTAGAATCCCGGCTATCCGGCACCCAACTAACCGGCACTCTCAAGCAACCAACACCGGCATCAATTCCCCATTTTAAATTTAATCCTGCTAAACCGGCATAACAGGCACTATCCGGAGTTTGAGACTGCAAAAAAAAAAGCCAACTGTTTTCTAAATTTTTTTTCTTGGCCTAAGTGGCCGAGTTTAGGTGCTAATGCCTTTTTAAATCCGGATAGTGCCTGTTATGCCGGTTTAGCAGGATTAAATTTAAAATGGGGAATTGATGCCGGTGTTGGTTGCTTGAGAGTGCCGGTTAGTGGGTCCCCGTGGGTGCTGGATAACGGGGGTTTTACTGTATATATATATATATATATATATATATATATATATATATATATAATTATATATATATATATATATATATATATATACTGTATATATATATATATATATTTAAATTGTATATAGAATTTATATAATAATAGAATGTATTTAGAATGTACATAATGTGTATAGTGTATGTAGACTAAATATAATGTGTGTCACGTATATAGAATGATTAGGAGTTATATAGGAACATTTATCATGTATATAGGGTGTAATATAGAGGTGCATGTGTATATAGAATGTATATAATGTGTATAATATATGTAGAATGATTATTATACTGTATTTGTAGAGTGGCAGCAGATTAGGCAGAGGCGGACCTAGTGAATGTAGGGTGCAAAATAATTTAAGGGCCCCCTTGGAACTTTTCTATACACAATAGACGCCTATAGGAGTCAATTAAAAAGTCAAAAATATCTGTTGGGTGATCATATCAATTTTCTGTAGATTTGATCATCATCTGTCATGTTGTGTAGATATAAGAAATAAAAATAAAGACAAGACTACTGAAAATTGTAATATTCCAATATAACCAAGAAATAAACTGGAACGCCCGGGTACCAAATATAGAAAAATATTTTGTACAAAAGTTGAAAAACTAAATACAATTCTATTAAGAACAAAATCATGATAATTTGTTAAAATAATCATTATAAACAAACACCATCATTCACATAACACACTAAAAGTTGCACACCTGTGTATTTAAACATCTCGTCAATAAAATAAAAAAAATATAGTATTTCCGTGTTTGCTATAAAATGCTTAAGTCAGGGGTAGTCAGAGATCCCGTTACCAGGATCTTTGGACCATTTGCTCTGGACCTTCATTTATTGCATTTCCAATATCTCTCCAATAAAGCTTCCATACGATTAGATTTACTATTAGCTAAGCATTTTCCATTCTCTATATAATCTTTCTTCCTGTGCTATTTTCAATGCCCTTATAATTAATTATTTTTGGGTATATACACTAATAATATGGCCTTAGGACCTTGATTTCATTTTGACAAATACATTTTGACCTCTATGTATTTTTTCGAACAATCAATTGACTACCCCTGGCTGAGGTAGATATAATCAGGCTGTAAATGATCTGTCTAACCCCCTAAACTGTATATGCTAGTGCACCATAATCTCTAGACTAGTTTATTACATGGTTCTATGAGCTTGTATATAATTAGTAATGTTCAGTGCTATAAGCATATATATATATATATATATATATATATATATATATATATATATATATATATATATATATATAATATATATATATATATATATATATATATATAATCTGTATACTGGCTTATCTATTTTATATATATAATGTATATGTGCCTTATTATGTCTCATTCCTTCCAGATCAGCAGGATGTCTGCACTGTCATTGGATCGTTCCTTTGGGTCACCCGACACCACAACGTCTGCTGGAGGGTCCAGTAAGTGCCTGGACATTTTTCTGATGAACAAACTAATTACACATTAACAGTATACCTATGTACTGAGCACTTAGGGAGGCCTTGGAAGTAAATTATTTTACTTAACAACTGAGAAATAAAGAATATTTAAAGAAATAATAAATTCTGATCTCTTTTTGTACCTGATTATAATGCATGACCAACAGCCTTTATAGGGAACATTTATGGTAGATACATTGAATGTTTCTGGATATCATATAATTAAGAGGAGGTATATAGGTGGGTCTGGGTTCATATCAGGGCTCCTGGCCTTTTTCTTACGGACCCACACAGCATTATTATATTTTCATATATCTGTTTACTACGAGTGTTATCTTTCTGTTTCTCTTCTGCAGGAGTACGCACCACTTCCCATCTTTCTGCACCACGGTCTGGTTTGAATTCGGGTAAATCTGGTAAATCAGATACAAAGTCTGCAAGCTCAGGTAAAATGATACATAGGGTCCATAAAATAAGGGATTATGTGTACTAAAGGGTGGACACTGGGAGAATCTGTCCATTCCAGTGTTATCCTGTGGGCACATGTAATAAGATCCAGTATTACAAGTGTTGGCCAAATCGTCATCCTTTTTACTATACTTTTATATTGTAAGTCTGTGAGTTTTCAATCTTGTTATGGTGCTTTGGGGAAAGCTCTATGGACACTGGATTCTTAGCTCAAAGACAGGGCCTTCCATTTTTTGTAATGTGTTAATGTTGTTTTGCCTTGATCACAATGCATGAATAGCGCTACAGAATATGTTGGCACGCTACAAATAAATTATAATAATGATAATATATTGCCCAATGTCTCTTCAGACCTCAAGGGACTGCCCATTCTTCTCACGCACTGCCTCCAGGTCACACTACTCTCTCTGGGCTTTGGGATCCTGGTCACTCTGCCTTCTCTTGGGTTTGGGATTCAGGTCATTCTGCTCTCTCTGGGGTTTGGGATCCAGGTCACACTGCTGTCTATGGGGTTTGTGATCCAGGTCACACTGCTCTTTGGGGTTTGGGATCCAGGTCACACTGCTCTCTCTGGGCTTTGGGATCCTGGTCACTCTGCCTTCTCTTGGGTTTGGGATTCAGGTCACTCTGCTCTCTCTGGGGTTTGTGATCCAGGTCACAGTGCTGTCTCTGGGGTTTGTGATCCAGGTCACACTGCTCTTTGGGGTTTGTGATCCAGGTCACTCTGCTCTCTCTGGGGTTTGTGATCCAGGTCACACTGCTCTCTCTGAGGTTTGTGATCCAGGTCACACTGCTCTCTCTGGGGTTTGTGATCCAGGTCACAGTGCTGTCTCTGGGGTTTGTGATCCAGGTCACACTGCTCTTTGGGGTTTGTGATCCAGGTCACTCTGCTCTCTCTGGGGTTTGTGATCCAGGTCACACTGCTGTCTCTGGGGTTTGTGATCCAGGTCACACTGCTCTTTGGGGTTTGGGATCCAGGTCACACTGCTCTCTCTGGGGTTTGTGATCCAGGTCACAGTGCTGTCTCTGGGGTTTGTGATCCAGGTCACACTGCTCTTTGGGGTTTGTGATCTAGGTCACTCTGCTCTCTCTGGGGTTTGTGATCCAGGTCACACTGCTGTCTCTGGGGTTTGTGATCCAGGTCACACTGCTCTTTGGGGTTTGGGATCCAGGTCACACTGCTCTCTCTGGGCTTTGGGACCCTGGTCACTCTGCCTTCTCTTGGGATTGGGATTCAGGTCACTCTGCTCTCTCTGAGGTTTGTGATCCAGGTCACACTGCTCTCTCTGGGGTTTGGGATCCAGGTCACACTGCTGTCTCTGGGGTTTGTGATCCAGGTCACACTGCTCTTTGGGGTTTGGGATCCAGGTCACACTGCTCTCTCTGGGGTTTGGGACCCAGGTCACACTACTGTCTCTGGGGTTTGTGATCCAGGTCACACTGCTCTTTGGGGTTTGGGATCCAGGTCACACTGCTCTCTCTGGGGTTTGGGACCCAGGTCACACTACTGTCTCTGGGGTTTGGGATCCAGGTCACTCTTCTCTTTCTGGGGTTTGGGATCCAGGTCACACTGCTCTTTGGGGTTTGGGATCCAGGTCACACTGCTCTCTCTGGGGTTTGTGATCCAGGTTACGCTGTTTTTTGGGGTTTGGGACCCAGGTCACACTACTGTCTCTGGGGTTTGGGATCCAGGTCACTCTTCACTTTCTGGGGTTTGGGATCCAGGTCACACTGCTCTCTCTGGGTTTTGATCCTGTTGATACCACACTTTCTGGGGTTTGAGATCCAAATCACCTGGGTCTGGTATCCAGGTTACACTGCTCTCTCTCTCTGAGGTTTGGCATCCAGGTCACTCTGCTTTCTCTCGAGTTTGGAATCCAGGTCACACTGCACTTTCTTGGGTTTTAGATCCAGGTTACACTGCTCTCTCCAATGTTTTGGATCCAGGTCACTCTTGCTTTCTCTAAAGCTTGAGATCCGAGTCACTTCTCTCTCTGGGGTCTGGGATGTAGGTCACACTGCTCTCTCTGTTTGGGATCCAGGTAATTCTACTTTCTCTTCAGTTTGGGATCCGGGTCCCACTTCTCTCTCTGGGGTTTACCATCAGGTCACACTGCTTTTCTCTCTTCACAGCCCTTGTAAAGAAGAGCAATGTTGAGCATAATCCATTTAGGATCCCTCCGGATGTGGACTTCTTCCTTATTAGAGACCAGGAAAAAGAGCGAAAGCAGATGGTACTTATATAAACAGAGACAGACAAATCTAACTGATTTATCTCACATGCTGTATATGCATAAAGAGGTTCAATTTGATGGAGCAATAGCTTTTTTTGACATTCATTTCTATGTTATCTATAAATCAGAAAAAGAGTTACAAACATAGGATAATATTAATAATAATAATAATAATAATAATAATAAATTGTCCTCTAGAGGTGCAGGAAACTATTTTGACAGTAAATGTTTTCTATTTTTAATGTTATGTTTGTTCCTTCAAGGACCTGCATGCCATTGTGATATCAATACATGATTTTATCATTTCATGGCCAATCGTTCTTCAAAATCAGCACCTCAATGGCCTTTTAATTACAAAACCTACGAGATGAAGGAACACATATCTCATGGCTTTCAGGCAAACAATTTGAGTCATTTACAGAGAGGGAGGTGGAGAAGACAAACGAACAAGTGGTGGACTAGTTGTTCACAGCCCTACACCAAGTTAAAGTTGGTCAATGATGCCCATATAAACCCACACCGGGTGATGCACACACGCTACCAGATGTCCTCAGTGAAGACGTTCATCGTTGCATGCATTTGTATACAATGGCTCATGTAGAGCAGGCAAAACCAATTTGAGAAGCTGTAAAATATTTTCATGTGATGGCATTTTCTCTATTGCTCAAAATGCTGCAGTATTAGTTTTTCACAAAAAACATATAGCTGTTAAGAATACTATGTACTCTACGGCAGCCACAAAAACGTTATTTTGAATTGTAATCTTTAAAATGTAACATTTTAAAATAAATACATAGGAAATTGAAATTTACTTGAATTTCTTACGCATTGCTTTGTCTCGCTTATACCCCAATTATTCTTGTGGGGCATCAATACTTGAATACCAGTACTAACCCTATTGATTTATTTATTAAACCTAATGATGCTTTTATTCCCTCAGGGTAATGCTGGTTTATCTTAAATTCATGACATTCAATAAGGAGACAAATTTTGAATACAGTTGGCATAGATAGGTGTCTTAAAGATACTGGCAGTGACTTCACACGTGGTTCTACTGAATTAAGGTCAGCGCTATCACACCTAGAGATCTAAAATGTCATATTAGTCCTTTGTGTTTGACCTCTAACTTTTAGCACAAGGCTCATTCATCAATGTAGGTTTGACGGTCAACTTATTAGGGACTTTTTACAATTCGTTAGTGCCACAATTCAACTTTGGCTTGATACCAAATCTTAGACTGCATCACTGTTATGATCTCTCTTTCGTAGGGCCTCATTCAATTGGGAGTTGGCCAATTGAATAGGGCTCTATATAAGCACAGAAGTTTTTAGTTAGTGAAGACCTTGCTTTTGGATAGAAGTTCCCAAACTAAAAACGTCTGTAAAAAAAATATGCTCTGTGCTTATATAGAGCCCAGTTCAACTGGCCAAATCGCAATTGAATGAGGCCCTTAGTTAGCTACTCTCAACAGATATTTGTTTTTGTGTATTTTAATTTACTCTATTGTAATAGTGTTTGAAAACAGCATACAGTTTTATCAGTATTATTTTTTAAAGCGCCTCTGTTTAATAATCTTGAGTGTTATCTCTAGTTCAGCTGCACCGGATTACATTCAGAATATGGGAACAAGGTTGGAATCTCCCAGGTTTTGAAGGGGTCATCAATTACAACCTCCATTTGTATGTTGTAGGAGAAAGAGAACAACAAGGGCCTGAAGGTTCACGAGAAAGTCACGTATGCAGGAAAAATGAACTCCAAATTAGCCGAGCTCCGGAAGGAGATAGAGAGTGAGGATTACAAGGAGTCTGGAGGTGAAGCAGCAGATGCAATAGCTGTACAAGACAAACCCTCATGGAAACTGGCAGTCACGAGAGGTAAGTAGAGGATGAACAGGAACTGCTGGTGACATATTTATTACAGCACAGAGAGGATCCGTCTGTCTGTTAGGATATTTATTTTTATTTCTTTGTAAATATTTTAATGGGGTTACTTTATTAATGTTATTCTATTCAGTTTAATTGTCATACACAATTTACACTTCACTTTCTTGTAAAAAAAAGTAACTGATTCTCATCCTCTGGAGCCTCCCTCTGTCTTCATGTTCATTTGTATGATAGCTGCCATGTTGCTCAGCTACAACCCAAAGCCATGCCCATAGGGGAGGGACTCACACTATCAATATTTCATACTGTTCAGACATACAACATGTCACTGTCTGCTTGTTAACGGTGTGTGAGACACTGGTTGTGTGAAGCTCTTCCTCATGGGCATGTCCTTTGCAAGTGCTCAAAAATGATCTATATCATGGGTGGGCAAGTTCAGTCCTGGAGAGCCACACATGGTCCTGGATTTGAGGATTTCCTTTCTGTGCAAAGGTAGGTCAATCAGGATGACTAAAGAAGTGATAGTCTCGCCTGCATGCAGCAGGGATATCCAAATTGTCTGACCTGTGTGTTGCGCTCCAGGACCAAACTTGCCCACCTGTGCTCTATAAGATTAAAGTCCTTGTGTGTTGCATTTGACCTCTGTTGAGCCTAAACTATTATTAAATAAAACACATTTTAATAGTTTGGTTTCAATTGACTTGGGTGGAGGAAGATTATTTCTGCACAATAAAATGTGATAGCTTGGTAGTCACATCCAAATAAGACTCAAAATGTACCACCATTTTGCCTCTAGTTAGCATGGGATCCGTGTAGGATTAAGTGCACTGTCTTCAGAACATAGCCATGGATTATGGTACCGACCAGACCACTCTCATAGACTGCAATTTAACCCTTATAATAGTGGTCAACAGTGAGATATTGGTTCTGGCATCTGTGTAATGAGGCTGAAGAGACCAATATGCAATGGTAGATAGAAAGATGATTTAAAAAACTTTTCACTGTATTTGCCTGTTTAGTCATTCAGTTGTGTCTGTCTCTCCTATGAACTGCAGCACGCCAGGCACAATCATTATGTCTCTAGTTGTGCTTATCCATAGGGTTTTCTTGGCAAAGATATTGGAGTGGGTTGCCAGTTCAATCTACAGTGGACCACTATTTCTCTGATCTCTCTACTAGCACCTGCCCATCTTGGGTGACCCTACATGGTATAGCTCACAGCTTCATTGAGGTACACAAGCCCCTTCACCACAACAAGGTAGCGATCCAGATGGGATCACTGTATTTACATACTCCTAGAAGTATTGCATCCAACGGAAGAGATCATGTCCCTCTTGAACAATACCAAGTCCATTTTATCTCTCCATAAAACGCAAATCATACTCTCTTGCACTCCTCATTATCTGTGCCTCTGTACACCACTGCCCCTCTACCGCAGTCATTCTGCCATTTTTGGCTCATTTAAGGACTTGAGGCAATATATGTGGCCCATCAGGTGAAATTAGTTGCCTGCCACTAGGTTTCGAGGTAAAAAGGTGATACATTTTGAGCCTCATTTGCAGAATACTTAGTGGCAGTAGAAGCACTGTTCACTGAGGAATTCTGCTGGAAACCTCTTGAGACATGTAAGTGAGCTCAGAATGTTTTTCCTATCTTTACTGGATATATCCATAGCATACTTTGTGACTGCTTAGAGTACTGGGATAGGAGCAGAAATAATCAATATCTGCTCTGGTGCTCTGTAAATACAGATTAATTCACAGAATCTGTTCTGACATCATTCTGTTCCCTAATGTTACCCTTTAGACAGACAAGTACAGAAGGAAAGTCTTCATGACTACATAAATAAGAAGAGGGAGATGTTCCTGCTGCAGGTAAGATACGAGCATGATGTACTCTCAAATTTAGATTGTGTGCTAAAAGTTATATTTTCTTTATGCCCATTGCTTATATTGCTGGCAATGTTAATTATTTTGTTACATACTTCACAAAGGTGGGAAACTACAATGGAGGTCTAACCCTTGCCTGTTCATTATAGGAATCAATCTTCACCAAAGTAGACAACCTGTGCCAACCTTAATGCTGATTAAGTCAGCCTGACCAGACCTCTTCAGTACAGACGGCAGTTTAATCCAACTTCTCTTTACTGGAGGTTTTAATTTGCCCCTTTTATAAAGCCCTTAAGTCAAAGTTACCTATCTGATCTAAGCCATTGGATATGCTTTAGCTAATTTCTAGGGGGTCCAAATCCAGCCCTGTCTGTTTATTAGATCTCAGGCTCTTCATTAGAGCCACTAAATACAACCACTTTTAATGGTTGAAGCCCCAGTTTTGCATCTGTTCCACTAGCAGTTCCACCATCAGTTCTGCTAGCTGTTTGTTATTAATGCACTTTTCTCTCTCATTGTCGTCACAATGTTGGGTTTCCATTTCTTATTATAATGGCTTTCCATTCCTTATTGTTCTCTGACACAAGCACTTCACTTGTACGTGTTCCCTTGTAGCGAGTCTATTTTTCTTAGTATTTCCTCACTGTGGGTCTCCATTCTTCAGTATTCTTTTACAGTGGACATGTTTTGTTAGTGGATATATATGAGGAGTGAAAGAGAGGAAGATAGATCTAGTGTTGAGAGGTAAATTTGAGTGTCGTCTGATATAAATCAAAGAGATGATATTGAAATCTGAAAGATTGTTTTAAGGTTCCAAGTGAGGAAGCATAGATGGAGAAGAGGATAGGCCTAGGACTGAACCTTGGGATACACCAACAGACAGCGGGTGAGGTGAACAAGTTGGGCCATAAAAGTAGACACTAAATGTTAAACCTTGTAGGTATGATGTGAGCCGTGAAAGAGCAGAGTCACGGGTGCCAAGAGAGTAGATAATTTGGGTTAGAAGAGGGTGGTCAACTGTGTCAAAGGCAGCAAAGAAATCTAGGAGAGTTAGAATAGAGAAATGACCCTTTGACTTTTGTGAGAGCTGTCTCTGTGGAGTTGGAGATGGAAACCAGATTGGAAGGTGTCAACTTCTCGGTTTCTTAGTATTCCCTCATATTTGGTCTCCATTCCTCACTGTTCCCTCACAGTGGGTCGCTCTCCCTCTGTAATCCTAATATTTGGTATCCATCCCTCAGTATTCCCTCATAGTCAGTCTCAATTTCTCACTGTTCCCTCACAGTGGGTCTCCATTCCTCAGTAATCCTCATATTTGGTCTCCATTCCTGAGTATTCCCTCGTAGTGAGTCTCCATTTCTCAGTATTCCCTCACAGTTAATCTCCATATTTCAGTATTCCCTCACAGTGAATCTCCATTTCTCAGTAATCCTTCAGAGTGAGTCTCTATTCTTCAGTACTTCTAACATTTGATCTCTATTCCTCAGTACTCTACATGTTTTTCTCCATTCCTCAGTATTCCCTCACAGTGAAACGCGATGAAATTCAGAAGCTGGAGGCTCAGGCCTTGGCTGAGGAGATGAAGCTGGAGAAAGCCGAGCACTACCTGGAGGAAGATGCCGTGAGGTTTGATGAGTTTCTGAAGCAGAATGACAGAAACTCCGTTGAGGCCTTAAAGCAGTGAGTGGGCTTGGATAAATAACAGAGGATCTGCTCTGACTGATGGTCTTCCTATCCTAGTTAATTATCAAGTACTAAGATGTCCTCTTAGTTTGCCCATTATGTCACATAACCGTTAAGCAGGCATCAGGACAGTATCTATGTTCACATGTACTAAGTGTACACTTTTTTATTGAAAAATAAGTACAAAACTTTAGATTTTATAACAGGCTTAACCAAATATAAACTACATAGCTGTACTGTACATGATAAATGCATATTTTACATAGCAAAAGAGGCTAGAAATTCTGAGCCTACATCACTTTTCCAGAAAGAATATGAAGTGAATGTCTTGGCTATAATCTACTTATATCAAGAATGACTTGTATGATTGAACAGGATATTATCACATACATAGTTGTCAACAGGCCGGCTTGGCAAAATCGGTTGGTAACGCAATGGGCAAACGAGGGCCGCGGCCAGGCAAGGAGCACCGAAGGCGCTCCTTGCACTGGTGGAGATGAGCGCCGTAAGCGCTCATCCCTACAACCCCGTACGACTTTCGGACAGGGTCCACATTTGCGGAGGTGGAGGCTCCCACGTCGGCTGCAATGAGCCCAAGATTCATTGCACACCGCAAATGCCGACAAAACACCCAATGACTACAGTCGCGGGACTGAAAAAAATAAATTGCGGACTTACAGAAAAATAAATACGACCCGCGGGACTTCGAAAAAATACATTATGGACTTGCAAAAATACGACCTTAACGGACAACCCGTGCACAGCTGAAAACATTCAAAATACAATAAATACACACAAATAACAAACAAAAATAATACCCACAGCAAGGGGGGACACTCAGGACGTCTGCAAGACAGGTTACAAATCGATTTCAGGAGAATTAAAAAAGTTGAGACACTCCAAACTCCCCTAAGCGAAAGCAAAAATGGCCGCCGAAAAAAAAACAAAACGAGGCTACACGACCCCTAAAGCCACAAAAAAACACTAGGCACATACAACTTTTACTAAAACTCGTACGACCTACAACATACACCATTAGCAAACACGCTAAATCATCCAAACCCGCATACCACATACATACATACATACATACATTCAGCGCCATTTTACAACACTACCTTACAGAATGCAGAAGTACCCTGCTACACTAACGGTTTCCCCAGCCTTTTTACACTACACACTGCACACATTGCTGACACTTACACCTCAGCTCAACAACACTGCAAATCTACATTGGATGCTGCAGGAACATCAAAACAGATTGTTAGCTCTTCAGACCATTGCTTGCTGCATATATTAATTACAAATCAGTAAGGTATCATTTAATTTATTTAGTAATTACTAGATCATTAAAACATAAACATATACAACACTTTAAAAAACACCACTATACACGATCGCAATCAACGGCGAAGGCGCTCATTGAGCGCCGAAGGATCTCAGCCGACCAAAACACTTACTGTCTAAGGCAAACAGCATTACCTGCCTTACAATTTTATTGCCCCGTCATTTTTGACGGGCAAGTTGCTAGTCACATATATAGTTCTCAGCAGTGCGGGCTTGCCAAAATCCATTGGTAACGCAATGGTAAAACTGCGGCCCTCGCAAAGCAAAGCGAGGGCCACGGTTGCAGCCAAGCAAGGAGCACCAAAGGCGCTCACTGTGCTTGTGGAGATGAGCGGCGTAGGCGCTCATCCTTAAGACCCCGTAGGAATTAGGCAGGGAACGCCAAAAGCGCTCACTGCGCTGGTGGAGATGAGCGCCATAGGCGCTCATCCCTACGACCCCGTAGGACTTGCACATTATTTGACAAAACGCAGGACTACACATCAACAGAAAACTCAAATACACAATTCACACGGCAAGACCCGTAGCACTTTGAAAAAATCGCATTAAAAAAATTACGTCCCGTAACACTTACAAAAGGAAACTGCCACTTAGAGGAAAAAAATATACGAGCCGCAAAAAATGCGAACTTAACAGCCGAACCACGCACATCGAAAACCACACAAAATAAAAAACATCACATACAGCAAGGAGGGACACCCAGGACGTCTGGGAGTCAGGTTACACGCGAATTTAAGTCCAATTTCCACAGTTTTGCCACTCGAAAATCCCCTAAGCGAAAGAAAAATGGACGCAGAAAAAACAAAAACGAGGCTACACGACCCCTAAGCACGCAAAACACCGCCAGGAACATAGAACTTTTACACAGGAACGTACAAGGTATAAAATACACTATTAGAAAGGACACAAAATGATCCACACTACACACTTCACAAATTGCTGATACACCTCAGCTCACCAAGGCCCTCATTCAATTGCGATTTGGCCAATTCAATAGTGCTCTAAATAAGCAGATACAATTTTTTTTTTAAATCAGTTTTTAGTTCGTGAAAACCTTGTTTGTGGATAGATGTTTACCAACTAAAAACTTATTTCAAAAAATATGTGATATGCTTATTTAGACCTCTATTGAATTGTCAAAATTGCAATTAAATGAGGGCCCATCACTGCAAATCTACATTGTATGCTGCAGGAACATCAAAACACATTTTTAGCTCTTCAGCATATTGCTTGCTGCATATATTAATTACAAATAGGTAAAATATATTAATTTATGATTTAATTAATTAGTTAATTATCATGAAAAAATACATATATAGAAAAAAAGAAAATCGCAAAAGGATCGCAAAAAACACCAAAGGCGTTCAGCTCGCGCTTTACAAGGTTGCTCAGAGGAGCAAAAGTACACCAGGGCAGAGGCTCGCAATGACCGCCAAAAGGCGATCAGCGCAGACCTTGCAATGAGCACCAAAGGGGCTCTAACAACCAAAAATACACCAACCGAGAGGCTCGCAATGAGCGCCGAAGGTAACACACAACTAAAAGACTTACTTTCTTTGGCAAACGGCATTACCTACCTTATAATTCTATTACCAGCATTTTTTGATGCGCAAGTCGCTAGTAAATTATAATTTTGGAGACTGCAGAGCACATTTGGATGACTTTTATCTACAGAGGGACATGTTTTTGAGACATGATTGTATAGGTCAAACAACACAATGAGGAATTAAGCAGAGTAACAAGAGAATAAATAATTCAACTAACAATAAAGGGTGCGGGATGTTGTAATATGCAAAAGTGGACTGAAAAGTTCCTGCCACTTGTTTAGTTAGGAGCACTTTTTTACATTCCTTGGTTAAGGAGCCTACTCCCTGGATGCCATATTCTATATAATACTTATAAATGGCACTATAGTGTCAGGTCTGCCTGTAGTTCGGGAATACAAGGTCTATTCGTAAAAAACTCAATTTCACTCACGACCTGCTTATTTCCAACTCTCTCAATTGACTGGCTATCATTAAAATCTGGCTTACTCCTCCAGACACTGCATCCCCTGCGGGACTTTCATATGGTGGTTTTCACTTCAATCACACACCTCAACCTATGAATAAGCAAGTGGAGGTGTGGGTGTATTACTGTCTTCTCTCTGCACATTTAACTTCATTCCCTCAGTTCCCTCCCTCTAATTCTCATCTTTCGAAGTTCACACTATCAGCCTCTTCTCACCCATCTCTCTGAGAGTTGCTGTGATCTGTCGCCCGCTTGGACCAACCTCTTAATTTCTGGACCATTTTGCTGCCTCGCTTCCTCGCCTTTTCTCTTCCAACATAACTTCTCTTGTTCTTGGCAATTTCAACACAGCTGATCCCTCCCCGCTCTATCACACTTATCCCAGATCTCACACATCTATTCAACCTTTCCCTAAACACTGGCAAGTTCCCATCACCTTTAAAACACATCATAAATACACCCATTCTTAAGACACCCTGATCTGATCCAGCTTCTAACTACCTCACTATATCTACTTCCCCTGGTTTCTAAATTGCTTGAACATATCGTCTACAATCGCCTCTCCCAATTTATTTCCTTGCCCCCTCCAATCTGGCTTCTGGTCCCAACACTTTACAGAGACAGCACTCCTCTTATTCCCACAATCAGGTCTTTTCTCGTGCTGCCCTTATTCTTTGGAACTCCTTGGCTTGCTCCACTAGACTATCCTCCTACCTCAAATCCTTCAAAACTTCACTAAAACTCATTAAACAGAACTATTACCTTCAGCTTTAATATGCGCAATATATTGCATTTCATCTTTCTATACCTCACCCATACCCTCTAGACCCTCTAAGTTTGTGAGTTTTCATTCTTATTAGATGCTTTATAGAAATCACTTTGTATACTTGCTTTTAAACTCAATAATATGGACCTCTATTCTTTTGTAATTTGTTTAAATTGTTTTTGACCCTGTATAGTGCTACAGATTATATCGGCGCATTGCAAATAAAGGATAATAATAATACTAATAATAATGGGGGTTACTTCTATTGATCACCGGTCATTCTGGTGTAGTATTAAGATTAAGAAAACTAGAACCAAATAAAAAAAACACTTTAGACTTTTCAAAGGCTGATTTTTGTTTGTTGATGAAATACTTACCGTAAGTAGTTTTTGGGAGCACTCAAACAATAAGAACACCAAATTATTTGTGTAAAAAAAAAAGAAAACTAATCTTGTAAATACAAAAATCATGTCTTATAAAAGATCTCAAAAGATTTAGTAAAGTTCAAGAGATAAGTAGATGATCAAGAGGTCATGATTTGGTATTGGAGGGTAGAAGATTTAGGGTAATGTGTGGAAGGACTGCTCTATAGAAAGGGTATTAGATAAGTAGAAACTGTCCATCAAAAGTGGAAGGGACATATGTAATAAGGAATTCAGTCATGCCTGGATATACATAAGGCTACTCTAAAGGTGAGAATGAGCAAAATAATATGTGTATCTATTAGATTATTTTGTAGCAGCAGGCTATGGATGGAGGTGCCAACATAATTGAAAATGTCCATACAAACAAAGCTTAAAATACGTATTGGTGCTTAATTCCTTCTTTTTTTATAGAAAACAAAAACTTTCTATTCCACAAAGTCATGTAATATTTTTACGTACAACTTCTAAAATGTGTTAGCAGCATCTGCATATAGCCTAATCATCTGTACTTATCTACTTCACATGCAGGGCTGACAAGGAGAGCAAGCTAAAAATGGAGAAAGTGGCAGAAATTAAGAAACTGACAACACAGATGGTGAATATCAAAAGGTAAAGAAGGCGTTGCCATCCGTACCTCCTACAGACACATTGCATTTACAAATATGTGCCATTCAAATACAAATATGTCCCCACATTCTCCCACTACAAATCTCCTCTTCTTAACAGACACATCTCACTTATAAATATCTCCCCATCCTAAGTGCTCCTCCTCCAGGCAGATGTGGCCTACTCACCCACCACATACACAAAGACAATTGTATCCTGCAGACACCTTCCATTAATGTCAGGACCCCAGTGTGCCTCTTCTTCAGCCCACAGGCAACTCTTAGGGAACCTCCATGCACACTTGAACAGTAGGAGACTTTGACTGGATTGTGCAAGTATCGAGATTTACAATTGCTTGCACAATTCCAGTCAACGTTATTAAAGTTGTCTCCTACTGGTTCATGCATGGAGGTTCCTTAGGAGTTGCCCGTGGGCTAATGAAGAGGCACCCTGGGGTCCCTGACAACCATACTCCTTCCCCAAACAGGTAGCGCCTCCAACACAAGCCCCCATATATATTCATCCATTCTATAGACACCTTTCTCCCTATAACAGGTTTCCCTACAGTCATATGTCCTCATGCCACCTATTGATTCCTCCCCCGGGTAACACCCACACTATAACAACTCCTTCTTACAGATACCTTCTCCCTAACACCTTTTTACCCCACAGACAACATATTACTTGTTCCTACAGAATCCTCCTATTACAGAAACATATATGCACATGCCCATATATACTTTAAAGTAGACACATCCTGCCTATTAAAGGCACATACCCACATTCTACCTATAGACATCTACCCCGACAGACACCATTCAGCTAATTATTTTTGTTGTCAATAAAATATCTGTTAATTGATTATTTTCTGCCTCTTTCCCCCCAGTGATATCTCAAAGTGTGAAGAAATCCTGCGAGAGTATCTGATGTACAAAGACTTCTTGTTCAGACTGTCTCCCAAGACATGGAGAGACAAGAGTCTGCAGAAGAAGGCGGAGAGGAAGAAATCTGTCGTCACGTTTCCTGGAGAGATGGAGAAAAGAAGCTCTGAAGCCAAAGTATCCTCTACCCCAGGAAAGAGTGAGTGCCCACGAGAGGCAAAGAGTGAGTGCCCACGAGAGAGGCAAAGAGTGAGTGCCCACGAGAGAGGCTGAGAGTGAGTGCCCATGGAGAGGCTGAGAGTGAGTGCCCATGGAGAGGCTGAGAGTGAGTGCCCATGGAGAGGCTGAGAGTAAGTGCCCATGGAGAGGCTGAGAGTGAGTGCCCACAAGAAAGGCTGAGAGTGAGTGCCTGTGAGAGAGGCAGAGGGTAAGTGCCTATGAGAGAGGCAGAGGGTGAGTGCCTGTGAGAGAGGCAGAGGGTGAGTGCCTGTGAGAGAGGCAGAGGGTGAGTGCCTATGAGAGAGGCAGAGAGTGAGTGCCTGTGAGAGAGGCAGAGGGTTAGTGCCTATGAGAGAGGCAGAGGGTGAGTGCCTATGAGAGAGGCAGAGTGCCTATGAGAGAGGCAGAGAGTGAGTGCCTGTGAGAGAGGCAGAGGGTTAGTGCCTATGAGAGAGGCAGAGGGTGAGTGCCTATGAGAGAGGCAGAGGGTGAGTGCCTAGGAGAGAAGCAGAGGGTGAGTGCCTATGAGAGAGGCAGAGGGTGAGTGCCTATGAGAGAGGCAGAGGGTGAGTGCCTATGAGAGAGGCAGAGGGTGAGTGCCTGTGAGGGGTGGATTTGTCTACCAGAAAGCTTCTAGCACAATGTTTACTAATAAAAAAATTATTTCTGCTGGCTGCAGATTTGTTGTGTTTCCTTGGTAGCGAGAGCTTGATGTTGAAAAAGCTATAAATAATCATGTATTCTCTTATTATACCTGATTGTTCTTAAAACGCTTTAGACCCCCACCCTCCCCTTAATTACCTTATCAGGGACAAATGCTCAGCTGGAGACAGAGAGTGAGTACATGTGAGAGAGGCAGAGGGTGAGTGCCTGTGAGAAAGAAAGAGGGTGAGTGCCTATGAGAGAGGCAGAGGCTGAGTGCCTGTGAAAGAGGCAGAGGCTGAGTGCCTGTGAGAGAGGCAGAGGCTGAGTGCCTGTGAGAAAGGCAGAGTGCCTGTGAGAGAGGCAGAGGCTGAGTGCCTGTGAGAGAGGCAGAGGCTGAGTGCCTGTGATAAAGGCAGAGTGCCTGTGAGAGAGGCAGAGGCTGAGTGCCTGTGAGAGAGGCAGAGGGTGAGTGCCCGGGAGAGAGGCTAAGAGTGAGTATCCATGAGAGAGGCAGAGGATGGATGAGGTCATTTAAGGACCATAGAATACATAATGCACATCTGCATCAAATTCTCCTTGGGCTGTTGATCAGGAAAAAAAACAAAATAGTAAATTCTCCTGCACTATATTTAAATATAAAAGGTAACAAATTATTTTTTAAAAACACTTTGCACAATTTTAACAGTACATAGAGCAAATGAAGGCGAGGTCACTCACAGAAAAAAATAGTTGCTGTCACCATTTTATAAAGAAGATATAAAATGGCAGCTGACAGCTCAGCCATATTTCAATTTAATAAATTGTTAATATTTTAAATTATGTAGGAAATGCTGTGCAGCAACAAGTATATTATCCAACACTTGGATGAGGATAATCCCAATTTAACGTTTAAAACATGTTCTTTGAAAAGCACGAGAGAAGATATATAAGTATTCTAATTCCAATTTTTGGAAATGCTGTATTGCAGCACTGTTATAACCTTCGTCGACAAATGCTGAGTGTCATATGCAATCAGTCAGTCTAGAGGAAGTAACTCAGATGATGTTGTGACCTGGCACATGGTAATTAGAGTGAGATGTGCCCCCCCCCCCCCACCCCCGACTACAGACACCAATTAACACTGTGCAATGTGGGTTAATGCCCACTGATGGGGCCAGTTTTGTGCCGTTGCAAATGAAAAATGTCTTGCTGTCCCGCAGTGTATTGGACTGAATCTAACCCTAAGAAGAGACCAAACCCAAAATTCTAGGGTCATGTTATAAAGTTCAATACCCCATATTAGCCAAATACCTTGGATGGTTTTACGCTCACTAACCTCTCAGCCCCTTATGATAAATAGTTCTTTAAAAGAGCACACTATAAGTATGAGTCTCTTGTTATCCTTTAAGATTATATTGGATGTTAGGGTTTTTAATTTCCTTGTGTCACATTCAAATTGTAATGTAACTTTTTAGAGACAGAGGGTAAGTTGTCCGGATACGTAGCACAGTGGCGCGAGTCTACACGAGAGTCCCGTCGCCCGTCGAGACAGAGCACAAAGACTGTGATGTCTAAAAAGATGTGAGTAGAGATTTGTGAAAGATAGGGGTGTGGTGTGGCAGATTATCTGGAGTTAGATGTCATGTCTGTGCTGGGATAGTGGTCACCCACACATAGTACTCTGTAAATATCTTATATAATAAGGTTTCATTTTATTTAATAATGGATTAGCAATACAATCAGAATTTGAATTTAAAATAATTCAATGTAGATTTAAAAAAATATAGAGTTTCAGACTTCAGTAGATACACTTCTCTCCAGCAACTAAATCAAAAGGGGAGATGATTTCTGCCCAGGAGGCTATCCTGATAGGAGTCTTCTTCCTTGCACTGCAGACAAACCTAGACATGTTATCAATTCCTTTATTACCTCTCTCCCCTTTCTTCACCTACCCCCATTCTTCACTTCTCCTCATTTGAAGTTATTCTCACAGTTAAGCCCTCCGTCCATGGCCTGTATAACAGAAAGAAGGGCCTGCCTCTTTCATATATACAATGCTGAATTGGATACTAGGTCATATATTTATTTTTTAGAAGATTGTAAGAAAATACTATATTCTTTTGGGAGGGTGAATTTTCAAAGGTATAATTAAAAAATATATATATTACTGTTACACAATGGGTTTAGGCAAACAGATAACAGACAAAGGGATAAAACAATATTTACAAAAAGCACAATTATCATAAATTATACACTGTTATATAAAGATAGATTTTAATATTATATTTCTATATACTACACCAAAACGAGTCAGTATCTGATTCAAGATCATTTTCCTTTGTCCTCCTTTCACTTTGACAGGACTGGAGTTCTTCTCTGGAGTTCCTCAGCACCTCTGCTTCAATTCTTTCTTTCCTTGTCTACGACTGAGACGCCTAGATTTTACATGTATTTTTTATGATAAATTTGGGTTATTCCCACCCCTTTAAATCAATCAGATCTGCTGACAAATTGGCCATATGCTGACTAACTTGTAATCCTAATATAATTTATTTAAGAACTCATGGTCAGCTTAAGGGAACAGATGCTAAAACAATAGATCGTGCTTGGTCATCTACCCTAACTTCCTTCTAAAATCTAACACCTTTGCTAATCAATATCTTATTTGACCAGCAGTTTCCTGTTAAACTATTTCATATATATATTATATATAATTGAAGCGTGAAGCAGCTGTGTATGTCCAGTAATCTAGTAATGTAGTAATTATTAATATATATATAATAGAGAGAGAGAGAGGGAGAGAGAGAGAGAGAGAGAGATTAATAATGAGTATTGCAGTATATTGTGATACCTTTTGTATTGGACAAACCTCTTGAAAGCATGTCAATATAAAAAAGGCATCTGCTCAATATAAAAGGTATCACAATATACTGCAATAATCATTATAAATCAATATATATGAATTCATAATATATATATATATATATATATATATATATATATATATATATATATATATATATATATAACCATTCTATAGAAGTGGAAATGTATAAAATAACATGTATATTTATAAAGTAAACGTATTAAGGTCATAATGTTTACAACTGTTAAACCATTACTAATAAAGATTTATACAATTAGACTTATTTTTATGAAATGCATAAAGTCATAGTGCTTGAAGATTACCACTCTATAAGCCATATTTTACAAGATTAATGAACACCTTGGTATTTTTCTTCTATTATTATTATTACCAGTAATTACTCTTTATTTGTAAAGCGCCAGCATATTCCTTAGCTCTATTTATAAAGTACAGGAATAAAGTACAGGGGTATCATTAGCAAATTACAAAAGTATAAACAAGTTATAAGGTACGTAGAAATACAAGTACAGGTACAATGTAATACAAATACTATACAAATGGGTCAGCAGACACTTGGTGCAACAGAGATGAGGTCCCTACTCTGAAGAGCTTATAATCTATAAAGCATATTCAATAACTTATAACTTCACTCATTTGGGTAGAAATTCCAGGAGATGTCACCTCTGACACGTGACACGTCATTCTGTTACTCTCAGAGGCAATTCTAGACATTTTTGGTTTGTAATCGTCCCTAACCTATAAATTCTATTCCTAGGAGTAATGCGGCTTTCACAGTGGAAGAAAAAGACAGCTCCGACACTTTGGTGCTTTCGGACAGCGAAGAGGTCAGTTGGAAAACTCTCACAGAATAGATTGTCTGATCTTACTTGCTATGAAGCTGCAGACTATGAGCCCGATTCAATTCCAAGCCTGCATCTCCCAGTATACAGGCCGTATGTCTGCGGGCGTGCTACAGGCTTGAACTCTTCTACATTTCCAGTGCTATTCAATTGAACAAGCCCGCAAGTTATGGAACGAAAGCCGAAAGCATAAACCATGCACTCGTACGTAGCAGTTCAGGGCGGGAACATGATCAATTAAGCAAGGCTGCAACCACCCATTTCGAACCAGCCGATAGTAAATGAGACCGCCATCATTACATCAGTAAAACATGGAGGTTATATGTCAATCAGTTAGTGTTTGCAAGTCCGATATGCGATCGGACTCACCAACCCTGAAAATAGAAACTAATTAAAATGGATGCCAATACGGTTCTAGTCCATGTGGGTGTCCTGATATGTATTCACTCATTGATTCCCGGGATTGATATAACCCCGAAATTACACATAAAAAAAAATATTTTTTATTGACGATTTGCAAGCTTGAGACTGTTGTGCAATTAATTCTAATGTCTGTCATCGCTTTCCCCGTCATTTACAGTGCAGTATTGAGATTTTATTTGCATTTACAGTGCTGCGGCCAGGGGTTAAACCCCCTTGCGGGTCCTCTCTAGCACTCGTAGGATTTTCTCCTACATTTGCCGTTTACGGGTGTGAAAACATTTGCAGGCTTGGGGAATTGTAGCAATTGAAAAGATCAAAGGCATCGGGAGTCTGTAAGTTCCAGGTTTAGCATCCGCAATGTTTTCAAAGCCATAACCCATAAACCGCTTGGAGCCCGCAAAAAGACGCCAATTGAATAGCAAATTAACTTACGAGCTCACTTACGGGCTCCAGTAACTTACAATTGCTAAACTGAATGGGGCTCTACATAACAGGGGATTTCAGTACAAAACTCTCCAAATTCTAACAGGCGTGTCACTTCTCAGTCCTACCACCAAGTGTTTACAAACCCATCTTACCATGGCCATTAACGGCGGGGGGTGGGGGTGACCCAGTGCTGGCAGCCATTTATATAATTATTTATTGCACATGTTGGGATGGAGATGCCTGGAGCCAGAGCTCCCTAGCTGACACTGCACACAGGGCTTATGGCCTTTCAGGAAGCCCTATGAACAAGTTCTATTTATAACACGTATTTATTTAATAAAAATGGAATAAAATTACTAATAGTTCTCCAAGGGAGCAGGAGTAAAATTATCCAAGATGTCATAAAGGACCTTAAATAAATAATCAAAGAGCTGCAGGCTTCTCTTGGCTCGGCTAAGGTCAGTGTTCATTATACCACAATCAGAGATAGACTGTGCAAAAAGGGTTTCATAGAAGAACAGAAGGATGGAAACCACAAACCTGGTTGATATCCAATTTGGGAGAATGTTCCATGGACAGATGAGTCCAAAGTGGAACTTTTTGAACGACACGGGTTCCATTGTTGATATTGTAAATCAAACACAGCATTCCACAGTAAGAACATTATACCTCAAACATGTGGGTGGTAGTGTGATGGTGTGGAAACATTTTGATGCCTCAGGTCCTGGACGACCTCTCATAAGACATAAATCACAAATTCTGCTCTGTGTCATGAGATGGAGACGAAATGTAGTTGGGTTATGCAGAAGGACAATGATCCAAAACACAAAAGTCCACATGAAAAGAGCTGAAAATAAGCAAAATTAAAGTGTTGGTCCAGACCTAAACCCAACAGAGATGCTGCACCTCAAGCAAGCCGTCCATGCACAAAAACCTACCAGCGTTTCTGGATTCAAGATTTTTTTCTGAGGAAATGCTACTAAATGTCCTCCACTGTGATGTGAAAGACTGATACAAAAGTGTAGGAAGCTTTTGGTTGCAGTGATTGCAGCTACGACGGCACAACCAGTCATTAAGTGTAAGGGGGCAATTACTTTTTCACACAGAAGATATGGGTGCACTAAACAAATAAAACACATTCTAAATATTTGTTCATTTAGGTTCCCTTTTTCTAATATTTTAGGTTATGTCTAAAAATCTGAAAATGTTCAGTGACGCAAATATGCAATAACCGAGAAAACCAGGATGGGGGTAACACTGTAATTGCCCAGTGGTGGCAGGAATAATATCTACTGACCTCTCTCTCCCTCTTTCTAGGAGCCAGAGCTGTACTTCACTGACCCACAGCAGCTGCTGGATATCTTTGCAGAGCTGGAGGAGCAGAACCTCTCACTTATCCAAAATTCTCAGGAGACAGAGGAGGCAATGGAGGAGATGAGACAAAGCATCACCAACACCAAGGCCAAAATGTAAGAGGGCTCTCTCCAGCAGCGGAGGGGTTAAAACAGAGAGGGTACCCATGATTATTTGTAGGGATGTTACAGGATACTTTATTACCAACTCTGGAATATTTATTATCTGGTACCTGGAGCCAGATGTAATTTCTATGCTGGGATAGTGGTCACTCACACATAGTGCTCAAAATCATATTAAATACATATAATCTGCACACAACTTATATCCTTAAAGGACCACTGTATAGCTAATACACTAAGGTTTCATGTCATATTTAATAATGGATTTGCAATAAAATTAGTATTTGAAGAAAAAAATAAATTTTAATAAGATTTAAATATATTTATTTGAATGTTAGAATTTCAGACTCCAGTTCCTCTCTAACAATGATCAGATGATTAGAAGGTTGGAGTATTTCTGCCTGGGAGGCAGTCCTTATATGAGTCTTTATCTGCCTTCTTCCTTGCAGTGCTCACTGCGGACAAACCTGAGCATGTTATAAATAAAATTAGGACCCTCCCTGGGCAGATGCTCTACCATTTTTGTTTCTGCTTCTCTCAGCATCCGGGAATATAGAAGAGCATTTCGTTTACTGCACATAATGATTATTCTTCATAAAACATCATATTGTACATTTTAAGTATATAATCGGACCCCCATATTGTTCAGAATGGTGAACAATATTATAGTCAATTGCAGCTACATTATTATCTGAATGTTCTTAAAACTTTACATTTAAATTTGTATTTTTTTAGCTGCCATTCAAACGTTATGACCCACCTACCAAGCCTGCACTGTTTCTATTCCTACAGTGTAATTATTGATAATTTCTTGCAAGGGTCTGTGTGTGCCCAGATACATTAACTGGACACTGTAGTTCAAGAAAAAATACACTTGATTGTGAAGTATGTAATAGACTACATTACCAGCTGTGTAAGACATGGACATAAAAAAAAAAGAGAGTTTTGGAAGATTGTTTATGAATATAGAAATCCATCTTGTGTTTGTTACATCACTTCCTCTGAACTGGGTGTGTTTATGTCTCTATCAGTTGAAAGAAGAGTTGAAGAGGGAATGGGGAGAGGTCAGTAATATTTGTTAGATAATTAGATCAGATTGCAATTGATACCACACCACTTCCCCCTCATAAGCCCAGATTCAGGATATTTGGATCTATAGATGCAACCACAGCTCTCTACAAATGTAAACTCCTCTTTCACACATACTTCCACCAAAGTATCATGGTAAATCTCCAAGGTCTAGCAGAGGTATCCCAATTTGTTTCTACTTAAAACTGGCTTTATGACTTTTTCAATGCGTAATTATACTTTTATTGAGATCTATATATTTTTCTTTGTACTGTGGTCCTTTAACTGAAACACTTTTAGATATTAGCAATAATTACGCTTTAGAAATAGATAATAGAACACGAGTGCATGAGAGATTGATTGCTGATTGGTGAGTGAATCAGAAAAGCTGATTGAAATTAGAAATGTTAATGCAAGTTTACTGCAAGAAAATGCATTTTTTTTAAATAACATTCAACTGATAAAGTACTTGTTATTGCCTAGAATTTTAAATTGTACCGTAATTAAAACCTCCAATATTTCACTTCATAGGGTCACTGTAATACTCTAACAAGAGGAGCTAATTGTTTTAATTAATCATCAACAAAATTCATATTCAGTGATTTAAAAGAACAAACATATTTTTATCAACGTCCTGTGGTCCTGTTGATCTCCACCTGCATAATGTCATCTAAATGGCGTTGAGAACAATCTGATTAGATAAAGGACAACTAGAGTCTAGATAACCATTCATAGACTGGCTTGCCAAAATAAACCACTTTAACATAGCAAGTTTCTAGCTAATGAATACCATTGTATTGACATAGAATGGAGCCTGAAAATGTAAAACTTCCTGCCAGTGAGAGTCTCTTGACCTTATAGTAGCTGGAGACCAGCAACTGTTGAAACTGAAGTAAGTTTAATATTCATTATTGCTCTTTTAAATAAGTGAATATGAATTTTAATTCCTAATTAAAACATCTACACTCCTGTCATTAGGACATTACATTACAGTGGTTCTTTAAGGCTGTATCCACATTATTTGATCAATAGTAAAAGTACCCAGTGTACATCTTGGAACATGTCTGATAAATATATCCAAATACAGTATATCTAAGAGAACGCATATTTCATTATGTAATATTGAGATTAAACCAGTTGCTATTGAAGGGATCCAATTGGACTAATAATTTCTTATCAAAGCACCCTGATCATCTTGAGGAGTCTGGCATATCTCTGTCTGATGAAGTCACTTGTGTTTTTTACTTTTGGGTCAGGGAGAAGGAGTCTCAAGAACTTAAAGAGAACATTGAGAAGCTGAAGGTGGCACTGGTCAAAGAAGAAAAGAAAAAAGAGGATCTTGAGCTCAAGTCCCGAGTTTTTTCTTTTGGCCAACACAAAGCTGATGACCAGGTAGGTTTGAAGTAGATCGTTCTGAACTACAAATGCTGGTTATGTATGGAGAAGACAGACACATTCAAGGTTCGGTTCCATCTTTAGGACTTCTGTAGTCCTATATTCCAAATATAGTTGGAAATAGGCTTTTGGTCTACATTTATACAGAAATTGGATCTTTCCTTTTATGAGTATTGCACATAGCTCTGAGCACTGTAAGCGCACCTGAAGGCTGCCCCACAGCACCACCTAGTGTCAGGAATGTGCTACCGTGTTGGTGTATCGCAGAATCATTAGGCACAGTGCTTGCAATGCAGACAGTAAAAATAAAGAAATGATGGTTGAACCCTAACACTGAAGTCTAACCCTAACCCCTAAACCCTAACACCTCTCACCTACAGCAATCAACTCTAGCCCCTAAACCCTAACACCTCTCCCCCACATCAATTAACTCTAACCCCTAAACCCTAACACCTCTCGCCTACATCAATCAACTCTAATCCCTAAATCCGAACAGCACTCCCCCACAGCAATCAACTCTAACCCCTAAATCCTAACACCTCTCGCCTACAACAATCAACTCTAACCATAAACCCTAACACCTCTCGCCTTCAGCAATCAACTCTAAACCCTAACAGCACTCCCCTACAGCAATCAACTCTAATCCCTAAATCCTAACAGCACTCCCCTACAGCAACCAACTCTAACCCCTAAATCCTAACACCTCTCCCCTACAGCAATCAACTCTAAACCCTAACACCTCTCGCCTACAACTATCAACTCTAACCCTAAACCCTAACACCTCTCGCCTTCAGCAATCAACTCTAAACCCTAACAGCACTCCCCTACAGCAATCAACTCTAATCCCTAAATCCTAACAGCACTCCCCTACAGCAATCAACTCTAACCCCTAAATCCAAACACCTCTCCCCTACAGCAATCAACTCTAATCCCTAAACCCTAACAGCACTCCCCTACAGCAACCAACGCTAACCCCTAAATACTAACACCTCTCCCCTACAACAATCAACTCTAATCCCTAAATCCTAACAGCACTCCCCTATAGCAACCAACTCTAACCCCTAAATCCAAACACCTCTCCCCTTCAGCAATCAACTTTAATCCCTAAACCCTAACAGCACTCCCCTACAACAACCAACTCTAACAGCTAAATCCTAACAGCACTCTCCTACAGCAACCAACTCTAACCCCTAAATACTAACACCTCTCGCCTACAGCAATGAACTCTAACCCCTAAATCCAAACACCTCTCCCCTACAACAATCAACTCTAATCCCTAAATCCTAACAGCACTCCCCTACAGCAACCAACTCTAACCCCTAAATCCTAACACCTCTCGCCTACAGCAATGAACTCTAACCCCTAAATCCAAACACCTCTTCCCTACAGCAATCAACTCTAACCCCTAAATCCTAACAGCACTCCCCTACAGCAACCAACTCTAACCCCTAAATACTAACACCTCTCCCCTACAACAATCAACTCTAATCCCTAAATCCTAACAGCACTCCCCTACAGCAACCAACTCTAACACCTAAATCCTAACACCTCTCGCCTACAGCAATGAACTCTAACCCCTAAATACTAACACCTCTCCCCTACAACAATCAACTCTAATCCCTAAATCCTAACAGCACTCCCCTACAGCAACCAACTCTAACACCTAAATCCTAACACCTCTCGCCTACAGCAATGAACTCTAACCCCTAAATCCAAACACCTCTCCCCTACAGCAATCAACTCTAATCCCTAAATCCTAACAGCACTCCCCTACAGCAACCAACTCTAACCCCTAAATCCTAACACCTCTCGCCTATAGCAATCAACTCTAACTCCAAATCCCTAACACCTCTCGCCTAAAGCAATCAACTCTAACCCTAAATCCTAACACCTCTCGCCTACAGCAATCAACTCTAGCCCCTAAATCCTAACACCTCTCGCCTACAGCAATCAACTCTAACCCCTAAACCCTAACACCTCTCGCCTTCAGCAATCAACTCTAAACCCTAACAGCACTCCCCTACAGCAATCAACTCTAATCCCTAAATCCTAACAGCACTCCCTTACAGCAACCAACTCTAACCCCTAAATCCAAACACCTCTCCCCTACAGCAATCAACTCTAACCCCTAAATCCAAACACCTCTCCCCTACAGCAATCAACTCTAATCCCTAAACCCTAACAGCACTCCCCTACAGCAACCAACTCTAACCCCTAAATCCTAACAGCACTCCCCTACAGCAACCAACTCTAACCCCTAAATACTAACACCTCTCCCCTACAACAATCAACTCTAATCCCTAAATCCTAACAGCACTCCCCTATAGCAACCAACTCTAACCCCTAAATCCAAACACCTCTCCCCTTCAGCAATCAACTCTAATCCCTAAACCCTAACAGCACTCCCCTACAGCAACCAACTCTAACCCCTAAATCCTAGCACTCCCTTACAGCAACCAACTCTAACCCCTAAATCCAAACACCTCTCCCCTACAGCAATTTAACTCTAATCCCTAAACCCTAACAGCACTCCCCTACAGCAATCAACTCTAATCCCTAAATCCTAAGAGCACTCCCCTACAGCAACCAACTCTAACCCCTAAATCCTAACACCTCTCCCCTACAACAATCAACTCTAATCCCTAAATCCTAACAGCACTCCCCTACAGCAACCAACTCTAACCCCTAAATCCTAACACCTCTCACCTACAGCAATCAACTCTAACCCCTAAATCCAAACACCTCTCCCCTACAGCAATCAACTCTAATCCCTAAATCCTAACAGCACTCCCCTACAGCAACCAACTCTAACCCCTAAATCCTAACACCTCTCGCCTAAAGCAATCAACTCTAACCCTAAATCCTAACACCTCTCGCCTACAGCAATCAACTCTAGCCCCTAAATCCTAACACCTCTCGCCTACAGCAATCAACTCTAACCCCTAAACCCTAACACCTCTCGCCTTCAGCAATCAACTCTAAACCCTAACAGCACTCCCCTACAGCAATCAACTCTAATCCCTAAATCCTAACAGCACTCCCTTACAGCAACCAACTCTAACCCCTAAATCCAAACACCTCTCCCCTACAGCAATCAACTCTAACCCCTAAATCCAAACACCTCTCCCCTACAGCAATCAACTCTAATCCCTAAACCCTAACAGCACTCCCCTACAGCAACCAACTCTAACCCCTAAATCCTAACAGCACTCCCCTACAGCAACCAACTCTAACCCCTAAATACTAACACCTCTCCCCTACAACAATCAACTCTAATCCCTAAATCCTAACAGCACTCCCCTATAGCAACCAACTCTAACCCCTAAATCCAAACACCTCTCCCCTTCAGCAATCAACTCTAATCCCTAAACCCTAACAGCACTCCCCTACAGCAACCAACTCTAACCCCTAAATCCTAGCACTCCCTTACAGCAACCAACTCTAACCCCTAAATCCAAACACCTCTCCCCTACAGCAATTTAACTCTAATCCCTAAACCCTAACAGCACTCCCCTACAGCAATCAACTCTAATCCCTAAATCCTAAGAGCACTCCCCTACAGCAACCAACTCTAACCCCTAAATCCTAACACCTCTCCCCTACAACAATCAACTCTAATCCCTAAATCCTAACAGCACTCCCCTACAGCAACCAACTCTAACCCCTAAATCCTAACACCTCTCACCTACAGCAATCAACTCTAACCCCTAAATCCAAACACCTCTCCCCTACAGCAATCAACTCTAATCCCTAAATCCTAACAGCACTCCCCTACAGCAACCAACTCTAACCCCTAAATCCTAACACCTCTCGCCTATAGCAATCAACTCTAACTCTAAATCCCTAACACCTCTCGCCTAAAGCAATCAACTCTAACCCTAAATCCTAACACCTCTCGCCTACAGCAATCAACTCTAGCCCCTAAATCCTAACACCTTTCGCCTACAGCAATCAACTCTAACTCCTAATCCCTAACACCTCTCGCCTAAAGCAATCAACTCTAACCCTAAATCCTAACACCACTCCCCTACAGCAATAAACTCTAACCCCTAAATCCTAACACCACGCCCCTACAGCATTCAATTTAAAAACTGCAGTGTAGTACCGCATTGATGTAGAGGATATTGTACAAAAGGGATCGGCATCAACTGTAAGAGGTAGAAGTGAAGGAGAGGTGGCTACGGAAATGTTAATAGACCACAGCACAGCTGCAAAGTGTATTATAGATAATCCTGACCTCACCATAGTTTCTCTTAATTTGTTATAGGAAACAATGTTGCAATCACTAAGTAAGAAGGTGGAAGAGATTTACTTGACATGTGTCGGTGAGAATCAAACAAACATGGATACCCTGCAGATGTTGGCTATTATTGAACACCAGTTGGAGAAATTGCTGGACAATATTGACATGATCCCACAAGACAAGATAGAAGTAGCTGAGAAAACCAAGGAGAAGGAGCGCAGATTGAAGTAGGTCTATACAAAAGTAGATCTAATGTTGGGACTAGCTGTAAGATATTGGTGTTGGCTATCTTTTTTTTTTTTTTTTATATGTTTATTATTTTCAAAAAAGGAAATCTTATGAGGGTCAGATTGTCAGAATATTACCGTGAGTGAGTACAACATATTTGAAATACTGAATGTCAGACTTTCTTGTTAGTTCACAAGTGGTTCAATCTGGCATGATAATAGCACTTGGACTGGGACAATCCTTATATACACTGTGTACCTCACCTAGGGTCTCATTCAATTCGGGGCCGTTACTTGCAAGTAAATTCCCAATTTGCTACTTTTGAGATGCATGCTTGAGTAGCTCTACTTTTACTTACTTATTCAATTGGCTGGGCCCGCAAATTAGATCTCCTTCTTGATAAGGATTTATGGATTTACGGGCTTGAACATGATTGCGTCCGAAGCAGCCAGTCGCAATGGAGCCCATCATCGATTCAGGCTCCATATGCGATCAGACCTGCATGATGCAGGGGTATCCCATGATGGTGCATCCCATGATGCAGGGGTCCCAATAGGGACCCCCGCAGGGTCCCCACATCAGCCCCTTTCAGCGGGGGTCCTGATTGAGACCCCTGCTGCATTTAAAAGTTTCAAATTCCCTGCCGTGGGTCCTTAAAGGGCCCGTCGCACACTAATGCTTAACCCTATGCCACGGTGGGTACAGTAAGTACCCCCGCTGCAACTAACATTAACCTCCCCATGCTACACAGTCCGCACCGGGACCTCCGCATCATGGGGTTAATCTGGGGACGGGACCCCTTCATCATGGGGTTAATGTGGGGACCCTGTGGGGGCCCTGATCGAGACCCCCGCCTTATGGGGGTTTGATTTCGGAGCAGTGGGGAGGATACGCGAGGGCTTTACTAGCCCTTTCTTGACCTCTTTGGTACCAGTAAGCTCTGGTATGCTTTGGGACATTTACGGGCTTGACGGGAGGGAGAACTGGAGCAATTTAATAGCAAAGTTGCAATTTTAGTGCTCAGGACTCTTGCGGCCGTGAAAGATCAAAGGCTTTGAGGGAAGCAATTTGCGATTTGAGGAATCGCAATGGACAATAGTGTGCAGCAAGTAACGCGATTGGGGCCCGCAAGTAGGAGGCAATTGAATAGCTAAGTAACTTGCTATCTCCACTTGCGGGCCTGGATCTTAAAAAAGTAGCAAATGAATGAGGCCCCTAGTGAGGAGACTGGAAAAGGTCAGTTTATATCCCAATCCCTAAAAATGAAGTTCCAAATAGTGCTCCAATTATCAAACCATTTAACTAATTTCACATATTTAAAATCTGTCCAACAATATGTGGACCGGGAACTACCAGATGTGCAAGACGGGTTCCGCAGAGGAAGAGGCACAAGAGATCAAATTGCCAATGTCCAATGGATAATAGAGAAAGCAAGAGTGTGCCAGAAAAACATTTACTTCTGCTTTATAGATTATTCTGTAGTCTTTGACTGTGTGGACCATAACAAAATGTGGCATGTTCTTAAAGAGATGGGAGCACCAGATCATCTCATCTGCCTCCTGAGGAATCTGTATGTGGACCAAGAAGCCACGGTCAGAACCGAACATGGAACAACAGAATGGTTTAAGATCGGGAAAGGAGTGCAACAAGGCTGTATATTGCAACCTTATTTATTCAACTTATATGCAGAGTACAGCATGCGTAAGGTCGGGCTGGATGAATCAAAGACAGAATCAATATTGCTGGAAGAAATATCAACAACTTAAAATACGCAGATGATACTGCTCTGATGGCTGAAAGTGAGGAGGAACTAAAGGACTTATTGATGAGGATGAAAGAAGAGAGTGCAAAAGCTGGCCTGCCGCTCAATGTTAAAAAAATTATTTATTTATTTAAGAATTTATTTTCCTGGGATCCAAGATCTCTTAAGATGGTGACTGCAGTTAGGGAATTAGGACATTTTGCTTCTGGGGAGGAAAGCTATGGCAAGTCTGGACAAGCTAGTAAAAAGTAAAGATATATCACTATCAACAAAGGTCTGCATAGTTATTATTATTATCGTTTATTTGTAACGAGCCAACATATTCCGTAGCGCTATACATAACTTAAGTTACAGGCAATGACAAGTTAAAGATTCATACATTGCAAAGAGTGGATGGCCCTGTCTTTGAGCTTGTAATCCGGTGTCCATAGCGCTTTCCCTAAAGCACTGCGCAGGATTGAAACTCGCAGACTTACAATCTAAAGAACTATGGTATTCCCAGTAGTAATATACGGATGTGAGAGCGGGACCATAAAGAAGGCTAAGCGCCATGGAATTGAAGGACTTCGAATTGTGGTGTTGGAGAAGACTACTTAGAGTCTCCTGGACTGCAAGATGATCCAGTCAGTCAATACTACAGGAAATTATGCCAAACTGTTCACCGGAAGGCTTGGTCGTGATACTAAAGATCAAATATCATGAGAAGACAGGATTCACTAGAGAAGACTCTGATGCTGGGAAAGATTGAAGGCCCAGGAAGAAGGAGACGATGGAGGTGGAGATGGATAGATGAGGTCATTGAAGCAGTGTGCATGAGTTTGAGGGAGCTCTGAGGGCCAGTGGCTGACAGATGTACCTGGCGTGCTGTGGTTCATAGCGTCATAGAGAGTTGACTGAACGACAACAAAATAGATTCTTAAAATGGACAACCTAGATGGCCTTTTGGTTCTAATGTTTCTATCAGCCTAAAAACTTAAAGTCCTATATTAAAATATACTGTTTTAAAGATAGAATAAATGTTTTTAGAATGTAAAAAAACTTTACCAGTAGAGCAGAGTTAAATGGAAGTACAGCTAGCAGGGCGCCAATTAAGGAAAGACGGTAAAGGAATGGATACTGCCATTAAATACAAATTGTATATAACAACCTTTGTAATTTAGTAAAATCTTTACATACTTGTGTAAAAAAAGCACGACAGCAGCAGCCATGCTAGACACAAATGTGCCATCTAATTAGTCTGTAGCTTGGATGTTAGGGTTATATTGCCTTAGTCTGCCAATGCATTCTATTGTAGAGGATGTTTAACATAAGTGAATACAGATTGTATATGTATCCACTGTATTGTAAATATGGGAGTTCTGTCTTTATCACTAGATTTAATAATTAAGATGATAATCTATTTTGTATCTCAAAGGGGATTTGTTGTACATCTGTTAAAGTAATTATCGGAAGCAACGTTTAAGTTATTATTTATTTATCGGGTGCATTATCACGGCATGTAGATATGCAAATGATCCCGTTTAAAGAGACGCGCATAGCTTTTTTTTACAGGTGTCACCATTATTCTTTCCTATTTTGTTAGACTGAGAGAAGAGAAGATCAAGCAGCAGAAGCTGCACCAAGAAGAGCGACTGCGCAAGGCCCTGGAGCGAGCTCAGGCTGATCCCAAGAAATCGGTGAGTGTCAACAACAAGTAACGAGACTTTGAACTCATGGATACTGATTTGCACCATCATGTAGATCAGACATTAATCAATTGGAGAAACTGTTAAAACATTTTCATTTGATACTTTTCACTATTTTCTACTGGTTTAAAGCAGGGGTTGTCAACCTTTTAATACCTACCACCCACTTTTCATGGTGACACATCAAATGTTATCCTGTCATTTTTGACAGGCAAGTTACTAGTAATATATATAAAGCTCCAATAGATACATCACACAATTGCAAGAATTTAGTTAATGTAGTATACAGATTTTAAAAAGACTAAAAACATGTACAAAAAAAAGCAAAATTGCTCAACAAGGGCAAAACTATCATGACAGCCATTTCGCTGCATTGGCAGCTTTGTCAAAGGCTGCAGTGAAACAGAGCATGGGCAGATTGCAGGTTTAAATGCCCAGTCTGATTAGATCATTAAGGATGGGTACCATTATATATCATTACCAATTTTCACTTGTTTTTCTCAGACTGGCAGGAAGCTCATGTGTCGCTCAGAGCCCCCAGCCTTAAAACCCAAGGTGAACAAGGACCAGGACAAAATCGATAAGGAGAAGGAGGAAGCCTTCATATTCTTTGGTTAAGCTGGTTAGAGTTGTACAGTGTGAAGCACACACTGGACGGCACACCAACCATTGGAACCAACCACTGGACGCTCTCCTGGTCTGGCAGATCATGGACAGATCGCCAGCACTCTATTAGTGGTCATGTTTGGGTTTAATAAGCCCACCCATTGTACACTTCATTACAGGTGCTACTATAGTAATATAATACACTGCTGTAATTTACCGCTGTGCAGATATTTATTTCCGTGTTCAGTTCCCATTCCCTGTGTGTCATGGATGACTTATAAATTTGTTTTTAAACAGATACCAAACTCTCGTCTTAAGTATCTAAAACAGATTTACTTACAATGTACTATTTTTTCTTTTTCACTGACGGATCAATAATGTAAAAAAGAAGGTACATAGTGAAGTTGATCCTGGAGAGCTGCACACAGGCCTGGGTTAAATAATTATTTTGCTGAGCACAGCTGTCTTGGGCCCTCATTCAATTGCGATTTGGCAATTGAATAGGGCCCTAAATAAGCACATAACATATTTTTTTTTAAGAAGTTTTTAGTTAGTGAAAACTTTGCTTTTGGATAGATGCTTACTAACTATAAACTTTTTAAAAAAATATATGTTATGTGCTTATTTAGGGCCCTATTCAATTGGCCAAAGTGCAATTGAATGAGGGCCTTGGTGTGTATGGCCAAGGCAGGGATTGTGTCGCCTGTGCATAGTAGGGAAATCCTGAAATTCTGGCTCTCCAGAAGCAAGAAGATGGACAACCAGCACAAACACACAACTAGGTGGACAATCAGCACATACACAAGGCTAGGAGGACAACCAGAACTGATATATGGTCACAAAGCTAGGGGTACACACTGCACAAACACACAAATGGGGTGACCCACTGCACAGACACATGGGCAACTACCACGGGAATACTGACGCAGACAGTAAGACAATCAGCACAGACACAAACAACCAGGAACACAACCAACAAGAACACACAGCTATGAGGATAACCAGCACAGACACAGACAAATAGCCAGGCGGACAACCAACACTGACACACAACAAGGAGGACAACCAGAATAGATACACACAGCCAGACTGACACACAGCTAGGGGGACAACCAACACTGTCACACGGACACTGAGCTAGGAGGACAACCTAAACAGCCAGTGGGACAACCAGCATGGACACCTTGATAGGCACAGCCAGGGAGACACAGGTGACAGACACCTTTCCATTGACACATAATGAGTTCCCCCTGACCAGTCACAGCCAGAGAGTCCAATTTGAAGCATTTAATAGAGGTCAGTGGAGGCTTCTCTATCATGTGAGTGTTTGTTCCTGTGGTCACTCACCTGATTTCTTGACGTCGTGGTCACTGAACCATCTGTTGTGTCTCACATTACTAGTTTGTTCCAACCGGCAGCGCAAGACCCGAACCAAAGACCATGAAACCAAAAATATGTCTTTATTCAGCTGGCCCTAAACATGAAATATCAGATCCATCTCTAAGGGTGTAATCATGGTAGGACCCAAGTGGGTTGAGACCTAGTGATGCTGGAGCTATGGCTACTAAAGACTTCTATCTCCAGCCAGGATGACCACCGACCCAGGGTAATCGTGCAGTCCATTGGAAGGACATAGTTTGGTAAGTGACTGTTTGAGCAGAGGAAAGTTTTGATGGGGGAAAAAAGGACACAGGATCCACTGACTGCAGCTCCCTCCAGGACAGATATCACTGACATATACACAGTGATTACCACTTATTAAGACATGTAGATGTCATGGACAGATACACCTCACAATCTGCAGAGTCAGGAATATTTAATTTCACATTTCATCATCAAGCTGTGTTTAATACCTCATGTCCACCACAGGGGGGCTCAGTGTGCACAAAGTTCTGCTTTACAGTTATAGAAAACTGAGATACAGGGACTGAGGGAGTCTGTACAGAAACATACAGAGACTGGGGGAGTTAGGGGGTCTGTACAGAAACATACCAAGACTGGGGGAATTAGGAGGTCTGTACAGAAACATACAGGGACTGGGGGAATTAGGAGGTCTGTACAGAAACATACAAAGACTGGGGGAGTTAGGGGGTCTGTACAGAAACATACAGAGACTGGGGGAGTTAGGGGGTCTGTACAGAAACATACAAAGACTGGGGGAGTTAGGAGGTCTGTACAGAAACATACAAAGACTGGGGGAGTTAGGGGGTCTGTACAGAAACATACAAAGACTGGGGGAGTTAGGGGGTCTGTACAGAAACATACAGAGACTGGGGGAGTTAGGGTGTCTGTACAGAATCCTACAGAGACTGGGGGAGTTAGGGGGTCTGTACAGAAACATACAGAGACTGGGGGAGTTAGGGGGTCTGTACAGAAACATACAGAGACTGGGGGAGTTAGGGGGTCTGTACAGAAACATACAAAGACTGGGGGAATTAGGAGGTCTGTACAGAAACATACAGGGACTGGGGGAATTAGGAGGTCTGTACAGAAACATACAAAGACTGGGGGAGTTAGGGGGTCTGTACAGAAACATACAGAGACTGGGGGAGTTAGGGGGTCTGTACAGAAACATACAAAGACTGGGGGAGTTAGGAGGTCTGTACAGAAACATACAAAGACTGGGGGAGTTAGGGGGTCTGTACAGAAACATACAGAGACTGGGGGAGTTAGGGGGTCTGTACAGAAACATACAAAGACTGGGGGAGTTAGGGGGTCTGTACAGAAACATACAGAGACTGGGGGAGTTAGGGGGTCTGTACAGAAACATACAGAGACTGGGGGAGTTAGGGGGTCTGTACAGAAACATACAAAGACTGGGGGAATTAGGAGGTCTGTACAGAAACATACAGGGACTGGGGGAATTAGGAGGTCTGTACAGAAACATACAAAGACTGGGGGAGTTAGGGGGTCTGTACAGAAACATACAGAGACTGGGGGAGTTAGGGGGTCTGTACAGAAACATACAAAGACTGGGGGAGTTAGGAGGTCTGTACAGAAACATACAAAGACTGGGGGAGTTAGGGGGTCTGTACAGAAACATACAGAGACTGGGGGAGTTAGGGGGTCTGTACAGAAACATACAAAGACTGGGGGAGTTAGGGGGTCTGTACAGAAACATACAGAGACTGGGGGAGTTAGGGGGTCTGTACAGAATCATACAGAGACTGGGGGAGTTAGGGGGTCTGTACAGAAACATACAGAGACTGGGGGAGTTAGGAGGTCTGTACAGAAACATACAGAGACTGGGAGAGTTAGGAAGTCTGTACAGAAACATACAAAGACTGGGGGAGTTAGGGGGTCTGTACAGAAACATACAAAGACTGGGGGAGTTAGGGGGTCTGTACAGAAACATACAGAGACTGGGGGAGTTAGGGGGTCTGTACAGAATCATACAGAGACTGGGGGAGTTAGGGGGTCTTTACAGAAACATACAGAGACTGGGGGAGTTAGGGGGACTGTACAGAAACATACAGAGACTGGGGGAGTTAGGGGGTCTGTACAGAAACATACAAAGACTGGGGGAGTTAGGGGGTCTGTACAGAAACATACAAAGACTGGGGGAGTTAGGGGATCTGTACAGAAAAATACAGAGACTGGGGGAATTAGGGGGTCTGTACAAAGATGATACAGAGACTGGGGGAGTTAGGGGGTCTGTACAGACAGGATACAGAAACTGGGGGAGTTAGGGGTTTGTACAGAGAGGATACAGAGACTGGGGGAGTTAGGGGGTTTGTACAGAGAGGATACAGAGACTGGGGGGGTGGGGTAGGGGGTCTGTACAGAATCATTCAGAGTCTGGGGGAGTTAGGGGGTCTGTACAGAGAGGATACAGAGACTGGGGGAGTTAGGGGGTTTGTACAAAGATGATACAGAGACTGGGGGAGTTAGGGGTTTGTACAGAGAGGATACAGAGACTGGGGGAGTTAGGGGGTTTGTACAGAGAGGATACAGAGACTGGGGGGGGGGTAGGGGGTCTGTACAGAATCATTCAGAGACTGGGGGAGTTAGGGGGTCTGTACAAAGATAATACAGAGACTGGGGGAGTTAGGGGGTCTGTACAGAAACATACAAAGACTGGGGGAGTTAGGGGGTCTGTACAGAAACAGAGACTGGGGGAGTTAGGGGGTCTGTACAGAATCATACAGAGACTGGGGGAGTTAGGGGGTCTGTACAGAAACATACAGAGACTGGGGGAGTTAGGGGGTCTGTACAGAAACATACAGAGACTGGGGGAGTTAGGGGGTCTGTACAGAAACATACAAAGACTGGGGGAGTTAGGGGGTCTGTACAGAAACATACAAAGACTGGGGGAGTTAGGGGATCTGTACAGAAAAATACAGAGACTGGGGGAATTAGGGGGTCTGTACAAAGATGATACAGAGACTGGGGGAGTTAGGGGGTCTGTACAGACAGGATACAGAGACTGGGGGAGTTAGGGGTTTGTACAGAGAGGATACAGAGACTGGGGGAGTTAGGGGGTTTGTACAGAGAGGATACAGAGACTGGGGGGGGGGTGGGGTAGGGGGTCTGTACAGAATCATTCAGAGACTGGGGGAGTTAGGGGGTCTGTACAGAGAGGATACAGAGACTGGGGGAGTTAGGGGGTTTGTACAAAGATGATACAGAGACTGGGGGAGTTAGGGGTTTGTACAGAGAGGATACAGAGACTGGGGGAGTTAGGGGGTTTGTACAGAGAGGATACAGAGACTGGGGGGGGGGGGGGTAGGGGGTCTGTACAGAATCATTCAGAGACTGGGGGAGTTAGGGGGTCTGTACAAAGATAATACAGAGACTGGGGGAGTTAGGGGTCTGTACAGAGAGGATACAGAGACTGGGGGAGTCAGGGGGTCTCTACAGAGAGGAAACAGAGACTGGGGGAGTTAGGGGGTCTGTACAGAGAGGATACAGAGACTGGATGAGTTAGGGGGTCTGTACGGAGAGGATGCAGAGACTGGGTGAGTTAGGGGTCTGTACAGAGAGGATACAGAGACTGAGGGAGTTAGGGGGTCTGTACAGAGAGGATACAGAGACTGGGGGAGTTAGGGGGTCTGAACAAAGAGGATACAGAGACTGGGGGAGTTAGGGGTCTGTACAGAGAGGATACAGAGACTGAGGGAGTTAGGGGGTCTGTACAAAGAGGATACAGAGACTGGGGGAGTTAGGGGGTCTGTACAAAGAGGATACAGAGACTGGGGGAGTTAGGGGGTCTGTACAAAGAGGATACAGAGACCGGGGGAGTTAGGGGGTCTGTACAGAGAGGATACAGAGACTGAGGGAGTTAGGGGTCTGTACAAAGAGGATACAGAGACTGGGGGAGTTAGGGGGTCTGTACAGAGAGAATAAAGAGACTGGGGGAGTTAGGGGTCTGTACAGAGAACATACAGAGACTGGGGGAGTTAGGGGTTCTGTACAGAGAGGATACAGAGACTGTGGGAGTTAGGGTTCTGTACAGAGAGGATACAGAGACTGGGGGAGTTAGGGGGTCTGTACAGAGAGAATAAAGAGACTGGGGGAGTTAGGGATCTGTACAGAGAACATACAAAGACTGGGGGAGTTAGGGGGTCTGTACAGAGAGGATACAGAGACTGTGGGAGTTAGGGTTCTGTACAGAGAGGATACAGAGACTGAGGGAGTTAGGGGGTCTGTACAGAGAGAATAAAGAGACTGGGGGAGTTAGGGGGTCTGTACAGAGAGGATACAGAGACTGGGGGAGTTAGGGGTCTGTACAGAGAACATACAGAGACTGGGGGAGTTAGGGGGTTTGTACAAAGATGATACAGAGACTGGGGGAGTTAGGGGTCTGTTCAGAGAGGATACAGAGACTGGGTAGTTAGGGGCTCTGTTCAGAGAGGATACAGAGACTGGAGGAGTTAGGGGGTCTGTACAGAGAGGATATAGAGCCTGGGTAGTTAGGGGGTCTGTACAGAGAGGATACAGAGACTGGGGGAGTTACAGGGTCTGTACAGAGAGGATATAGAGACTGGGGGAGTTAGGGGGTCTGTACAGAGAGGATATAGAGACTGGGGGAGTTAGGGGGTCTGTACAGAGAGGATATAGAGACTGGGGGAGTTGGGGGTCTGTACAGAGAGGATACAGAGACTGGGGGAGTTAGGGGGTCTGTACAGAGAGGATACAGAGACTGGGTAGTTAAGGGGTCTGTACAGAAAGAATAAAGAGACTGGCTGAGTTAGGGGGTCTGTACAGAGAGGATAAAGAGACTGGCTGAGTCAGGGGGTCTATTCAGAGAACATACAGAGACTGGGGGAGTTAGGGGGTCTGTACAGAGAGGATACAGAGACTGGAGGAGTTAGGGGGTCTGTACAGAGAGGATACAGAGACTGGGGGAGTTAGGGGGTCTGTACAGAGAGGATACAGAGACTGGGTAGTTAAGGGGTCTGTACAGAGAGAATAAAGAGACTGGCTGAGTTAGGGGGTCTGTACAGAGAGGATACAGAGATGGGGGTGAGTTAGGGGGTCTGTACAGAGAGGATAAAGAGACTGGCTGAGTCAGGGGGTCTATTCAGAGAACATACAGAGACTGGGGGAGTTAGGGGGTCTGTACAGAGAGGATACAGAGACTGGAGGAGTTAGGGGGTCTGTACAGAGAGGATATAGAGACTGGGGGAGTCAGGGGGTCTATTCAGAGAACATACAGACACTGGGGGAGTTAGGGGGTCTGTACAGAGAGGATACAGAGACTGGAGGAGTTAGGGGGTCTGTACAGAGAGGATATAGAGACTGCGGAAGTTAGGGGGTCTGTACAAAGAGGATATAGAGACTGGGGGAGTTAGGGCGTCTGTACAGAGAGGATAAAGAGACTGAGGGAGATAGGTGGTCTGTACAGAGAGGATACAGAGACTGAGTAGTTAGGGGGTCTGTTCAGAGAGGATACAGAGACTGAGGGAGTTAGGGGGTCTCTACAGAGAGGTTACAGAGACTGGGTAGTTAAGGGGTCTGTTCAGAGAGGATACAGAGACTGGAGGAGTTAGGGGGTCTGTACAGAGAGGATACAAAGACTGGAGGAGTTAGGGGGTCTGTACAGAGAGGATACAGAGACTGGGGGAGTTACGGGGTCTTTACAGAGAGGATACAGAGACAGGGGGAGTTAGGGGGTCTGTACAGAGAGGATACAGAGACTGGGTAGTTAGGGGCTCTGTTCAGAGAGGATACAGAGACTGGAGGAGTTAGGGGGTCTGTACAGAGAGGATATAGAGCCTGGGTAGTTAGGGGGTCTGTACAGAGAGGATAAAGAGACTGGCTCAGTTAGGGGGTCTGTACAGAGAGGATATAGAGACTGGGTAGTTAGGGGGTCTGTTCAGAGAGGATACAGAGACTGGGGGAGTTAGGGGGTCTGTACAGAGAGGATACAGAGACTGGGTAGTTAAGGGGTCTGTACAGAAAGAATAAAGAGACTGGCTGAGTTAGGGGGTCTGTACAGAGAGGATACAGGGACTGGAGTGAGTTAGGGGGTCTGTACAGAGAGGATAAAGAGACTGGCTGAGTCAGGGGGTCTATTCAGAGAACATACAGAGACTGGGGGAGTTAGGGGGTCTGTACAGAGAGGATACAGAGACTGGAGGATTTAGGGGGTCTGTACAGAGAGGATACAGAGACTGGGGGAGTTAGGGGGTCTGTACAGAGAGGATACAGAGACTGGGTAGTTAAGGGGTCTGTACAGAGAGGATAAAGTGACTGGCTGAGTTAGGGGGTCTGTACAGAGAGGATACAGAGACGGGGGTGAGTTAGGGGGTCTGTACAGAGAGGATAAAGAGACTGGCTGAGTCAGGGGTTCTATTCAGAGAACATACAGAGACTGGGGGAGTTAGGGGGTCTGTACAGAGAGGATACAGAGACTGGAGGAGTTAGGGGGTCTGTACAGAGAGGATATAGAGACTGGGGGAGTCAGGGGGTCTATTCAGAGAACATACAGACACTGGGGGAGTTAGGGGGTCTGTACAGAGAGGATACAGAGACTGGAGGAGTTAGGGGGTCTGTACAGAGAGGATATAGAGACTGGGGGAGTCAGGGGGTCTATTCAGAGAACATACAGACACTGGGGGAGTTAGGGGGTCTGTACAGAGAGGATATAGAGACTGGGGAAGTTAGGGGGTCTGTACAGAGAGGATATAGAGACTGGGGGAGTTAGGGCGTCTGTACAGAGAGGATAAAGAGACTGAGGGAGTTAGGTGGTCTGTACAGAGAGGATACAGAGACTGAGTAGTTAGGGGGTCTGTTCAGAGAGGATACAGAGACTGAGGGAGTTAGGGGGTCTCTACAGAGAGGTTACAGAGACTGGGTAGTTAGGGGGTCTGTTCAGAGAGGATACAGAGACTGGAGGAGTTAGGGGGTCTGTACAGAGAGGATACAAAGACTGGAGGAGTTAGGGGGTCTGTATAGAGAGGATACAGAGACTGGGGGAGTTACTGGGTCTTTACAGAGAGGATACAGAGACAGGGGGAGTTAGGGGGTCTGTACAGAGAGGATACAGAGACTGGGTAGTTAGGGGCTCTGTTCAGAGAGGATACAGAGACTGGAGGAGTTAGGGGGTCTGTACAGAGAGGATATAGAGACTGGGTAGTTAGGGGGTCTGTACAGAGAGGATAAAGAGACTGGAGGAGTTAGGGGGTCTGTACAGAGAGGATATAGAGACTGGGTAGTTAGGGGGTCTGTACAGAGAGGATACCGAGACTGGGGGAGTTAGGAGGTCTGTACAGAGAGGATACAGAGACTGGGGAGTTAGGGGGTCTGTACAGAAAGGATACAGAGACTGGGGGAGTTAGGGGTCTGTACAGAGAGGATACAGAGACTGGGGGAGTGAGGGGTCTGTACAGAAACATACTGTAACGGAGTTGGAACATGAGTCCAATATCTCCGCTGGTATACCGCTAAATATCCATATAGAAGCACTGCGCAGTCTCAGAAGCCCAGACCTCCCATATTGGACGACACTCAATTGGGAGTCAAAGAATACTGTATTTATTTTGTTATATGCAGAAATATATATACACATCTCTTCCCACAGGCAATACACATCCCCCATCTTTGGCCACACAATACACATAGAGGGACAATAGGTGTGGTCACACCACCCTGAGGCTACCTGGCTACTTTGATACAATCAGACATTGATCAGATTATACTTCTTTGTTCTATGTCTCATAATGAAAACACTTTATACAATAGATTTCCTTATCTTATGAGGAGTCTCTGTAATAGGATTATCTATTAGCCTAGTAGCTGTAATATTCTGAGCGAATATATTCTGTAGAACATAAAATAACATATCTACAGTACAGCAATGTGATTATATTTTAACCATAACCATAAAACAGGGTAAAACAGTGATGGGTTCCGTTACATACCTCCCCCGTGACCATAAGCCGGCATACACGGTCTGATCCCAACGGATCGGCCTGGGGATGTCCGGACAAAAGTATTTGTTGGTCAATTCTCTAGTTTGACAACCCATCAGCATTACTGCAATTCACCTTTACTCACATTTCAAGAACAAAACAAACGCACACTTCATCCAGCATTCACAGCAATAAACATTTCAAGGAGAGGGAAAATACATTTTACAAACTGGTTTTACAGAGGCCTCTGTACTGGAGACAATGGGGAAAGTAATCCAATTATCCAGGGATAAAGGCAGACTCCATTGAGCACATGGTTGCAAAAAAACATAAACCACTTTAAAATACATAAAGTCACCTTTTACACATAACACACAGACATTTCACATATCCCCAGATAGCTGGGATCTGAGCGCACAAAACTACCGAATAGCGCTCAGATCCTATTCACACAGTTCAATTGCCAGGTAGCTAAAGTCTTTCCCATAGTCTTTCATTATATGAAAGACTCCATGGCATCGCTATCTGGGGTATCACTGCTCACACAGGGCAAGTACCGAATAACCCCACTGTATTTAAAGGGCCAGAATGAGTGACATACACTCTGGTATGGCCGAATACTGTTTTTAAAGGGCAATATGTCCCAGGGCCATAGTCGCAGGGCAGGAGGTTGGCAATAAGTCCTCTCCAGGAGAAAGTGGCGAAGGGCACTTCGTCACACATCTCCCCTTTGGGGGGAAGTCTAACCAGGCACCTGGATATTTCGCTGTGGGGATGGGGCAACACGCTTAGGGGACTTGAGGGGCAGAGGCCAGAGGCACTCTGCCCTGATGCCAGCTCTTCTGCTGGTATAACCTGCAGGACATTCTGCTCTGTACAAGGGACAAAGGGAGGGCAGAGGCCGACTGCACTCTGTCCCGCTGTCAGCTCTTCTGCTGGGGTACTTGGGACATATTCCGGCTCAGTAGCCAGGGAAAGGTGGGGGTCAGTGGGGGTTAACATTTCCTCTGTTAACCATGGGGCCACATTAGGAGTTAGCTGGGGAGGGGAATTTGTACTTACCCCCTCCTCCGGTTGTCCCAGTGAGGGTAGTTGGGGATCTGGACAGGCTGTCCAGCATCCCGGTAGGTCAGGCACAGAGACCACGGTCCCATCAGCGCCGTCTGGGAGATTGGTGTCTCCCCTTGTTAGGGTAAGCTGTCGCTGGGCGGGAGAGGGCGACACCTTCAGCTCCCTGGGGTTCACACTGCCGCTGGGAGGGAAAAACGGCACCTTCGGCCGTCTGGTGTACACACTGCCGCTGGGGAGGAAGGACGGCACCTTCTGCTCCCTGGGGTACACACTGCCGCTGGGGAGGAAGGACGGCACCTTCTGCTCCCTGGGGTACACACTGCCGCTGGGGAGGAAGGACGGCACCTTCTGCTCCCTGGGATACACACTGCCGCTGGGGAGGAAGGACTGCACCTTCAGCTCCCTGGGGTACCCACTGTCACTGGGGAGGAAGGACGACACCTTCTGCCCCCTGGGGTTCACACTGCCGTGGGGGGGGGGGGGGGAGGACGACACCTTCGGCCCCCTGGGGTACACACTGCCACTGGGGGGGGAAGGACAACACCTTCGGCCCTCTGGGGTTCACACTGCTGCTGGGGAGGAAGGACGACACCTTCGGCTCCCTGTAGGGCCGGTAGAGAGACCTCGTCCCATCTCTACCTGCCATCTGGAGGTCATCCCAGGACCAGTCAATGAGGTCTGGTTCTGCTTGTCGGGTAGGTTGGGGCTGCACAAAGCTGAGCAGGTGTTGGTAGTCCTGCTCCAGTTCCCACTCCAGGGTTGCTCGGTGAGCCAGGTCTTGCTCTACCTCCCGGGGGTCATCCCAGTCATGCCTAGCCTTCCTCTCGTAGAAAATGTCCTGAAGTCTGGTCTGCCCAGGGCTCCCGAAGTCAGGCTCTGCAAAGGACTCCCATAACAAGCCTGGACCATCAAACTCCTCTCCCTCTGGCTTGTCATGCTCGGCTGTCCAGGGTCTATACTGTGCCATATACCACCAGAGCGCCTGGTAGGCATCCTCCAGCCATTGCTCCTGCCATGCCCAGTGCTCAAGTTCCTTCACCCATTCCTCCAGGGGCTGCTCCCCCAAGAAGGGCATCCGCAGGGCCACTTGTTTCTGCCACCGCTGCTCTTCACTGGGGAGACTCTCACCCCGCTGGTATTGTACATTATCCAGGGCCTGGTACCAGATGCCTTTCCTTAATGCATCCCTGTAATCCAGGTCCTCCTCCTTGTATAACACTGCTTGTTCCATTCCAAGGCTTGGCTTCTATCCCGTCACTGCCACCAAATGTAACGGAGTTGGAACACAAAGTCCAGTATCTCCGCTGGTATACGGTAAAATATCCAAGAAGCAATGCAGTCTCACAAGCCCCAACCTCCCATATTGGACGACACTCAATTGGGAGTCAAAGAATACTCTCTTTATTTTGTTATGCAGAAATATATATACACCTCTTTCCACAGGCAATACACATCCCCCATATTTGGCCACACAATACACATAGAGGGACAATAGGTGTGGTCACACCCCCCAGAGGCTACCTGGCTACTTTGATACAATCAGACATTGATCAGATTATACTTCTCTTTGTTCTATGTCTCATAATGAAAACACTTTATACAATAGACTTCCTTATCTTATGAGGAGTCTCTGTAATAGGATTATCTATTAGCCTAGTAGCTGTAGTATTCTGAGCCAATATATTCTGTAGAACATAAACCAACATATCTACAGTATAGCAATGTGATCATATTTTAACCATAAGAATTAAATAACCATAAAACAGGGTAAAACAGTGATGGGTTCCGTTACAGTTTCCATCTAGCCTCAGCTATATTTGACACGCCTATCACAGCTAAAGCAGACATAAGCCTCTTAGAGCACTTAGAGCAGAATGTCAGAATAAACTTCTCCACTTAATGTTGGCTACAAAGAGCCACATAGCCAGGCAATGGAAATCTCCTACTCTTACATTACAAGAGGTAATCAACAAGATGAATTACATTGTGGTGAATGAAAAGCTAACCCACTTATTGGAGGACATTATGCCTCAATTCTTCCAAATCTGGACTCCCTGGATTGTCCCCTTAATGTCCACCTATAACATAAAACCTTCTTACTTATGGCTACGCTTTTTCCTCCAATCTCTACACTGGAGGTGCAGGCAGGGGTCTGGAGGCCGCAGGACAGGACCGGTAATAGATTCAAACTGATAACCCGCGGGACTTGAACTTGGATACTTTTGGGACAAACATTTGATTCTGAATGTATTTTTTTTGCTATGTATTCAACAGTGTTTTATTTAAATATTCTATCTCACTCAAGAGTTATATTTTACAGCATAGTTTTTGTTTAGGCTCTTGATATTTCTCACATTGAGCCCGTTAAACTGCTTTATTTATGGTAGTATTGTTACCTAGAAAACTGGAAACAAATTAGGTAACTTAGACCCATTTAGACCTTCCCACTAGAGGGGATAGACCTTTGTGTTTGTATTTATTTTTTTCGACTTAACTTTATTCTGCTTTCATATAGTATGGTGATATTTCCCTCCAATTGTGCCAAAGCTGTCATCTGGCTTTTATGTCGATTTAGTTTTATTCTGTTACCTAATAAAAACATTTTGAGAAAAAAAAGTACATTTCTCTCCCGTTGGCAGATGTTGCCTTGTTTGCATGGGAATCCTACAGTCTAATTAGGTGCCATTAATCATATTGCAAGCACTGCCACATTTGCATTACAAGAGCTCAATGCTTCTTCAAATTTAAGGTTCCAGAGAACTTGTAGAAGCAAACAATGGCAGCTCCCACTACAGAGTCATTGCAAAGAAGAGTAAAAGCCAATGACTGGGCTGCATTCATTTTTGGTAACAATAACATTTTGACATCAAAGTGTAATTCTGAAGAAGAGCATCATGAGGAGGTGGGATTACAGGGCTTCATGAACTGAACTTCATACCATGTCATCTTTCCAAGACTATACCGAATACAGTCATGCATCTTTCAAGATTATCTGGTGCCTACGGTGAAAGATACAATGCACCCACAGCCTGTCACTTCCAACGTGCCTAGAAAGGGCACTGCTTGGGTTGCTTTGCGAATTGCCTACTTAGTGTGACCCCCAATTGGCACATGCTTTGTATCTGTCAGGAGCTGTCTGAATTTAATATATGCCCACCCTATGACGCAAGCATGAGTGCAATTATGCTGCTGTGGATCATCTTATTTTCCAGTAATTATTTCATGTGGTGGAAGCCTACTGCAGAATAGGAGTGGCAGTGCTCACAATAGAAGGCATTTAACATGGTCTGCCCTTGTAGCTTCTTACTCTACATATGGAGACAATTTAATTAAAGCCTGCAGCAAATCACTTGGATGCATCCGAGGGGCTGGTTGGTCCTTTTTCCTTTAAAAGTAGATGATGGAAATGTAACATTTAATATGCTCTCTTTTTTTGCCATTTCCTACAGCTGTATGGCACAAAACTGCACAGTACACAAACCCTCTGCTACCTTCTATATTACAAATCTCTACCGTGGGGGAAGTTCACTACAGACTGGTATCAGTGGTAGAGGGTGTGGGATTCCTGCTTTGTGCCAACCCCAGGCTTATCCTCATTTGGATGATGGACCCTAGCTCTACCCTCCTTTCCATAGTGGGATAAGGGTGCTTCTGAGGTTTGTGTGTGACCCCCTACAAAGCTCCAGTAGTGTCACTGAGGTACATGATGGCTCTACTAGACCTTTGTATGAGTACTTGAACAATCCCAGCGGAGGCATTTGCTGGTTCCAGGCGCAAAGAGCTCTACACTAACCCTTCCACTGGCACCATATAACTCACATGGAGCAAGGAGAGCTGCAGGGACCCTGGAAGTAGCCAGTGTCTCAGAGTTACCTACAATTTCCCCAGACAGCCTAACCTCAAGGCTACTTACTCCCATCCCTAAACTCATAGGCTTGTGCTGGGTACAAACCACTCCCCACCACCACACAGCTGTGAAGGAAGAAGCAGAAACCACAGCCCAGAGCACCACCCCCCTTCACCCCCAATAAAAGCACAGTATGGATAAGGAGCACATTTATTGAGGAAATCTGGAGCAGGCAGATCTTCTGGGGTGTTGTCTGTGCTTCTTCCTCCAGCTGAGACTCACCAGGTGAGTGCAGGAATCTCCCTCCATCAGCAGGTGGCCAAGGCCTGGAGTAGACAACGACTGGACCTTCATCACAGAGAGACCGGGTCAAAAATGAAGTGGTCTCACTACCTCAATGGCATCCCCAGCTCTTTATTGGGGCAAATACAAAGGAAATGGCCCTCTGCGTTGGGGACATGAGGTAGTGAGTAGGGCACCCAGAAAATATATACCCATCTGCAAGAGAAAAGGAGGAAAGGTTAGAAGTTAGGCCCTACAATAATAATAAATCAGGGGGGGGTCTCAGATGCATTGTGGGACTAGACCCTATTCAGAGCTGGAGACAGCCTGTGTAGGTCATTAGACCATAAGCCTTATTAGTAATATAGATCACACTAACAGAACATGGGAAGGGGCTCAGGGAGATCAGCCAGAGACGAGAAGCCCAACATTTGGGGTGTAGGGGGTCTGCGCACCTGAATCCTGCACACTAATGACACTAAGTCCATATCTTACCAAGGGACACTGGAGTAGTAGGTGACCCCGTCCCAAGGAATGAACATAGCACATGCATATTTATGTAGTTAACCCTTCTGCTGCCTTTATGTTATTGCAGAGTATATTAGGCACGGCAGCCAAACATTAGTTTAGAGCCTACCCTTTATATCAGTTATTGTAAGGCACAGAGGGGCCAAAATCCAAGGTCGAGACTGTTTATTCCCCTATTTAAATAGGTTTAGAAAGAAAATGCTTCAAAACAAGAGACCTCAAACAGCATTCAGCTGCTTGTACTGAAACACAACTATCCTGAGCAACAACCATTCCCATAAGACTAATTAAACAAATCTGATCCAGGCCACATTTTCAGGATATCTTCATGTCAGCCCAGGTAAGTAAATCAAAAAGACTGAAGCACTGACTGACCCCCCTGTACTCAAACAAGATATCCGGAAAATGTGGATCTAGCACCTTAGTGTTATCATTAGACAAGCTTTAATGGTTCTAGCTTTGTATTTTTCCCTTAATGTGATATGTTCTCTGTCTCCCCACAGTGTTCCTTTTTCGTATTACATTTCATTTTATTTTTCTCTTTTTCTGTACTTTATTTCATTTCTTTATTTTGAAATCATAGCATGTTATCCACGGTATGTAAATGTTATCATTGACACTACATGATTAACATGTTATAAAGCTTGCACTTTGTTCTAACGATTTGGCTCTTCAGTTTTTCCATAGATGACAATGTTCTTATTTACTGCTATAGGGTATTTAATTGTCAGGTTAAATCCATAATATCCAGAATTATGATGATGCACCTTGTAAATATCTGCTAAGTTATCCCTCACCTATAATAACTGTGATTTTCTGTATATTCATTCGACTAACCCCACACTCTACTATACCCTCTACACTGTTCATCTGGAGTCAATATAGTTTGCTTATAATTAATATTATACTAATTAAAACATTACCTTGAATCTGTAATGATGCCCCAAAGCTTGCTAGATACTTTATCATACAGTCAGGTAAGTCCAACACATACAAAAAGTGAACCAAAACCAAACCTCTTCATCTTCTGAATTTGGTCATTTGACGTCACAAAGACACTACTCCTGGATGATGCTAACACTATCTATGGAAAGATGGAGCTCATTTATTGGTAGAGAAGAAACGCTGAGCAATCAGCACTCACTGAGATACATCCCAAAATGCAGGGACTTCTGATGGGATCAAACAGAAGGAGAGAGTCAGAAGTTTGGTGAGGGGTCGGATATATCCAATGAGGACTGAGGGACGTCTAACATGGATGGAGAGGTCTCAGACACACTGAGTCCAGATGCTTCCTTCCAAGCCAGGATACATAGACTTATGAGAGGATAAAACCAACCGAAGGACAGAATCGGGAAATTGGTGAGGGGTCTAAAGTATCCCGTCTGAAATACAGAGAGGACTGAGAGACATCTAAAAAGTATATGGAGAGGTCTCAGACACACCCAATCCATATACTTCCATCCGGTGCAGGATGCATGGACTTCTGAGAGAGTCAAAAAGAAGGAGTCAGAAGTTTGGTGAGGGATCTGATATATCCAGTGAGGACTGAGGGACATTTAACATATATGGAGAGGTCTCAGACACATCCAGTTCAAATACTTCAATCCAACCCAGGATAAATGGACTCCTGAGGGAATCAAACCAAAAGAGTGAGAAGTTTGGCGAGGAGTCAAATATATCCAGTGAGGACTGAGGGACATAGATGGAGAGGAGTCATACACACTCAGTTCAGATACTTCCATCCAAGCTGGGATACATGGACTTATGACAGGATCAAACCGAAGGACAGAGTCAGGATCTGGAATACATAAGGACTAAGGGACATCTAAGAAATATATGGTGAGGTCTCAGACAAACTCAATTAACACACTTCTATCCATGTGGGTTGGAACAACTGGGGAAAATAAATAGTCTGTGGCTGAAGAAAAAGCCTCTGATCTTTACATACACTTTTGGGCCCTGAAGGGCCATTGGTTGTGGGGTCCCACCCTGACCCAAAAAAGCAGGTTGTAACAATGTTGAACAATACATTGTTATTTATTTTTGCAATGACTTGAATTAGGTACATTTTAACTAAAAATAAGGATCCCCAATAATCGATTTACAACTTTAACTATTAAACATCCATTAGTCACTACCATTAGTCAGGCTCTCCTCATCCTTTTTTGTTTCTGAGGACAGGCACCAGTCCTGTTGAGAACCCCTGATCTAGATCCCTGACTGTGACTACAGAATTGTGCTAGATTTCCAGGCTCGCAACCTCAGGGCTGTAAATGACCTTGAACTTTCTTCATTTCTTCTAGAGTATCCAGAATCCCACCAAGTCACAACCAACACAATCAGTGATATCCATGTTATTGCTTTATAAAAAAAGAATAATATCAGTCTCAATCTACAAACCTGAAGAATATTAATCCAAAACATGTCATCATTGAAATTGTTTCCTGCCTGATCATCAAAAATAACTTTATTTGGATACCTATGATCCTAAACAACGCCGATAAGTGATTAAAAAGCGCTTGCAAATTCTCATAATATCAGAGTATCAGCACAAAAGTGTATTTTCACACGAGAGTAGTCTGGTCTGTATAAATAAATCTAGGCCATTCCATCAATAAACTGGTATAATACTGCTGCTATAGACCATTGCTAATCAACTCTCATATATAACAATATACTGATAGTCCTGTTAATCCAGGATATACTGATAATCACAGAGTTGTTAAGTATTTATAAAAAAGCACATAGTATTCACATTGCTAAAAACAAAAAAGAAAAATAGTGGGACACAGGTATTCAATAACTCCAAAACAAGGAATTCACATAATATAATGGCTATATGTATTGCAAAAAAAACGCAACAAAAATAAACAGATCATTAGAGAATATACATATGGGAGGGTAAAAACATAGCAATATCAAAAATACTTGCGATTCAGTTTCCCTCTCTCCAAACTTCTCTCTTTATGAAAATTGACTTGTGAGCCATTTAAGCAATTTTCCCTTAGAGTTGAACCTGTCCCACTAAAAAATAAAAAGGCCAACGGTCCGTTTCGTCCTTCTAGACGACTTTCTCTAAGGCTAAATTCACTGGCTTCTCCTCTGGCTTATAAAGCCCTACTACTTCCGGGTTTCGTGTGAGCGTCATTACGTAATGACATCACGTTTACGTGATGACGTTAAGTTTTGTCAACTCCTTAAACTTTATTCAGGCTATATCATAACGCTGGTATTACAAAGAGGTCCCATTCCTATATATCTGTTTATTTTTTTCTTAATAAACTTTATTGTACCTTATCCTCCGTGCATTTGTTTTCCTCTATTGAATTCACTATATCTGTTGGATAAAATTAATGTTTTAATTACTTAATGTTTCCTGCCTGTCTGATTTTACAACCAAATGACCTTATCTGGTGTGGGTAAGTGATTCTGCTGATGTAAAGCTTAGATTGTAAGTTTGCAAGTTTTCAATCTTGTGTCAGTGCCTTGGAAACAAGCACTATGTATATTTGATTCTAAGATCAAAAACAGGGCCCTCCATTCTTTATAAGGTGTTCTTTGCCATGTACTCGACAGCGCTACAGAGTATGTTGGCGCAATATAAAGAAAGATAATAATAATAATAATAATAATGCAGTGTATAGAAATATCTGTAATTGCCATATCAGAGTGTTGAACTAATTCACAGAAGGGGTGGTTTATGGACCTGCTTCCCAGCAGACAGATGAGTGATATACAAATCCCCAGGTGGTAAAAGAGCTATATATCACTGTAGCCAGGTCAATGCCCTAGGAATGTCCTTATCAGGGCCAAGGCATGAATCAGAGAGCTCCGGATCTATACAAGCAAGATAGCACCAGCCCCTACACCCAGTCTACACACAGTCACTGCTAATGGATAGAGACATATGGTGGTATTACAAATGTGAGATACCCAATACTTAATCAGCTCTTAGTCACTACATAAAGATATACAGTTGTACTGGGAATGTGGCATCATGCAACGGGTAACTCAAGGGGGAGCGCTGGCCCCTGATACCCAGTCTACACACAGTCACTATTGATGGATACTCAGAGACATACAGTGGTATTGGGAATGTGAGAACATGTAGTTAGAACACCAAAAGAGCTCCAGCCCCCTATCCGCAGTCTACACACAGTCACTATTGAGGGATAGTCATAGAGACATACAGTGGTATTGGGAATGTGACATCCTGTAATGGGAACCAAAAGAGAGGACCAGCCCGACACTCACTAGTGGGAAATATGATAGAGGAGCACACAGTGGTGCTAGGAATGTGAGATGATGTATTGAGTATCTCAAATGAGCACCAGGCCCCTGACGTCCAGTCTGCACTAAGCACACGGTCACAAGGGGAATAAAACAGAGACAGGAGGAACTACTAGTATTATTAGGAACATAAGGTGCAGTATTAGCCACCGTAATAATGTACATGCCAGGGAAAGTACCTACATATATAAGGAGTACTCAGAGATGTTGAAGATTTAAGCTACCTGCAAACGTCAATTACTTTTTATTATTGAAAAAAAATAATAAAATTATAAATCTTTCAAAAGTATAAATTTTACTGTGTTTGTCCATAGAACTGTATTAGAGACATGGAGGGTTCTGTGTTTCGAATACTAAAATAATCTACCTAATTTAAAATAAATCTACCTAACATATTTAAACATTTTATTAACATGTGCTTAATTCCTCTGTTTTACTTACTGAAAATTGTCAAAGGTCCTCCCCTGTCACTAGTGCATTCAATGTTTCTATAGGACTGTCTGTAGTAACCAATCACAGGCTGTGTCTCAGTAACATGCTACTAAAATGCAGTCTGTGATTGGCTAGTACATCTAGTACTAGAGAAACATTGTATCCATGAGATGCAGGGGGCAGACCTTTAGAGGGACTGTTTGGAAGGTTTCAGTGTGAGTAAAAACAGAGCACTTATGCACCTTTAAATGAAATGTTTAAATATGAAAATAAACACTTCCTATAGATACTCAAGTATAGCGCCACCCCAAAATACTGCAAGGTTTACAAATTTGGTAGGTGAATGGGTAAAAAGCGCAAGACGCAAATATATATTTGAGGGTTAAAAATTACGGAATTGTAGAAAAAGTATGTGCTGAATCCTGTTCCAAAAGCACCCCAAATGGTGCATAAAGGCTTTAATATTCAATATAACAAGTGAATACAACAGAATATTATGGTTAATGTCACATTCAGATAGATACATACATAATATGTATTGTATGCTTGAGACCTCCACTCCCACCCGCTCCCGTTACACAATAGGAGCAGCAATGGCAGCAGCAGGATGCACTCTAATAAAGACATGACATTGGGTAGCAGTTTGTTACTGCATTGGTGGGAAGACTATATATTTCAATCAACAATGAGAATTGCAGGCAGTGGCGTAGCTAGAGCTTTCTGTTTCTTACTTAACTCTGCCCAATTAATTTTGTCTCTTGTTTTTCCATTTTTTTCCCCATCTCTTTCTGTTTGCTGTTTTTAGCTCATACTTGCATCAGTATCGCTTTTTGACTTGATAAAGAGAGGCATTATCTCTCGAAAGCTTGTTGATTTATTATGAATATGTTTGTCCAATAAAAAAGGTATCACTATTCACTGCAATACTCTTTTTTATATATATATATATATATATATATATATATATAAAATATCGCCTTCGTTCTCACACTCCCCCCTTCTCTCCATCTCCCCTCTCTTTCTCTCCATGTCTTCCTCCCTATTCCCCTCCCATCTCTCTTTCCATCTCCGTCCTCACTTTCTCTCCCTCAGTCTCCCCCTTATCCTGTCTGCCCTCCCCTTCTCTCTCTCCCTTTCTATCCCTCTCCCTCAATCACCCCTTTGTTTCTCTCCTCTCCCTCCCAACCCCCTTTCTCTAATCTCTTTCTATCCCTCTTTGATCTCGCTCTCCCCCCTTGCCCTATGTATCCCCCGCATGCCTTTTCTCCCTCCATGTTTCCCCTTGCCTCTCTCTCCTGCATGTGTCTCCCTCTTTCCCCTTGCCTCTCTACCCATTCCTCTTCCCCTGCACCCTACTCTTCCTCCATGTCTCCCCTTCCTCCATGTGTCTCCCTCTCTCGCCCAACCTCTCCCTCCATGTCTCCCCCTTCCCTCTCTTTCCCATGCCTCTCCCTTTCAATCCATGTCTCCCTCTACCACCAATGCCTCCACCTCTCCTTCCATGTCTCCCCTCCATGTGTCTCCCTCTTTCTCCTTGCCTCCCCCTCTCTCCCCCTTACCTCTATCCATCCATATGTCTCCATATTTGCCTCCCTCTCTTCCCCCACCTTCCCTCTTTCCCCCATGCCTCCCCCTCCATATTTCCTATTGCCCCATGCCTCCCTCTCTTCCTCCACCATCCCTTTCTCTCCCATTGCCTCTCTCCCCCATGCCTCCCCACTCCATATTTCCCATTGCCTCTCTCCCCCATGCCCCTCTCTGCACATGTTTCCCCCGCTCCCTCCATGTCTCCCATTCCCTTTCTCTCCCTCCATGCGTCTCCCTTTTTCCACTCTTCACCATGCCTCCCTCTCCCTCCATGTCTCCCCCTGTTCCTCCATGTCTGCCCCTTCGTTCTCTCCTTCATGGGTCTGACTTTGCCTCTACCCCCCCATGTCTCCTCCTCTCACCCCATCCCTCTCCCCTGTCTCTTACCTCCTGCTCCATGCTGCCTGTCTGCTGGCTTCTCCTCCTGCCAGACACAAGCAGAGAGCAGGGAGCAGGAACAGGGGACGGGGAATGAGAGCCACATGCGGTGGAAGGCAGGTGGGGGCATTTTTGCCACCCCAAAAGAGGTGACTCCCGGGGCGCTACTCCACCTCGCCCCCCCATAGATATGCTGATTGCAGGCAACCAGTTTACCAGAATTTAGAACAGGTGTATCTCAAATATATTGTGTTATGTATACTGCTGATTATTGGGAACATAAAAAACTAGATGTATACTCAAGTATCTACAGTATGTAGTTTATTTGAATAGGAAAACATTGATTTATATTGTATATATATATTTACAGAATAGCAAGAACAACAGGTCCAGTATACAGCACAGTATATAATGATCTGCATCTACTGGTGCAGTATACAACACAGTATGTATTCATCTGTGTGCGCTGGTCCAGTAAACAACACAGTGTGCAATAATCTGTATCTACTGCTCCAGGTTACAGCACAGTATATAATCTGCATTTCCAGGTCCATGATATAGCACAGTATATAATATTTATCTACAGGTCCAGTGTGCATCACAGTATGTAATCTGTGTCTACCGGTCCAGTATACAGCACCGTATGAAAAGATCTGTATCTACAGGTCCAGTATGCAATCTGTATCTACTGGTCCGGTATACAGCACTGTATTAAAAATGTGTCTATCATATGTATGCACTGGGGTCCAGTATACAGGACAGTATGTAGTAATCTGTATCTACTAATCCAGTATATAATCTGTATTTACAGGCTCATTATATAGCACTGTATATAGTCTGGATCTATTGGTGCGGTATACAACACACCATATAATGTTCCTAATATACTGATACAGCTCAATATGGAATCTGTATTACTGATAGACCATATACCATAATGTCATCTGAATTTAATAATAGACCATGTAGCAGAACATGTAATCTGTATTTACTGGTACAGTATAAATCAGTCAGAAATCGTGTGTATGTTATGATAAAATGGTGTATGTATTGATACAGTATTTGTTTTACTAAATTATATTTATGTCCCCTCTACATAATAAAAACCAGAACTGTTCGGTCAACACACACACATACTCTTACTCATATCCATAGTATAAGCCTATTAGGTAAACAATACACTTAAGTAAAAATTGTTTCTTAGGTTTATATACAACCCACCGCTTTCATATACAACCATCATACTTACGCCCAAATACATACACAGGTGCACACATGGACGCCCGGATAAGCCAAAATACACAAATATACCAATAGACATTACTGACACGCCGAGACTGAAGTGAAGACTCAGACCCATTTAAAATAGTGTTTTTTACACATTATAAATAAACCTCATATTCGTCTTCCACCCAAGCAACTTTACTACTCCCTTGAAACAAACAGGAAAAGCACAGAGGAGACCAGACAATAGTAAAGAATAAAAGATTTACAAGGTATGAAGCAAGTTTATTTAATGCTTCTTCATTCACACCCATAAAAAATAAAGCGAAAGGAGAGGAAAAAAAAAAAAAAAAAGGGAAATAATTTCATATTAGGATGAATAGGCATAAATATAAATTTGTACATATTGTACACATAGATACAAAGTCAGTAGGAGCACTGAGCATCCCCAGCAACAAACACGCAAATAAATATGTGCAATTATAGTTTACCAGGAGACGTCCTCTGTGGTATATATTTAATTTTTTCCCAGTCACTTATAAAATCAATGGAGTTGGCGTACAAGACACGGCTTCATTTGTTCCCACTGAATGTGTGTGGTGGAGGTAGGTGCACTGGATTTACCTGGAGATGCGGAATACGCAAATGCTTTTTACCCAATTTGTTAATTTTTGAAGATTAATCAGGATCCTGTTTGTAGGATACATCCATGATGTAAATATTTTATAACAGAGCATATAAATGTTTTAAAGTTACCTGTAAACAGTTTATTAGACTATCCTGCACCTTTTGCATTGAGCACACCACACAGGTTAAGCAATCCTTTTGCCAGTGGACTTATTGTATACCCAAGACTTCATTCTGATGTTGAACTGTAGAAGCCAGAGGTCCTCCAGATCCTGAAGAAGCCAGAGGTCCTCCAGATCCTGAAGAAGCCAGAGGTTCTCTAGATCAGCGATTCTCAAACCTCTCCTCAAGCCAAACCAGATAGGCCATGATTTAGGTGAAATTTGTGTGAATACAAAGGTGAAGCAATGAGGCTCCACCTCCTGTTGAATACTAGTTGACTCACCTTTGTTTACAGAGTGTTTAATCTAAATCATGGCCTGTACGATGGGTCTTAAGGTGATGTTTAAGAACCACTGCTCTAGATCTAAAAAAAAAAAAAAAAAAAAAGGCCAGAGGTCCTCTATGTCCTGCACCCAGCACTACACGTAAGACATCTGTATTAAAAAGGCTGCTATGATGCTGTGGTAGTGAAATAACATTCTTCACAAGTCGGTTTTGTTCCTGCACAAGCAACTCTTTAGTAAAGGTTCTATGGCAGATGCCCTTTTTATGGGTCATTGCATGCAGTAAAAAGGACATTGTTTAATTTTATCCTGTTTCACAATGCAGCACAGATCCAGACAAGATTGTTATAGAGACCCCACAATACTGACCAATCTGGTCATGGGAAGGACCAGAACAAGGGGGGAAGCTCCGCTCAACAAGCTACATGGAAGTTCCAGAAACAGCAACTCACAGAAGAAATTAAATTATTCCAGGTCCTGCAGGTTGATTGTGCTTCCTGTAAACTGTGAGTTATCGGAAGCTGCGTCATCTTCTGTTGAAGTGTGAGGTTCCTGCAGGAAAAATTAAACTTTATGAGGAGACAGAATGCAGACAAGAACTTAATTATGTTTTGTGCCTCTAGATCAGGGGTGAGCAATTCATCTCCCAAAAGGGCCACATGAGAAACTCTGAATATTGTGGAGGGCCGATCCATAGGCTGAACTTAATTCTGCTCAATATTCATTTTATAGCTTTATTTTATTTTCTCAGTGCCAGGAGCGGTATCTACAGATTGCTATCCATCCAGGTTAGTCACAACACTGTTGCTCACAAATTGCCCCCTTTTCAATTGGCAGTGTTTTTTTGTCCAGGGCACAAATTTGTATCCCACTGTAGCAGGCCGGACAGGGACAGCCAAATGGCTGCATGTGGTCCGAGGGTTGTATAATGCCCAGGTCTGCTCTAGATGAAGTTTTATATCATTCAGTTTTCCCCATACAACCAGTTTTCTCTGGGCAAAACTCCACTGGCTTCCTCTCTGGTATCACTGCCTTGTCCTCTATACCTCACCTCCCTAATCTCCCCCTGTGCTGTGACTCTCTCTGTAATCTGAATGTCTTTCGACATTCACTGTCCCTTTTGCACCCAATCCTGCTTTAGGTCTTTCTCCCTTCTTGCCAGTTTTCCATCACATTAGTGAGCTTCTCTATACATACATTTAACACCTCCCTCTTTCCAGCCTTGATACAACTTTCTATCACCCTACCTCTCCTGGTGTCTCAGCTTGACCTACTGCATTCTTAAACATTACAATAAAAGTCACTCTTACATTAATGAGGCAAAAAAAAGCAATAGAACGAAGGGTTCTTGCTTCTCTCCTGTCAGATTGTATTGTAATTACTTCCAATGAATTACAAACAGCCTGACATGTTTCAGGAGAACACAACTCTGAATTTATAATACAAGATGGACCTGCAAACACAGACAGTCCCAAACTGTGGAAAAAGGAAAACATCTCTCAAGCAATGTAATTCCTTTTTTGTAAGCTGTAGTCTTATTGTGTGTATTTAAACTGTGATAAAGGTTAAAGAAACTCTGTGGTCAGGGTCTTCTTTTATATGATAATGGCCAAAATGTTCTCATTAAGCAAATAAACAAACACAATCATATTTTTTACTTTTAAACTCAAATTTGTCTTTGCTGCAGAGTACCCATTTTCTCTTGTGTTGAATCCGCACCTCTGCGTCTCAGGTGGGTGTGAAAGAAAATAAAAGTGACCTTACCTGAAGAATATGCACAGGCAAATCTGTGAGCTGAGCGTGTGAGGCAGGAGACTGAGAGCTCAGTTGGAATGGCAAGTCACTGTCTGCTGCAGGATCATCCTGGGAACATGAAATCATTCATCTCGTCACATAATAAAGCTTAATATCAGACGGTCCAAATCTGGTATTATTAAAAACCATAGCTAATTACTTTATCAATCGAATGTTATAAATAAATGCATTTTCATCAGTCTTGTATACAAGATACAATTAAGACAATAGATTCAGTCCCAGGGGTTAATCAGTTTAGTCTGTCAGTTTGCATCCGACTCTGTGACTCTATGGGCTGCAGCACACCAGGTACATCTTAGTCACTGTCCCTCTGAGCTCCATCAAGTTCATGTTCATTGCTTCAGTGTACTCATCTATCCATCTCCGCCGCCCCCTTCTGCTTGTTCCTTCAATCTTTCCCAGCATCAGAGTCTTTTCTAGGGAGTCCTGCAGTCTCATGATATGGCCAACATATTTGAGCTTCAGTTTTATGATCAGACCTTCCAGTGAACAGTTTGGCTTTATTTCCTGAAGTACTGGTTTATTGGATCTTCTTGCAGTACAAGGGACTATAAGTCTTCTCCAACACCATAATTCAAAGGCGTCAATAAGACTTCATGGTCCAGCTCTCACATCCCTATGTTTGTTACTACTAGGAATACCATAGTTCTAACTATGCAGACTTTTGTTGATAGTCTAATATATTTACTTATTACTGGCTTATCCAAGCTTGCCGTAGCTTTCCTCCCTAGAAGCAAACGTCTTAATTTCATGACTACGGTCACCACCAGCAGAGATCTTGGATCCCAGGATAATAATAAAATTTAAAAAATTGGTCACTGCCTCCACTTCTTTTTCGTCTATTTGCCAGGAACTAAGATTGCCTTTTGCCATGATCTTCGTCATTTTAAGTTTGAGCAGCAGGCTACATTTTGCACTCTATTCTTTTACCCTCATCAATGAGTCCTTTAGTTGCTCCTCACTTTCAGCCATCAAAGTAGTATAATCTGCTGATCTGAGGTTGTTGATATTTCTTCCAGCAATATTGATTCTGGCTTTGGATTCATCCAGTCCGGCCTTACGCATGATGTACTCCGTATAGAAGTTGAATAAATAAGGTGACAATATACAACCTTGTCGCACTCCTTTTCCATTTTGTTCATGGTCGGTTCTGACTGTGGCTTCTTGGTCCACATACATATTCTTCAGGAGGAGGATGAGATGATCTGGTACTCCCATCTCTTCCACATAAATCTATTCTTTACCTCCACTGCATATTCACAAGGGTTATTATTTATTTTGTATCTACTTGGCAATCATCTTTCCCTAACAAGAGCATTTCTGATCCAATGTGTTTACTGTAAGAAATTTTTTTTTTTATTTAAATAACATTCAATTGATCAAGCTTGTTTTTACCTATAGTTGTATATTGTACCATATTTGGAACCTCTATCTCTATAATGCATTTACAGCACAGTAAAGGAGATGAGAGTAAATAATGCTCATCAGACAATGTCTTATTGGCTCATACTTTGAACCACACTGGTCACTAATTCCACAGCGGTGTAAACAGTTCTTATTGCTACACTAAGTTAGGAGCCAGGTGTAATACTGCACATAGATGCAATCTGTATCTCTATCCTCTAATCATACGGCAAGCTCTAGAAATACCAACTCACCTGTAGCAGCTGAATCTGCACATACTGTGACCCCGTGGCTGGGTCACGTAAAGTTAACCCTCCATTAGGCACAGAAACACTACTACAGAACCGACCCCCTTGGTTTACAGTGGGGGGCACCGTTGAACTCTGGTTCACTCCTTTATTTTTCTTCTGTGTTGGTGAAGTGCCTTTAACAAGGTTAAAATAGGAACAAGAGAACTTAGTCACAAACATGACTACCCACCCTTTAATTAAAATTAACAAAACATCAAATTCTTTATAATACGAGGAGATATAAAAAAGAATATGCAAATAAAATGTTAAAAAGAGACACTGGAAACATTTTTTTTCTTTACTGTCATCTAAATATATACATTTAAAAATAGGAAAATTGTTGCTATATTAAATGAAAAATCTTGCAAAAGCTTGTTAAATTGCTTTCATCTACCCTAGCTACTGCTCTCTCTCAATCACATGATCTGTTCAGACAATCAGGCGAGACAGTGGCATCATAGAAAAAAAAAAAAACAGCTGGGTTTTGATTTATTTATTTTTGGTTTGGCTTGTCCAATTGACTAGCAGGCCATGTGATAAGGTGAAAATAAGGAATTGCTGAAGAGCAGAAAGCAGCAGTCAAGAAAACTTAAAGCCTTTATTTCTTTTTTTCATTTCTATTAAATGCAACAGTCCTTTTATGTTTAAATATATTCAAATTGCTGCAAAGATAAAATAGTTTACAGTGTGAATTTAGGTCTTGTATGTCATGGTACATATTTAAGGCTTCTGTCTCTGTAAAGTGTATACACATAAAGTGACCAAATATTCTTTGGATGTATAAAAAAAAATTATCAGCCTTTTTTCTGTATGAAAATAAAAAATCTTTGATCACAATTTGTTCATAATTATGTGAACGGGAGAGTTAATATTTGTTATATTTCTCACCTGTACTATTCACACTTCCTTTCTTTTTGCTCTTGGCCAGCTGAATGGCTCTGTAATCAGTCCTGGCTGAGCCCCCACTGTCCTGGTAATATGAAGACAGAACTATTTAGCAGTTGGTATATGGAGAGTCCCAACTATTAACGAACAAACAACAACAATTCTATGTATCAACATTTGTATTAATAGCCATAACATTGTATAACAATAGGTAAGTTAAACCCACAACTTACATCAGAGAATGGAAACTGGGACCACTGTAGTGCTCATACAATAGGGTTTCATTTGCTTCAATAATTGCTACTATAAAAAAAAAAATACTATGTAATAATATCTGTATTTGTAGAAAATAAGTCTCTGTAACTTTTAAATGTTGCATTAAATTATATAGAAGGTGGAGCAGCTGTGCTCAGGTGGGAAAGGATCTGCCAAGGGGGACTGTCCTATTAGAAAGTTTTATCTGTTGACTACTTCCCTGCAATAGCTATTGCAGATAAACCTAAACCAGTCTGAAAAAAAAGCCCTATGAAGAAGATTTAATTTTTTCTACAAATACTAATTATTGCTATTCAGTAGATAAAAATATAAAGAAAATGAAATCCTATTGCAAGGGCCGACAATATATTTTTTAGAAAGTCCCATCAAACTCCAAGCATATTTGGGGAAAATGAAGTCAAGGTCCAGAGTCCATAACAACGTATACTCACAGAAATATTTTGACACTGAAATGGGTGCAGGATAAAAAGTTTACATAGGAAATGAGACAGAAAGAAAGGTTACAACATACATACCATATGTATATTGTAATAATGATGTGGAGGTCTGTAACAGATAGACTGGAGGTCCTGATTCAAACCAGGGACAGCCTATTGACTACCTTTACCCTAGAGAATAATCACTATTAAGCCACCTGTCATTAAAATTGTACTGTACCAATAAGTTGCCTCCAGTGCCAGAATTGTATTCCATTTCCTTCTGTGAACTGTAACTGCCCGTGGAGTTTGGGAATACAAATTGTGTCACTACTTTACTTCCTTCCTGTTGCTCTACGACCTCTGACACTGGAAGCAAACCTGTCTCTTGTTTGATCTCAGTCAGTAATTCTGGCATGGAGCTGCTGGAGCCAAGACTGACAGAGGGAGTCAGAGTGGATGGGTCTATAGTGAGGTTATTACTAGACGTGAGTCCCTGGAGGTCCTGGCTTGAGCCTCTCATGGATAAAGAAGCCAAAGAACCCAAAGCCTCTGCGTTCACAGTCTGAACATCATCCAGGTGTAAAGCTCCCTGTTGTAAGATTGAAGCTGCTGCCCCCAGCAGAAGAGAGCCGTCCAAAGTATGGGGATGCTCATTGTTGGACACCAACACAAGGGGGTCAACAGGATGTACCAACGAGGTACTATTAGAAGTCAGATTCCCTCCTAGTGTGGAACCCACAGAGGACACATCGATGGTGAGTATTCCGGAGTTGACCAGAGTCAGATCAGCAGAAATTCCAGACCCATTAGAGGACATATTGGTGAAGAGAGCAGAAAGGTCCAAATTACTGAGGTCACTTTGTCCCGAGCTTGTAAGTTCACTGCTGGGTGTGAGGGAACTGGTGGCTTCCAGCTGGGTGAGAAGATCTAGGAAACAAAAATATTCAGAAGAATTGTTTATTTGCTTTCTTTTTTTATTTATAGATTATTTGCTTTATTAAAAAGGTATGTGACACTTTCCTCATTTTTAATATGAAAATAAACTATGTAAGTATTTAACACGTGCTTAAAAGATGTTTTTATTTAACTGAAGCCATCCAAATAGTCCCACAACGCTCTGCCCCCAGCAGCACATGCAGTGTCCGTAGTACTAGATGTACTAGCCAATCACAGATTATCTCAGCAGCAGTTCAAAACATGCGGTTTAGAAAAAGTCTAAGTAGCTAGTACATTTAGTCACATATATAGTTGTGGACCAAGAACACTATTCGGAACGTTTGCAACGATGGTCATGCAGTTGCGACCTTGCAAAGTGAGGTCGCAACCGCGTGTCGTGTACGGCGCATGACTTAGGCTGCATGAGCGCCGAAGGTGCTCATCTGCGAAGTGAGGTGAACCATTGAAGCACGCAGGACTTAGGCTGCATTGTGAGGGTCACAACTGCAAGCCAAGCGTGCAATGAAAATAAAAATAATTAACAAATATAATAACACTCACACACAGGAAAGGGGGGAGAGCCAGGAAGCCTTGTAGTGAGGTTAAAAGCGATTCTGAGCAATATTTGGGGTTTTTGTCAATCCAAAATCAGCTAAACAAGAAAAAAAATGTCGGACGAAAAACTGCTTAAAAACGAGGATGAGCAAAGCCAGGCACGCAGGACTTAGAAAATACACAAAAGGCCTTCAGCGCGTAACATGCAAACATTCAGCAGACACACAGAGGACAAACACACAGGGAAGGGACAGGTAGGAGATGATGTAAAGAGATACATGGCATTCCCAAGCAAAAAACTTGCAGGTTAAAGAAACCTGCAATGAGTGGACCGTACAGTAGGCGGGAGGAAAGGCTTGCAATGAGCGCCAAACGCGCTCATTATGAGCCATGAGATGAGCACCATGAGTGGGAGTGGCTTGCAATGAGCCAAAGGTGCTCAGCGTGAAGCTCGCGATGAGATCCGAAGGTGATCAGCTAAGGGCTTGCGATGAGCACCGAAGCTGCTCAGAGGAGCAAAAGCCTCACATTGTGTGGCAAACAGCATTGCCAGCCGTACAATTTTTGATGGGCAAGTTCCTAGTACCAATATAAATATTGTGTGCATGAGCTGTGGGGGCAAAAGCACACTTAGGTGGTTTATTTTAATATTAAAAACAGGGAACCCACCATATCCCATAATGTGCAGACAGGTGTCACAGACAACAACATACTGGATAAATAAAATATTTATACCCTTGCAGAGTGCTCGGATTTGCAACATCTTTCTAATCGTTATTGCCACTACTAGCTTCCAAGTATTAATAAATATTGAAGCGATTATGACCATGTATTTTAATTTTATAATTTTTTTAATTGTAAGTTTATTTTTTATCATTTTTCACATTAAGGGGATGGGAAAAAGGAGAGGGGAATGGATGTTTATTTTCTTTTAATAAAACATGTTTGAAATGGAACAAATTGATAAGCAAAGTGTCCAAGTCATAAAGATATTGTTCGAATAAGAAAAAACATCAAGGAATCAACCCGCTCTTATAAATAGTTCAATTTCAGCCTGTTAATGAGGCATTTAAAAATAGCATGTTCAAATGAATTTGTCTTGCATTTAAAATTGCTAGAGAAAGTCTTAGGTCTTCAATTACATGTAATGTGATACAATGTGGCTGTATGGCTGGGTGAAATGTACCGTATTGGTCCGAATATAAGCCGCACCCGCATATAAGCCGCACCTGTAAAGTTGAAAAAAAAATTGAAAAAAGATAGTAATCAAATATAAGCTGCACCCGTAAAATTGGAGAGAAAAAGACTCTCAAAGTGATCAGCCATTGCAAGAAACAGGCTTTCTAATTAGCACTGTAGCTTTTTTTGCAGGTTACAGGCTTTACAGGATGTTAGAATCACTAAAACCGTAAATCGCTATTCAATACCGCAGTCTCAAGCACGAAAATCGGCACCCTTAACTCGCAATTGCGCAAATCGGCAGTCATTTTGCGTTCGCGAATAGAACACCTAACAAGCAAAGTTCGCAAATCGGCAATGATTTTTTTTACGGTCGCGAATATAAGCCGCACCCGTAACTCGCAAGCTAAAAAAATTGGAAAAAAGGTGCGGCTTATATTCGGACCAATACGGTAAATTCAGTTAGCTGTGTTTCATTAGTCAGTTGTTTGTGGGAAAAAGTACTTCATGGCTTCCTCCCAGTCTGCATGATTTAATTGGTCAGAGAATGGCAGACAAACGCCTCCACCTGAAACATCTCTGTGACCATGTATTGTAAGCTTCCAAAGTTATGATCACTCAAAAAATATTTGTAATCTGTAACACAAATTATTTTAGATAAATGACAGAATATTTGACATATCACTCCCATTTTAAGATGTTACCATTAATGTATATTATACATACACTCACCTGGACTGAAGTTGTGCTGTTTGACCATGTGAGATTTTAGGCTCTGTTTCGATGTGAACATCTTGCTGCAGCTGGACACAAGGCAGCGTGTCTTGGAGGTGTCAACATCCTGAAGGTGCTTTTTGGAGTGAATGTACAAACTGCTCCGGGCTGAGAACTTGGCTCCACAACCTGAGAGAGGACAACAGAAAATAAACAGCTGAAATGTAATGCAATACACATAATCACATAAAAAAAACAACAAACACTGCCAGCTTACATAAAATATTGAGAAGAGACAATAGTGGGGATGACTGTATGTACATTTATTAAATTAAATAAAAATATTGGGGAAAATATAAAAAAAAACATAAGTATAGACTACTTTTGATTCGAGCTTCATTTAACAGAAAAGAGCAACTTGCTGAAACTCCTATCATGGCTTCAAATTGTGGCAAAGCGTGCAGCAATCTTCCCTGAACAGCTTTACGGTGTATCAAACAAACAAAAACACTGGGCAACAACCTTCTTTTAAAGGGTGGCTAACACCTTACAAACTATATTACAAAGCTAAAACCTCTCTCGATGAGCCATGCCAAAAGTCACCCTGAAGCGATGATAGCTTGTGGGGTCAATCAAATGTCCACATGTTTATCTATGGGGTGTAGAACCATTCATCATGAATTTACAGGAACTGGAAGGTGGTAGTAGGTACAAGTCCCAGGCTTCGGCAGCTCAAAATAAATCAAATAGGTTTAAGGTACCAGACACTTGATGTACGCAAATTAGTAATTGCAGAATTAAAATGAGCATTATATAAGTTCTCACTGCTCTTGACAGAGTGCAGAGCTTTAACTGCAGACTTCACAGTATTTGACATATAAAACATATCTGTTTACCATCCACAAGGCATTCAAATGGTTTGGTGCCCAGATGAGTTATGCTGTGGCCTTTTAAATGTTCTGCTCTTGTGAATGATTTTCCACAGCCCTCCACAGGGCACGGGTACCGCCGGTCATCTTCATGTTTCCTGGGAAAACAAACGGTTTGTGAAAACAGCAGCAAAAATGATAAATAATAATGAGCACAAAAACAATGGTAAAAAACACAAACCATTAGTGGGATGCACGCACCGTACTGTAGTTCACAATAAATATGCCATATTGCATATCGATGGAGAACAACCCAAAATGTTTATTATGATTGTAGTTTATATAAAAAAATTGGTTTAAAAATAAAAAGAACAAAAAATACCTTTTGTGTCTTAATAATTTGGACATGCTTGTGAAGGACCATCCACAGCCTTCAGAGTCACAGATGAAAGGTCTTTCACCTACAAAATAAAAATAGGATCATTTAAATCACTGCTAACTAAATAAGTCTCTGAACTAAAAAGGCACGCTATGAAAATGTCACTCTTTAAAAAGGGACGCTTCCCAGATATTTTTTATTTTACTTTAAATGTTCGAAAAAGATTTAATTAATATGAAAATGCACTCTGTCAGCTTCTGGAAGTTGTGAAAATACATTTCAGTATTCATAGAAGTCATTGGAGAGGACTGAAGATGACTATCTTTTTAGAGGAGGTTAAACAATTCTTTCAACTGAGCTGGTAAAGAGCATTATTACAAAATTCATGTCTGAAGTATACAAATAGCATTAGCAGCTCTGCAAGCTATGGGTGTAAAAGCATTTTTTTTTTTTTTTTAGAGAAAAATCTTCATTTTAGTACACTATTAGTGCATGGAAGCTGACATGACAGTAATACTTCCTTTTCAGGGAATAAGGGGGGGGCGTACAGAGCATGGAAAGCAAGTTGTCCCTACACAGCCTCTGGGAGACTAGAGTCAGGTGCCGAAATCTTTTCTGAATCTACCAATCTGTTAAACCCCCTTACCTTCACCTTCTACTATTCAGGGCAGCAGTTCCTACTTAAATAAAGAATTTATATAAAATGAATGTATGACCACTGCTTATACAAACGTAATAATGATGTCAATTTGCTACAAACTCCAAAAATATATATTTTTTCAAATGTCCTACAAGGAGTTACATATTCCTGCCCACAGTCTTTTCTGTGAGCAAGGAATGAGAGAATGACTGTGAGGTGCCTGGTATTCTTGGCCATGAAGACTTGGCGAAATAATCCATTGTATGATTTGTGAGCATCCAACTTTCTACATGGCCAGAACAGCTATAGTTTGTTGCCAGTGAGAAAGAAAGCAATGTTAGGATATAGAAGGGTTGTTTTACAATCTGTTTTTAAGTTAAGAAAAAGGAACAGCACCTAGACAATACAGGTGCTTGACCATACTGTTATTTTCCTGAAAATCCAGCCTAATAACTTTAAAATAAATGTGTAAGAATTTGTCCCTGCTTTTATTTAACAACACTGTTTATACATATATAGATAGTTATTTTATACTTTGAAAAACAACACTGATTTAAATGTTTCTGTGATCTTAACATCAGGAAGGGAGTATCTGTAATTACTAATTACACTGCAAAGCCTGTGGTTGTCCTTGACACACCTATTACTATTTATACCTGTTCTATTGGTGTCCAAATTAGAACTGAAATTGAACTGGATAACTAGTGATGATGTTCGCAAGACACTACTCACCTGTATGACTCCGGAGGTGAATTTTCAGCCTACAAGCCTTTTCGTATTGTTTGTTGCACCCAGGGAAAGAGCAGACAAATTGTTCTTGTTCACGTACGTGTGCTCTGTGGTGTGAAAATAATGCAGTCACAGTAATAAAAGTCTTGTCACAACCTACAGAAAAAAATAAAACAAGGATTAATGGATTTAAAAGTAATAAAGAACACTTGTAGACATAGTCTTACTATATGTCCACATATTTATAGGTTGTAATGTTTAAATACCCAATTGCTGTATGGGGTTTGTAATGTTCGTATTGAGGAGGGACCCATTTTCAGTCAGTGATTTTTAAAGGATCACTGTAGTGATGACACATTTCTGAAGTATATAACAAACTAACATTAGCAGCTGTGTAAACCACAAGCATAAAAATGTTTTTTTAGAGAAGAGTCGGACTTTGTGAAGACTCTGTAACAATGACTAGCTGCACCTTTGTAACATGTGGGTTCCTAGGATTTCATCAGCTGTCTTTCCTACAGATTTGTTTCGCAAATGCATATAAAACTAATGTTAAGTAAAAAAAAAAGTGTTTCAAGGGGCACTGAAGTCAACGTGTGTTCTGCACCATCAGATAGAAGGTAGAAAATCAATTGGAAAAGATGTATATATAAATATATATTTATTACACTTGATCAAGAATTGACTTGGTCATTTCAGTTATTGTCTGCATAGCCCTTGAAGCCCTCCCACTAGAATGTGCATATAGTTCAGATTTTCCCCAAAAATGCTTTATTCCCATAGCTTACTTTATAAAATGTAAAATAAGCATTAGAATATACAGAATGCAGTGCTCCCTCCTATTCTACATATTGTAATATTTTTGTTCTTCTTAATCATTATTGCTTCTGACATCATAAGAAGTGTATCACTTGAAAGCTTTTACTCTAAATTAAAATGTTTGTCCAATAAAAGAAAAAATGTCTATTTACTGCAATACTCATTCACCTAGATCACTGAACATTCATAACTACTCCACTCTTAACTGTTGATTTATAGATACAGATATTAGATACTAATGCTATATAATAGCAAGACAATTATTGGAGAGGGTACTCAAGATGTATGTGGACTTGGAAACCACATGAAGAAGGCTTGAACAGTGTCACGAAGGAGGAGAGAAAATAACTAGACACACAAGGAGAACTGAAAGTAGGGCGTACACCCATGACAGAGAAGCACATATGCCCTTCCATGCTTGAGACAGAATGTGGGTGGTTCCTCGCTGTTCAACTGGCCCCTAAAGTGACAGCAAAGATTGCAGAAAGACAAAGTATGTGTGTGTGTGTGTGTGTGTTTCTATATATATATATATATATATATATATATATATATATATATATATATATATATATATATATATATAGATAGATAGATAGATAAAGAGAGAGACTGACTGACTTGATCCAGTCGATATAAAATAAATAGTAATTGGTTGTTAAACACTTTAGGCAGAAGTGTTAAAGAGCACTGTAATGGCAACACACAGATCTGTGTGTGTGTGTGTGTGTTTAGTGTGTAATTAAGCAGGGAAAATGCCATAAAGCTGGTTTCATAAAAATACATGTTGATGTATCTGCTGGACCCTGGAGACATTCATGATACTTTAGGCTAAGGTTGTGTCAGAGGAGAGTTTACATTACTAAAGCGCATTTCTTGCTTTTCCTAATGCAAGCAAGGTAAGGAAGAATAGCATGCCCAGTTGAATAAATTATATGATTAAATTGTGTGCCATTATACATATCTATACTAACTCTTCTTTATTAACCCCATTATGAGAGGTAATGGATTGTCCTAGATATGGAGAGTAAGAGAGAGGGAAGTCCAGTACAGATAATCCATGCTTAAAATACCCAAGTTCAAAGTACATTTGCCTAACACTTCCACTCAATAGGTTTAAGAAGAACCAGCAGTGTAGACATTGAGCCTCTAGAAGCATTGTACAGTAGGTCAGTGTGAGGTTTGTAGATAAACCCTACTAAAAACCAAGGATCTGGGATAGGTTCCATCTACTTGTATCTGTATTTCACTGGTCACCTTCATTACCCGTCACAACTGATGGACACCATGGCACACCTATCACCCCGTCACAACTGATGGACACCATGGCACACCTATCACCCCAGTCACAACTGATGGACACCATGGCACACCTATCACCCTGTCACAACTGATGGACACCATGGCACCCCTATCACCCCGTCACAACTGATGGATACCATGGCACCCCTATCACCCCGTCACAACTGATGGACACCATGGCACCCCTATCACCCCGTCACAACTGATGGACACCATGGCACACCTATCACCCAGTCACAACTGATGGACACCATGGCACCCCTATCACTCCGTCACAACTGATGGACACCATGGCATCCCTATCACTCCGTCACAACTGATGGACACCATGGCATCCTTATAACACTGGTAGATACCATGGCACATTCCATGTATTTGCTGGAGATGGCGGAACAGGACATACCAGGAAACTCGCATTTATAGGGTCTTTCTGGCTCAAAGTGTGTCCTTTGATGGGCACCCAGCTTGGTGGGGGTGGAGTAGGACTCTCCGCAGTTGTCGCACCTGAACAGGTTCTCCTGCTCATGGGCCTTCAGGTGGGCCTTGAGATTGTAGACAGTGGTGAAGCTCTTGCCGCATCCTGGCGCATCGCAGGAGAAAGGGCGCACCTGGTCATGGGACTGGCGATGGCGCTTGAGCTTGTAGTGGGTGGGAAAGGACCAGCCACAGTTCTCCACTGTGCATTTAAAGGGGCGCTGCCCTTCTGTGTGGCTCAGCAGGTGAACCTTTAGCTGCTGCTTGCGGCCAAAGGCCTTGGCACAGCCTGGCTCTGGGCAGCAGTAGACCAGCAGGACCCCCTTCCTGGCCAGGCCCAGCGTCTCACCGAGGTTCACCTGCAGCTCCCCAATCTCATCAGCCAGGAAGCCGGCCACCTGCTCGTCCACAGTGTCTCTCAGCACCATGTCCACGTCCTCCAGGCCCTCAGGGAAGCCATGCTGGGCAGTGCTGGAGTCAGTGAGCTCAGGCCAGGCTCTCTGCGTGGGCTCTGAGGCCTGGGTGCTGCATTCATGCTCCTCCCCGATCTCCCCTCTCCTTCCCAGGGTCAACACTCCATTCTCCAGCCGCACAGTCACGTAACCCAGCTCTGAGGCCTGACCGGGCCTATGCGCCTCGGGCTCTCTCGCAGCATCTTCGCCCAGATTGAGTACCATATACACTGGCCCCTCAGACCCGAGCTTCTCCTCGGCGGGCCCAGGCGCCTCATCACTCTCCTCAGCCTGCGCCGGGAGCCGGGGGCCGCCATCTTGCCGCTTCGCCACCGGCCCCTGGATTTCCATCTTGGTGTCCCTGTAGCAAGTAGGGGTTGCGGAGGGATACAGCTAGTGGGGAGCGACGCGCACGCGTGTACGTACGTCTGTACCTAGAGAGATGGATTCATCCGCCGGCGGAACTGTCTCCTAGCAACAAGTGGCTGGGAATATTTTACTATAGTTATCTATGGGCAGCAGATAAATAGATCTAGATGGATAGAAAAATACATTTATATAGTGGTAGAACTGTATTATGACATATAGATGTATATAGGGATGAAAAATGGATAAATCTGTATAGTGATAGAGTGAGATCCTTATTGTGATATATAAATAGATTTATGTAATGATGATAGATTATGTGTAGAACTATATAGTGATGGATAGATCCATATAGTGAATATAGATAGGTTATATAGTTAGATAAATGCATAGTGATATATACAGTGATATCACATATATAGTACGTCCTAACGCAAACAAAATACGAGACACCTTACGACACATTACGACCTCGCAAAAAACGTCCGCAACACGCGCACATGAAAACATAAAAAATCCAACAAATACATAAAAAGATTACCTACAGCAAGAGGGAGCATCCAGGACCTCAAAAACTAAAGTTACACCTCAATTTAAATGAAATTAAAGCAGTTTAGACACTACAAAATTCTCTAAGCGAGAGAAAAAATGTCCGCCGAACAAAACGAAAACGAGGCTACAGGTCCCTAAACACGCAAAACACTACCATAAACACGCAAAACAGCTACAGATATTTCGGAAAACTTGCACGACATACAAAACGAACGACGCTACATCAGCCACATTATATACACCAAACACCCTGAGCTCACTTACAATTTCATTGCCGTCATTTTTTGACAGGCAATATTCTAGTATCTATATAATGATCAGTGTATATAGTGACAACTAGACAAATATTGTAATGGAACCCATCACTGTTTTACCCTGTTTTTAGGGTTATTTAATTCTTAAGGTTAAAATATGATCACATTGCTATACTGTAGATATGTTGGTCTGCTAGCCTAACAGATAATCCTATTACAGAGGCTCCTAGTAGCAGGAAAAACCTATTGTGTAAAGTGTTTTCATTAGGAGACATAGAACAAAGAGAAGGATAATCTGATCAATATCTGTTATTGTATCAAAGTAGCCAGGTAGCTTCCGGGGGTGTCACCACACCTATTGTCTCTCTATGTGTATTGTGTGGCCAAAGATGGGGGATGTGTATTGCCTGTGGTAAGAGATGTATATATACTTCAGGATAACCAAATAAAGACAGTATTCTTTGACTCCCAATTGAGTGTCGTCCAATATGGGTGGTCTGGGCTTGTGAGACTGCCGTGCTTCTTGGATATTTTACCGTATACCAGCGGAGATACTGGACTTCGTGTTCCAACTCCGTTACAAATATATCTCAATAATGATAGATCTTTATATAGAGGTAGATCTCTAGTGATAAATGGATACATCCACATAGTGAAGCTAGATCTGTGTAGTGAGATATGTTGATAATCATTATTATTATCCTTTATTTTTCACACACCAACATATTCCGTAGCGATGTACAAGTGTTGAGCAAAAGAAAACATAATATCAACACATGGCAAAATAAAGAGCCCTGTCTTTGAGCTTAAAATCTTGGGTACTGATAGTATATGCGGCCACTCAGCCTACAAAGAAGGCAGGGGCAGCCGTCCTGATGCACAAAGACTTCCCGTTTGGCTTGGCGCATAGCAGTATAGAAAAGGAGGGGAATTATGTATTGGTCACTGGGGTGGTCTCGGGCCATAGAATTTCATTGATCTCCGTATATTCTCCCACAAATTCTCCCCACCAAACCCTGATTAAAATACTGAGGGAGCTGGAACCGCTAGATCTGGGCAGGCTAGGGATCGAAGGGGACTTTAACTTGACCTTAGACCCAACAATAGACAGATCAGGACACACCCAGGATGCTACATTTAAAAAAAAAAACAGGGTCAAATTAAACAGTTAATGGCTAAGATGAGCCTAGTAGACGCTTGGAGAGGCTTAAACATGGATAACAGGGAATATACATTTTACTCGCCTACACATGGCACTTATTCGAGGATTGACACGTTCCTAATGAGCTCTCTACTTGTAACGGAGTTGGAATCATAAGTCCAATATCTCCGCTGGTATACCGTTAAATATCCATATAGAAGCACTGCGCAGTCTGAGAAGCCCAGACCACCCATATTGGACGACACTCAATTGGGAGTCAAAGAATACTCTCTTTATTTTGTTATGCAGAAATATATATATACACATCTCTTTCCACAGGCAATACACATCCCCCATATTTGGCCACACAATACACATAGAGAGACAATAGGTGTGGTCACACCCCCCGGAGGTTACCTGGCTACTTTGATACAATCAGACATTGATCATATTATACTTCTCTTTGTTCTATGTCTCATAATGAAAACACTTTACACAATAGGTTTTTCCTGCTACTGGGAGCCTCTGTAATAGGATTATCTGTTAGGCTAGCAGACCAACATATCTACAGTATAGCAATGTGATCATATTTTAACCATAATAATTAAATAACCATAAAACAGGGTAAAACAGTGATGGGTTCCGTTACACTACTCTTTGATAAAGTCTGAGAATCTGACATTGTCCCTTGCCCCTGGTCTGATCACGCCATAGTGGTCATTAAAATGACGATAGGACCTAACCTATCCCCATTTAGGAGCTGGAAGATCGATGAACACCGGTTGTCAGACCCCAACAGTTTAGCATCATTAGCGGGGGACATTAAGCAGTATTTTGAGTTGAATGATTCCCCTGAGACGGGGGTGGGATGGCTCTGGGTAACCCATAAGGGGTTGCTGTATTAAACTAACAGCTCAATACCGTAAATCGCTTAAGCGGAAGGAGGAGGAGTTAACAACTACCCTCAGCAACCTAGAAAAGCTTAACCAGAAATGCTCTACCATGAAGCTACGCAGTCAAATTAATAAGGTTAGGATAGAACTAGACGGGGCCCTGTCTTTTTACACAGAGAAGGCTATGAGGAGGACTAGGCACCTATACTACTGGAAGGCTAACAAACCAGACAGAATGCTGGCTAGGAGATTGAAGGCTAAGAGGAGATCCAGTCTAGGGTGACCCAGATTAGGACAGTAGACGGCAACATTTCTTGTAGCCCGAGGGACATACAGAAGGAGTTCCAGTCCTTTTATAAGCAGATATACTCGTCTGGTCGACTGAGCGAAGGGCTGGACCTTGACTCCTTTTTAAGAACTATTGATCTTCCCTCTATAGACGAGCAGCATCTAGCCAACCTTAACCTAGATATTTCATCGGATTAAGTGAAGGTAGCAATCCAGGGTCTCATAATAGGCAAATCCCCGGGGCCAGACGGCTATACCAACTTATACTACAAAAAATTTGTATACCTATTAAATCCCCATCTTACGTCCCTATTTAATGCTATCATGAAAGGGGAAAAAATGCCTCCAGAGCTAAATCAGGCGGAATTGGTGGTTCTTCCGAAGGAAGGTAGGGATAGTCTGGAGGTGAAGAACTATCTGCCTATATCCCTACTGAATGGGGACGTCAAGTTAATGGCCAAAATTATGGCGACACGGATCTCCAGATTCTTGCCAGAAATTATCCACAAAGATCAGGCGGGGTTTGTACCTTATAGACAGGCAGGGGACAATGTCAGACATACCCTCAATATTCAATATCTAGCGCATAAAACGAGCTCTCCAATGTGCCTACTGGCTCTAGATAAAGAGAAAGCCTTCGATACGGTTGAGTGGCCGTATCTGTTTAAAGTTCGGGACAAGTTGGTCTCAGGGGTCGGTTTATTACTTTACTCCGCACATACTATGACGCCCTGATTTTTCTGAGGTTGCCAGGCGAACATAGAGCTCAAATTAACATACAGAGAGGTACAAGACAGAGATGCCCACTCTCACCCCTATTATTTGCCATGGCTGTGGAACCACTGGCGCAGCTCATTAGAGCAGATAGGGAAATTCAAGGGCTCCAGGTAGGGTTACAACAGTATAAGTGCTCATCTTTCGCGGATGATATCCTATGTACCCTAACAAATCCCGGGTCCTCCATTCCAGCATTGATGTTGACCCTTGACAGGTTTGGCAAAATGTCAGGACTTAGGCTGAATTTGGGGAAATCAGAGGCTTTGAGCTTAGGCATGGTGCAGGGCGACATAGACCACCTGAAATCTCTGTTTTCCTTCTCGTGGCCTACCAAACACATAAAATACCTAGGGGTTAATATAATACCTAAAATTAGTGATGTCGCGAACATCAAATTTTCGGTTCGCAAACGCGAACCGGCGATCCCTGCAAACCGCCATAGACTTCAATGGGCAGGCGGATTTTAAAACCCACAGGGACTCTTTCTGGCCACAATAGTGATGAGAAAGTTGTTTCAACGGGACTAACACCTGGACTGTGGCATGCCGGAGGGGGATCCATGGCAAAACTCCCACGGAAAATGACATAGTTGATGCAGAGTCTGGTTTTAAGCCATAAAGGTCATAAATTACCTAACATTCCTAAATTGTTTGGAATAACGTGCTTTAAAACATCAGGTATGATGTTGTATCGATCAGGTAGTTTAAGGGTTAGGCCGGCTTCACAGTGACAGACCAAACTCCCCGTTTCAAGCACCGCAAACAATCGCAAACAGTCCATTTGCACAACCGCAAACTCCCTATTTGCACAAGGTTGGATACCAAGCTAGCCATGTCCCGTTCCTTGTCCTCACTGATGTCATCGAAGGTCTCTTCCTCCACCCAGCCACCAAGGGTCCCCGAAAGGCGACAACAAGCCCCCTGGGACGCCTGCTGTGTTTGGTCTTCCACCTCCTCAAAGCCACCTTCCTCCTCTGACTCCTCTTCTTCAGACTCCTCTCACTGCGTTGCCTTTCTCTGCATTATTATAAGGTGTGTTAAGTAGTACTCTTATCAGTTTAATACCTGTTACAGCACCTATCAGGGGGCCTGTATAAGGCCTGGATTTTTAGAACCGGGAGATGGAAAAAGATGCTTTGTTGGTCGTATCACTTCAATTTTGGGGCACGGCACGTGCAATCAAAGGTGCCACCAGATAGGAGTGGCGTGTTTGTAAGTACTACTCTTATCAGTTTAATACTCGTTACGTCACCTATCAGGGGGCGTGTATAAGGCCTGGATTTTTAGAACCGGGAGATGGAAAAAGATGCTTGGTTGGTCGTATCACTTCAAATTTGGGGCACTTTGTGACATTAGCTTCTTACGCTCAAACATGTCCTTTACAGGCACCTGACTATGGGCACATGAGCAGGAACTGCTCAAGGCGAGAGACGGAGTGGCGGATGGTTGAGAGGGGGCAAGGAGGACAGCAGTGGTTGATGTGGCTGATGATGCTGGACCAGGAGGAGGATAGCGGCTTTGAGTTTGTGTGCTGCTTGTACTCATGTGTTGGTCTGGAGTCACCCAAACATTAGGTCTCAACCTGTAGAGGATAAGGGAACCCGGCTACTCTAGACCTCATTCATCATTACAGGTTTTGACAGATTGGTACTATGCGTGCAAGCTACTGTGACAACAGATATGAGTGGCACTGTGCACTTGCAGAAGTTGGCAGAGTAGACCCTGTAGGTCTGACACACACGCTTGCAGACAAGTAACTGCTATTCAATGTATTACAGTCAAAATTGTATTCTTTGTTTAAATGTGCACTACTGACTGTTACACCAGATATGAGTGGTGGCACTGACTGGGCAAGTGGGCACAGTATACGATGTGAGCCTAAGACACACACGCTGGCAGGCAGGCAAATGAAATTAGATTACACAGAAAAAAAGTGTTGTTTTTTTTAAATGTAGAGTGCTGGTACACCACTCGATTGGATTGGTTGAACTTGGGTCAGTACTTGTAAGCCTGACACACACACTGGCTAGCGGTCAGGCAAATGAACTTAGATTGGCGGTTAGGCAAATGAACTTAGATTTAGGAAAATAAAAATATTGTTTTTTTAAATGTAGACTGCTGGTACCCCAACTAGATTGGATTGGTTGAACTTGGCACAGTACGTGTAAGCCTAACACACACACTGGCTAGTGGTCAGGCAAATGAACTTAGATTGGCGGTCAGGCAAATGAACTAAGATTTAACAAAATAAAAGTTTTTTTTTTTTAAAGTAGACAACTAGTAAACAAGATTGTATTGGTTGCACTGTGCACACACAGTATAAGCTGTGAGCCTGACACACACACTTGCTAGCAGGGGCTAGCAGGGAGACAGACAAATGAAGTTAGATTAGACAGAAAAAAAAAAAAAAAAAAAAATGATGTTATAGCCCTAAAAAGGGCTTTTTGGGGTGCTGTGTTTACAGCAGAGATCTGATGAGTCCTTCAGCACTGCACTGGACACTGAATAAACTTGCCTAGCTATTGATTTCCCTATTCAATCAGCATCACCTACACTTTTACTCCTCTTAGTAAGACTGCAAGTTAGTTATGATTCCAAAATGGCTGCTGTCCATGAGGTAGAAGGGTGTGGAAGGCAGGGTATGATGCTGATTGGCTGGAATGTGTCTGCTGACTGTGAAGTGCAGGGCCAAAGTTTGCTCAATAATAAAGTATAGGGGGCAGATCGAACATCGCATATGTTCGCAGTTCGCCGCAAACGCGAACATGCTATGTTCGCCGGTAACAGTCCGCTGGCGAACTATTCGCGACATCTCTACCTAAAATCTCTGATTTGTATAAGGCTAACTATCCCCCCATTGTACAGAAAGTTGAAAGAAGACTTGCTCAGATGGAGGAATTATCCTCTTTCTTGGACCGGCCGAATTGCGGCAGTCAAAATGAATATTCTGCCAAAGATTCTATACCTTTTTAGAACGCTCCCTATGCCGATCTCCCTGAGGGAACTGGACCGGTTCCAGTCCAGTATTTTTAGGTATGTGTGGAAAAATAAGAAATCTTGCATATCTAGGAAGGTAATGTACAGACATAAAAAAGAGGGGGGGCTATCATGTCCCAACCTGCAGGAGTATTTTAAAGCGTCTAGACTGTCCCAATTACCACAAACACAATCTGGGGCTGGGTATTTTTAGAACAGCAGCAAATGCACCCACACAGCTGGGACACATTGATTTGGGTGCCTGAAGGATTAAGCCCGATTAAATCACACCCAAACCCCATAATAAACCTGACTATAACAACGTGGAAATGGTCCAGATCCAAAAACAAGCTAGATATAGGTACATCTCCCCTTTGGTCGGTCCTTTCCTCCCAGGATTTTTGGGCAACCATGAGCATAACATCTAAACATTGGTGGGCTTCTAGGGGCTTAGACAAGTTAGGCTCCTGGTTTATAGGGAGTCATTTGATGACTCTGGAGCAGTTTGGCGAAAAATATGCTCTTCCTCCAGGGGAGTATTACAACTATCTAAAAATAAGGAGCTGGGTCAGCGAAATATTAAAAAAATTTGGACCACCGAAATCCTCTTGGTTCTTGGTAACCTGCAAGAACCTCCCACTTGCAAAAGGGATAATAGGGTTGTTATACAATATATTTACTAAATCAAAGAATACAGACAAACCAGCATATATTTGTAAATGGGAAAAAGAGCTGGGGGAGGAATGGGAGTGGAAAAAGTGGCAGAAATCGTTCTTCAATCTGAGCAAGGCAACATGTAATTACACGCAAATAGAGACATCTATTAAGGTACTCCAGAGAATATATTGCATCTCAGATAAACTCAATAAGTATGACCCTAGGGTAAGCAGTAACTGTTTTAGGGGCTGTCAACAAATAGGAGATCATACCCATATCTGGTGGCTGTGTCAGGCGGTCCACGAGCTATGGGAAAGGTTAGCACTAATGGCGATGTCATTATTTGAGACTACTGTTACGGCAACCATGGAGTCGTGTTTATTGGGGATTAAACTTCCTAATTTATCAAGGAATCAGAATAGGCTATTTCAGATAATGGCTGCCGCTGCCAAAGTACACATTGCCAGTCAGTGGAAATCAGAGAAGCTAGATGTGCGGGAGGTTATTAAGAAAATTAATTACATAGCAATAAATGAGAAGTTAACATCTGCTATATTGGACACTATGCCACAGTTCTATAAAATCTGGAATCCCTGGTTAGAGTCATCGTTTGGTTTCCCATTGATCTGAATGACCCAATGGTAATAAAATAAGGTAGCAACAACATATCAGAATTGGTCTGGAAGGGGGCTTGGACTGGAGGAGATTTGAGAGCTGGTCCTGGAGACTCCGGATTGTCTGGACTGCGACACAAGAGGTGAATACATGTACAATAACTGTATAAGTTTAAAAATTGCATTGTTCTAGATGGCAGCTTACTGAAATAGTAGATTAACCAAGTAAACTGAACTGCACAACTAACTGGACATAGCTTTGAAGTAATTATTTAAGAGGTGAAGAATGGCTAAGCATTGATTTATGCATTGGTTAAGGAACCCTTGAGATATAAATATATAGATTCAACTTGATTTATTGAACTTTCCCTTATCTCCATAGGGCCTCATTCAATTGCGATTTGGCCAATCGAATAGGGCTCTAAATAAGCACATAGCATATTTTTTTTAAAGAAGTTTTTAGTTAGTGAAAATCTTGTTATTAGATAGATGTTTACTAACTAAAAACTTCTTTAAAAAATATATGTTATGTGCTTATTTAGAGCCCTATTCAATTGACCGAATTGCAATTGAATGAGGGCCATAGTTATTTATTTACTTATTTAAAGTTTTAGTTTAATTTTTATATAATTATGTTTTGATTGTTCAAGTTTCAAGTGTGCCTATTGCTTGTTGTTTTGGGAAAATGTGTATTCCTTTCAATAAAAACTATAAAAAAAAAAATGAAAACTCGCAGACTTACAATCTATCATATATATTGGTAGATAGGTAGATGACAGATAGTTATGGTTTTCTTATAGTCATGTTACTGATCACAAGAAAAGTGATGTCACAAACATCCAAGCGTGAAAATCACTTTATTACTTGTACATACTGTGTTTGGTGACCTTGTGTTTTTAAAAGTAATAATACCCATATATATATATATTTTCTAAACATATACAATGTGATCTATTCCAGGCCAACAGAAAATGAGGACTCAGTAGCAGTGGTGTGGCCTGTTGCAATGCCCTCATTGGCCTGCTAAGACGGCCAAAAATAAGTTATTGACTAAATTTAGAAAATGCTAATCGAATTTCAGCTTGAGGATTAGGGATGCATCTACTGTAGCAGTTTGACTTCCAGAGCCCCATATCCTGTATAATGTAAGCGGGAGTTTGATTCTTTTGAAGCTGATGAAGCGGTTCCTATACGGAAGGAGTAACCTGGGTATTTGAATGGGTCGAGTCCCATTCAGGGCCTAGGGACTCACCTCATCAAGAGCCACAACGCGACCATAGGAGACCTCCTGCGGTCCCGTCCCCATAAACGATATGGCCCACTGCACACCTTCCTTGAAAGAAAGGATCATGAGCTCGAGGCCAACCTCATTAAGGTGTACCATATCCAGAATAAACAAGCAATCTACATCAGCACTCTTGAACTCATGATGCCTCAAGGAAGTAAATCCTAACTTTCTAATAAAACTAGCCATTAGCCATTTTCAACCTGGCCTTATCTATCTTCCCTGGAATTTTTTTTCCCCCTTCCAAAATCTGTGTTTTATCATCTTGGACCATATTACATATATATATGGGTAAAGTTGCAGCCAATATAGGATATATTTCTGCATTTTACGAAGCAATTGTTTTTTCGTTGTCACACCCATATCATTACTCCCAACACGTATCATTATAACGGCCGGTGGGCCGAAGCGAAACTTACTACCTGCTCACTTACTTGGAACCACTGCATGCCACTAAAACCCAACCAATGCACTGTCCCCTGATCCTGCTGGACACCCAGCAGTAAGCCATTTTTGGCAGCTGAGACGAAGCCATGGGCCCAGTAGATGTACAAATGGCCTATAATCAACAAGTGCTGTGTATGATCTGTAAAAAACCAAAAGCATTAGTATGCAGCAGACTTTGGTCTAACATGCGATTTTAAAACGCTGTGACTCCCATCTCCCAATTCTTCTCGCTACCTCCTCAGAAAGCCCCAGTCTCTCAGCTTCCTTCTCTAAAAGTCAGACTTTAAAAAACTTAAATGCTGCAAATAATCTACTAGTAATTTTGAGAATTGGAAGAGTAACAATGCTAAGTCTGAATTTTGCACCAAAAATAGGCCATCGATAGATCGATGTTGGGTCACGAAAACTTCTACACAAGACACTGGGCAACAATCGGTACCTATTCTGTAAAGTACTATCTCTTTTCCTGTGCCCATCTGATCAGTTTTAGACCTTCTCAATCATATCACATATATAGTTGTGAGCGTACGAGTTGTTGCTAACGCTGCAGGCTCGCGAGGGCCGGGAGGGCCGAAGGCGCTCCATGCCAGCAACTGCGACCCTCGCAAACTTCACGTCGCAACCCAAAGAGCACGACACACACATTACGACACTCGCAAACAACACACGACACACGTTTACACACATTACGGCCTCGCAACACTCGGACGCAACTTGCGAACATTACAAAATGTAAAACACAATACATACACACAGCACATACATAAAAACCTTACCTACACCAAGAGGGAGCACCCAGGACCTCAAAAATGCAACTTAGACCTTTATTTTACTCGAAATAAAAGAGTTTAGAGACTAAAAAAAAATCTAAGCAAGAGAAAAAATGGCCGCCGAACAAAACGAAAACGAGGCTACAGCACTCTAAACTCGCAAAACACCACAAGAAACTCGCAAAACGCCACAAACGACCTACGGATATTCATATTACTCAGTGCACACATTCAGCGCGCTTACACAGCACCTCCACACCACTAATGCTGCAGCAACATCAACACAGATTGCCAGCACTTCATCACAATGTTTCAAAATAGGTACAGTATATTCATTTAGTAATGTATTACATATTTCATTATTATACACCAAACAGCATTAGCTACCTTACAATTTCATTGCCGTCATTTTTTGGCGGGCAATTCGCTAGTGGTTATATAATATCCATGAATTGCTATATCCAATTATCTGATACCGCCATTACCCCCTCTGTGTTCCGCAACCAACTCTCCAACCCTGAATGCAGCAAAAAGGCGAGAGAGAAACTTAACAGTAGGACTTATAAACACTGAAACACTTTTCTTCCAGTACTACTGGCAGTCTCAATAGGAGGGAAAAAGTTATGGGATGCTTAACATCCTTTCTGGCCATACCTCTGGTTAAAACCTTTTACCACTGGTTTAATCACAAATTCCTTTGTCAGGTCCTTGAACCCGGCTAGTTTGAAATAAAAAGCCAAAGCTGTTACCGGACGACCAACCGATGAAGAGGACACTCCTTGTTCCTTACACCTTAAAAGGAACAAGAACAAAACCACCATCCTCATCTCTTCTGTATCAGTTCCACCAGCCAACTGGGACAACTTATGCCATCTATCCCAGACCCTCTTATATGAAAGTGGAGTTAGCCAGAGATTGCCTCACCAGTCTCACTATCTCTCTGCTCATAGTTCCCACAGATGTTCTGGGAAAACAAACTGGTCATCCAAACAGTTAATCGCAAGCAACAAAGTAGTAAATACCTCAATTAGCGAACCACCGGAAGTGATGAAGCAGTCAAGGGATTTATTGCCTGTACCACTTCCATATCGGACATAAATACTATATGCTTATCCCTCAAATTACTGCCCCACAAGAACATTGAAATCACTGTAGGGAAAAGTCCCAGGAATGTCAGATTCTTTGTTAGTTCTGTAGAAGTCCACTCCGCAGGCCATCTCTTAAGCACACCACTGGCCTTTAAAAAAGGCCCCAAAAACGTTTTTTCCTGATGCACCTGTATAAAGCCTGAGGTCAAAATTGGTAAGCTTCTTTGAACATAGCTAAACTGGCATCCTGCCCCTTAAGGTTTGCATCCACTGCTGATCTAGCTACATTTTTTGCTGCCTGAAACATCTTGCAAAGACATGTTCGCCTCCACATCCCGAGCAAGCATGCTTAAACCTGCAGTTAGGAGCCCACTTACACTGGCCCTCATTGAAGGCATAAAAAACTTTCTTCCCAAAACTGGAGGATGCGGAAGAGGATCTACCTCCTCCTGCTTTGCCTCGAAAGGGCAAAGACCCGGGCATCAGAGTCATAATATTAATCAATACGCTATGGCTTTATCGCCCCATGACATGGATGGCCTGGATGCCATGCATTGGCGGAAATACTCATCATATTTCCACCAAGCTTTGCCCCCATATGTCCTGTAGGCCCCCCGTATTTATTCCAGGTAAATTAACAATGAAAAACATTGTTCAGGGTGTTTCTCCCCTATCACATAGGCTAAAATGGAAAAGACTTAGTGGTTATGTTTTTTTTTTTTTTTTATATCCCTACAAAACAAACAAGGATGGGGGGGGGGGATGAAATTACATTCACATTATATCACAAAAGTAGAGATAGGTTATATAACCATACATACAGTTCCAGAGATATATCATCTTATAATACAGCTACTGTTTAATCAAAGTGTATATAACTAACATAGAAGGGTTAAAAGGAGAGAATAGTAAGCAATATTATTTATATATTTTTCTGAAGGTGCCCATTTTATATAAGGATTCTTTTTGATAGATCCAATTAAAGGCCAATCTTTCTCTGGGTCTCGATTTCTTGAGACTAAATGAAACACTTCTTACCAGCTGGGAATCTGAACATTTTTCCAATATTTTGCCATAACCCATTTATCCACCAGCAGGATATGAGAAACCAGAAAAGTACAATCTGGGAGAGATATATTGATTTCCAGGTGTAGTACCATAAATTCTAAATTAAACAAGTAAATTAGTGATTCTTTGATTACTGTATTTTCTACCCTCTACTTCAGTCCTTACACCTGTGCATTCACTACTTTCTGCATATCTGGAAGAAGGAAGCAGAGAAAAGATTTTTACATACTCCCTTCTCCACATGCGCTCCTTAACTTCTTTTGACAGATGTGCACCGAGATTATCCAAGGAACATAAGAGTGTAGATCTCATAGATTCCTCTGATACTCTTACCTCGCCCTGTCCTCGTACCACGTTGTCAAGATCTCTATGTCCCACATTAACTGAAGCTGGTATAGCCCAATATCCCTGCTCATTTACCTTACTGACGTTACAGGTTCCGATTCCTAAAGGAGTTGATCCATTTTTTACTGTTAGGTGTGATGTAGGCACTTTTTCTGACTCACCAGGGACCCAAACCTGACTCTCCAACTGCCTAACCATACTTCCCAAAATCTCATTCCCCAACAGTAATATTGTGCTGCCCAAGCAGCTCCCTAAGACTGCTTAATCGCTTAAGCGGTAATCCTGAGCATGGCTCTGGGTTAATTTTCTATTCCTAAATCGGTAAACCGCAAGCCACGCTCAGGGTTACTGCAGGGAGGATCAGGAGGGGGCCCAGTGCTGCCAAAATTGCCTGGGCCCCCTCAGGACACCATTCCTCCTCCTCCTCCTCCTCCCCCAGTTATCATCCTCCTCCCCCCTGATCATCCTCCTCCTGCCCCCCTGATCATCCTCCTTCTTCCCCCTCTCCAGTCCCTATCCCCCTCTCTCCTTACTTTTTATTGGGATCCGATGAGCTGCGTGCTCATCTCTCCCCCTGCAGCAGTGAACTGACCGGTATATGCTAATGACGTGACGCACTTGTGACATCACGTCATCAGCATATGCTGGTCACTTCACTGCCGGAAGACATGCTGTGGGGGGAGAGATGAGCAGGCAGCTCATCGGATCCCAATAAAAAGTAAGGAGAGAGGGGGATAGGGACTGGAGAGGGGGAAGTGAGGAGGAGGTTAGGGGGAAGGAGGAGGATGATGATAAGGGGGGAGGGGGGCAAGGGAGGATGATAAAGAGGAAGGAGAAGGAGAAGAGGGGAAGGGAGCATACGGAGAAATGGAGGAGGACATTATGGGGGAAGGAGGAGGAGGATAAGGGGGGGGAGGGAGCAGGAGGAAAAGGGGGGAAGGGGGCGAGGAGAAGGATAAGGGGGGGAAGGGGAGAGGAGGAGGATAAGGGGGGAAAGGGAGGATAAGGGGGGAAAGGGAGGAGGAGGAGGGGTAAGGAAGAGCATGATAATGGGGGAAGGAGGAGGATGATGATAAGGGGGGTAGGAGGGAGGAGGATGATGATAAGGGGGAAAAGGAGGAGGGGAAGGGGAAAAGGGAGGTGATTGGAGAGTTGGGAAGTGAGGAAGAGGATAGGGGGAGGAGGAGGGAAGGGAGAAAGGGAGGAGGATAAGGAGGGAAAGGGAACAGGATAAGGGGGAAAGGGCGGTATGATTATGTCAGTATTTTTTTATGTACCGCTTTAACATTCTAAATACTGACATAATCATCCTGCCAGGCGGGTTAACAAACTATGGGTATTAGTGTAATTTTTTGCATCGCCTTCCAAACTCAACCCTGACTATTCCCCAGGTTGCAAACCCACAAAGTTAGGTAGAATATTGTTTCACCTGGAGCTGTGGCAACCTGTGGTGACCTCATGGGCTTTGTCAGATCCTCTCCTCGCTTCTGACACTTTAGGAACAAGAGTGACTGCATCCGCAAGAGTCTCTAGTTCTGCTGCACAACCTTGACCTATGCATGGAAGATCTGGTAAAGCAAGAAGATCAATCATTATACCTCCTTTGCCTGTTAGATGTGCCTTCCTGCCAATGCATAGGTGTAACCGGACTTATACTACACAAATCATCAACCTTGTGGTTTGTCAGTAACCGTTTGCTCCATATCAAGATCCAAGTTCTGGGTATTAGCCAATCTGGCTGTAACCTCAGTAGATGCTGGACCCATTAAGTCAGATTTAATACGTTTGCCAGACCCACTCATCAGACTACTAATGCTATCAGAAAGGCCCCCCCAGCCCATGGTTTTTGCATCATCATAGGCTCAACTTGCCGCCCGACTGTTACGTGGACGTGTTGTACTAACATTAGTACTAGAACTAAATGATTTAACATTGGGAGTTAAAAAGGATAGAGAACTGTACTTTGAGGTTTGCTTCCTATACCTCACAGGGCGGGCACGTTTTGGTAAAGGGTCCTCAGGACCTGACTGCTGCTCCAGTAGCATCTTGTTCTTGGTCATCTGTAGGCAAAATTAACAGAACAAAAGACTCCACCAGATACTCCTCCATCCCACTGACCACTTCCTTTCTCATATCCCCAGGCATGCAGAGTCGTGGGGCTCCTTCCACTAAACCAGTTCTTTTGGGAATGTTCATAGCCCTACATGAAGAGAATTCATACACAACAGGAGAAGGGTGTGAAGGTTGGTCGAGGAAAAAGGATCTTCCATTACAAGTTGAGAGAAATGTTGCCAAAGTCTTCTAATGACTCTTGACTAAGGTGTATGGAACCACATTTCATCGATTTTGTGAGGTCTCGTAGTAGATTTCTCAGAAAGGGCCTTCCTTGAGGTAAAAAACGAGAAGCAAAATTCAGATGTCCCAGTAGACTCTGAAGATCTCTTGTAGTCTGGTCTGGAGTTCATAAAGTCATAAAGGAAAGACTGGAGACAATCAAGCTTGTTTTGTGGCAGAATAGATTCCATCCGTTGAGTGTCCAGAGTAATGCCTAGGAATTCCAGTTGATTAGCTGATCCCGTGGTTTTATCTGGTGCATAGGGAATTCCAAGACTATCAAAGAGTTCAGTGACATTTTGACGGTTGTTACCATTTCCAAGTGGGGATTCAAGTAGAAGAAAATCATCTAGGTAGTGTATAACATGTGGACAGTTTAATTCATTAAAGATAATCCAACAAAATGCCTCTGCAAATGAATCAAACATTTTTGGACTACTACAGGATCCAAAATTCAATCTTGTGGAAAAATAAAACTGATCTTGCCACTTGATACCATGGCGATGCCATACGTTAGGTTGTATTAGTAGCTGCTTGAAGGCATCCTCAAGATCAATTTTTGAAGGGCAGCTTCTAAGTATAATGGTGATAGCATGATTAAACCTCACATACTGGAGAGAAAATTGTTCTGAGGGTATTAGGAAATTAATACTTGGAATGGGCTGAGAGATCAATGATGAACATTTTTTCAATGAATATTTGCCAGTGGCAATTCGATAGGACTGATATGCCAAATTGGAAACGGCAGGAATGAGAAAAGTTTTTTTTAATCGGTCCTTTGGCGACTTCAGTAGTTTTGAGTTCTGTCACGACCCCAGGCTCCCTTACATCCGTTAGTAGGTTATTGCAAGCATGGGAAGCCTGAGGCTTTGCTAGCACCCCTGTGTGGAATCCATTAGAAAACCCAGAAAGTAAATATGTAACAAACGGAGGGGAAGGATAGTCATTTGGCGTTTAATTGTGGGCAGATGGACTTGGCATGTACTTGATGACAAATGGAGCAGACATGAAGGAGGCAACAGGCAGGGAAATTACATCTTCTGGAGTTAAAATGATTACAGATGGGTGTGGAACCTAAATAGAGCACTAGTCTGCCAAGGTGGTCATGTGCTTGACGGGATTGACTTGGTAAATCAATAAGGGAGACTGTAGGAGCTGTAGTGCTTGAGGAATGGTGAAAAGGTGAATGGCAATATTGACACACAGGAGACCTCAACCCAGCAAAGTGCCTACAAAATAAGCCCAACTGACCTGATAATTTAAATTGAGGCAAGGCGTCGGCTGCCTTAGCTGCAAATGAGCAATGATAATCATAAGCATAACCGCTGTATCTATAGGCAAGCCGCCTTTGTGGGAAGACTGAACAAACCACATCTTTATAAATGTCAAATGCCAGAACAAATTCAGTTACAGTAAGTTTTCGCTGTAATCTGGGGTTTTTGGCTTTAGCGGTTACGGAGATATCTCCTTATGAGATTGAGGCTCTGAGGTATCTGAAGATGATATTAGTATGGATACTAAATTAACCTCCTTCCCCTTGACTATATCTCTTCTTAGATGAGGAGAGATATAGTTGGAGGGCATTATGATAGGAGGAGGTTGATTGATCTCACCACGTTCAGACGGAGGAGCGAGCAAAGAAAGAAGAGGAGTCTAAGGAGTAGGAATTTCAATGCTTATAACATGGTCTTTAAACTCAATGTACTGAAGAAGCCAAATTGGTAATAATCCTTTGAAGTTGCTGGAACTGGTCTGATTGTATATTTACAGTAGTATTTAAGTAGTAGTTAAAGTTACATTTTTCTTGCCAAGGCCAGAAATGGAATGCCACAAGTAGTCAATTCCTACATAAGGCGCGGGATGGTCCAATGTCTCGGAGAGGCTGGGCTAACTGGAATGGACTGATGGCCAGCTGGGGATAAGACCGCAACTGATGGAGGGGTTCCAAGCTCATAAGGAGCAGAGTCAGCCATGATAACCTACAGGGTGAGAGTGACAAACAAAGTGGACAAAGAAAAGTGAATAAATGGAGGGGGGGGATGTGATGCCATCAATGGGCTAAAAATCGCTGTGTTCCTATGATAGGAGGACAAGCAGCAAGAAAGCATAATGAGCAGCGTATGTCATGGGGTATAGCTGATGAAACAAAGTAGGGAAATAGATAAAACTGAGTGGGGGTATAAAATTGGAGGATGGGGGGGGGGGGGGGGGGGGTCGAAGCCATGGTAAGAAAAAGAAAATATGAAATATATAAGTAAAAGCAAGGAATATGCAAGTTATATACAGGTAATGAAAGATAAGAACAATAAATATTAAAGAAAAAGAAAAAGAAATCATAAAGTAAAACATCCTGTGAGATGCAAAGAAAATGTAACTTTTATGTAGGATTAGCTTGCAAAAATACGTAAGGTGGCAAGATCTCGTGAGATACGAGATCTCAAAGAGTTTAAAGCTACAGACAAAATGACCGCTATCTCGCAAGACTACAATGCCATGTCAGAAAACAAATAAAAACGGCAAAGCAATGAATAAATAAAACAAAAAGAAAAGTAACATGATAAACAAAAAAGACAGATCGAAGGGAATTGGGGGGGAACAAAGTGAAAAGACAAAAATGGGGGGTGGGGGGATTTGAATGGAAGGAAAATGAGGAATAATATAAAAAGGTCAGAAATATGACTCACAGCCACAAAAGACAGTATAAAGTGCAAGGCACAGCAAGGCAGAGCCAAAGCAGGAGCAGCGCACACAGCATGGCAAGAAAGCGGCGCTGGAAGCGTGTGCACAGGAAAGTAGTGGGTGTGGGTTTATAAATCGTGGATGGAGAGGGAACCTCCCACAAGTCACCAGTTAATTAACCTGGCCATATACATTTTTTCTGTGATGGGTGATTAGTATTGCTAAGTACTTTTTATTTGCTCTTAAACATGGGTTAACTTTGCAATATATGCTTTAGAATAGGGGCCAAAGTTTTTATCAATTTTGAATCGTTCTGAAGTTCAACGAACAGTCTCCAAATAAATTTGTATTAGTTACTAACAAGCCATGAAAATGTCTGACGTCAGACGCATCCTGACGTGAGTTTATCCGCTTAGTGTGGCTTTCATTATAAATAGCTGTAAAATAAATCGTAACGTAGAGCAGGTCACAATCAAACAGTACTGAGGTCCTCACTCCCACAATAACACTCTAAAGAGAGCCTCCCACCTCTCACTCTTTACACATACTGCCCTCTGCCACAAACACCAAACCTTGCCACCAACACCTCACTCTCCTTCAAACAGCCCACTATGCCCCCACTCACAACTGTCCCTATTATATCTCGTCATTCGGTCTCATATATACTCCACTCTTCTGGCACACATCTCACTCAAGACCTCATTCTGCTCTAAACACAATCTCCCCTCCGACATCTCTCTTTCCTAGGCCCCCAGAATGTCTTCACACACTCTGCCCCCACAACCCCTACCCCACAGTATCCATCACTCTCGCACACTCACCCACAGTCCTCATGCGCCCCCAAAAAAGGGGAAAAGAAAAAAAAAAAACGACATTATAATGGTGTTATCTACTCTTCTCAACTTTCATTTCCTTTGTCTGGTAATTATGTGTCTTAAAATGTATAATCCACCATTCAATCATTTAAATTGAGTGCAATACTCCAATATCCTCACCGTCTATGGAAGCTGTATATACAGTACTGATTATCCATAGCTTTTTTAAACATGATTGTGTAGCATTACTATGCAGTATTTCATTATTTTAAGTTGCACATATTTTTAAGTTGTACACCCATTTAAGGGTCTGATGTGAGAGATAAGCCATTCTATCAGAGATCTCCCTAGCGGATGCAAGACATGGAAGGGTCTCTTTTGCTACATTTTGTGGAGGGAGCTTTTAATACTGTAGGTCTACCTCAGATTCCACATGAACACACTGGTTAACTTCATGTCAGACTTTAGATCATTTAACTTTTCCTGCGTTCATATTTTCTTTCCACACATTATTGCTTCACCTCTCCCTCAGAATTTCATGGCCCAGGGACAGAGAATGGATTTTTTTGGAAGGAGCCCATCCTGGAAGGCTTTTATGGATATACGGAGATGCTCATCAAGTGAGGCAGCAACAGAGCTCCTTTCAAAAGCCTGTATGGCTCCTAATTTATATATATATATATATATATATATATATATATATATATACAGTTGCGATGTGGTATGAACCAACTATATAAGTGCACCCCCCATTCCCATTTTCCACTAAGCTATATTAATTTTTACTCCTGTAGAGATCCAAAATCTTCCATAGTACTATATACACAAAAGTGTTATAGAAATCAAGTATTGTACAGCACAATTAAAAGATTGAAATAGGATTTAACCAACTGGACATGCTCTTCCATCCTAATACCCCCAATTAACAAGCTAACTTGTCATCCTCGATAAAAATGAGCACAGAGGGAACATTTTAATGCTTAAAAATATCTACAAACTTTCAAAATTAATCATCTAACACTTTAAAATTGGCAATAAAGACCAGTTGTAAATATATTTATTTGGTCACGTCTCCGGTCTCAGCTATGGAATGGCAGAGGAAATAATTTTTCACAGTATTACAAAGCGTATTATATAGTATGATCAGTCCCTCTCACAGAAGACAAACCCTCCACACACACACACACAGATCTCACTGCAGGAATTTCTCTCAGTGGGAAAAAAAAAAAATAATAATCACTATTTTCCCCAATCACACTTTCACTGACAAATAGATGCTCACTAATCTCATGAAGGAGAATCACTCTCCCCTCTCTTACCAGGGGAGTCACTCTCTCCAGAGGTCTATTCTCATACTTCTACTTCTTCACAATGTGCCGGTCATTCCCTGACCTAGACAGTAGGGGGCCCTGCACTCCACAAGAAATCTTAATGCAGCAATAATAGGGAATGATTTGTATTAACAGACCTTGAGGGACAGGGTGTGGGCTGAGCTATTATAGCACCGCCAAAAAGAAGTGCCAGTTCCAAGATGCTATTGTGCACTACACAGTGTCTCCAAGTAAAAGCAAGTTAGAATTAAATTGAATATATTTAAATATACAACAACATTATGTTAAATATACACATAATGCTGTTTAGGCATCACTAAACTTGCACAAATTGTGAGTATAGACCAATGAAAAGTTCAGCAAAAAGATTTTATAATTTTACCATGATCTCATTATACTTTACGAAATTGTCTTCTTATCACAAACGTTGGACTTGTCTCATTTTAGTGAGTATAGCCCATTGTACTGACCAATCACCTGATGCACATAAAAATACATTTTTTTAGAAGAAAGAAAGAAAAAAAAACCCAGAAAATATGAAAATTATGTTTTTATTTGTATTGACACCAAAATTACAATGTAATAATTAAATTATATGTTGGGGTATCCTATGCTCTATCTGTGATGTTGGTCTATGGAGGCAAACACTGCAGATATTGGCCAGGATCATTAAATCACTGAAGTATTGCTAATCCATCATAGAGTCCAATTCCCTGAGCAAATGCAGTATTAAATTACTTTATTGCTACCAGAGAGGCTTCGATTTCCCAGGAGCAAAAGTATAAACCGGAGCCACTCCAAAAAAGGAAGATCAAGGATGATAGAGATTTCTTCATAAGACAGAAAGAAGAAGAATTAGTACTAAAGAGTTGGGGTCATTTCTGAGACAAGGCCACATCCAGCAGGTCCTGGTCCTGCACTTTGTATGGGAGAGTCACTCTCAGGTTACCGTCCTCTTCCATTGTTTGGACAATCGTATCATAGGCGTTGGTGTTACCAGACCAGCAGCGACGCGCCACCTGCAAATGGAAACCACAGCCTTCAGAAATAAGGAACAGGGTTGAGATCATGCATATATATTTTTATGAAGTGTAGGGGCCCCTTAGTCTATGGGGTTGGTGACCTGGTGTGGCCGATGTTGCCATAAAGTGGTGTTTGTGTCCTGGAGCCTCGCCGAGGCAGGAGGTAAGGGAAAGGCTTTACCCAAGGAGCAGAAAGTAACCGTTCCTGATCTTTTGAAAACGTCCCCTTTCTCCCTGTACATTTTCCTCTAGGCTGCCATCATACAAACCTGTGACCTACACGGTAGCAGATTCACACAGTGTCATGCTGTTCATCAATTGACGCTTCTAGGACATGGTCTGCTTGCTTTCCAACATGATTTGTAACCATAATTATTATATTTAATCATTCAATAAGGTTAGAGTGGGTGTGGCTTGGCCTGTGTAAGTTATATCTGGGTGCATTTGTGTGAGGTCTGGTTTGAATCCGCTCTGTAAGTCAGTGAACAGTTTTCTGTCTGTTGCAATAATCAGAGTACAGGTGAGAGTGGGTGTGGCTTGGCCTGTGTAAGTTATATCTGTGTGCATTTTGTTGTTTTCTGTTGAATCGGTTCTGTGGGGCAGGACAGTGTTTTCTATCCTGTGCTCATTTATCATTGTGCAGGCGAGTAGGCAGGGTCTGTTTTAACAAGGGAAGGAAGAGCTTGAAATCATTTCTAGTGTAAGTGTAGTTGGTGTGTAGGAGATTAAATAAAAGGAGGAAATCCAAAGAAAAAGGGATATTATAAGAAAAAACAAAAAACAAACGCATATATTGTTTCTGTTTTGTTTGGTTTAAGGTGTGGAAAAGAAATCTTTATACAAATACATTGATTTGTTTTCTCACTGTATTTTTGTAACTGATAATCATGAGTCAGTCCAGTGGAAACCTCACTCCGTGTACATCCTGCCAAATGTATGCACTGCTGGAACAGATGATCCAGGGCCCATACCTCTGTGACAGGTGTGAGCATGTTGCCTCTCTGGAAGCTCAAATTGAAGAACTGAAGAGGAGAATTGCAACACTTCATGATATTATCACACTGGAAAGGGAGTTGGTGCTCACGGAGCACAGTTTAGCTGGGCCTAGTATGGAGGGAGGAGCTGGGGCTAGTGAGGATGGCCAGGGAGGTAGCTGGGTTACAGTTAGAAGGGGAATCAGGGGGAACAGGAGGAGGCAGGCCAGTTCTGAGTTGGCAAACACCAACAGATTTGCCAGATTGAGTGAAACTGTTGGGGATGTCCATTCAGGAACGGCAATGCCAGATAGAGCTGTTCCCTCTAACAGCCAAGAGAACAGTTCTACTGGAGGAGAGGGAGGGCAGAATAGGCAGAGCAACAGACATGTTTTAGTGGTAGGGGACTCTATTATTAGGAAAGTAGACAGGGTAATTTGTCACCCAGATCCCAGCAATCGAACAGTTTGCTGTCTCCCGGGTTCGGCATGTTGTGGATCGGGTGGATAAATTGTTGGGAGGGGCTGGTAATGAACCGGCGGTCTTGGTACACATTGGTACCAATGACAAAGATAGTGGAAGATAGAGTGTCCTAAAGAATGATTTTAGAGAATTAGGGAATAAGCTTAAAGCAAGGACCTCCAAGGTAGTATTTTCTGAGATACTACCAGTGCCACCTGCTAGCCCAGGGAGGCAGAAGGAGCTTAGGGAGGTTAATGCGTGGCTAAAAAAAGTGGTGCAGTGCAGAGGGTTTTGGGTTTTTAGAGCACTGGGCTGACTTCTCACTTGGGTACAATCTCTATAGCAGGGATGGATTGCACCTTAATGGTGAGGGCGCTTTTGTGCTAGGGGATAGAATGGTAGAACGGCTGGGGGAGTTTTTAAACTTGTAGGTGGGGGGAGAGGGACTATATAGAAGTATTGGGGTAAATAGGGTAGAGAGGGAAAGGGATGAATTAGTTACCCATGGGGGGGGGAGGAGAAGGGGGGAGGGTTACAATAGAAAGTAGGGAGGTATTAATAGGGGCCTCAAATACAGTGGCAGGCACTTTACAGCAGCAGAGCCATAGCAACATAAAGTGTATGATTGCTAACGCAAGAAGTTTGCCTGGGAAAATGGATGAGCTAGAAATATTAGCAGTACAAGAAAAATAGGGCTTAATAGGCATTACGGAAACATGGTGGGATGAATCTCATGCCTGGACTGCTAATCTGGATGGTTATAACCTATTTAGGAAATATAGGGGAAATGGTAAAAGAGGAGGAGGGATCTGTCTGTATGTTAAGCCTGAATTTAAGCCTATAGTCAGAGAAGATATTTATGCTGGCACTAACGGCATCATTGAATCTTTGTGAGTTGAGCTAAATAGTGGAGGAGCTAATTCTAAACGCATATTGGTGGGAGTATGCTATAAACCCCCAAATATAGCTGAAAGTGAGGAAATACAATTGTTACAGATTGGAAATGCAGCTAAGCATGGGCAAGTTCTAATAATGGGAGACTTTAATTAACCTGAAATAAACTGGATAAATGAGACCAGCAGCTCAGCTAAGGGGAGCAGGTTCTTGAGTACACTCGGGGATCATTATCTGGCCCAGTTAATACAAGAACCTACTAGAAATGGGGCCATCTTGGATTTAGTCATCACAAGTAATATTGATATAATATCAAATGTAAAAAAATAGGGGAACCCTTGGGGGAACAGTGATCACAACACCGTCTCATTTGAGATTGAATACAAAAAACAGAGTTGTAAGGGGCCAACAAAAACTCTAAATTTTAAAAGGGCTAACTTTAATGGGCTACGGACAGCAATACAACATATAGACTGGGACAAAGAACTTACAGGGAAGAATACTGAAAATAAATGGACAACATTCAAATCCTTACTAAATAAACAGACTCATCAGCATGTACCATGTGGAAATAAAATGAATAGGAGTAAATCACATCCCATGTGGCTTAACAATGACTTAAAGATCATGATGAGGAAAAAGAAATATGCATTTAAATTATACAAGGAGGGAACAGAGGCAGCTTTATGTGACTATAAGGAAATCAACAAGTCTTGCAAAAGGGCTATTAGACTGGCTAAAATAGAAAATGAGAAGTCAGTTGCAATGGAAAGTAAGACTAACCCTAAAATATTTTTTAAATATACAGTATTAATGGGAAGAAGGCCAGGAAGGAATCGATAGGACCATTACAATGTGACACAGGCCATCTGATAATTAGTGACCAGGAAAAGGCAGATGAGCTAAATAGGTTCTTTTCGTCGGTTTACACAAGGGAGGTACCAGTGGTTGGGACACCGCAACATAATGGGGCTACACTACCTTTACTAAATAATTGGTTAACGCAGGAAGGAATACAAAAGAGGTTGGAGAAAATAAATGTTAATAAAGCCTCAGGTCCTGATGGAATACATCCAAGGGTACCGAGGGAGCTGGGTTCTGTAATAGCCAAACCATTATATCTAATCTTTCAAGACTCACTCACTACAGGGTCTCTACCAGATGACTGGAGAAAAGCAGAGGTGATACCTATATTTAAGAAGGGATCTAGAGCAAATCCGGGGAATTATAGACCAGTGAGCCTCACTTCTGTAGTTGGGAAGCTTTTAGATGGGTAAATAAGGGACAGAATACAAGAATATGTCTATTTGAACAGGATCATAGGTAGCAGTCAACACAGATTTATGAAAGATAGGTCGTGTCAGACCAATCTAATTAGTTTTTATGAGGAGGTTAGTAGGAACTTGGATCAGGGCAACTCAGTGGATGTAGTCTTTTTAGATTTTTCAAAGGCATTTGATACAGTGCCACATGGAAGACTAGTGAGCAAACTAAGGGATACAGGAATTGCAGTAAATATCTGCTCATGGATCGAGAACTGGCTAAAAGACAGGAAGCAAAGGGTTGTTGTGAATGGAACATACTCCGATTGGTCTAATGTGATAAGTGGGGTTCCTCAAGGTTCAGTATTAGGTCCTCTCCTTTTTAACATATTTATTAATGACATTGAAGTAGGACTCAAATGTAGGGTCTCCATTTTTGCTGATGACACCAAGTTGTGCAAGGTAATAAAAATCAGATAATGATGTACTTTCCCTACAAAAGGATTTGCATAAATTAGAGAAATGGGCGGCTAAATGGCAGATGAGATTTAATACAAATAAATGTAAGGTTATGCATTTGGGAAGGAACAATAGCCAAGCAATCTATAATCTTAATGGAGCAAATCTCGGTGTATCGGATATTGAAAGGGATTTGGGAGTACTAGTGGACAACCACCTAGGCAACAGCGCTCAAAGCCAAGCAGCGGCTGCAAAGGCAAATAAAATATTAGCATGTATTAGGAAGGGCATAGAAGCCAGGGAAGAAGATATAATTCTGCCACTATACAAATCTCTAGTACGCCCTCATTTGGAATATAGAGTACAATTTTGGGCACCACCTCATAAAAAAGAAATTTTAGAGCTGGAAAAGGTACAGAGAAGGGTTACAAAACTAATAAGGGGAATGGAGGGGCTAAGTTATGAAGAAAGACTAACAAAATTAAACTTATTTTCGCTAGAAAAAAGGTGTCTAAGAGGAGATATGATTACCTTATATAAATACATCCAGGGTCAATGTAAGGCTTTGTCAAGTGAACTTTTTGTAGCAAGAGATTTTCAACTGACAAGAGGACATCCTTTGAGGTTAGAGGAAAAAAGATTTCACCTTAAAGAAAAGGGTTCTTCACAGTTAGGGTGGTTAAACTGTGGAATTCTCTACCAAAGGAGGTGGTGACAGCAAATTCGATAGACAACTTCAAAAAGGGGTTAGATATATTATTGAATAAAATCAAGGCTATCCTAGATAACTAGCAAAGGAATATTGATCCAGGGAGAAATTTGATCGCCAGTTTCTGGGGTCAGGAAGGAATTTTGCACTTATGAGACAATTGGCAAAGTTTCAATGTTTTTTTTTTTTTCTGTTTGCCTTCCTCTGGATCAAATAACAATAATAATAAATAGTTCACATTAAAAAGATCAATAGAGATCTAAAAAGGTTGAACTTGATGGACTAACTCTTTATTCATCCTCCAATACTATTAATAATTATTTAAACAATAATTTAATTAATAACTAATCCGCATATTGCAGATCAGAGGAGATCTTAACAGGTTGAACTTGATGGACTGAAAGTTTTTTTTCAACCTGAATTACTAGGGCCCTCATTCAATTGCAATTTGGCCAATTGAATAGTGCTCTAAATAAGCACATAACATATTTTTTTAAAATAAGTTTTTAGTTAGTAAACATCTATCCAAAAGCAAGGTTTTCACTAACTAAAAACTTCTTTTAAAAAATATGTTATGTGCTTATTTAGACCCCTATTCAATTGGCCAAATTGCAATTGAATGAGGGCCTATGTAATAACTACTCTTGGCTGGTATAGAATAGAATATGTGAAAACCCTGTCCGTTTGGTGTTGTTCAATGTAACTGTCTGCTTGGCGACTCCGAGCATGACACGGATAGTGTGAAGCTCATGCTAGGGCAGTGTCCTTCGCTCACAAAATGCAATGCTGAAGGTCCAGGTGTGCATGATGGCAGCCTGCAGGTGAGTATACAGGGAGAAAGGAGGATGTTCTAGAAGAAGCAAAAAAAAATGTTCCATGGGGCCTCTAAGTTTGTTTTTTATTCTCCATTTAATTGCCCTATGTTAAATCTTTATTTCTTCATAAAAATGTTCAGGGGAGGAGGAGTAGGTGCGCAGATATTACATATCTAAATATATATAATAATTTAATTTGTAGTTAATGGATTAAATGAATTTTAAAAGATCACTGTGATAAGACTGTCGTTCAAAAAGGTTTCATTATTTAATAAAAGCCTTATTGAAAAAAAAAAAAAGAAATTACACTTCACTTATGAATTTAAAACAAACAAAAAAAAAACAACTCCCAAACAGTCCCTTTAGCACAGGAGAAGATCACATAGAGGTTTTCCTTAAACGTATGTTTTACACATTTTTTTTGGTTTATTTTTGCTGATGAACTTTGGTGTCGTGAGGGATCATCAGATTTTAAGTTTTGTATAAAAGTAGATAAGATTTAAAATTGGTATTATGAGCAAGGATTAATTATAAACCATACCCCATTGGACACGTCCCAGCTGAGCATCCGCATGGCTCGCTTTTCAGCCTCTGGAGAGCCATCTAGGACAAGGCCAAAGCCGCCATTAATGACCTCACCCCTGAAAACAATGCAAGTCTGAGTCAGTATTGTCCTTGGGAGACTTAAGGAACAGGGAGGAACCAAAATGTATCACAGACACATCAAGATTTACAGCTCAAAGTATTATTTAAGGCATTTATTTATAGGGTTAAAAGTTATTGCATTACCCATCCAGCCGGCCAAGAGATTTAGAACTAACTTAGAAAATAAATCACTCAGAGCTGCAGAGAGATATTAAAATATAACATAGGGCCAGTGTAAGCATCATATAAAGGGCTGATTATCTAGATAACCACTTGTTCGTTCAAGAAAAGCATATCAGCAATAAAGTAGTACATGGTTTTAAAAGGAGTATTACCCGCCTGAGGTGCTGGGTCGGTTTCCATCTCCCCCCCCCCAAAAAAAAAAAAATCACATGACTCACATTGTTTGTATAAATGCAATTAAAGTAATCTGGGAGCGGTTTAATAATTATTTGGTTGAGACTTGGGCATCCCTTTCACCTGGCGGGTTTCTTATCTTATGCCTTCCAGACAAGCATGTGGGTCACGTGGGAGGGAGATGGAGACAAGCCCGGCACAGCAGTCAGGCAGCTTGCCTCAGTCAGACACTTTTAATTTTAAAAGCTTTTTACAAATAACTTTATAAACAGATTTCTTGAACTAAGTGGTGGACTATATGCTTACAGCAACTTACCTTTAGCTTACACTGGCCCTTTAATGACTTAAAAAAAAAAAATTTGTTTAATAAGGGATCTGAAAACTAAGTACAAGGTCTGTATCCATCTCACTTTGTAATATACTTTTATTATTTTTCATAGCCATCATAAATCGGCTCTAAAAGGCAATATTTAGCCCAATGGTGAGAAGCAAATACAAAACTGGTGTCAGGTCATCTCATTGCTCCGCCCCTTTGGAAAGATTTCTGAAAGCACCCACACATATTATAAAATATTTTAAATTATTATTTGAAGATAGCCCATGTCCTGTATATTTTGAGCCAATGTAATCATCAGTGCCTAAAGAAGTCCGCCCGGGCTTGCTCAGACCTAAATGAGGTCACTGAAGGGCAAGAACTGATCAGGAAGCTAAAATGCGGTAAATCCAAAATGGAAGTGGGTACCTGCCCAGTCCTTTCTACTCACCAGCCAACACCTCCACCATTATGCAGGGCCACCCATGTCGCCCCTCGGAAGGCGTCTCCCACAAAGTTCTGCACAGCCATATCTGGTAAAAAGAATGACAGTATCAGGAGCAGTTTTTTTTGGCTCTGGTTTTTCTCTTTGTATTCTAAAGTATATGTTCAGTTGGGTCTGACTCTCCATGATCCAATGTGCTGCAGCATGTCAGGCACATCCATCAGCTCCCTCAAGCTCATGTTCATTGCATTCTATAGTATACTTTAATCAAATTTAAAAGCCTTGGAGAGAGACTGCAAATGGGAGAGCAAAGTACAGTACCCCCCCACACACAAAAAAAAATTATGTCTGTTGTATCTACCTGGTGAAACGATCATTAGAAAAACCTAATTGTGTGTGTCCATATTCAATTATATTCAAGTAGAATCAAAATTTCTGCACATGGTTATTTTTTTTGCCAGACCTGCGCAGAAGGCGGATCCATCGTAGATATTGGAGGTTTCCCTGTAGGGGCTGTCGGTACCACTCACATCATGATGATCTCTACTGATAACTACAGGACCCTGCAAAGGAGAAATGAGAAACAAATGGTGATTACTGCAGATACACCAAGAAAATGGATATGAGACTCTAAGAACCCTTCTGTTACCCAAAGAATGCTTAAAATAACAAAAATCTCTTAAAGTGAAGTGGTGTCAATAGGAGAGAAATACAATTTTTATATTACACACACCCAGAATGCAGTGTAATAATGTTCTTTCTCAGAATTCTGAGCTGGAAGCAGTTTAACTTGTTTTAGACATTCAAATGTTAACACAGATGTACCGTACTATTTATTAACTGTACGGTGGAGGCTTCTATCACTCTCTTGCCCACCATATATTAAATGATTGTTGTGGTGAACTACCTACTCATAAGGTCCACAACACAAGCTGGGATCCCGCTCCACGCTGATGGTAGCCAGTAAGCTTGAAACAAATGTACATGGATAGGGTTCCCAGCTTGTGTATAATCAAATCTTGACTTTGCATTAAAGCTGTGTAATACAGCAGGCATACCGTAAGCTTAAAAAGGAAGCCATGTTTGAAGTGGTTTATGGATTGAAGAGCGAGCCATTTGTGGGAACATTTGCATGTCCCAGCTCAGCTTTTTTGGGTCTCCCTACTTGCTGTTTAAATATACAGACACTTACAATTTATTCTTCAATGTACAGGACTTTTGGTATGGAACAGAATGCTAATTGTTCTTTTTTATCAATCACTGTACCTATCTTTTAAATGTATCTTAATAAAAGTTACATTTTATTTAAATATCACTTTACTGGTCCTTATTTCATTTATTGATTCTGATTTACAATTAAGGGAATATTTAATTGGTCAGATTATAAGGTGTCTTTCTGTCTAAATCTTGCAATACACTACCTAAGCTTAGCACACCCAAACACAAAACATCTTAACCATCTTTTTTGGTTCACTTAATATTTGAACTTCTGGACATGCTCAGTCCAACTTACCAAGTCATTGTCTATAACATTTGTATCCTTTGGGAAAGGTCGCGTTACAGGAGTCAAACCTTGACCTAGATAATTTTTCATAAACGTAGACATTTGTCTTTCTTCATTGGGACTTTTAGTTAAAATTACTTTTGCGTGTATCACCAAACAAACCGACACAATATGCCATTACAATGGGATCTTTCTTTTTAGGAGTACTCCAGCAGTGGCAGCAGTTGCAGTAAGGAGCTGCTAGATGGCGCTGGCTGAATTGTACACAGTTTGTAAGTGCTGCTGAGATCGTACACAATTTCCAAGCTTAAAACCTAACCTCTAATCCCCTAACCCTTTGACATTGGCAGCAAAATCTTGGCAGCGACATCTAGCGGATGCTCACCGCCACTGCAGCCACTGGTGCTCGTGGTGTGCTTAAGTTCCCATAACAGGAAAGGGTCCTATAATGCCCTAATGACATGAGCTAGATTTTGGGATTACCAATCAATAGCATTTTGATTCAATGATTTATAAAGCAATATTAAAATGTACTTTGAAAGAGCAAAGCATTAGGCTCTCCACCTTGATAAGGTCTGTCACGACTGGTTTTTGGGAGGCACAGCTTTGCTACCCCATTTCTTCATGTATTGGCCCTGGGATTTGAGAACATCCCCAGGTTATAATATGATTTCACTATTATCTGTATCTTGGTTTATGAATATGCTAGGTTCTGTATAGTTTAGAATGTCAGGGTACCTATGCTACTTGTGGTCATGCCCAGAGTCTAGGGGTTTTTCTAGAATAATGTGCCTAGGTCTGAGATGACCAGTTCCTGCCCTGCGCAATTCAGTTGGACTTATTGTATTTATGATTGAATACAAATTAGGTTTCGGGTTATCAGGATTTTTGTAAATTATATATTAGATGGTCTGCAGATGGACAGCTCTGCAGTATGTTGCAACTAGTCCACCTGCCAAGCCCAATGTAGATGGCCAAGTCTCCTAGATAAACCTTGAAAACACTTCCAGATTACAGCCATGACAACTAAAAGGCCAGTGATGGCAATTAGCATGGAAACTGAACAGATGCATCCCATATCTCCAGTTACTATGATAACCAGGAATGCACTTCAGTTTGAGTGGTTGGGGGCAGACATCCCACAAATACACAGGGATGGGCCGTGGGACATGTAATGATTGGTGTAACATTATTACCAGTTGTTAATTCATCAGTAGGGATAGGGTATAAATGTTGGACTCTAATAAAGTTCAGTTATGGTTTTCACATAAAAAAAAAAAGGTGCGGATCTATTTACTGTATGCTGTATCCTGAGTGGGGAGTTGTCCTGTTCTGAGACCACTGCAATTCTGACCCCATTATCCTCTGCACATATTCTTGGGTGTGGTTTCTATCCAGAAGCCATCTTTTGTGCCAGAGAGAATAAGAACCACACAATTCTGCTGGGGTAGGTTGGAACTAGGTGCCCCTTTGTAGAAGCAGATTGTGACAAGGTTGTACATGGGGAGGTCTAGCAGGCAGGTCCAAAGGACTTTAAGAACATGATTATATAAAAGGTCCTCCTATCGTGCACAGTCTTCATCCAATTAAGAAGTTGAAAACCACTTTAACACAGCAAGAGTTCAGCCAATGAAGAGCATAATGTTCTTATCAGCTTGTGTCTGAATCTGTTCTTTGAAAGTAAACATAATATTATAGCTCAAGTGTTATTTTTCTTTATTATAATATTCCCACTCACCATAATGAACATATTTGAGCATGTCCCTCAACATTTTGTATTGTATGTGTGTTTATGGTCATGCATTTCATAGAGCTACAAAATCAATAAACTGACCTTAACCTGACCTGCTGACACAGCCTTGTTAATGGCCACTGCGATAGCCACTCTCCCTTTTTGGTCCGAATATAGAATTCTGGCTTGTGAGCCAACAACCTGGAACAAAAAAAATTATAATCTGATTATTAAATGTAGACCATATTAAGGTTCTTTATTTTAAAGAGCATGAGCGCCACAGAAGATTAAATAAAAAAAAATTAGAACTGGAAATGTGGGTTTACCACTTGAAACAGAAGCCCCGTCCCTGCATATTTACTAATCCTGCTTTCGGCTACAGAAAATTTATTTTATTTATGCTGGTTTAAGTCGATACTTTCATCTCCATTTCAGCCAATACTGATGTCATACTTACTAACTGGTGTTTTCCGGCTTCCTTAATCCAGTGGATATTATCATTGTACTGCTTCCTCACCAAGTCACTCACTAGGGAGAGAAGAAGAAGGAGTCAGACCCCTTAGTAAAATGGGGCACTGGGCTTCTAGAGAGGGTCAAACACAGAAGACGTAAATAAAACCGCCACCACACAACAAGTTAGGTCAAGACACTCAATTTCTATGTTGACGAAGAGTGAATGCATATAGTGTGTTAATAGACCAATCATAATTGGTCTGTTCTAAAAGGCATCTGACTTTGGATCTGTATATATCCAAATGATCCCTGGGCTTGGTAAGCCTAAAGGTCATAGGAGGTTCAGACATGGACTTCTAGCTTACCATGCTTTTCGGGACCAGAGCATTAGATTAAGACCAGACTGATCTACTACAAGATCTCTCCCTTGTGAATGGCTCAATTAAAGAGTTTGCTCTTCAACAGGTTATCATGGCACCTCTGAACTTTGAACTGCCTATGTATAGATATAACCCTTCAAATACTATCATCGAAGGTTAATCCTGCTGCGATTACACAGAGCCACAAACAAAACTTTGTGCTGTCCAGAAATCTTCATACCTCCCTGCGCAATGATGTCTTCCAGAACAGATGCTACAATCTGGTCCGTCTTGGCCAGGTCAGCCGGCTCTGCAGAGGTGCACACCCAACGGAAAGGGCCAAATCCCAAAGAGAAGATGTCCCTAGGAAGAGTGAGGATTGATTAGGAATTACTGGAATTTGTATCTCTCTAATTAGAATGGATACATTTATAGTTGGAAAGTTTATATTGGACATATAAACTCTATTGTGGTGCACTGGATTGTGGGCGAGTGCTAGGAAGGGAATACAATAGTGAAGAATAATATATAAGAATTGTATTAAAAATAGAGTATTTGGTAGAAGATGTTGGTACAGAGTTGGACATGGTGTAGAACTGATAAACTAATCTACATGCATGCCAAGATTTATTTAATGTGGGTGAAACCATGAGCACAGTTCAGTGCAAATTGAGAGAACAAAATAAGCAAACTAAAAGGATAATATGGGTTTGACACCTCAATGAATGTGGTCATATGCAATGGTGACTTTTGTGTTTCAATATTAATCATACAATCAGTTTATAAATAGTTCCTTATTTAACACTACCACCCTCAAACGATCCCAGCAGTCTCACCCCATGATATGCTGTACATAGGAAGGATATCGGAACTCGGTGCCACTTCCTTTTGGATTTCCCACATCAGCCCCTAGGAAGGATTAGTTACATTAGAAGGTCCCATAACGGTGGTGATAACGCCAGTGTTTGTCAGCTTCTCAAGGCTTAATGACCATGCCTCTGATCAACAAGGAACTTTATCACTAATTTGCAGAAGGATTGTCTGTACTACAAGTTTAATGGAGTCTATACATACATTCCATCAGACCTTAAATGGATGTTAAAATTACAAGCTCTTATAAAAGTCTTTACTGGAACAATAAAATCCCTTTGCGTGTTTGTGTTGAACACATCATTACGTTTTAGATGCAACATCCAATCGTGAAGATCAAGTACTTACCAGCTCGTTTTGCTTCCAGCAGGAAAGCATTCCCATAGTCCCAGAAGAACATGCCCTTTTCAGACAGCTTGTTGATGGCAGCCACCTGTCGCCTTAAACTGTGGGAGATACAAAGGTTGATGTAGATCAGCTAAATCTCAAGGAACTCATCCCAAGGTATATTAAGTTTTTTTTGTTTTTTTTTTTGTTTTTTTTAAATCAATTTGAGTTCGTGCCAAGCTTTAAACTGGGTGACATAAAAACTCTTATTAAAAATTCAGTACATTTTTAGTGATCAGTTTGGTGATGATGTAGAGCAGCACTGATAAAGTCTGTGTCCCTCTAATAATACAATCTACTTAGGGATTGGATGGATGGGTTGTGGGCGCAGGCGAGAGTCCATGTTGTCCCACCTTTCATGCACAAGCTGATGGAAGGTCTCAGGGTCGGTGCTCAGAAGGTGATTGGCCTCCTCTAATGTCAGCTGGACAGGGTAATAGCCCCCACTGAAGGGGTTATGACAGGACGTCTGGTCCGATCCCAGGTCCACCAGGAGCTCTCCGGTCTTCTCGTATTCTTCTACTAACTTCTCCCTGCAAGAAATTGAACAAGTCACCTCTCAGCCCTGCGGGAGCGGGAAACATGCAACGACCAACTCTTGTAACACAAACTATAGATAACTCCAGGGACCCCTTGCTGCTGTCCCTTATTCCTGTAATACTGATAGTTTATATTGGACTTCATGGCAGGTATGACTTACCAAAGATCCACAATATTCCCATGGTACCCCAGGCTCAGGGTGGATTTATCCTTCTTGGCCTTTCTGCAAAGCACATAACATGACTTGAGAAATTACATAAGAAACACATTTTAGCCATTTTTTAAGAACCACTATATTTAAAAAAAAAAAAAAAACTGCGAGTCTGACTAGGAGTATAATAGACATGAAAATGTTATAAAGATAGATTTTTTTTTTTTTTTAAATCAGAAAAAAATGCTAATGTCTCTTCTGGCCCATGGAGGCATCCATGATGACTTGATGGAAGTTGTGTATGTGCGTGGGGTGTATACATTTCTGCATGAGCAGAGTTGGCAGTTATCCTTGTAACTGCTTCTGAGACAACAGCACATCCTCATCAAGACCTCCCTCCACTACTTTATAGATAAGCTCATGCCCTCCAAGCTAGCAGGAGGTGCTGCAGCCAGACTTAAGGGACCTCTCTCTACAAGAGTGCAAACATTAAAGATTTTCTTTAAAAATAATTTTAAGCTCATGAATTACATAGCTGCTACAGTAGATTAGAAACCTCCGAAAAGTGGTTTAAGGTGTTATTATATAGAATTTAAAAAAATCCATAGAGTTATAGGTGGGACACAACAAGTGCTTAATGGCACTGGTTTTACTCCCTGAAAAACTTCCAAACAGTTTCTGCAAAGCTCCACCTCCTGTAGCTCATGTATACAATGTCTCTATAGTACTAGATGTATAAGTCAATCACAGATGGTATCGCAGCAGCATTTCAACAACATGCTGTTTATAAGAATTTGAAAAATATTGGAGAAGCTCTAGCAAAAAGATGGTGGAAACCCTGGAATTTTTTCTTTTGAGAACTTTATTGAAAAGTTGTTTATAATGATTTTTTCTACTTTAAAAGTTATGAAGCGATTACAACTTGAAGATGTCAGACTCAATAAGTGTTGTTCTGACCCACCTGATCCTCTGGACACACTCGTCCAGACAGCTGGTGATCTCCATCAGCCAACCCTGCTTGTGTCTCTTCAACAGGGCATCCTTATCAACCTGAAAGAAATGAAGAAAATGGCAGATAGAGATATCCAGATGAATAATCAGGAGTATTGCAGTATATCTTAATACCTTTTTTATTGGACAAACATATTCATATATATTAGACTAGCTTTAGAGAGCTTCCTCTCTCTCAAGTCTGGAGCAACACTGATAGAAGATATCCCAAATGAAACACAAGAATTACAGGCTTCTTTTTTTTTTTTTTTTTTTTTTTAAAGAAAGAAAAAAAATAAAACACCCCACAAAAGAATGTTCTAATCTGTCAACTGCAAAGACAGAGTCGTAAATATTATAACATCATAGGGTGTTAAGATACCATAAAGCTGTGAGGAGAACTAGAAGCAGGTCAGAGAGAAACAAGGAAAAGAGAAAATCATATAAGGAATATAGAAGGTTATAATAAGTTAAGATAATGCAATACAAGTCCCATATTAAAGTGTGTTTTAATTTTGATTTCAAATGTCTTTGTGCGTTTTTAAAATGACCTCAGAGCATTTTTATTTTCAGGTGCTGGATGGAGTGGTTTTGTGAAAAGTGGTGTCCCACTGGGGTACAGCAACTCATCTTTGTGCTTATTGGAGTTTCTGTGCAGATTCATCCGTAGATGTAGTTTCTGGCTAGTTTCCCCAATGTAGCATCCACTTTCACATACCGTACGTTGTATCATGTACACCACATTGGATGATGTGCATGAATAGGATCCTCTGATGTCGTAGCTCTTGTTGTGCGTGGCTGTGTCCTCTTTGCACATGTGTTGACATAATTTGCAGCAATTTTTGTTGCAAGGTTAGGTGCCATCCCTCTGTGGTGCTGTTCCTCGGCCAATCTTCATTACACCAATGCTTGTCTCAGATTCGGTGGTTGCCTGAATGCAAGAATGGGATGTGTGGGAAATATGTTCCAATTCTGCATCATCTGTTCGTTGTGGTTGTAGATCCTTAAATATTTTGTGCATTCCTTCTAGAGCCGGATGGTATGTGGTTACCAGTGGTGTACATGGAGAACTTTCTTTAGTTTTGTATTGCAACAGGTGTTCCTGGGGTGTTTTAATGGCAGCAGTAACTCTGTTATTATACAGCGTTTGTAACCCTTCTGCCAGGAGTCCGACAGAGTTTTTAAAGGTTTGTTTCGGTCCCCAATGTTTGAACATATGCAGTGATCTCTGAAGGCTTGACTATAAATTATTGCTCGTTTGGGATGGGAGGGGTGGAAACTAGAGTTGTGGAGGTAACTACATTTGTCTGTAGGTTTCCTATACACAGATGAGTGAAGTTTACCATTTGTGATGGATAAGGTAGTGTCCAAAAAGTTCACCTGTTCAGCTGAGTAATCCATTTTACGTTTAATAGATGGGTGGAAGGTATTAAAGGCAGTGTGGAAGTCTGAGTTTTTTTTCTCCCTCTGTCCATATGATGAACAGGTCATCTATATAAAATGGTAGTATCTGTAAGGTTTGTGGACATATGAGGATAGGAATCTCTGTTCCAAGTCAGCCATAGATAAATTAGCATATTGTGGTGCCAATTTTGGTGCCCATTGCGGTCCCTATTTGCAGGTAAACCTGTTTGTTGAAGGTGAAGTAGTTGTGGGTGAGGATGTATTCTAGTAATTTGGCAATGGCATCAGAGTTATATTTATGGCTCTGGGCACGTGTTGAATGGAACGCCTCTGTGCCATCTTTGCGAGGGATGTTGCTATAAGAAGGAGATTCAACATCCAAGGTTACGAGTAGTAAGTTAGCAGGTAGGTCCTCAATTAGGCAAAGTATGTTAAGGAAGTCAGTGGTGTCCTGTATATAGCTGCTGGTGTTTGTAACTAGTGGCTTAAGAGTATTTTCAATAAGCCCAGATATCGGTTCAGTCAGTGTGTCCATACCTGTAATGATTGGTCTCCCTGGTTTGTGGATCTTTGGCAGCACGTAAAAAAGTTCCAGTTGTAGGATCGGTGGGTATAAGCTGCTCCAGGTCCTGTTGGTCATTCTTGGGTAATGTTTGGATGAGTTTCCAGAGTTGGATAGTATATATTTCTTTGTGGGGTCCTGGTCCAATTTCTTAAAGTAGGTACCTACTACAAAAAATTGGACCAGGACCCCACAAAGGAATATCCAACTCAGGAAACTTATCCAAATTTTCCTCAAGAATGAGCAGCATGAATTAGAGCAGCTCATACCCACCAACCCTACAACTGGAACCATTATGAGTCATAATAGATCATGCTTCCTGAATATATCCCATGGAGCGCAAAAGGTTCCACAAGCTTGAGTGTTGGTAGGGATTAATGGACAAGACATTATGACTCTCTGAGTCTTACCTCCGCAATAACCCCAACACAACCGACAATCACTGCTGCCTTTGCCTGGGCTCCACTCATGCCCCCGAGTCCAGAGGTCACAAACACCTTTCCAGAGAGGTCATCCAGCCCCAAGTACCGGCGGCCAGCATTCAATACAGTCAGCTGTTGATAGAACAAATATCTTAACATTGATATCATACCATTCCTAGGTCCATAACAAACATGGACCTAGGAATGGTATGACGTTTAGTTTCAGATGCATCCGTAAACTTTGTAGTGACTCCAAGATCAGTAATACAGGACTGCAGACTGAACTTGTACTCTTTTTGAAAAGCTCACAAAGAAACACAAGCTTGGTGGCAGACAACATTTTTAGTACATCAAAAGCCCCCTTTTCTATTCCTAAAATACATTTTTTTTTTTTAAATAACTTCCTGTTGCTTTGCTCCTCTACCATAACTAGGACCTCAATGTGGCCAATTAACTATTGTACACTTATTTTCGAATGGGAACCACATTTTAATTTTGGGGAAACAAGCGGGAAACTTGAGTGCAAAGAAGAATTCAGTCAGTTCAGTTAAAAAGCAGGATCAAAAATACTCCAACTCTTTTCCTAATCCCAATTTTCCAGTCATATGTGAAATTAAAGGACCACTGTAGAGCATTTACACAGAGTTCATGTTTGTTGGACATAGACTAGTAAAATATGCAGATTAACATACAAATTTAATATTTTTTTCTTACTGTGTAAGTTCTCTTAACTGCATATCTCCTCCTTCCTGTGTCTACCAGGGGCGTGATCAGCTCGGTCTGATGGGTGGACTAAAGAAGAAATTCTGACCAGTCTAGGTTCTGATTCAGACCGACCATGCTCAGTATATGGGGATGGGGCTAGGAGGATGCATACACTGTCACCGAGCAGCGCCAATGGGGAAGCTTCAATCAAGTTACAATAGAGCTGTTAACTCTGTATATCAGTGGGGGTAAAGCTAATAATGTCACAAGGCAGGGCCAATGACAGTACAGCCCGCTTCTAACCTCAATGATGGCTCAGTCCCCAGGCAGTGCTAGCCACGCCCCCTGATATGGCACAGGGTGGTGGAGAGAGGCAGCTCTGCTTGAGGGGAAAAAAAACGGAGAGAACATTTAAAATAAGAAAATATATTAACTTCATTATTTTAAACTACATAATGTTTTTAATAATCTTCGTCTAAAAATAAATAAATAAATAAACAGGAATCCTTTAATGGTTTGGTTGTGGAATAAGCGGAGATGCCAGGCTCAGTTATCACTTACCACTGTGCCATGCACTATGCCCTGTGGTCCGATGTAACAGTAGCTTCCTGCGGTCATTTGTCCATACCTGGAAAATAGTCTGGTTTATAAAAAGTCTCAAAAATGACAGGAGTAAAATTGTAAGGCTGGCAATGCTGTTTGCCACACAATGCAATGCTATGGGCCCTATGAGCACATTTTCCCCCCTCCCCCATTTCGCCATCTCATGAGCACCCAGGAGTCTCTTTGCAGCATCTCCCCCGGTCTCCTGTGTGTGTGTGTGGTGAATGTTTGCGTGGCGTGCGTTGACTGCCGTTTGTTTTATTTTCAAAGTCCAGCGTGCCTGGCGTTGTTCGTGTAAGTGTTACTTTCTTCAGCGTCGTGTAATTTTTAAGTTTTGCAAGCCTGGCTTTGCGGAGCCTCGTTTTCATGCAGTTTCTGAAATTTTGCATTTTTAGTCCGCCATTTCCCCCCCCCCCCCCCCTCACTTAGGCGATTTTGGGGTAATGAAAAAAGTACATGCCAAATATGGGTGTAATTCGCTTGCAATCTCACTTCCAGGTTGTCTCCCCTTGTACAACAAATTGTAACACACAGCACATGCTTTTTTTTTGCTTTGGTGTGTTTTTAGAGTTATGCTCTTGAACAGTGCTGCAAGGCAATAACACAGCTGTCTGCAATGAGCGCCTTTGGCGCTCATTGCAGCCCAAGTATTGCGTTGCTGCGTCTCCTTGCAAGGCTCGCATGTGTGACTGTGCCGCTGGCTGCAATGTGTAATATATATATATGTATACACACACACACCTCAAGACAAGAAAATGATCAATCCAGAATTGTACCATATAACAGCTGCTGCATAGAATAAAACTTACATTGTAGTTCCCAGTGCAAACATCTTCTCATAACCTTTCCTGGAAGAATAGTTTGGAATGACCTGAAATCAGAGCAAACAATGATGTAGAAAAAAAATAAAAATAATAATAATAATTCCTACATCACATGTCCAAAGACAAAAAAAAATATATTAGGGAATGGTAAGACCACTTACCATACCATTGGTGATCACAACTCGAGGGGCTGCAGGATGACTGGGGAAGAGGCCCAGGGGATGCCCACTGTACATGACCAGTGTCTGGTCTTCGGTCATCTCAGACAAGTAGTGCATCACCAGCCAGAACTGTGCACAGAAAGCAACAGATATGTTACCTCTACAAGTGGTGGCTCAACTAAGAATAAACAATCCTTCATGTCAAAGTTGTCTATATGCAAGGTTACTAAACAATAAACCCTCAACACCACAAATTTAGCTGTCCTAAATCGGGAAAGCAGACCACGCCACAGAGGCTTTTACATGCTATTTGCCCATTAAGAAAAAAATAAAATAATTTGCGGCTATTCAGAAAAGTGCAACGATAGAGTGATCAAGAAGAGGAATATATACATGGTTTTAACTGAAGATTTTAAACAGCACACACACAGTACGTACCTGGGCCCAGTTGCTGAACACCTGTCCATTTCCACCATACGTCACCAGCTCCTGAGGAAACTAAGAGGAGAATATCACATTGTTAAAAATAATTTAGACAAAGTAATAAACAACATGCAGCAAAAATAAAAAAGAGAATATTATGGTATCATCTTTTTTTCTTAAAAAGAAGAGGCAGTTGGGAGGGATGAAAGACTTAAGAGGTAAAATTAATGGAATATTAGCAAGCCTGTGATTTCTAATAATCTTAAACTTTAATGGTTTAGGTAAGTTTGAGAATGGTGTGGTTCAGCTGCCATAGTCTATGTAATAATGCAAGTCAGGTTCTCGATAGACTTGAAGAATTTATATTGGAACTTGTGATCACTCCCAATGAACAACCACAAGTTGTAGAAATCAGTATAGGCGGCAATCCTAGTGATTTATAGAACAGACATTAAATACAAGTACATATATATAGAACGTTCAAAAACATACTTCTGTTTTTGCTGCATATGATTACAGACTTTTAGGTCTGTATATTTGGGTGCTGTACCTGAGCCACAGCAGGGTCCAAATTATTCATGATCATGTGCATTAAAGCAGCAGCTTGCGTGGTCCTGCATGGATACTCTGTGATGGGATGTGCTCTGAAAAAACAGAAGAAACCGTAATGCAGTCACACAGAGAACACGTAGCACTGGAGGGAGCAGAAAAGCTTGCCAAGTAAATCAGTCTTATCTGGTTGCACCCACAATAAATACTCATCTATAGGATCCTACTACAAGCACACATCCTCAAAACAAGACCATCCAGCTCAGACTGTGGCAATGAAGCCAACATTTGCAGACCACTATGTACACCCCTTTACCTACTTGTCTTTATAATACACTAGCGAATTGCCCGTCAAAAAATGATGGCAATAAGATTGTAAGGCAGGTTATGTTGTTTGGGTGCAAAATTAATTTAGTTGGTGTTTTAAGATCCTTCGGCGCTCATTGCGAGGCTCTTGGTTGTTTGTATGCTATAAGCAGCGTTGGTGTTTCTTTTTGGGTATGGCAATGAATAATTAATAAAATAAGAAATTAATATACTTTACCTATTGTGAAGTAATATATGCAGCATTGTGTCGTAGAGCTGGCAATCTGTTTTCATGTTGCTGCAGCATCAGTGCTGTGGAGCTGCTGTGTAAGCGTCATAAATGTGTGCAGTGTGTAGTGTAATAGTGTGCGTGCGCGAGGAAAATCCATTAGCGTAGCTGTGTACTTCCGGATTGAATACGTTTTTGTTCTAAAATGGCACCTAATGTGTGGTATGCGGCTGTGGCCGATTTAGCGTCCTTGCTTTCGGATGTCGTCCGACTTTTTCGGAAGATCCGTAGGTGTTTGATGGCGTTATGCGTGTTTAGGGCCCTTTAGCCTCGTTTTTGTTTTGTTCGGCGGCCATTTTTTCTCTCGCTTAAGTGATTTTCAGGTGTCTAAACTCCGAAGTTTGGAGTTAAATCAAGGTCTAACTTCACTTGCAGAGGTCCTGGGTGCCCCCCCTTGCTGCGGGTAAGCTTTTTATGTGTTTGTTGTGTGTATTTATTGTGTTTGTAATGTTTTTTGGGGTCGCGCCCTTGTTTTCGGATCTCATACGTCTTTTTTGTGAAATCCGTAGGTGTTTGGTGGTGTTTTGCGTCTTTAGCCTCGTTTTCATTTTGTTCGGCGGCCATTTTTTCCTCTCGCTTAGGGGATTTTTGAGTGTCTAAACTTTCATTTGGAGTTAAATTGGGGTGTAACTTCAGTTTGAGGTCCTGGGTGCCCCTCCCCCCTTGCTGTAGGTAAGCTTTTTATGTATTTGTTGTGTTTTTCATGTGCGCAGGTTTCAGACGTTTTTTTTGTCGTAACGTGTCTCGTATTTTGCTTTCGTAACTCCGTAAATTTTGTGAGGTCAGCAGTTGCTGGCAAGGAGCGCCTTCGGCTACGCGAGCCCGCAAGCGTTAGCAATGGCCCGCATGCTCACAACTATATATGTGATGGGGCTGGCAATCAAGATGAAACCTGACCTTGCTATAGGTAATCTGGCTGCACAATTAATGTAATCTATGCAGATTATGCCAATTGTGTTCTGGACAAGAAGGCATGTATTTTTACTGGTAAAGGGCCAGTGTGAAGACTTTTCATGCTATTTTTTTAGTTCACTAAGGACAATAGTATCATTGTATCCTTCACACCCCAAAGGCACTGCAAGGGTATCTAACACTATCTGGAGGTACCCAGAAGTCACCAGTGGCATCTTGCACAACAGGCTGGGAATCATGTCAGGCCCTGCTAATACAAGTTATAACATCTAAACATACAGCACTCACCTCATCTGGATGTTGGGGTAGAACCGGTACATGTAGATATGGCCAAACTTCCTCAGCTCTGCAGCAAATTCTGGGGCCAGCACCTTGTGATGCTCAGGAGGGAAGTATCGTAGAGAGTTGGCCAGAGCAAGCTGGAAAAGACAGAAATACACATGTGCACATGGAGCTTCAGGATATTTACTCACAAATGGTGGGCACAGGGGTAGCATTTACATATATTCATGGCAAAGACACTGGAGTGGGTTGCCAGTTCCTTCTCCAGTGCGCCACAGCATACAGCCCCTGGTATTTCTAGGTGGTCTCCCATCCAAGTACTGACAAGGCCCAACCGTGTTTGGCTGCAGTAGGGTAATGTGACCTCTCGGTCACCTGACTGGAATCAAAACCAAGGCGCAGTGGTGAAAGCACCAAAGTGTGTGAGAGATAGAGATATATAATCTCACACACTATATACTGAGTGTCCAGTAATCCAGATGAATAATCAGAGCATTGAGGTGTATAGTCATACTTTTATTGGACAACCATATTCGTAATAATGATTTATTAAGGCCAAAGCAATACTATTTTAGGTTAGCACAGAGAGAAAAAAAACAAAAAATGACAAGCATCATGGATAAGGTCTTGTGCAGTGAAGTGTGTATGTGTCAGAATAAAGTTTCAGATAAGGGAAACCCAGAGTAATTAATAGGGCAACAAATATCCTCACATCTTAAGCAGTAGAAAAACAGCAATAAAATAGATAAACATGATCAGGAATGTTGGACAGTAACACAACATTTTGATACTATGTAGAAATTCAAGTCTACATTAAGTCCTGTATTTTGAGTATTAAAGAGTGTTATTTTCATTTCAAATGTCTTTCTTCCCTTTATGGTTTTAAAATTTCCTCAGAGTATATTGATTTTAAGGTTTTGGATGGAGTGATCATTCTGGGTAAAATGGTGTCCAACAATTTACTTAATTGTGCTTTTTTATGGAAAGTCTGTGCAGATTCATACTCAGTCGCAGTTTTTGGCTGGTTTCCACAATGTAACAGCCCCTTTTGCATACAGTACATTGGAGGATGTACATGAATATGACCCTCTGAAGCTGCACAGACTTTCCTTTAAAAAAGCACCATGAAAAACAACAGTTGGCAAGGAAATGGAAGCATTAGTTCTAGATAAACGAGAGATTGTAAACAGGGTGAACGCTCTCATGATTTATGAACGAATGACTCACACTCTTTCCAACACATTTCCTATATTTAAAGAGATTTGGGGGAGCTGGCTTAGTTTGAGGTATACTATTTCTATAAAACTAAACATCCCATTAATATATATTTCATGGAATGGGGGGCCGTTTTCGAAGGGTACGCTTCGGGGCTCCGGGACAGACTCTGATATCAGACCATCTTGGACAAGATTTGGAATCTCTCTGCAGCATGGGCAGGCCTTGGGTGAGGAGGTGGAGGTATACCATATCTGCAAATCAGTATTTATTTCAGCAACGGACATTTTGGTGTCTTTTCAATCTCAATTTATTATTTTCAGAATTTGTTGACCTTCTTTCAGTTGAAAGAGCGTGTATCATTTTTAGTTTCTATTTGATGCTTAGGAGTTGAAAGAGAAAAAAACAAGTGGTGGAGTCACATTAAGATGAGTTAGACAAAACTGACAATATTTAATGGATGTATTGTTTCTCATACTATATCTTGTGATATGTATTGATAATGTCAATATCCAAAAATACCATCTTTTGTGACAATAAAGACTAATGAAGTAAAAAAAGCACCATGAAGACATTATTGTACCCCAGTTGGACACCACTTTACCCAGAATAATCCCTGCATCCAAAACCGGAAAATAAAAATACTCAGAGGGTATTTCAAAACCATACAGGAGAGAAAGACATTTGAAAATGAAAATGATAACACTAATACTAAAAATACAGGACTTAACTTACTACCAAATTTCTTGGGACCTTCCAGCATTCTTTATCATGTCCCCCCCCCCCTCTCTTCTTTCTGTTTTATTGATGTTCTATTACTTAAGATGTGAGAATATTTACAGCCCTATTAATTACTCTGTTTGCATAAGGTTTCAGATAAGTGAAAACCACATACACACTTGACTGCACAGAAAAGTATTCTTGATGCCTTTCTGCAATACACACATACTCAGTGTTTCTGATAAGTTATGGTATATGTGCCTCTGGGTCCATATGGAACACGTAGGCAATATCACCACAGGGTCCACGGGTCCTGTATTTGGGGGGGGAAGGGGACGCTCTTGGTACAGACACTTCTTGCACAATAATATAAATCATTAACCTACGGCTGTAAGAACAAACTTGTAACCTTTTTATCTGTTTTCTGAACACGATGGCTCAATTTTTCTTGTGGCTGCGTGTTTATTGATGTGTGTTTATCAGCACTATCCAGATTATCCATACACCATGGCTGCAAGAACAAGGATTCAAATATTTTGTATGTTCATGGGGCGAGAATAAACATAAAAAAAATATTCTTTAAAGGGGGGGGGGGGGGGTAGGTACAATTACTGTTGATGGACAAGACATCAAAGGAAACATTTCTTCAAAAAGTATGTGATGTGAGTGAGGAGTGAGATATATAAAGATATATATATATATATATATATATATATATATATTTTTTTTTTTTTTATTAACTTCTTAACCAAAAACTTCTTAATACAATTAGTTTATGTTATTTATCTACTTGTACTGGGAAGTGATCTTTAACATGAAAATCATTTCAGGCTGCTTCTATCGAAAAGGGTCAATGTTAAATGCCACTGTTTTTAACATGACTAATGGCAATCTAGTCAGTCTAGGTATTGTACAATCCTTCAGACAGATGTGCCTGGCGTGCTGACCATATGGATGCAGCACGCCAGGCACATCTGTCTGTTTCTGGTTGTGCTCCATATGGTTTTCTTTGCAAAGATACTGGAGTGGGTTGCCAGTTCTTTCTCCAGTGGACTATGATTTGTCTGACCTCTCTGCTATGACCTGCCCATCTTAGGATAACTTACATGGTTTAGCTCACAGCTTCATTGAAGTACACAAGCCCCTTCGCCACGACAAAAGTAGCAATCCAGAAGGCGCTAGTTAGTCTTTAAACACTGTTTAATTTAATAAAACATAATAACTGAATATTTGCTCCTCCAACAGCTGGACCAGTCATAGCTGGGACCTGATGGGGATACAGTATGGCGGCCTTGTTTGCCCAGTTATGAATGACCATTTATAAAAAGCAACAAGGTTTTACATTAACTTCCCAAAACTTCCTCTTTTTGAATCATGTAACTGAAAAGGAGGAGGGAGGAGCGAACGCTTGCAGCTTTTCGTTGTCCCTTTAAATGAACACTGAAAGCCCAGCACTGAGTACATGGCCAACTCCTATCCTCAGCACTGAATATATTCTATTCTCTGGTCAGTACTTGGCCAGTGTGGGCAGAAGAAACATAGGGGAGATATCCTGGAATATGACTTATGATTGGCTCAGAAATTAACAGGGGATTCTTAATGTAATGGAGAATTAGTAAGGAGAGCAGTATGTATTCTGTGCTTCACAGAAAGTTTCATACATAAAATAAATGAGTACATTGGAAAAAATAATATATATGTGGGGATTTGGGAAAACATGGATCATTGCTCAACAACTTCTCAGAAGGGCCGGTCAGGGAGTCTTGGGACAAGGGTCAGATCTAGGAAACAGCCCCAGACATTTACCTCCAGGGTTAATACCGACATCCTGTGCCTGATATATATATATATATATATATATATATATATATATTTTACCACTTGTCACCCAGTACATAGGACACATGATCCATCTACAAAGATCATCACAGAAATTTTACTTGTATACAATTTAATCTAATTTTTAAACCACATTTTCTGTGTCCCCTTAACCCATACATTCCCAAAGCTGAGAGTTCCCTTTCCACCTCACATTATTACCTGCAATTGCAACACACTCACCTTCTCATCATCTGCAGACAGCTGGGGGGTACGGGTGGGAGCATGGGGCAGGCCATCAAGTCTCCCCTTATTTTCAGGCAGGGGGTTCAGAGGGAGTCCAGCACACAGTTCCTGGAGGGTTAGCATAGCGGAGCCAGGATAGGTCACACACAGAGAGCTGGTTACACACAAACAGCAGGTTATGTATTAGGCACACACAGCGAGACACACCCCCTACTAACCTGCCGCCCCATTGGTCCATCACATCCCCAAATTAATATGTCACCTGGCTCCTACATTGCACAAGGCAGCCTCTGTGGTCACTATTTTTCTATTTATATTTTCAATAATTAAACTTGACAATGGCAAAATGTTATTTAAAAAGCAAAATAAATCAATAAACATAACTATTACATTTATAACTTTTATTTTATATTTGATTATATACAATCACTTTTCATAGTGTGGTACTATTTTCTTTTTTCTTTTCCGATCTACTTCTCTCTGCTACTATTTCTTTGGAGCATTCTGTTGTTGTAAACTAATGAGCTTTACATTAGTCCTGTTGAACTTACTGGCAGTTTTCTATTGTGCACATAGATGCTTCTTCAGCAATTAAAGTCTCCTTCCATTTCAGGAAGTTGATCAACAGAAACCAAAATGATAGGTTCCACCGGACTATAGTTGCATATTAAAGATAATTAATTATACACTGTAGAAAATCATCGTTGCCTGGATTACTAGCTTCCTTTTGCCTATGGCTTCTGTATTCTAAAACGAGGCTAGTTAAGCCATATGCAAAAGAAAGCCAGGGAACCATTCATCAAGCAATATTTATGTATTATATATATTAGATTGTGAATATTTATGTATGATATATATTAGATTGTGAATATTTATGTATGCTATATATCATATTATACTGTGAATATTTATGTATCCTACTTATATTATATTGTGAATATTTATGTATGATATATATCATAGTATACTGTGAATATTTATGTATGATATATATCATAGTATACTGTGAATATTTATCACATATAATAGTTGTCAAACTGCAAGTTGTCGTCACACTTTGTGAGCTCGCAAAGTGAAGCGCGAGGTGGAGAGCCAAAGGCTCATTGCAGCCCGCAAATGCAGACCTTGCAAAGCGAGGGGCCTCATTTGCGGAGGTGGAGGCTCTACAGCTCCTCGCCCGCGGTAAAAAACAACCCAGAAAAACAGGATTTTGAAAACACAAATATACGACCCGCGGGACTTAGAAAAATAAAAAAATACGAGTTCCCAAAAATACGAAGTTCCTTGAAAAAACACCCAGAACACTGAAAACTAAAAAAAAACATAAAAAAGCTACACGAGGCAACACGACCCCAAAGCACAGAAAACGCAGACAAGGACGTACGACTTTTAATTAGGACCCGCGGAACTTATAAAAAAAAATACTAGGTCGCAAAAATCCGAAGTTAATAGCCGAAAAGTGTACATCCAAAAACAACAAAAACACTACAAAATACAAACAAAAACTTTAAAAAAAATCACACACAGCATGGGGGGACAGCCACGACATCTGCCAGTGAGGTTGCACGCAAATTGAAGTCCAATTTAAGGAGTTTCGGAACTTGAAATTCGGCTAAGCGAGAAAAAAAATGACGGTTGTAAAAAATTTAAACGAGGCTACACGATCCGGAAATTTGCAAAACACCGCCAGGCACGTACGACTTTTGCCAGGGATGTACGAGGTACCAAAATACATAGTTAGGAAGCACGGAAAATGCTTGCGAGTAGCGTAACACATAGGCAAACGACCACATTTTAGAAAAAAAATATTATGAGGTTGCAAAAATACAAAGTTAACGGCCGAAACATGTACATCCAAAAACACAGAAAAACACTACAAAATACAAAAAAAAACAAAAAAAAACCTTGACACACAGCATGGGGAGACAGCCACGACACCTGCCAGTAAGGTTGCACGCAAATTGAAGACCAATTTAAGGAGTTCGGACCTTGAAATTTGGCTAAACGAGAAAAAAAATGGCGGCCGTAAAAAAAATAAAAATGAGGCTACACGACTCCGAAGCGCGCAAAACACCGCCAGGCACGTACGACTTTTGCCAGGGATGTACAAGGTACCAAAATACATAGGGCCTCATTCAATTGCAATTTGGCCTTATTTTTTTTAAAGAAGTTTTTAGTTAGTGAAAACCTTGCTTTTGGATAGATGCTTACTGTAACGGAGCTGGAACACGCAGTCCAATATCTCCGCTGGTATACGGTAAAATACCCAAGAGGCACTACAGTTTTACCATTCCCGACCTCCCATATTGGACGACACACAATTTGGGAGTCAAATGAATACTGACTTTATTTTGTTATTGCAGAAATATTTATACCCATCTCTTCCCACAGGCAATACACATGCCCATATTTGGCCGCACAATACACATAAAGAGAACAATAGGTGGGTCACACCTCCCCGAGGCTCCCTGGCAACTTTGATACAATCAGACATTGATTCAATTACACTTCTTTGTTCTTATCAGAGAATGAAAACACTGTATACAATAGACTTCCTTTATCTTATGCGGAGTCGCTGTAACAGGATTATCTCCCATGCCAAGTAGCTGCAAATGTCTGGGACAATATTCTGCAGAGCATCAACCAACATACATATAGTAGGATCATATTTTAACCATAATAATCATAAAACAGGGTAAAACAGTGATGGGTTCCGCTACACTTACTAACTAAAAACTTCTTTAAAAAAATATGTTATGTGCTTATTTAGAGCCCTATTCAATTGGCCAAATTGCAAGTGAATGAGGGCCATAGTTAGGAAGCACGGAAAATGCTCGCGAGCCGCTTTGCACATAGACAAACTACGCCAATTTACAACAATAACTTGCAACTAATAACATTACGAATCGAAAATGGCGCTTTACACAACTAAACCAACGGTTTGCCCTCACGCACGCAGCCTATTTCTAATGCACAGTTGGGACATTGATGACACTTTCTCCTGAGGGCAGCTACAGTCCAACTGTACATTGTATGCTGCAGGAAAATAAAAAGAGATACTTAGCTCTTCAGGCTATTCATTGCTGGATATATCAGTTACAAATAGGTAAAGTATATTAATTTATTAACTGACTAATCAATTATTATTTACAAAAATAGACATATATATTTTTGACGGGTAAGTCGCTAGTTACATATATGGTTGTCGTACTGCGAGTTGCCGTCACACTTTGCGAGCCTCGCAAAGCAAGGCAAACCATCAACCGCGAGCCTCGCAAAGCAGTTGAGGCACGAGGGACTTAGGCTGCAATGAGTGCGAAGGCCCTCATTGCACTGCTCGCCTCAAGAAGCGAGCTGAGCAGTTGAAGCACGCAGGACTTAGGCTGCAATGACATGCAGGACTTTGCTGGTGCTCATCCCGGGACATGCAGGACTTAGCCTCAATGAGGCCTCATTGCGAGGCCCCTGGAATTTGCGACGGATGCAAAATTAGTGCCCGTATGATGAACTGCAGGGATGGCAAAAATATGACTTTAACAGCCGAACCACCAAACTGGAAAAGACGGCAAAAACACCCAAATATGCCTCAAATAAATGTACACATTCACAACGAAAAACGCAGAAGCGGGGAAAAAATGGCTGCCGACAAAACGTTAAAATTATGAAACAGGATGAATACGAGGCTCAGCAAGGCAAGGCACGCAGAAAATACACAACGAAAAAAACAGTAACACAGACGAACAACGCCAGACACGCGGCTTTCTCAAGCTCAAAAGTTGCAGGTTGCCGAGGCCTGTAATGAGCGGTGAAGCCGATCATTGTTGGGTTTGCGATGACCCCCGAAGGCGCTCATCGCGAGAACCATAAAGTTGATGGGAGGAGAGTCTTGCAATGAGCGCCAAAGGCGCTCATTGCGTGCCACGTGCTGAGCACCGAAGGTGCTTAGCGCGGGGCTTGCGATGAGTGCCGAAGGTGCTCAGAGGGGGCAGAACATCGCATTGTGTGGCAAACAGCATTGTCAGGCTTCAAATTTTATTGCCGTCAATTTTTATGGGCAATTTCCTAGTATATGATATAAATAACCAGATGTGTAGGAGTTAATTGAGGCACATATTTGTGATTTTCTCCATTTGTGGCTAAAGTTAATTTCCTGGTGGTCACAATCTGCTATTTCAATTGGACTTGGTAAGAACCTAGTTCAAACCTATCCAGCAGAATTGTGCGGTCCTTCTACACCTTTGATAACAGAAGATGGACCATACACAGGAACCACGCCCAGGAACTTGCTTCAAGGATATCAGGAACACCATATAATCCCTTAAAATTAGGATTAATGCACATAATGACACTTACACCTTGTCTATGTAAGTACACATACCACTGACATACCTTTATCAATTGTTACATTTTATCAAATGTTCTGGCACACAGGGTGGCCAATCACAGTAAGCCCCATCCCTGAATACGCATTTCCCCTCCACAGGACCTGGAACAGGGCCGTTGCTTACCCCTCTCCACTTCTCCTGTACCTCCTGTATGATCTGTGTCTGGAGGTCCCTCTGCTGGCCAATCACAGTCAGCCCCATCCCTGAATAATAGGCTGCCCTTGCTTACTGGGAAACCCTGTACATCTGTTGAGCTCAGGTCTTAATCTCATCCTGGTGATTGTATTAACGATAACCATTTGCTGTAATCTTGAAGTGTGTGTACAAGGATTTTCTATGAGACTACGGTCTTGGGCGTTGGCTGATGCAATAGCCTGCATAATATTTATAAGGCTGAGGACATCAGTCTGTAAGGTATTGCCCAGCTTGTACCTTGGCATGCTACAGACATGACAATCCTTCCCCAGCAAACCCTCTCCTTTCAGGCCAGGGAAACCTCCTGTCCTGCTGATGGCACTCAGTCCTATGTATAAAATTAAGGAGCACAAGTTTCCCTTTGTCAGGCATGAACTTTCTCCTGAATGAACTGGGATACTGGAGTTGCAAAGTGGGCTAGTGACATTCTCTGGTGTCATCCATGCCGGAATAATGGGCAGTTCTGGCATAAGCTGTGGTAGTTCAGTAGCCAACCCCCCTCCCAAAAAGCCTGGCCAGTAGCTCATCCCTTCCAGTGTTAAAGGTACACCAACAGTGTCTTTGGGCAGCTGCAGGGGAGTCAATGTAGGGAGACCAGGTGACAACCCACACTCTGGGATAATCCTGGGGCCCCATCTTGCCCAACCAAGCCGGTACAAACAGCTGGTGGTATTTACAACCATCACTGGGCCTAGGGGACCAAAATTGGTCACCATTCTTCCCTACCCATGTCGGCTACTTCCCTTGTCCAGTGTTTGAGTCCTGTGGAATTTAATGGGCTTTCTGCCTTACCCAATTCAAGTGGTCCCAGGGGCCTAGCCAGTTCCAATAACTGCTCATCAGGGATTATCCCTATTCCACCCCCAAATGCCAGGGCCAATGCCCCTTCTTTGCCCCTAGATTAGGGAAAACATTATTTGGGGCATCCCATAAAACAATAGTTCCATTAGGGACTGTACCTGCCACATCTGCCAGTCTGTACTCCTCCTGATTGTATTGTCTGGGATCTCTACTCCTTGGGGCTGTATTGTTCTTACTGTCTCTCGGCCCCCTTCTCCTGAAACCACTATCTGGGCACAGCTCTCACCTCCTTCTGGATCTTTAGTTCCTGGAACCTTGGGCAAAAATCTCCTGGCTCTTCCAGGGTATATTGCTCTTCCAGGGTGACCTCCTCACATACCAATTCTTCCAGCCATTCCATTAGCTCGTGACTTGGCCATAGTCCCAGGAACGCCATCCATTTGTTTAGAAGGCACATTCCTTGACAGTCCTTTCTAGTCACCACAAAATCCTCTATCTCTACTGGGGATACGCATTTCCCCTCCACAGGACCTGGAACAGGGCCGTTGCTTACCCCTCTAGACTTCTCCTGTACCTCCTGTATGATCTGTGTCTGGAGGTCCCTCTGCTGGCCAATCACAGTCAGCCCCATCCCTGAATAATAGGCTGCCCCTGCTTACTGGGAAACCCTGTACATCTGATGAGCTCAGGCTCTTAATCTCATCCTGGTGATTGTATTAACGATCACCATTTGCTGTAATCTTGATGTGTGTGTACAAGGATTATCTATGAGACTACGGTCTTGGGCGTTGGCTGATGCAATAGCCTGCAGAAAATCTAATATGTTTTTTATAACAATTCCTATAACATGAAACATAATACATATGTGATACAGAACATAAACAAAGATACACACAGTATAACAGTGTAATCATATTTTAACCATAAACACTAAGAAATACATAACCTTAATAATAAACGGTAACTTCTTGCCAGCCCAGGCCATAGTATAAAACAGTCCAGTCAGACACTGGGCATGACACTGACCCAGAACTCTTTTAAAATAAAATTAAAATAAAAAATAATTAACTATTACATACAATTATTCTTTACAATGGTCAACCTTCTTTCATTTTTTTGATTAAGTCATAGATCCTGCACTGTGCATTCTAAGTAGTTGGGTATTTGGTTGGGAGTAACTTAAATACACAATTCTGATTGGCTGAAATATTTTGACCCTATTTCGGTCAATCTAACTCCACAATAAATGTACATAATGTGTTAAAAAAACGTTATTAGGCACAAGAGCTGCTCGGGGGAGGAGTTGAGTTAAAGTTTATTATGGAGCAGTGTTTTTTTTAGGCAGAGGCCAATTTCCACGGGCCGAAGATGAGGACCAAGGGCTTCAATCAAGGAAGAAGAGGACGGATTCTTCAATAAACATGGAAGTGACTTCTTATCCAGGACTGAAGAGTGAGGAAGCTAAGCATCAACAATCATCGCTATTTCCCAACCTTCCAGGTATAATTTTTATTTTATGTAGAGTTTTTAGTGTTAGTGACTATGGGGATCCTTGTGGATCCCCATGGGAGGATAGGGATCATGGGGATCCATATGGAACCCTATGGTGATAGGAAAAGTGCCACTGAGGTCCTTGAGGGCCCCAAAGCACAGGGGTTATCTTTAGGTGCCATGGAGGTCCACAATGATCCCCATGTTCATAGCTTATTATACCATTGAGATCCAATGGGACCCCTGTGATATAGAGATTAATTTTGTGTGCCATGGGATCAATGGTCATAGTTTAAGATACCATGGGGGCCTGTAGGGACCCTCATGGTATAGGTGTTAATATTAGCTACCAATTTCTATTTTTAATTATCCCCCAGGCTGTATTAGCTTCAGAATTCTCCACCCCTGAATGAAGTATTGTGGCTAGAGTGGACCCACCTAGGGGGAATTGCCATATTGGAAACCATTTTCTGAAACACACATTACTAATAAGAAGAGGCATAACCTGAGCTGTTAGCCATGTCCACACTTTCTAGTCACCATCTACTATCATACATGTGGTATGGCAATTTAGCCTTGGAAGACTCCACTCCAGCCCCAGCCACAAAACTTCATTCAGGAGGAGGGAGATCTGAAGGCACGGGTGTAGGAATTGGGGGGGATCTGACCCAACCCCCCCCCCCCCCCCCCACACACACACACATTTTTCTTTGTTTTTATGTATGTATATATGTATATAAGCTATCTTACAGCCTATATATACAATGAGCTATATACCCCCTATAATTTTTCTGGCTCCCACCGCCCTGGGGGCATGATTGAAATAGCAATTAACTGTTTTATCTCAATTATTTTTTTTCTTATCAGGCCTGACCTTACTATTTTTTAGAGAGCTCGTTGTGTTCCCCGGTGGTCCAGTTGTTTGGATTCTGTGCTTTTGACCATTGCGACCTGGGTTTGATCCCCGTCAGGAAACCAAGCAGTCACACCACCCTGAAGCCATGCAGGGTGGATGAGAGACCACCCTGGAATACCAGGAGCTGGATGCTGTGGTCCATTGGAGAAGGAACTGACAACCCACTCCAGTTTCTGCCATGAAAACCAAGTGGATCAACATGGTGTGTTACGGTCCATGAGGTCACAAAGAGTCGGAGATTACTGAACAACTCAAAAACAACATGGTCCATTAATGCCACCAAATTGCTAGGTGCCTGTAGTGCCAGGAGGTGTCCAGCAGGCAGCACTGTGTAGTCACATTCAACATTCCACTGAGAGTGGGTGGAGCCTCTACCCACGTGTTGGGCATTTAATTTAAAGAGATAGCATCTCTGAAAGCAACAAAACTGACAGCACCGTGAGGTGGAGAAGACAGAGGTTTGAGCATCTCAAGGAAGAAGCAGGAGCATCACTTGGAGACCCAGACACCTCCTGGGCATATGTATGGGAGGACTTGCAATCATTACTAGGAGAGAATCTGGGTGTCCTACCACCTATTTTTGGATATCACTAGGAGAACATTGTTAAGTAGTTTTAGTGTTGTGAAGAAATGAGTTGCACACAAATCTGACTTTACACCTTGTTGGGTTCTAGTAACAAACAAAGTAAAGTTTGTGGGTGCATGGGAGCACTGCCAAGATGTGACTCCCAGTGGAAAGGGGTCTTAAGGATGTCTTGGTGACTCACATCAGCAGTATAGCAGCATCTACACATTCCACTGCTGGGGTGACAAGTGGAAGGGACTATGCAGCAGTGAGTGCCTCAGAGCAACATCTCCAGTCACCCCTGAGGATCCCCAAACATTGGGTCAGCATCCTGACATGCAGCACAAGGGGGTGACACTCATTGTACTACTGGGGTGGATAATACAAGTGCATACTGACTCAGGTAAGGCAGGGTGTTTTTGCTGGGGTTATTATATATACTATAGGACTTGGCGCGCTTTAACAGCGGCGAACACAAAACAGGATAGGTCCATACTATTTATGATTTAAGATTTTAAGCCTTTAGATTGTAAGTGGCGAGTGTCTAATCTTGTGGGGTGCTTTGGGAAAAAGCACTTTTACAAGATTTGAAGCTCAAAACAGGGCCATCCCTGCTGTTGTCAATATTGCATGTTGTATATTTCCTTGTTCTCCTCCCCTGTACAGCGCTACGGAATATGTTGGCGCGATACAAATAAATGATAATAATAATAATAATAATACTATACTATATAGTATTTAATTCGTTATTTTATATATAGTACTTAATATACCTCTCTTTTCTCTGTCTCTCTCTTTCCCTCTCTCTCTGAAGGTCTCTCTCTTTCTCTCTCAATTTAAGCATCCTTTTTGTCTTATGTTTCTGATCTATAACCACACCCTAGACCCCATGTGCATCTTGCCTTTCCTGTCCCAATGTGTCTTTTATTTATAAAAATAATTATCTGTCCTGTTCCTTAATAAATAAATAGTCCCCCTTTAGCCCAGGCTGCTGCAGAGGGCCCCGGTGCTTTGACCCTCCTGCACAGGCAGCAGCTCCTCCACTGTATTGTACCACTCAAATAAAAGAGGATACATTCTCACTATTCTCAAATTTAACCAAACTACCCCCAATTTCTGGACATCGGTGCCCAACCAGACCCTTTGCTTTTCGGGGGCTTTGCCGGTGATCAGCCAGTAAATATTACAAACCTGATATATTTAGTACCTACCTGTAGATTTAAATGATACAGAATGAGAACTACTGTTGTGCCTCTTTAAAGGAACATAGAAGGCTCCTGGATGTTACTAGATATATAATATGTCAAAATAGACAAGCTCCAAACAGAGAGTTTCAGTGCTTAACACCAAAAATAGCTAAATACCAAATAAAAAAAATATATAATATGTTTGACTAGTGGAATGTTTCTTTGTAACATAAAATATACATGCAGCCACACAAGGCCTATGGTTTATTCCTAACCTAAGGGATACGTGATCCCAAATTACTATGCTGTATTCCCTCAGTAAATGATGAAACACCACAATGTGCCATTCAAACCATAAAAATGTACACATACTTTAAAAACTAGAACAAACCAATCATACAGGCCCTGCAAAGGGTATCAAAAGTTGCCCTTATTTAACAGTCACCAAACAAACTGGTGACCCAGTAAATATTTAGCAAAAAAGCTAATTCAGAAACTTAAAGTGCAGGCCCGATATGGGTATAATCAAAATGATTGCATTTAAAGATACTGATGGGCTGTTTCACTGAACTACATGTCAGCTTTATGAAACCAATTCTTTGAGAAAGCTGACACTTAGTTCAGCGAAATGGCCCATCAAGAGCTTTAAATGCAATTATTTTGATTATACCCATCCAGGGGCCTGCCCTTTAAGTTTCTGAATTAGCTTTTTGCTAAATATTTACTGGGTCACCAGTTTGTTTGGTGACTGTTAAATAAGGGCAACTTATTACCTTTACCTTACCTTTACAGAGGCTGTATGATTGGTTTGTTCTACTTATTAAAGTGTGTGTATGTTTTTATGGTTTGAATGGCACACAGCGGTGTTGCATAATTTACTGAGGGAACACAGCATAGTAAATTTGGGTTCATATATCCCTTAGGTTAGGAGGTTCCCCAAAAGAGGAACATAGGCCTTGTGTGGCTATATAAATAAATATATATATATATATATATATATATATATATATATAGCCATATATATATATATATATATATATATATATATATATATATATATATATATATGTACATGTTTCCTCAATTCTAACATATTGTCTCCCTCATACCTTCATGAACACTATACCCTCACTTATACTTTTTGAGTGTGCCATCTAGCTTGCGGCATTATGAATATTTTAACAAGAATTTAAATAAAGTTCCTTATTCTTTTTCCTAGGTTTGGTATTTAGGTATATTTATTTTATTAAGAAGTACTTTGTACTGTCTAAAAGTAAACAAATAGTCCCTGCATTGGTCTGCCCTCTGCAGTGTATACAGACACAGACTCTGTAGGGCTGGATGTGCTGTGTAGTATCCTAGCCTGTCAGGGACCTCGCCTCCACAGCCTGTTACTGAGAAATGGTCACTGATTGGTTAGTATGAGACCCTGCACAGCAATGTGTTATTGTCGGTATTGGTACATTATATTGTTTATTTAGTAATTATAATGATACTAATACTATTGAACCCCTTCTGGATCACTACCTTGTCGTGGTGAAGCGGCTTGTGTACCTCAAAGAAGCTGTGAGCTATGTAATGCCACACAAGATGGGCAGTTCACAGCAGAGAGGTCAGACAAATTGCTGTCCACTGGAGAAGGAATTGGCACCCTACTCCAGTATCTTTGCCAAGAAAACCATATGGATAAGTACAACCAGAAACACATAAAGTCCCTAATCGCCCCCACATGTGTCTCTCCCGTCCTTTCCCCCCACCCTTACCCTCCTCTATGTCTCTCCCAGACACCCTTACCCTCCTCTGTGTCTCTCCCAGCCACCCTTTCCCTCCTCTGTGTCTCTCAGTCACCCTCTCCGCCCCTGTGTCTTCCCCCACCCTCTCCCTACCCTGTGGCTCCCCCAACCCTTTCCCTCCCCTGTGTTTCTCTCAGCCATGAAACGATTTTTTAGAAATAGAAAACAGAAAATTGGCATGTGCGTTTGTATTCACCCCCTTTGTTATGAAGCCCATAAAAAGCTCTGGTGCAACCAATTACCTTCAGAAGTCACATAATTAGTGAAATGATGTCCACCTTTGTGCAATCTAAGTGTCACATGATCTGTCATTACATATACACACCTTTTTTGAAAGGCCCCAGAGGCTGCAACACCTAAGCAAGAGGCACCACTCACCAAACACCGCCATGAAGACCAAGGAACTCTCCAAACAATTAAGGGACAATGTTGTTGAGAAGTACAAGTCAGGTTAGGTTGTAAAAAAATATCCAAATCTTTGATGATCCCCAGGAGCACCATCAAATCTATCATAACCAAATGGAAAGAACATGGCACAACAGTAAACCTGCCAAGAGACGGCCGCCCACCAAAACTCACGGACCGAGGCAAGGTGGGCATTAATCAGAGAGGCAGCACAGAGACCTAAGGTAACCCTGGAGGAGCTGCAGAGTTCCACAGCAGAGACTGGAGTATCTGTACATAGGACGACAATAAGACGTACGCTCCATAGAGTTGGGCTTTATGGCAGAGTGGCCAGAAGAAAGCCATTACTTTCAGCAAAAAACTAAATGGCCCATTTTGAGTGTGAAAAGGCATGTGGGAGACTCCCAAAATGTATGGAGGAAGGAGCTCTGGTCTGATGAGACTGAAATTGAACTTTTCGGCCATCAATGAAAACACTATGTCTGGCGCAAACCCAACACATCACATCACCCAAAGAACACCATCCTCACAGTGAAACATGGTGGTGGGAGCATCATGCTGTTGGGATGTTTTTCAGCAGCCGGGACTGGGAAACTGGTCAGAGTTGAGGGAAAGATGGATGGTGCTAAATACAGGGATATTCTTGAGCAAAACCTGTACCACTCTGTGCGTGATTTGAGGCTAGGACGGAGGTTCACCTTCCAGCAGGACAATGACCCCAAACACACTGCTAAAGCAACACTTGAGTGGTTTAAGGGGAGACATGTAAATGTGTTGGAATGGCCTAGTCAAAGCCCAGACCTCAATCCAATAGAAAATCTGTGGTCAGACTTAAAGATTGCTGTTCACAAGCGCAAACCATCCAACTTGAAGGAGCTAGAGCAGTTTTGCAAGGAGGAATGGGCAAAAATCCCAGTGGTAAGATGTGGCAAGTTCATAGAGACTTATCCAAAGCGACTTGGAGCTGTGATTGCTTCAAAAGGTGGACACTTCAAATTATTGACTTCAAGGGGGTGAATAGTTATGCACATTGACTTTTTCTGTTATTTTGTCCTATAATTGCATATAAAAATGAAAAAAATGTAAAGGCTGTGTTTATTTATTTATTTATTTATTTATCTTTTACTTTCTAACAACATTTTGCTGATAGGTTTTGTTATTCAGAAGACCGTATAGTAAATATCCATTTAATAATTACGGACTTAAATAATAAATATTATATGAATATTTGAATATTATTATTAAATATTTCTTACTGCTAATATTTTTTTAAATTAAAAGCACTAATTGGGATTGTTATAATTCAATTAAATAAAGTATGACATGAGTAAAACAGAGATTAAAGGGACACTAGTTGTAAAAAAAACTTACCATGTCGTGGTGAAGGGGCTTGTGTACGTCAATGAAGCTGGGAGCTATACCATGTAGGGTCACCCAAGATGTCCTGGTCATAGCAGAGAGGTCAGACAAATCTCAGTCCACTGGAGAAGGAACTGGCAACCCTCTCCTGTATCTTTGTTTACAAAAGCATAGGGATAACTAGAAACACAGACAGATGTGCCTGGTATGCTATGTCCACATGGTCACTGAGAGTCAGACACGACTGAAGCACTGAATAACAACAACAAGCTGTAAAACATATTATGGCCATTTAACAATATAAATTACACCCAGGATAATGCTGTAACTTTATTAAATATTAATATTACCCTCTGCTCTCCTCTCGGGGCTGTCAGGGCAGCCACTCTACCTGACCCATATCTCTGATTTTCAATGTGTTGGTTGGACTGTGAGTTGTGAATCTCCATATTGCTCTGTTGGCGAAAAGGCGGCCTAGGTGCAGCCATCTAGATGGGCAACCTGTATTTGAATGTAGCCACAGGTAGATGTCAAACTCACCACAATGTGCAGACTTTGCTGAAATGCTTTAAACCTACTATTGGTGTATATCACAATATAACGATGTTACTAATCAGTGGTAACATTGTGTATATCCCAGTCATACAGTTTCCTGTGTCCTGTTGTACCCTCATGTGGCCTTCCATGTCACCTCCTCATGTCACCAAACCTCACAAACATCCTGTAATAAGAAACAGTTCTTTATAGTTAATTGTTGGAGCCATTTGGCAACTCAGATCTGCCATATTTTCATATTTGGAAAATTTAAAAAGGATTCCACACCCGACCTCAGAGGCTACCAAGACCTCCAAAACACTCACTAATACTCCAAGACATTCACCTGACTATCTATAACTTGATAAGTAATTAAAGGGCCACTGTAGTTCATGAGAAAATATACAGTACTTGTTGCCCAGTATGTACTAAACTGACAATATTAGTAGCTGTGTAAGCCATGGCCTCCCTTCTGGATAGCTACATTGTCGTGGTGAAGGGGCTTAGGTACCTCAATGAAGCTATGAGTTATACTATGTTAGGTCACCCAAGATGGGCAGGTCATAGCAGAGAGGTCAGACAAATCACGATCCACTGGAGAAGGTGTCAGATATGCTGTGATCCATAAGTTTATGGAGAGTTGGATACAACTGACCACCAACAACAACAAGCCATAAAATATTTTTTTGAAAATCTAAATTTTTTAAAACTCTGTTTATGAGTAGAGTAATCAATTTTGTGTTACTTCACATCCTTAGAGCTGGATGATGGAGGTATGTGCTTGTAGATATCAGTCGAGGGGTAGCTGGGAAAAGGCAGCCGCCCATATCCTTTGTTTGATAATTGGATATGATTTAAGTTGACACCACACATCTTCCTTCTCACTGGATGAGAGGCAGCACCAGATCTATCCCTCTTTTCCTCCGCATTTATTCTGCAGCACTGACAGCTGCAGTTACAGGCCATCTGCAAGAGGTCTCTGTGTGTTTTTGGGCGCCGTGACGTTCCAGGGAAGGCAAAGAACTATACTCCCCTCCGATGTGGCGCAACTTGACGGCACTATGTTCAGCGCGGGCATTCAGCCCCTCAGGGCCACGGGCGCGCCTCTCATAGCTCAAGGCCAGGTTGTTGCTAATGCTTGCGGGCTCGCATAGCGAGCCTGCTGCAACAGTTACTGGCAAGGAGCGCCAAATTCGCCACCTTGCGCTGGTGGAGATGAGCACCACAGGCGCTCATCCCTACGACCGCATTTGCAGAGGTGGAGGCGCCCACGTCAGCTGCAATGAGGGACTTACAATGGAAGATTTACGGACTTACCATCAAAAATGAGCGCCGAAGGATCTCAGACCACCAACAAAATTAATGTTTTCACCAAACAGCATTACCTGCCTTACAATTTTAATGCCGTCATTTTTTGACGGGCAAGTCGCTAGTAATATAATATTTAGCCGCAATATGGAGATTTGCAGCTTGATGTCTGTCAGTGACATGCTCTGAAGTATGAAGGAGAGGGGACAACATGGCAGCTTCTCAGAAGAAAGCAATATTGCTATTTAACTACATAGCCCCCAACTCACCCTCTTTTCAGGCCCCCAACCCCCTCGTCCTGCCTAGTTCCCAAATTACCTTTTTTGAAAGGAATGCTCAAATAGAATAGAAAAATAGTTTTCCAGTTCTCTGATCATTTTACACTTTTATCTGCTCATTTTGTCTTTTTCGTCCTTAAATCCAGATGAAATGTGGAAGCCGCGAGCGCCAGTCCTATAGAATATATATCAGTACCAGCATATTAACCCTTCATATGATGGAATGACGTTACCTAAAGGCCAATCTGTACTCTAATCTGTGCCCAACTTCCTGTGCAACTTCCTGGCCAATATCTGCCAAAGTCTATGGCCCACTTCTCATATAAATGGCCAATCTCTCCCACAGTCTGTGCCCAATTCCTGTATAGACAATCAACCTCTCCCATAGTCTGTGCCCACTTCCCATACAGATGGCCAATCTCTCCCACAGTCTGTGCCCAATTCCTGTATAGACAATCAACCTCTCCCATATTCTGTGCCCACTTCCCATACAGACGGCCAATCTCTTCCACAGTCTGTTCCCAATTCCTGTATATATAGTCAACCTCTCCCATAGCCTCTGCCCACTACCTATACAGATGGCCAATCTCTCCCGCAGTCTGTGCCCATTATCTATATAGATAGTCAACCTCTCCCATAGTCTGTGCCCACTTCCCATACAGATGGCTAATCTCTTCCACAGTCGGTGCCCAATTCCTGTATAGACAGTCAACCTCTCCAATAGCCTGTGCCCACTTCCCATACAGATGGCCAATCTCTTCCACAGTCTGTGCCCCATTTCCTATATAGACACTCAACCTCTCCCATAGTCTGTGCCCACTTCACAAACAGACGGACAATCTCTTCCACAGTCTGTGCCCAATTCCTGCATAGACAGTCAACCTCTACTATAGTCTGTGCCCACTTCCTATACAGATGGCCAATCTCTTCCACAGTCTGTGTCCAATTCCTGTATAGACAGTCAACCTCTACTATAGTCTCTGCCCACTTCCCATACAGATGGCCAATCTCTTCCACAGTCTGTGCCCAATTCCTGTATAAACAGTCAAACTCTCCCATAGCCTGTGCCCACTTCCCATACAGATGGCCAATCTCTTCCACAGTCTGTGCGCCATTTCCTGTATAGACAGTCAACCTCTCCCATAGTCTGTGCCCACTTCCCATACAGACGGACAATCTCTTCCACAGTTTGTGCCCAATTTCTGTATAGGCAGTCAACTTTTCCTATAGTCTGTGCCCACTTCCCATACAGACAGACAATCTCTTCCGCAGCCTGTGACCAATTCCTGTATAGACAGTCAACCTCTCCCATAGTCTGTGCCCACTTCCCATACAGACGGACAATCTCTTCCACAGTCTGTGCATAATTCCTGAATAGACAGTCAACCTCTCCCATAGTCTGTGCCCACTTCCCATACAGACGACCAATCTCTTACACATTATGTGCCCAATTCCTGTATAGACAATCAACCTCTACCATAGTCTGTGCCCACTTTCCATACAGTTTGTCAATCTCTCCCACAGGCTGTGCGTAATTCCTGAAAAGACAGTCAACCTCTCCCATAGTCTGTGACCAGTTCCCATACAAATGGCCAATCTCTCACACAGTCTGTGCCCATTTTCTTTATAGACAGTCAACCTCTCCATAGTCTGTGCCCACTTCGCATACAGATGGCCAATGGCTTTCACAGTCTGTGCGCCATTTCCTGTATAGACAGTCAACCTCTCCCATCGTCTGTGCCCACTTCCTATACAGACGAACAATCTCTTCAACAGTTTCTGCCCAATGTCTTTATACACAGTCAACCTCTCCCATAGTCTGTGCCCACTTCCCATACAGACGGCCAATCTCTTCCACAGTCTGTGCCCAATTCCTGTATAGACAATCAACCTCTCCCATAGTCTGTGCCCACTTCCCATACAGACGGCCAATCTCTTCCACAGTCTGTGCCCAATTCCTGTATAGACAGTCAAACTCTACCATAGTCTGTGCCCACTCCCCAGACAGATGGCCAATCTCTTCCACAGTCTGTTCCCAATTCCTGTATATATAGTCAACCTCTCCCATAGCCTCTGCCCACTACCTATACAGATGGCCAATCTCTCCCGCAGTCTGTGCCCATTATCTATATAGATAGTCAACCTCTCCCATAGTCTGTGCCCACTTCCCATACAGATGGCTAATCTCTTCCACAGCCGGTGCCCAATTCCTGTATAGACAGTCAACCTCTCCAATAGCCTGTGCCCACTTCCCATACAGATGGCCAATCTCTTCCACAGTCTGTGCCCCATTTCCTATATAGACACTCAACCTCTCCCATAGTCTGTGCCCACTTCACAAACAGACGGACAATCTCTTCCACAGTCTGTGCCCAATTCCTGCATAGACAGTCAACCTCTACTATAGTCTGTGCCCACTTCCTATACAGATGGCCAATCTCTTCCACAGTCTGTGTCCAATTCCTGTATAGACAGTCAACCTCTACTATAGTCTCTGCCCACTTCCCATACAGATGGCCAATCTCTTCCACAGTCTGTGCCCAATTCCTGTATAAACAGTCAAACTCTCCCATAGCCTGTGCCCACTTCCCATACAGATGGCCAATCTCTTCCACAGTCTGTGCGCCATTTCCTGTATAGACAGTCAACCTCTCCCATAGTCTGTGCCCACTTCCCATACAGACGGACAATCTCTTCCACAGTTTGTGCCCAATTTCTGTATAGGCAGTCAACTTTTCCTATAGTCTGTGCCCACTTCCCATACAGACAGACAATCTCTTCCGCAGCCTGTGACCAATTCCTGTATAGACAGTCAACCTCTCCCATAGTCTGTGCCCACTTCCCATACAGACGGACAATCTCTTCCACAGTCTGTGCATAATTCCTGAATAGACAGTCAACCTCTCCCATAGTCTGTGCCCACTTCCCATACAGACGACCAATCTCTTACACATTATGTGCCCAATTCCTGTATAGACAATCAACCTCTACCATAGTCTGTGCCCACTTTCCATACAGTTTGTCAATCTCTCCCACAGGCTGTGCGTAATTCCTGAAAAGACAGTCAACCTCTCCCATAGTCTGTGACCAGTTCCCATACAGATGGCCAATCTCTCACACAGTCTGTGCCCATTTTCTTTATAGACAGTCAACCTCTCCATAGTCTGTGCCCACTTCGCATACAGATGGCCAATGGCTTTCACAGTCTGTGCGCCATTTCCTGTATAGACAGTCAACCTCTCCCATCGTCTGTGCCCACTTCCTATACAGACGGACAATCTCTTCAACAGTTTCTGCCCAATGTCTTTATACACAGTCAACCTCTCCCATAGTCTGTGCCCACTTCCCATACAGACGGCCAATCTCTTCCACAGTCTGTGCCCAATTCCTGTATAGACAATCAACCTCTCCCATAGTCTGTGCCCACTTCCCATACAGACGGCCAATCTCTTCCACAGTCTGTGCCCAATTCCTGTATAGACAGTCAAACTCTACCATAGTCTGTGCCCACTCCCCAGACAGATGGCCAATCTCTTCCACAGTCTGTGCCCAATTCCTGTATATATAGTCAACCTCTCCCATAGCCTGTGCCACTTCCTATACAGATGGCCAATCTCTCCTGCAGTCTGTGCCCATTTTCCATTTAGATAGTCAACCTCTCCCATAGTCTGTGCCCACTTCCCATACAGATGGCTAATCTCTTCCACAGTCGGTGCCCAATTCCTGTATAGACAGTCAACCTCTCCCATAGCCTGTGCCCACTTCCCATACAGATGGCCAATCTCTTCCACAATCTGTGCCCCATTTCCTATATAGACACTCAACCTCTCCCATAGTCTGTGCCCACTTCCCAAACAGACGGACAATCTCTTCCACAGTCTGTGCCCAATTCCTGCATAGATAGTCAACCTCTACTATAGTCTGTGCCCACTTCCCATACAGATGGCCAATCTCTTCCACAGTCTGTGTCCAATTCCTATATAGACAGTCAACCTTTACCATAGTCTCTGCCCACTTCCCATACAGATGGTTAATCTCTTCCACAGCCTGTGCCCACTTCCTGTATAGACAGTCAACCTTTCCCATAGTCTGTTCCCACTTCCCATACAGACGGACAATCTCTTCCACAGTCTGTGCATAATTCCTGAATAGACAGTCAACCTCTCCCATAGTCTGTGCCCACTTCCCATACAGACGACCAATCTCTTCCACAGTCTGTGCCCAATTCCTGTATAGACAGTCAACCTTTCCCATAGTCCGTGCCCGTTTCCCACACAGACGACCAATCACTTCCACAGTCTGTGCCCAATTCCTGTATATACAGTCAACCTCTCCCATAGTCTGTGCCCACTTCCCATACAGATGGCTAATCTCTTCCACAGTCGGTGCCCAATTCCTGTATAGACAGTCAACCTCTCCCTTAGCCTGTGCCCACTTCCCATACAGATGTCCAATCTCTTCCACATTCTGTGCCCCATTTCCTATATAGACACTCAACCTCTCCCATAGTCTGTGCCCACTTCTTAAACAGACGGACAATCTCTTCCACAGTCTGTGACCAATTCCTGCATAGATAGTTAACCTCTACTATAGTCTGTGCCCACTTCCCATACAGATGGCCAATCTCTTCCACAGTCTGTGTCCAATTCCTGTATAGACAGTCAACCTTTCCCTTAGTCTCTGCCCACTTCTCATACAGATGGCCAATCTCTTCCACAGTCGGTGCGCCATTTCCTGTATAGACAGTCAACCTCTCCCATAGTCTGTGCCCACTTCCCATACAGACGGACAATCTCTTCCAGAGTTTGTGCCCAATTTCTGTATAGGCAGTCAAACTCTCCCATAGTCTGTGCCCACTTCCCATACAGATGGCCAATCTCTTCCACAGCCTATGCCCAAATCCGGTATAGACAGTAAACCTCTCCCATAGTCTGTGCCCACTTCCCATACAGATGGCCAATCTCTCCCACAGTCTATGCCCCATTTCTAGTATAGCGAGTCATTCTCCCCAGAGAGTCCTGTGCCCCTAATAATGATCAGCCATAAGTTTAGAGCAGCCTGACTCCCAGCATTACACACCCGGAGCCAGACCTAAGACTATATATGATGGAGGTTAGGCGGCCATGTCTTGTTTTGTCCTTTAACTGACGTTCTCTAAGGATGCTATGACAGTTTTCTGTGGAAGAGTGATTAGAAAAAATCCACTGCACGCACCTCAAGTAGATATCTGTAAGCTGTGAGAACCTTAGTAAGTCTGGCCCATAGGCACTTATACAAAGGACCACTGTAGGACACTTCTTTGTCAGGTACCAAGCTAACAGTAACCACGCTGCATGCTGGAACAGAAACACATTTTGGATAAAATAAATATTTTAGAGGACAGGAATCCATTTTGTATTTGTCACATCACATCCTGAGAGATGGATCATGGGGAGAGTTTAGCTATCAGCTAAATGAGGGTGGTATAGGAGGGAACCACACCACTCCCCCCTCACCACTTCACCCTCAGTCGCCCAGGAGCAGACTCCTTGCTTCAGGAAATGCTTCAGCTCTCCAGAAGTGTAAACACCTCTCTCACACACACACACACACAACTTCCACCTAATAATCATGGATTCCTCCAGTGCCCAGCACATTTTTTTTTAAATAAAAACTAACTTTATGCCTTTTTTTTTCTGTACAAAGCGACACTGAGAGCAACAAATTCATTAAGGACATGGTTAATTTTCAAAAGGATTTTCCCTTCTGCAGCTCATGAAGACAGTGTACTTTTAATTACAAGGTGTGCAGGGTCTCATAGTAACCAATCTGCAACATGCTGCTTGAGAGAGGTCACTGACAAGCTAATTAAAAATGCTGCACTTCACAATCTGTGTATTTAGGAGCTGCAAATTGTATGAATGTATGATTTTAGGGAGAGAAAAAAGAGCTTTTAAGCACCCATGGCCACCCTCTTTGCTGATGGTTTTATTAAAAGCAATTCATTAAAGGACCACAAAAGTTGCCATATGTGCTCTGTGCCATCAGTTAGAGGGTGGAAAATCATGTTGGAAAATGCGTTTATATTTTTAGAATTGGTTCAAGAGATATTTTCATTTTAGTTTAGCCATTGAAGCCCCTCCCACAATAATCTTCCTAAATAATATAATATATGAAATAATAATAGACCCCTCTCCCACCCTTATCAAGTACTCTGAACTTCACTTTAGCATACTGAGCAGCACATTAGCACACTGAGCCTCATATTAGCGCACTGAGCCTCATATTAGCGCACTGAGCCTCACATTAGCATACAGGAGCCGCACATTAGCATACAGGAGGCACACATTAGCGCACTCAGCCTCACATTAGCATACAGGAGCCACACAGCGCACTGCGCCTCACATTAGCATACAGAAGGCACACATTAGCGCACTGAGCCATACATTAGCATATAGGAGCCACACATTAGCGCACTGAGCCGTACATTAGCATACAGGAGCCACACATTAGCGCACTGAGCCGTACATTAGCATACAGGAGCCACACATTAGCGCACTGAGCCTCACATTAGCATACAGGAGCCACACATTAGCACACCGAGCCATACATTAGCATACAGGAGCCACACATTAGCACACCGAGCCATACATTAGCATACAGGAGCCACACATTAGCACACCAAGCCGTACATTAGCATACAGGAGCCACGCATTAGCACACTGAGCCGTACATTAGCATACAGGAGCCACACATTAGCACACTGAGCCTCACATTAGCATACAGGAGCCACACATTAGCACACTGAGCCGTACATTAGCATACAGGAGCCACACATTAGCACACTGAGCCTCACATTAGCATACAGGAGCCACACATTAGCACACTGAGCCGCACTTGAGAACACTGAGCCACACATTACCATACTGAGTTGTACATTAGCACACATTATCACACTGAGCTGCACATTATCATACTGAGCCGCACATTAGTATACTAAGCTGCACATTAGCATACCGAGCTGTACATTAACATACTGAGCCTCACATTACCATGATGAGCTGCACATTAGCATACTGAGACGCACTTTAACATACTGAGCCTCACATTACCATGATGAGCTGCACATTAACATACAGGAGCCACATAATCAATTCTTAATATTTCAGAAATAATTTACTGTAAAGAAAAAACACTAGTACAATGTATAGTCAGTTTTCAATGCTCTTAGAGGCCCTTTAAGATTAGTAGTGAGGGTGATAAAGAAGACACTCTGAGATGACCGAGACACATAATTGTCATGCCTGGATCCTTATACATATTAATACTTACTGGGCATGCAATTCCTTATCTTTTACCATTGCTCTTAATTAATTGCTGTTGATAAAGCTAATATCTAGAGGGTGGATCTTACAGATAATTTATATATACCGTATATATATATATATATATATATATATATATATATATATATTTATTTACTAACATTTATATATACATTTTAGGGCACTTTTGGAATTAATTGTAGTTATATTTCAATAAATGGGAACTTTTCTGTGTCACTAATGTATTTTTCTTAGATATGGAAATATGCAGTCTTGTAGACTTTGGTGTCCGTACCATATACCCCGGGCCATCTAGCTGTTAGCAGCAAGGAGCACTTGTCCATCACGTGGCACAGGACGGGTTAATACGCCAGGCTGGTACCCAGCTTATCCCGGGGTTACCAGACAGGATGCCGCTGATTATTGGTGAATGCCCGGGTTTCAGTGCTGCGGTCAGTCAATCAGTGTATGCAACAGCAGTTCCCAAAGAGATAACAGGACATTCCTAGGACTCAGCATTTTATGAATTATTGCAGATTTGTCCCTGTAATTGAGGCCGTCCAGCTGTCTGCCCCTCCTGCCCCTGTGCCAGGCTTTAAGTGTCAGCTGGTCATCTGGGGTGTCCTGACTGAAGAGGGCATTACATGGCATTTAGAGACAAATAGATTGTATGCTCATTGACCCAGGATCTCCCATTAGAGGAGGAGGTTGTGGGCTCCTTGGCACAGGGTCAACCATAATACAATTACATTGTAGGCTCCTTGAGGCGTGGACTCCCACTATACAATTAGATTGTTAGCTCCATGGTAACAGCTCTCCATTTATACAATTACATTGTAGGCTCCATGGAGTAGGGTCACCCATTATAGAATGAGGTTATAGCCTCAATAGCACGTGGTCACCCATTAGATTGAAAGCTCCTTGAGACATGGTGTCTCTCTGTACTGGTAGATTGTAAGCTCCTTAAGACATGTTCTTTCACTATACTGGTGAATTGTAAGCGCCTTAAGACATGGTCTCCCACTATACAATTACATTGCAAGCTCCTTGGTAAAAGGTCTCCCATTCTAACACTGCATTGTAAACTCCTTGGATCAGGTCTTCTATTATACTTTAAGATTATAATCTATCTTGAATAGGATATACCACTATATAATTAGATTGTAAGCTTCTTGAGTCAGGGTCTTCCTACTATATCACTAGATTTTTCTTTGATATTGCCACTGCTTTGATTCCTATGGCATGGAATAAAATTGTAAGCTCCTTTGGACAGGGTCTTCCATTATACAGTAAGATTGCAAGCTCCTTGGTACAGGGTCTCTCATTAAATAATTTGATTGTAAGATCGCTTGGACAGAATCTTCCACAATACAATTAGATTGTAAGCCGCTTGGTAAATGGTATTCTATTATACCATTATATTGTAATCTCGTTTGCAAAGGATCTCTCACTTTTCTACAAGACTGTAAGCTCCTTGGGATAAGATCATCCTTCGGAACTGAACTGTAAGTTCTTTATGGTGAAGTCCTTTTAAACAGTTACATTGTACGCTTCTTGGGACAGGGTCTCCTAGTGTACCACTAGACTGCAAGGTTCTTGAGACCTGTTCACCATTATGACTGAATTGTAAGCTCATTAAGACATGATCTATCATTGCACTATTAGATTGTAAGCTTTCAAGCTTAAGGAGACCAATTAGTTAGTAGACTATAAATTCCCTTTGGCCAGATGGCCCATTACATAGCTTGTAAGCTCCTTGGTATAGGAATCCCCATTATACCACTAGATTGTAATCTTCTTTAGATATGTCTTCTCACTAAAAAAAGACTGTAAACTCCTTGATACAGGGTTTCAAATTATATCACTAGAGTGGAAGCTTCTTGGAACCCATTACCTCACTCGATTTTAAGCTCCTTGCAACCGGCTCCCCTGGTTTTCTCCTTAAAACAGGTCTTTCATTAGCTAGTTAGATCATCTACTTGTTGGCACTGGACCACCCATAATGCCATGTCACTAGATTGTAAATTCCTTGAATGAAGCTGGCAGTATTTGAAGGGGTCAACATGATGACTGGGCATCTGTAGATAATGTAGCTGATAAATCAAGATGGAGAACTTGCATGTAGTGCATGACTTCTAGTGGAACTCTGGGGCAATAACCAACTTGTAAAGAAAAATGGGGCAGTCTATCGACCCTCCAAAAATATGCAGTGAAGGGTAATGTTTTTTTTTTGGTTTGTTTCTGTCAAAACTAAATGGGGAAATTATGGTATGAGACTCTGATCACTTTGGCTTTAAATGGTTTCCCTTTATTACATGCTTTGAGGGCTCTCTCATTACAAGATGGTGGACATGGATTAGTTGGGGTAACAGAACAGGTCTAACAGTCATCTGTTCTTTCCAGATTCTTCCAATCTGCAGGCTCTCCGATGTGGTGGGCACTCCTGCAACCCTCCTGTGGGCAACCTTGCAACGGGCAGGACCCCACTCACCCTCACTACATGTGGGGAGAATGCTGCAGAACTCTACTGCTTCTATCCAACACACCCACCGCTATCGGCTCCAACGTCTTGTGAGAGCCCCCAATGCACCAAATGCAACGTGAACCAGCCTGAGGATTCCCACCTCCCCTCTCATATGACGGATGATGTCTTCTCCAGTCCAGCTACCTGGTGGCAGTCTGCACAAGGCATTGTAAGAGAAGAGATAAGGCTGGACTTTGAGACTGAATTTTACTTGACTCATGTCATTATTGTCTTCAAGTCTCCTCGCCCTGCTGCCATGGTGCTGGAGAGGTCACTCAACTACGGCAAGACCTGGAGACCCTACAAATATTTTGCCAACAACTGCACAGCTACTTTTGACCTTGAAGATGATGTGTTGGAGGAGGGGTCACTTTGTACCTCCAGGTATTCTGATGCCTGGCCTTGCACCAAAGGAGAGGTGAGTGGTCAGGCTTCTAGGTGTGTGGTCAGGCTTCTAGGTGTGTGGTCAGGCTTCTAGGTGTGTGGTCAGGCTTCTAGGTGTGTGTTCAGGCTTCTAGGTCCTTATTCTGTGAAAAAAGAGATGTCTAGTTCCTTCAAAACATTTGAGTTCTATTAATTTGATCAGAGGTGAAATCTTAGGTTGTAAGTCTGCGAGTTTCAATCCCACAAGGTGCTTTGTGGAAAGCACTATGGACACTATGGATTTGAGGCTCAAAGATAGGGCCCTCCTTGCCTTGCTATGTTTTAATTTGTATGTATCTTTGTCTTGAACTTATCTTATGTACAGCGTACGGAAAATGATGGCTCGTTATAAATAAACAATAATAAATAAACAATAGTAATCTTCTAGGTAAAGATAAGACTAATCATTACTACTTAAAATATTGTGGCCCTTTAAACACAAAGAAGAGCCATTGGCACTGAGGGCAGTAGAATTCTATTTACTGTCCAGAGACACCAAAAAGCCCATGTAGTCGGCCCCTGAGAGTCGTCCTCATGATATAGGTGATCTAAGCAGGAGCTGAGGGCTTTGGGCTTAAGAACTATTCTCAGTTGCTCCTTATACATTACAGGATATAGTTCTCAAACTAGGTAAAATGTTGATATACATGGGGAAAAACAAATGTTTAGGTAGTTGCCCTCTGGGTGTATGACTATATTGTATTGTCATTTAAACGCATTTTCACTAGGAATCCCTCTGTGTCCCTTTAATGTTTATGCCAATTTGATGAATAGAATCCATGAAAAACATAATATATATGAATTTTAAGACCATTTAGTAGATATTCTCTAATATTATTAAGGGAAAAAAGGGTATTCATGTTTGAGACCTAACTACTTCATAGGCCTTATTTTCTAAAGGGTGAAGTGTTGGTGATGTCATTTCTTGGTAAACATTCCCCTTAGGATAACCTAGGAATAGACAGGTACTCACAAAGTCTCTCTTTAGTATATCTGGCCCTATAATTTAATCACTAACTACATAAAAAATTAGGCTTTATAGAATGACATAGGGATAGCTCGCACCTTAGTGAACATGGACCTCCATGAAGTATTCAGTGAGGACATGCTCTTTGTCTTGATGGTAAATTTAACTCTCCCTCCTTCGTCTCCAGGTTATATTTCGGGCCTTGGCTCCAGCCAATAAGATTGAAGATCCATACAGCCCTGAGGCTCAGGACCTACTCAAGGTGACCAATCTGAGACTACTCCTCCAAAAGAGACAGGAATGCCCCTGCCAGGCTGTACCAGGGCACCAAGAAAAGCCCCAGAGGTTTGCCCACTATGCCATCTATGATCTGATAGTGAGAGGAAGCTGCTTCTGCAATGGCCACGCAGAGGAATGTCAGCCAGCTGGGGTCACCACCGCCACGGAGCCGATGGTAAGTGATTCAGAGACTGCTCATTCACGGCCTAGTGGATAAAGTAAGTGGTAGTCTTTCACTAAAACTGAATAGAGAACTTATCTGCCTCCAGGGTCGACAGGTGTCTAATTATGTTAAGACAAAACACAAATGGCTCTAAAGCAGAATTGTGCAGCCCGCTATCTAGAAAGATTCTATGGTGCCTTGTGTCGGCAATCAGTAATTAATCCCAATGGCTTATCATTAACAAAAGATTAAAATATCTTTTGTGGGTGGATCAGACAGGTAGACTGGCAGCTAAAACATCAGAGTTGGTTTACTGTAGGAAAATGCAATATTTTAAAATAACATTAAATGTGTGAAGCGCTTGTTATTACCTATAGTTTTACATTATAGCAAATTTGGAAAATGCTGCTTCAGTTTAATCTTTGTATGGAGATACTGCAAGGAAAAAGGAGCAGTGTATGTATAAATCCCCCTCTGGATCGCTATCTTGTCATGTTGAAGGGTCTTGTGCGCTTCAATGAAGCTGTGAGCTATACTACGTAGGGTCACTCAGGGTGGGCAGGTCATAATAGAGAGGTCAGACAAATTGCAGTCCACTGGAGAAGGAACTCGCAACCCACCATAGGGACAAGCATGACCAGACGCACATACAGATGTGCCTGGAGTGCTGTGTATAAATGGTCACCATGAGCCGGACATGACTGAAAGACAGAATAACAATAACATATATATATATATATATATATATATATATATATATATATATATAGACATATATATATATATATATACAGTCAGGTCCATAAATTTTGGGACATGGACACAATTCTAACCTTTTTGGCTCTATACACCACCACAATGGATTTAAAATTAAACGAACAAAATGTGCTTTAACTGCAGACTTTCAGCTTTAATTTGAGGGTATTTACATCCAAATCAGGTGAACGGTGTAGGAATTACAACAGTTTGTATATGTGCCTCCCACTTTTTAAGGGACCAAAAGTAATGGGACAGATTAATACAATTTTCACTTTGTAATACTTGGTTGCAAATCCTTTGCAGTCAATTACAGCCTGAAGTCTGGAACGCATAGACATCACCAGACGCTGGATTTCATCCCTGGTGATGCTCTGCCAAACCTCTATTGCAAGTGTCTTCAGTTCCTGCTTATTCTTGGGGCATTTTCCCTTCAGTTTTGTCTTCAGCAAGTGAAATGCATGCTCAATCGGATTCAGGTCAGGAGATTGACTTGGCCATTGCATAACATTCCACTTCTTTCCCTTAAAAAACTATTTGGTTGCTTTTGCAGTATGCTTCGGGTCATTGTCCATCTGCACTGTGAAGCACCATCCAGTGAGTTCTGAAGCATTTGGCTGAATATGAGCAGATAATATTGCCCGAAACACTTCAGAATTCATCCTGCTGCTTTTGTCAGCAGTCACATCATCAATAAATACAAGAGAACCAGTTCCATTGGCAGCCATACATGCCCACGCCATGACACTACCACCACCATGCTTCACTGATGAGGTGGTATGCTTTGGATCATGAGCAGTTCCTTTCCGTCTCCATACTCTTCTCTTCCCATCACTCTGGTACAAGTTGATCTTGGTCTCATCTGTCCATAGGACGTTGTTCCAGAACTGTGAAGGCTTTTTTAGATGTTGTTTGGCAAACTCTAATCTTGCCTTCCTATTTTTGAGGCTCTTTAATGGTTTACATCTTGTGGTGAACCCTCTGTATTCACTCTGGTGAAGTCTTCTCTTGATTGTTGACTTTGACACACATGCACCTTCCTCCTGGGGAGTGTTCTTGATCTGGCCAACTGTTGTGAAGGGTGTTTTCTTCACCAGGGAAAGAATTATTCGGTCATCCACCACAGTTGTTTTCCGTGGTCTTCCGGGTCTTTTGGTGTTGCTGAGCTCCTTGGTGCATTCTTTCTTTTTAAGGATGTTCCAAACAGTTGATTTGGCCACACCTAATGTTTTTGCTGTCTCTCTGATGGGTTTGTTTTGTTTTTTCAGCCTAATGATGGCTTGCTTCACTGATAGTGACAGCTCTTTGGATCTCATATTGAGGGTTGACAGCAACAGATTCTAAATGCAAATAGCACACTTGAAATTAACTCTGGACCTTTTATCTGCTCCTTGTAAATGGGATAATGAGGGAATAACACACACCTGGCCATGGAACAGCTGAGCAGCCAATTGTCCCATTACTTTTGGTCCCTTAAAAAGTGGGAGGCACATATACAAACTGTTGTAATTCCTACACCGTTCACCTGATTTGGATGTAAATACCCTCAAATTAAAGCTGAAAGTCTGCAGTTAAAGCACATTTTGTTCTTTTCATTTCAAATCCATTGTGGTGGTGTATAGAGCCCAAAAGGTTAGAATTGTGTCCATGTCCCAATATTTATGGACCTGACTGTATGTATCCATTACTTGAAGCTCTCTTTTTACTGCCTAAAATCAAACAAATAGTCCATGTAAGGGTCTCCCCTCTGCAGAGTGGACGGGCACAGACTCTGAAGGGTTAGATGTGCACTGTAGTGTTTTGTTTTTGATCTTGTTCAGAGAAGGTGTAAATAATTTTGTGTTCTCTAAGAGGATTTTGAGGTTTTTCAGATTTTCCATAAAAATAAAGCCAAAGCTTCCTTGTGTGAGGGTAAATCTGATCCTGCATTTTAACCATGTGACTGCCAAAGGTATCTGGGGCAGGATTTCATATGTGTTTATGTAAATGAGCCCCATCTGCTCCTTATCAGTTGTCACTAAAACATAAATATAAAGTCTCTCTGGGATAGTTTATTCCATCAATTTGCTTATTATTGAACTAGTAACTTGCCTGTCACAAATGACTGTATCATATAATTTTATTTTCAATTTCTCTGTGCTGTCTCTCTTTCTCTTGTGTCTCTGTCTCTCTCTTGGCTCCCTCTCTCCCATGTCTCTCTTTCTCATATCTCTTTCTCCTGTCTCTCTCTGTCTCTCCATCTCTCCCTCCTGTCCCTCTCTTCCTGTCTCTCATGTCTCTCTCTCTCCTGTCTTTGTCTCTCTCTCTCTCTCTGTCTCTCTCTCTCTCCCTCTCTCATATCTATTTCTCCAGTCTCTCTCCCCCTCCCCTGTCTCTCTCCCTCTCTCTCTCCTATCCCTCTCTCCCTCTCTCTCATGTCTCTCTCTCCCCCTCTCTCTTGTCTCTCTCTCATGTCTCTTTCTCTCCTGTCTCTCTCTCCTATCCCTCTCTCCCTCTCTCTCATGTCTCTCTCTCCCCCTCTCTCTTGTCTCTCTCTCATGTCTCTTTCTCTCCTGTCTCTCTTTCCTCTCTCTCTCTCCCTCTCTCATATGTATTTCTACAGGGAGTGCAGAATTATTAGGCAAATGAGTATTTTGACCACATCATCCTCTTTATGCATGTTGTCTTACTCCAAGCTGTATAGGCTCGAAAGCCTACTACCAATTAAGCATATTAGGTGATGTGCATCTCTGTAATGAGAAGGGGTGTGGTCTAATGACATCAACACCCTATATCAGGTGTGCATAATTATTAGGCAACTTCCTTTCCTTTGGCAAAATGGGTCAAAAGAAGGAACTGACAGGCTCAGAAAAGTCAAAAATAGTGAGATATCTTGCAGAGGGATGCAGCACTCTTAAAATTGCAAAGCTTCTGAAGCGTGATCATCGAACAATCAAGCGTTTCATTCAAAATAGTCAACAGGGTCGCAAGAAGCGTGTGGAAAAACCAAGGCGCAAAATAACTGCCCATGAACTGAGAAAATTCAAGCGTGCAGCTGCCACGATGCCACTTGCCACCAGTTTGGCCATATTTCAGAGCTGCAACATCACTGGAGTGCCCAAAAGCACAAGGTGTGCAATACTCAGAGACATGGCCAAGGTAAGAAAGGCTGAAAGACGACCACCACTGAACAAGACACACAAGCTGAAACGTCAAGACTGGGCCAAGAAATATCTCAAGACTGATTTCTCTAAGGTTTTATGGACTGATGGGCCAGATGGATGGGCCTGTGGCTGGATTGGTAAAGGGCAGAGAGCTCCAGTCTGACTCAGACGCCAGCAAGGTGGAGGTGGAGTACTGGTTTGGGCTGGTATCATCAAAGATGAGCTTGTGGGGCCTTTTCGGGTTGAGGATGGAGTCAAGCTCAACTCCCAGTCCTACTGCCAGTTCCTGGAAGACACCTTCTTCAAGCAATGGTACAGGAAGAAGTCTGCATCCTTCAAGAAAAGCATGATTTTCATGCAGGACAATGCTCCATCACACGCGTCCAAGTACTCCACAGCGTGGCAGGCAAGAAAGGGTATAAAAGAAGAAAATCTAATGACATGGCCTCCTTGTTCACCTGATCTGAACCCCATTGAGAACCTGTGGTCCATCATCAAATGTGAGATTTACAAGGAGGGAAAACAGTACACCTCTCTGAACAGTGTCTGGGAGGCTGTGGTTGCTGCTGCACGCAATGTTGATGGTGAACAGATCAAAACACTGACAGAATCCATGGATGGCAGGCTTTTGAGTGTCCTTGCAAAGAAAGGTGGCTATATTGGTCACTGATTTGTTTTTGTTTTGTTTTTGAATGTCAGAAATGTATATTTGTGAATGTTGAGATGTTATATTGGTTTCACTGGTAAAAATAAATAATTGAAATGGGTATATATTTGTTTTTTGTTAAGTTGCCTAATAATTATGCACAGTAATAGTCACCTGCACACACAGATATCCCCCTAAAATAGCTAAAACTAAAAACAAACTAAAAACTACTTCCAAAAATATTCAGCTTTGATATTAATGAGTTTTTTGGGTTCATTGAGAACATGGTTGTTGTTCAATAATAAAATTTATCCTCAAAAATACAACTTGCCTAATAATTCTGCACTCCCTGTACAGTCTAGCTTCCTCTCTCCTATCTCTCTCCCTCTCTCTCTCCTATCCCCCTCTCCCTGTTCCTCCCTCTCTCTCCTCTCTCTCTCTCTCTTTCTCTCTCTCTCTCTCTCTCTCATGTCTCTCTCCTCTGTCTCTCCTGTCTCTCTTTCCTTTCTCTCATTCTCTCCTATCTCGCACTCTCTCTCATGTCTCCCACACTCTCTATCTCTCCTGTCTCTCTCTCATGTCTCTCTCCTGTGACTCTCTCTCCTTCTCCTTTCTCTCGCTCTATTTCTCTCCTGTCTCTTTCTCTCTGTTGGTCTCTCTTCTCTCTCTCTCTCTCCTGTTTCTTACTCTATGCCGGTCTCTCTCTCCTATATCTCTCTCTCCTATCTCATCACTGTATGATTAACAACACTTGGGCTCTGCGCATACGTTACAGACCTTTTGATAAATATTATAGGTTATTGCTAACCAGGGGCTTATGGTTGAGGGTGCGAGGTGCTGGGCATTAAGGGCCTGGGAACATGTATTTGTTTGTTAGTTCTTTTGATCTTCCTGATGTATTTCCTGTAATATACATAGACACAATGTGACCTGCAGATAAAGATCACTCACAGTTCTGTTGCATCTGATCTTGTGTCCGGTGAATGCTGCCTAACGCATGAGCATGTAACCAGTTACATTTCAAGATATGTGTGTAACAAAGCGAGATATGTAATACGAGCGTATTTAGATTAGTTACATACGAGGGGAACAGGAGTCCTCATGGTCCTGTTTATACACTAATACTCTCTCTATTTATGATATGACTGTGAATCTCAAAACTCCTGATGTAAGTGTACTGTGCACCTAAGACATTATTCTTAAAGACATTGTATAAGCCATTTTTTTATCTGATTTGATATATATCATAGTCTGGTTGTCTGTTTCTGGAGTAGTCAAAACAATGCCCCTCAATGTTCCCATGTAGTTAGAAAGCCTCAAGCAGTCTGAGACATAGATTAGCATACCAAGCTGCAAAAACAAAACTGTATATTTCTCGAATTATTTACTGTAGAGAAAAACAGCTATCACAATGTATATGGTGAAACCAGCTTGTTGTCATGGTGATGGTGCCCCTTTAAGCCTTTGACCTCTGCTACATACTTTGTCGATCACACTCCTTCAGGAAGAGCTTGTAAGGAGGGCCACAACCTCCTAAAAATACACCAGCTTCAGTTTGAGTTTGGAGGCAGAACCCCAGGTCATTAATAATCATGTGAGTGCACTGTGTACCCTAGTAACCATACTGGGAATGCACTGTGCACCACAGCACTCAAGGTGCGAGTGCATTGTGCACCCCAGTATTCATATTGGGAATGCACTGTGTACCCCAGTACTCAAGGTGTTAGTGCATTGTGCACCTGAGTATTCATATTGGGAATGCACTGTGTACCCCAGTACTCAAGGTGTGAGTGCATTGTGCACCTGAGTATTCATATTGGGAATGCACTGTGTACCCCAGTACTCAAGGTGTGAGTGCATTGTGCACCTGAGTATTCATATTGGGAATGCACTGTGTACCCCAGTACTCAAGGTGTGAGTGCATTGTGCACCTGAGTATTCATAATGGGAATGTACCATGTACCCCAGCACTACAGACCAGAGTGCATTGTGCACCCCAATATTTGTCCCCCAGGTCACCTAAGGCCATGCTTGTTTTTGCACATTTCTTGGTGACTGTGCCACATTCCTTCTGAAGCCCCCCCCCCCCCCCCACATGCTATCCAAACATCTTGTCCCTTTCCCCTGATAATCCCCGGCAGGGCTTCCAAACTATGTGATCTAAGCTGTGCCAGGCTGGGGGGGGGGGGGGGGGGGGTGGAGGGTACAAAGAGCAGCTGGAGGAAGAGCAAGATAAATAACAGAGCCCCTCCAGGCATATTGGACTAAGCCATCAAGCTTAAAGTCACACCACAGAGGGTCTATGTATGGTCACATGTAATACTATTTTTAATAAAAAGTACACTAGCAACTGAATGTTGTTACAAATACTGCATTTTCCTACAGTAACCTTACAGTGAAGCTTGTAATTATTACCAGTCAGTCTTTCTTTTCTACTTTTCTTCCGTCCTGCTACCTGTTACTAATGGAAATCTCATTCAATTACAAGGACACACTCTACTGAGAAGCAGGAAGGATTAGAATTAGTAAAGATTAATTACATATAAAGGTTCTGAGCAGGGGGGGGGGCCTCAGTGACAGAGCGATGGGAAGGCCAGAACACTTCAATCACTGTTATTAGAGACTTTTATAGATAAGACAATGTATCCTATTTAAACCCATTCAAAATGTAACGTGTTACTGGGCCACGTGAAGAGCCACCTGGAAGAAATGTCCTAGATCTCAGAGATGGTCTTCAGGTGCATGGGAATTTAACCAACTCAAAGGTCGTTGAGAACCATTTACGTAAGGGTTACAATGTTTTTTTTTTTGTTTTTTTTTTACTGTTTGCTTTGTTGGGGTATCTGCCAAATTAGTTAAATAAATTACCACATTTAAAAAATCTCAGACAATATGCTTTCTATCATTTCTCTTGTTTAAACACATTATCAAACGTAACAGAAAAATAATGAAACACCTTTATAAATGATCCCATTTAGAGCAGCCTCCAAACAGATGTGGTCCGGGCATCAGATCTATTCGCTGCCTCTTCTTTTACAGGGAACCATCAGGTTCTGTTTAGAGCACCACAAGACTTTTAAAAAGGCTGGCAATGAGCGCTGGTGTCAGAAAACCCGTAATTGTTTTTTTAAAAAAAAATCTAAACGAGGCCGAAGCCAGTAATAGTTAGCCGCGTGAGAGGGGGGACGGAGAGAGGGGGAAACACACACATGGAAGGGAGAGGGGTGAAACATACACACAGGGGTTAGAGAGTGGGGGGAGACTCTGACCTCTGTGTGGTGGATTGGGCAACCTCTGCAATGAGCGCTCATTGCACTGCTCGGTATGAGCCCAGAAGGTGGTCATCGCGAGGCCCGTAAAGTAGAGGTTGCGAAAGGCTCGCAATGAGCACAGAAGGTGCTCATTGTGAGGCATGAAAGTGGCGGGCCCGCAAGTTAGAGGGGGGAGACACTTGCAGTATGTGGCAAACATCATAGCCAGCCTTCAAATTTTATTGCCGTAATTTTTGACAGGCAAGTCTCTAGTAATATTAATAATTACAATACAAAACTCATACAAAAAGCCTTGGGATCCTGTTCTTAAGAAGAGTTGTTGGTAAGTCGGGTTGTTATTGAGTTATATGGAGGAACCATTCTAGTGTGATTGTCTGCACCAATCAAACCCAAAGAGACCCAAGAGAGGCTCTGTTATTTTTGGAAATTGAATAATTTTATAACTTTAGTAAAAAAAAATTTGATGTGTGTGTGTGCATGCATGTGTGTGTTTGTGGGGGGGGGGGGGGGGGGGAGAACGTATCTCTTTTCTTCTTCCTGCTCACCATAGCATTCAGGAGCTGTAGTGCCAGTCTACAGGGTGGCATGACCAGTGCTTGACCAGGGAATTCAGGTGCTGTAGTGGCAGGATACAGGGTGGCATCACCAGTGCTTGACCATAGCATTCAGGAGCTGTAGTGCCAGTCTACAGGGTGGCATGACCCATGCTTGACCATGGCATTCTGGAGCTGTAGTGCCAGGCTAAAGGGTGGCATGACCAGTGCTTGACCATGGCATTCAGGAGCTGTAGTGCCAGGATACAGGGTGGCATGACCAGTGCTTGACCATGGAATTCAGGAGCTGTAGTGGCAGGATACAGAGTGGCATGACCAGTGCTTGACCATAGCATTCAGGAGCTGTAGTGCCAGGATACAGGGTGGCATGACCAGTGCTTGACTCATTGCTTTCTCTTTCTTTAGGTCCATGGTCAGTGTGTGTGCCAACATAACACCGCAGGAGATCACTGTGAGAAGTGCGCCCTATTATACAATGACCACCCATGGAGTCCAGGAGATGGGAAAACTGGAGCGCCCAATGAGTGCAGACGTAAGTGAGGTTTACACCAATGGTGACACCCAGGAAATGCAAAACTTATGTCTAGGATATAATTTACTCATTACCACTATATATGTAGTTAGAACCATTATATGTCTTGGTGACTTGTTTAGAGACGTAAAGTTTGCATAAAAAAGGTATGAAGCAGAGAGAAAGGAAGGTGTGGGAGGGAGATGATCGGAGGAGAGAGGGAGATGGACAAGAGAGATGATCGGAGGTGAGAGGGAGATGGACAAGAGAGATGATCAGAGGAGAGAGGGAGATGGACAAGAGAGATGATTGGAGGAGAGAGGGAGATGGACAAGAGAGATGATCGGAGGAGAGAGGGAGATGGACAAGAGAGATGATCGGAGAAGAGAGGGAGATAGACAAGAGAGGTGATTGAAGGAAAGAGGGAGATGGACAAGAGAGATGATCAGAGGAGAGAGGGAAATAGACACGAGAGATGATCGGAGGAGAGAAGGAGATAGACAAGAGAGATGATCGAGGAGAGAGGGAAATAGACAAGAGAGATGATCGGAGGAGAGAGGGAGATAGACAAGAGAGTTGATCGGAGGAGAGAGGGAGATATACAAGAGAGATGATCGGAGGAGAGAGGGAGATGGACAAGAGAGATGATCGGAGGAGAGAGGGAAATGGATGAGAGATTATTGGAGGAGAGAGGGAGATGGACAAGAGAGATGATCAGAGATGAGATAGACAAGAGAGATGATCGGAGGAGAGAGGGAGATGGACAAGAGAGATGATCGGAGGAGAGAGGGAGATAGACAAGAGAGATGATCGGAGGAGAGAGGGAGATGGACAAGAGAGATGATCAGAAGAGAGAGGGAGATGGACAAGAGAGATGATCGGAGGAGAGAGGGAGATGGACAAGAGAGATGATCGGAGGAGAGAGGGAGATGGACAAGAGAGATGATCGGAGAAGAGAGGGAGATGGACAAGAGAGATGATCGGAGAAGAGAGGGAGATGGACAAGAGAGATGATCGGAGAAGAGAGGGAGATGGACAAGAGAGATGATTGGAAGAAAGAGGGAGATGGACAAGATTGATGATCAGAGGAGAGAGGGAAATAGACAAGAGAGATGATCGGAGGAGAGAGGGAGATAGACAAGAGAGATGATCAAGGAGATAGGGTAATAGGCAAGAGAGATGATCGGAGGAGAGAGGGAGATAGACAAGAGAGATGATCGGAGGAGAGAGGGAGATGGACAAGAGAGATGATCGGAGGAGAGAGAAGGATGGACAAGAGAGATGATTGGAGGAGAGAGGGAGATGGACAAAAGAGATGATCGGAGGAGAGAGGGGGAAAAGACAAGAGAGATGATCGGAGGAGAGATGGAGATAGACAAAAGAGATGATCGGAGGAGAGAGGGAGATGGACAAGAGAGATGATCGGAGGAGAGAGGGAGATGGACAAGAGAGATGATCGGAGGAGAGAGGGAAATGGACAAGAGAGATTATTGGAGGAGAGAGGGAGATGGACAAGAGAGATGATCGGAGGAGAGATGGAGATAGACAAGAGAGATGATTGGAGGAGAGAGGGAGATGGACAAGAGAGATGATCGGAGGAGAGATGGAGATAGACAAGAGAGATGATCGGAGGAGAGAGGGAAATGGACAAGAGAGATTATTGGAGGAGAGAGGGAGATGGACAAGAGAGTTGATCGGAGGAGAGAGGGAGATAGACAAGAGAGATGATCGGAGGAGAGAGGGAGAAAGACAAGAGAGATGATCGGAGGTGAGATAGACAAGAGAGATGATCGGAGGAGAGAGGGAGATGGACAAGAGAGATGATCGGAGGTGAGAGGGAGATGGACAAGAGAGATGATCGGAGGAGAGAGGGAGATAGACAAGAGAGATGATCCGAAGAGAGAGGGAGATGGACAAGAGAGATGATCGGAGGAAAGAGGGAGATGGACAAGAGAGATGATCGGAGGAGAGAGGGAGATGGACAAGAGAGATGATCGGAGGAGAGAGGGAGATGGACAAGAGAGATGATGGGAGGAGAGAGGGAGATGGACAAGAGAGATGATCGGAGGAAAGAGGGAGATGGACAAGAGAGATGATCAGAGGGGAGAGGGAAATGGAGAAGAGAGATGATCAGAAGAGAGACGGAGATAGGCAAGAGAGATGGTCAGAGGAGAGAGGGAAGTAGAGGTGAGAAAAGAGGGAGATCAGAGTACGATCGAGATATAGGTAAGAGGGGGAGATGAGATTAAATAGAAGAGAGATCAAGTGACCATGTGTCATTAGCTTATTGCAGAGAGATGTTCACTGATTGGTTAGTATGAGACACTGCACAGTAAGTGATACAGACACTGTGTCTTCATGAGCTGCAGGGGGCAGACCCAAGCAGGGACTATTTGCATGATGTTAGGCGGCAAAAAGCGATCTCTCCATCCCACCCACAGGGTGTCGCTGTCACAATCATGCCCTGAGCTGTCGCTTCGATCTCCGCGTCTGGCTTTCCTCGGGGAAGAAGAGTGGGGGGGTCTGTGAGAACTGCCAGCACAACATGGAGGGCCAGCGATGTCACCGGTGCGCGCCTGGGTACTACCGAGACCACTCCCAGCCCATCACCTCCCCTGCAGCCTGCACAGGTAAGGACATTGAGCATCCCTATGGGGTACATAGGGCCTAAAAGGAGCCATATATAATGTGGTATTTGGATTAAAGAGTGAAAATGCATTGTAGACTCATCTGCATATCCTCACCCAGTATCCCAGAGTTCAGTGCAGTAACTGTATTTCTAGGAATTCTGAACAGGGAAAGCGTTTTTTAACTTATTTTAGGGATCCAAATTTGAACACAAATGTACAATTTGTCCCTTTAAATGTATTCGATCAGCTGATTGAAGAAGCCGCACAATACTGAGACACAATGCAGAGGCAGATAAAAGAAGGCACGCCTGCCCGCTCGCTCGCCACACACCTGCCCCTCCGCCACATCATAACAAGAGATTCCTGGGTGTTGATATGGTGTGATATGATTGGTATGGAGTGGAGCTCTTTCACGGAGAGCAGCCGATAACTCCTCGAGGGTCCTGTAATGCAGGCGCTTTGTTCCCTTAAGCTCGTCTCCTTCTGCAGCACATCTGGGGTATTAGGAATGCTCATTGGATTAGATCTTGTCTTTTCTGCTCTATAATCCTGTGTACGCAGAGCACAGCTGTGACTGGGTGAGAGGGGGGCTGGCCTATTTTAATAGTGGGGGCTCCTCAGAATTTAACTCACTGGCCTTCAGATGTTTTTGAGTATTTGTTTAAAGGTTCTTTTTAACAAGCATGAAAAACTGGGCAAGTATTGCTGAGATGTTCAGAATTGTTTGTGCTGTATTTTTTATGCAAGTGTGCAATACACACACCCAATTAGCTGCTTGGGTGTGCTAATTAGTGGTTTGCAAGGACCACCTACCCCCATTGTTATTATGCAAGTAAAACCTCTTCCTCTGCCTTATCAAGGACAAGACCCATAATAATTCAGCATATCTCAAGAATGATTTGCTGCTAGTGCAATGTATAGACAGATTTTACTTCTCTTTAAGAAAAAACAGACTTTCTGTTAAGGTGAAAGTGTCCCTTTAAAGACCATTAACTTGTAATATTTACAGTACAGTGATAAACTGGAGATTGTTATTTGTTGTTTATCTTGCTCAGTCGTGTCCGGCTTTCCGTGACCTCATGGATCATACACACCATGCTGATCCACTTGGCATTCATGGAAGAGATACTAGAGTAGGTTGCCAGTTCCTTCTCCCGTGGGCCACAGTATATAGCTCCTGGTATTCCTAGGTGGTCTCCCATCCAAATACTGACCAGGCCAAACCCTGCTCAGCTTCAGGGTGGTTTGACTACTTCCTTCCCTGACTGGAATCGAGCCCTTGTAGCAGCATCATTTTTATTATAGGACCGCTGTCTGTAAAATGTGTCGGACAAAGAACATAATTAGGATGGAAAAAAACATAATTTTAGATTTTAATTAGAAAAAAAGATGCCTTTGGTGGTCACTGAAGGCATCCATAATACGGTGATAATCACATGTATGCTTATGGGAATGTGGAAGGGGGCTGCTGGCAAATTACCAAAGCTGACATGATATAATAAATTTCTATGACATTTCCCTCCTCCATTTATCTCTCCACATATATATAACTTAACAATAGCCCTTTAAGCTCCAACCTGTGTTGGAGCCAGACAAGATGGAACATTCTATACAAAGATTTGCTGTACAAATGATTTAATTCTCCTGGGTTAGACAGTTCCTGGTGTTGTTAGTTTGTTGATGCCTCTGTGTTTCACTGGAGGCATCCATGAAATGTTGGTGGACATTATGTGTGAGGGGGGTGTTTACATTTTTGTAAGAGCAGCACTTGCAGTTATTGTTACAAGATGCCTGCTTTTGAGCAGGTGACAAATTCAGTGGGTGCAATTATTTTACAACACTTCTGTAACGGAGTTGGAACACGAAGTCCAGTATCTCCGCTGGTATACAGTAAAATATCCAAGAAGCACTGCAGTCTCACCAGCCCCAACCTCCCATATTGGACGACACTCAATTGGGAGTCAAAGAATACTGTCTTTATTTTGTTGTGCAGATATATATATATATATACACTTCTCTTCCCACAGGCAATACACATCCCCCATATTTGGCCACACAATACACATAGAGGGACAATAGGTGTGGTCATACCCCCCGGAGGCTACCTGGCTACTTTGATACAATCAGACATTGATCAGATTATACTCTTTGTTCTTATGTCTCATAATGAAAACACTTTATACAATAGACTTCCTTATCTTGTGAGGAGTCTCTGTAATAGGATTATCTATTAGCCTAGTAGCTGTAATATTCTGAGCCAATATATTCTGTAGAACATAAAACAACATATCTACAGTACAGCAATGTGATCATATTTTAACCATAACCATAAAACAGGTTAAAACAGTGATGGGTTCTGTTACAACTTCCTTGCCTCCCAAAATCACCCCTCCACTGATAGATAAAAAAACACCCCTCTCTTTTTCAAGCTGTTGGAAAGTGATAAAAGAAGCACAATATGCATAACCAGAAACAAAACATTTAATGATCCTGCTTTAAACAACAAGTGCATTTTGTTTTAACTACAATGGTTATTTAATAGGGTGAAGGCTCCATTCCTATGAAAGGGTACATGTACAAAGTCTGATATCTCCAGCACTTCACCATTTAGAAGGTGTGACCCATGTTCCATGTATGCTACACTGGTGACATATTTTGGTATCTTTACACAGCATGTTCCTGCCATCCGATTGGCTCTTCCAACGAGACCTTAAATCACAGCTGGAAGTGCCACCCCAAGACGGGATTCTGTTACTGCAAGCCCGGTGTGGCCGGCCCATACTGTGACCGCTGTATGACAGGATACTGGGGCTTCGGAGAGGGAGGCTGCAGCCCCTGCCACTGCTCCAGGGACTGTGACCCCAATACGGGCCAGTGTCAGAACAGGTACTTTCAAAGGGGAAGATCTTGTCCACTTATAGAAGTTTTAGCATTTGCCTTTTTTTGCTACAAATCCTCTGTATGTTTACATTGTAGTCGAGGTCGAAAGAAATACCTTTAGTCCCTTAAGTTCAACCTTTTTTAGATCTCCTCTGATCTTTGTAATAATTAATTGTTTATTGTTAATTGATCCAGAGGAAGGCAAACAAAAAACCCAATTAAAAACATTGCATTTGTATCAAATGGGAAAAAAACTCTCCTTGCTTCTATAGCCTTCTAATACACGATAATATTTTATTTGCTTTTGCAGCTGCTGCTTGGCATTAAGCACTGTTACCTAAGTGGTTTTCCACAAGTACTCCCAAATCCCTTTCAATATCTGATACCCCTAAATTTGCTTCATTAAGATTATAAATTGCATGGTATGTTTACATGTATTCTTATTAAATCACGTCGCGGTTATGATTTAATCACCTTGCAAAAATGGAGACAATACTGTCCAGTCCCACTTCCAAGTCATTAATAAATATGTTAAAAAGGAGAGGATCTAATACTGAATCATGAGAAACCCCACTTACCACATTAGTCCAGTCTGAGTATGTTCCATTTACAACAACCCTTTGCTTCCTATCTTTTAGCCAGCTTTTGATCCATGAGCAGATATTTACTGCAATTCCTGTATCCCTTAGTTTGCACAATAGTCTTCCATGTGGCACTGTATCAAAAGCCTTTGCAAAGTACAAAAAGACTATATCCATTGAGTTGCCTTGATCCACGTTCATAGAAACTAATTAGATTTGTTTGACATGACCTATCCCTTATAAATCTGTGTTGACTCCTACTTATAATACTGTTCAGACAGACATATTCTTGTATATTATCCCTTATTAACCCTTCTAAAAGATTTCCCAATACCAAAGTGAGGCTCACTGGTCTATAATTTCCTGGATTTGTTCTTGCTCCTTTCTTAAATATAGGTATCACTTCTGCTTTTCTCCAGTCATCTGGTAGTGACCCTGTGTTGAGTGAGTCTTGAAACATTAGATATAATGGTTTGGCTATTACAGAACCCAGTTCTCTCAGTACCATTGGATGTATTCCATCAGGACTTGGGGCTTTATTAACATTAATTTTTTCCAATCTCTTTTGGATTTCCTCATATGTTAACCAATTATTTGACTTCCTGTTTTTTACTCTGTATCTTGATCTTTAAATTATTGTTAAGCTACATGGGTTGTGATTTACTCCTTCTACTTTATTCCCACATGGTATATAATGCTAAGTATGTATATTTAGTAAGTGTGAAGTTCTATTTTCCTGATCAGGGTACTTTTGGATCCTGTAGCCATTTTGTATAAAGGACATGTAATTCCCATCCATGTCACTGCAGGACATTAGGGTAATTACAGGCCCTTTGTTCTATGTTGTCGCTCTGAGGCCATGTGGAATCTGTCCAGTGGTCCACCCCCCAAGGTGGGCAAGCTATGATTGGGGGATGCTAATCTGGGCGGAGCATTTGAATGTGTTCAGTCCTCTGTGATGTAACTGGGGGAGGGAAATCCTTTGGTCTGGGTGTTCAGTTGCTGTTTAGAAATGAAGTAAGAGAGCCCATATTAAAAGCCATGCTTCTGAAATACATAGACTATGGTGTATTTGTTTAAGAAGGATTGAAATTACTTCAGTTCACCGAGAGGCCCATTCCTTCAAGCAAGATTGACAGCATATTAAGGGGAATTTGTGTAGATAAAAGGCAGGAAATCTTTACAAACTGGTGGCTGCTTGGTGGGACCTCGGTGCAGATACCAGCAGTAACAGTAAGCATGGAGTACAGTGATCTATCCCAGGTGGAGATCTGTATTTTGAAGAGGTGTGGAGGAGACAAAGAGACTCAGCAGCGCCTGACCCAGTGGAGGGCAGGACAACCAGCACTGTCTTTGGAAAAGCGGTGGAGTCAATTGAAAGCCTGTACAGCAGAGCTGATAAAGGAGAAAAGGAGCCTGATACACAGGATGAGGTAGCGACAGAGACTCTGAACTGCCATAATGGGTTATATGGAAACAGATCTTCTGAATCAGCACATGATATTCCTGCGGCTCCAACCTAGTGGACACCTAGCAGAGTGGCTGGAGTATTTGGTGGGTGAGGAGGTCATTTTGGCAATACAGTATGATGACCTGATGACACCTACAGCCCTCCTTCTTCAGACTGGAGCTGATGGAAGGGCAGTTCAGAGTGGGGCATCAAAACCGCAGAGCGATGGGAAATCCTTTGTCATTGGCGCCAACGGGAATTGGAAGTGGAACCAGGAACAGAGGATGCAGCATTGATTGAGTGATTTGTTGACCAAGAAATTAACTTGGAAAAAGAGTATGAGGATCTGCTTGAGGGTGTGGGCCCAGGTGGGACCTGGCTCAAGTACTTTTCAAGAGCCCCAACAATCAGATGAGGATGAGGAAGACACATCCTGTCACCAAGGAGGCCCTGGAAGCATACAGCTGTTTTGATTATTGTTTGCCCCGGAGAGCACTGGCTGTGTGAGAGGTGCAGCTTTGGAAGGGAACATAGATGACTGTTGGCAGAACCCATGCCAAGCAGAGAGTCTTGATGGGATTAGCTATGCTCACTGTGCCCTGGGAATGGACTGTGGGCCTAGCATGGGGCTCCAAATGATAGCCAATGTCAGAGAGCTAGCTACAGTTCCAGGGACAGCCCTGTACATTTTATGGGGACACCATTGTTAAGGACAAGGCAGTGAGGAAGACAGAGCAAGTTGATGGTCCAAGGAGAAGTCTGGATGAGAGCAGTGAGGTCCTGCCAGGGAACACCATTACCATGGATTTAGAAGGAGGTGAGTGCTATGCCCAGGCGGTGGTTCCAGAGAGAGGGGGATGTGATATGCTGATCCAGATGCAATCTAAAGGATTGGAGCCCTTGGAATTACAGTTTTTTTGGGGCACCCCAGGGAAGTTTTTTACCCATACAGTGGGGCAGAAGATTGCATTGCCCCTTATTTATGAGGGGTGGGATGGCAATGTCACCCTGGGACTGTTGGTAGAACGCCGACCAAGCAAATTGTTTGGATGGGAGCAACTATGCTCCTTGCCTAATAGCCAATGAAGGACACTTGGCCTGGACTGTGAGGTTTGTGCTGGGGTCACCACCAGGATTGTTTACTCCCCTGGAGTGGGTAGACGAGACTAGTGACAAAAATCTGCCCTGCATACCCAGAATCCGGCCACGTGCTATATCAATATTATTTGTGATGACTAAATCTAAGATAGCCTCATTTCTAGTAGGCTCTTGTATAACCTGGGCCAGATAATGATCCCTGAGTGTACTCAAGAACGTGCTCCCTTTAGCTGAACTGCTGGTCTGATTCATACAGTTTATTTCAGTGTAATTAAAATCTGCAATTAATAAAACTTGCCCAGGCTTAGCTGCATTTCCAATCTGTAACAATAATTGCATTTCCTTACTTTCAATTATATTTGGGAGTTTATAGCATAGTCCTACTAATATTCTTTTAGAATTTGCTGCTCTGCTATTCAACTCTATCCACAAACATTCAACATTACAGCTAGTTCCAGCATAAATATCTTATCTGACTATAGGCTTAAATTCAGGCTTAACATAACAGACAAATCCCTCCTCCCCTTTTACCATTTCCCTGGTCTTTTCTAAATAGGTAATAACCATCCAGAGTAACAGTCCAGTCATGAGATTCATCCCACAATGTTTCAGTAATGCCTATTAAATCCAGTTTCTCATTAACTGCTAATAATTCTAACTCTCCCAAGCATACACCTTATGTTGTTGTGAGTCTGAAGTTCTGAAGTGCCTGCTCCTGTACTTGAGTTACTTAGCAATACCTTCCTATTGACTGTACTAACCACCACCCCCACCTCCTCCCCATGACTAGTTAATTCATCCCTTACCCCCTCTAAACTGTCTACCCTATTACTTCCATCTAGTTCATACCCTTCTATTTGTCATTGTCAAACATTACATTTCAGGTGGCAGCACTTTGTTATTCCTAATAATCTCCTCTTCTCTGGCAGCCATGAAAACAAGCATTTCCTGAACATTCCCATTGGTGGAAGGATCTCTGAGGTCATCGAAACACAGGTCAATGGCAGCGAGGATGAATGGAATTGGAGCAGTGAGCAGGGGTTCTCTGCCCTGAGGCATCCAGGTGACACATAGATATAAAAACACACCCAGCTTGTCTACCCATTCACATTTGTACTTAAAGGACCATGGTAGCTTTGGAAAAATGTCATATATTTGTGAAGTTTGTAACAAAACTTGCATAAGTGTAAGTCTTGCCAAAACATCATTGAAGTAAAAACTCTATTGTAGTAAATGCTGCTTGTGCCCGAAGGATGCTCTGTTTGTGTCTTTCACACTTTCTGCTGGCTTGGAGACTGAGTGGGGGTGTTTTTATCATCATCTATCATCTATTTTTATTATCTATTTAAGAGTGGAACGGGGTGGGGGGAGGACATAGTGGGATTGGTTGATTTGTTGGTGTGTTCAGATAAGATAGAAAGAGAGGGAAGATGAGAGATAGAAAGGGAAGATGAGAGATAGAAAGGGAGGGAAGAGGAGAGATAGAAAGGGAGGGAAGAGGAGAGATAGAAAGAGAGGGAAGATGAGAGATAGAAAGGGAGGAAAGATGAGAGATTGAAATGGAGGGAAGATGAGAGATAGAAAGGGAGAGAAGAGGAGAGATAGAAAGGGGGAAGGGGAGAGATAGAAAGCGAGGGGAGAAGGAGAGAGGAGGAAGGGGAGATAATGAAAAGGGGAAAGGTGAGAGATAGAAAGGTGGGAGGAGGAGAGATCGAAAGGGGGAAGGAGAGAGATAGAAAGGGAGGGAAGAGGAGAGATAGAAAGAGCGGGGGAGATAAAAAGGGGGAAAGGGAGAGATATAAAGTGAGGGAATGAGAGAAAAGGAAGGGGACAGAATGAAAGGGGGAGAGTGGAGAGATAGAAAGGGGGAAGGGGAGAAATAAAAAATCGAGGGTAGGGGAGAGATAAAAAATGGAGGGAAGGGTAGAGATAGAAATGGAGGGAGGAGGCGTGGTGGAAAGGAGGAACAGGAGAGTTAAAAAGGGGGAGATGGAGATAGAAAGGGATAAGGGGAGAGGTAGAATGGTTAGGTTATTTTTAGCTCATTAATATGCATATCTGTTCAACCACAAGAGGAAGGAGTAGCTTTGGCTGAACTGTAAATGCAGTAGTAGATTGTAAGCTCTTCTGTCAAGTATCTCCAGATTCCTGCATTACATAATTACAGAACATTGTACTCTGGCTAGTGATATAAAACAATGGTGGAGCTCCTGCTGGTATAACAGGTGCAAAGCACCCAGGCTGACAACAGGGAAGGAATCCTCTGCTACCTGGCATAAAGCAGGTCTCTTAATTTTGTTAGGGTAGAAGGGCAGATCATTATTTATAGAAAGGTCAGCTGACCACCTACATGTATTTTATTGACCCCTGTATAGAGAAGGGGCCGTGGCCTCTATTCACTAGCCCTGCCACTGATAATAAGTGCAGTTCTGTAACACGTTTCCTCTTTTCTCTGCAGAGAAATGTGTCTGCAAGGAACGAATATTGGGAAGTATCAGTGACTTCTGCCACATGAAATACGCTTATGGTGAGTGCGAAATCTCATGTCCATTTGTAAGGGTCTTGTAGTTTGTCCCTTGGATTAATCAAATCAATTTGATCAGATGAAAGAACATAAATATATTATATTATGGTATATTATATTATGTTATATTATAGTATATTATATTTAGTTTTCCTCACTGAAGATCCCTTATTATAATGATTGTAAAAGCTCATTATTTTGTTCAGCACTGAAAACATTGCTGAGTTATAGGACCCCTGCAGTTTTGGAAACACTTCATATGTTTGTGAGGTATATAACAAACTAACAGCATTAGCAGCTGTGTAAGCCATGGACATAAAGTAGTTTAGAGAAAATCTTACTTTTAGCAGACTCTGTGAGTGTATAGGAACTGACATGGCGGTTATCTTTCCTGTCCAGTACCTAAGGTTCTGGACTTGCAGTTTGTAATGCAGCTGCTGGCTTTTGAGCATGTGCTACGGAGGGGAGGTGCCAAATTCTGAAAATTGAACTCCACAATTACACAGACAATTAACTCATTGCTTTCCCGCTAAGGGCTAGTATTTTTCTCCAGTTCTCGAGGGCCTGTATCACACTGGATTTTCAGGATATATTATTTAAGAAAGCATGGCCTAAATATTTACTTACCTGTACTCAGAAGAATGTCCTGAAAATGGCTTGTGCTGTGAAGGACTAATTAGCAGGGTTTAGACGTCTCTTGGTGATGGTTCTAGATATAGATCCATGGTAGCTGCTGTGGGGACAGCACTTCCTGTCTTTTTTGATGGTGTCTTGCTGTGTGTGATGCTGTTGGTCACCAGGAAAAGTCTGTGAAATAATTGTCTCTGCCAATGTCCAGTGATAAAAGCCAGGATCTTGTCTGCACATGACAAGGGCACCCACGCTGAGGTGGTGGTGAAGGTCAGGAAGGTGCTGAAATCTGGGAAGGTAAAAATTGGGAGGAGCAACCGGAGCCTGTACCCCGAATCCTGGACCAACCGCGGTTGCACCTGCCCTGTCCTAAACCCAGGTAGGTCCACATTTTCACATTTTAACACAATAATTAATTGTTGAACTTTTCTTAAATTCCATGATATTTAAAACATATACATTACCGAAGAAGCAGAATTTGTATATTCCAGGTGCCAGGGAGCCATGGCGCCTAAAATTTCTCACCTGGCACCAAAAAATAGTTTGACAAGCTCTTTACGAACCTGGATGGCTCTTACATTTTAATATAAGTTTATCAACCCCTGTTATAAAGTATATATTTATTGATTTGTATATTTTGGTGACATTAATTACATTAATATTTTACATGTAAACCTTTTTGGTGGTGATAGGGTCAATCTAATAGGAAATATTAAATTAACTCACTGTGGTAGCGTAGAGAATGAACCTCTGTTAGTCTAACCTGCATTTCAATTGCAGAATTGTAAATGTTTGCATTTAGATTGCACAAATGAAAAATACACATGTAAATAAATCCAATTTGTTTGTTGATGTTAAAATATTTGAGTGGAAGTGTTAGATAATTGAGCTTGAATATTAGCTATTTTACGCATACATTGCCTAACATTACCCTTTCTGCAACCAATTTTAAGATGGTGCTTGTAAGCAGGTAAAGCATGTCCAGTACATTAAATCACAGGGGCTTATAAGTGTTATCACTTCTGATTTTAGTCTAAGTTTATACCGGCTGCTCGTGATCTTCCTGATCCCTATCCTAAGAGGTAATTAATCAGCTTAGATAAATTACTAGCAAAGAGGGAGGAGTTTTTCTAAGTAATATATGCTCAAAATACTTAACTTTCCCAGCTTAATTATCTAACACTTCAACTCAAAATGGCTAAGAACAACCAATTGCAATTATATTTATTTACATGTGTACAGTTAATTTCTGCAATCACTAGGATCTTCACTGTGTCCTTTTATAGGACACCAGAGGTGGATGGGACCTGGGGATCTTGCAGGTCATTCTAATGCCCACAGACTTTCTGCTCCAAAAGTTGGGTTGATTGCATTAGATTGCTCATGTGGCTTTAGCTTGCAGGGCTTATCATACTATAATAAAGAAGATATAAAGGTGGCTAAAGAAGCTGCTAACATCTCTATGCAGGGCTGACATGTGAAACCTCCAGCCCCGTACACATGTAACAGCCCCGCTCCATATGTGCACTTTCAGCTCCTCCCAAGTTCGTACGTACAGTATATATGGATTTATATACGCAAAATTGTGACAATCTGCTTTCTTCAGTTGGGCTTGATAAGGCTGTTATGGCCACACCTACCCAGCAGATCTTTCAGGTTCTTTTTGGTCCCTTCACAAAGGCATCCTAACATCCACTTCACTGGTTGTATAGAACCAGGGCAGCTCTTATCTTCTCTAAGGATATTAACACAAATATCTTCTAGATGTATTGATCCATGTGCATATTCATTCAGTCAGAGACAGTGATATCTAATACCTCACTTTATCAAGTCTGGAGCAAAAACTGACAAGAAGGGGAACTTTCAGTTTGGATATAAACTGTGATGCAGGAAGAGTGGAAACAGCATCTAACATCATGAGTTAACATACGCAGGGAATCAACATAACATAAAAACATATTAAATAATAATTCTGCCGTATGATTCCCCCCCCCAAAAAAAAGAAAATAATAAAATTAGTAATATATAAAATAAATAAGATAAAAATACAAATTAAATAAATAAAATTAAAAATGTAAATACATTTTAAAATAATTTAAAAAAGAAATACAAATTTTAATATGCTGCATAAACAAAACACCCTGTAACAAATATTCTGGATTACCAAGCTGGTTCAAAGCAGCATTCGAATATAACGAGTAGGTCACCAGGTCAAAAATGTAGAGAACCACTAATCTGCAGAAAATAATCCATATGTAAGTGAGCTCATAGAAATTAAAGTACGGAAATGTTTAATTATTATTATTATAATTATTATTAAATGCACCTAGAAAACCTTCAAGGGGTTAAAAACTCATTTTATCCTGATCTGGTGTCATGCTGCCATGGGCATAGAACACATTTGTAACCGATCTTAATAAGAAAGTAACCTATGCCAACATACGCATGTTGAGATATGTAACATGGCCATATTGAGATTGGTTACACAGGTGCTCTTCAGGGCCCTCTTCTTTATGGGACCCCATATATGGCTCCGTCTCTTTGCTTCAACAGAAGGTGCCTTAAGATCAGACAGACCTGGAAAACTAGTTACTAGTAAATTGCCCGTCAAAAATGTGTTGTTGTGTCTCTAGCCCTTCCCTTGTGTCTCTCACCCTTTCCCGCTTCCCTCCCTCCCCTGTCTCTTCCCCCCACCTGTCCCCTCCCCTGTGTCTCTTCCCCTCCCTCTACTGTGTCTTCCCCGCCTCTCCCCTACCCTGCGTCTTCCTCCCCCCTCTCCCCTGTGTCTTCCTCCCCCCTCTCCCCTGTGTCTTCCTCCCCCCTCCCCTGTGTCTTCTGCCCTGTATCTCTCCACTCCCCTGCGTCTTCCTCCCCCCTCTCCCCTGTGTCTTCCTCCCCCCTCCCCTGTGTCTTCTGCCCTGTATCTCTGCACTCCCCTGTGTCTTCCTCCCCCTCTCCCCTGTTCGGACTTAGGAAGTAGTGGTAAGTGTGTATGCTCCCATGGAGCGTTACACGCTTTCCACAATTATTATAGTTGATGTGCTTGTTCCTGGAAAAAAGGCCACTGAACACACAATTTTGAATTTAAGAAAGCGTTTTAACACTGCAACAAGTAAATTATATAGTGACGCATCAAAACATAAAAACCTACTCGGAGCAGCCTGTTGTAGCTCACTTGTGGCCTTCACCCTGGAAAATTATCATGTAGTATCTCAGTCTGGTCTTACCCTGAAGAGCAGTCTAGTCCTGAAATGCCAGGCAATTAACCCCTGAACGGAAAAAAATTCGAAACGCTGGTGTGGCTAATATTCAGGGGCTATAAATGCAATAAGTTTAATCATAGACAAAACAGTCAGCAAAAACCCCACAGCAATGTCCTAAAGTAATAATATAAAATACACATTGGATTATACAAAGTTGGTCGTTTTGATTTGGTTCCTTGTGCAGAAATTTCATGTTTTGTGAGTGCAGTAAGACCTCAAAGTGACCCTTTATTCTTGTAGGAATGGACTACCTGATTGCTGGCCCAGAGGACAGCCGGACCAATAAGCTGCTGGTCAATATGAATAGTCTGGTCAAGCCCTGGAAGTCAGTTTGGGCAAAGCAAGCGGCAAACTTCATCCGGTCTGGCTGCAAATAAGGAGAGGAAATGGGATAATGCAGCAGAAATAACCAGAGATCCACTGGTTATTTCTGCTGCATAAGGTTTCAAGACTTTCTTATATCCAGCACCGCAGGACCTTCTCATACCCAGTGCAGAAGGACCTTCATATATATCCGCCACCGCAGGTCCTTCTCATTCCCAACGCAGAAGGACCTTCTTATATATCCGCCACTACAGGGCCTTCTTATATATCCAGCACAGCAGGACCTACTTATATATCTGCCACTGCAGGACCTTCTTATACCCAACGCAACAGAACCTTCTCATACCCAGTGCAGCAGGACCTTCTTATATATCCAGCATCACAGAGCCTTCTTATATATCAGGCACCGTAGGACCTTCTCATACCCAGTGCAGTAGGACCTTCTTATATGTATTCAGCACTCCAGGACCTCCTCATATCCAGCGCAGCAGGGCCTTCTTATATATCCAGCATTGCAGGATCTTCACATACATCCAGCACCACAGGAACTTATTGTATCTAGCACCATGGGATCTTCCCGTAACCAGCGCAGCAGCACCTTCTCATATATCCAGCACCATGGGACCTTCTGTTATCTTGTGCAGCAGGAACTTCTCATATTCAGCACTGTGGGACCTTCTTATATCCAGCCAGGATATGAAGATGTAAGCGAGCCCAGCAGATTCTGTACAGCTGATGGAAAATTATATATATATTTTATGGAATTGACACGCACACATTACCTGCTCATTATCACATTACACTCGGCTGAGGGTATTTCCAGTCACTGTCTCTTACATTTGTAAATAATGATGTGGACATTTATTCACATGGACAGCAGTCAACATTACTATATATATATATATATATATATATATATATATATATATATATATATATATATATATATATACAAATAAATTTACATTTTGCACAGATCTCATCCAGAACTAATTACCCTGGTAATGTCTTTTTAAGAGGCACAGAAAAGGCCCCTGTTGCTGCAGAACTTAAAAGTACACACAAATATAATCATAATGGCAATTAGCTCTAAATAAAAGTTTCAATGTAAATGACTTAGAGCTGATATGAAATATTTTATATATATATATATATATATATATATATATATATATATATACAGTGGGGGAAAAAAGTATTTAATCCCCTGCTGATTTTGAACGTTTGTCCACTGACAAAGAAATGATCAGTCTATATTTTTAATGGTAGGTGTATTTTAACAGTGAGAGACAGAAAAACAAAAAAAAAAAACAAGAAAAATGCATGTCAAAAAAGTTATAAATTGATTTGCAGGTCAATGAGGGAAATAAGTATTTGACCCCGTCCACTTAGTACTTGGTGGCAAAACCCTTGTTGGCAATCACAGAGGTCAGATGTTTCTTGTAGTTGGCCACCAGGTTTGCACACATCTCAGGAGGGATTTTTTCTTACTTCTTTTTGCAGATCCTCTCCAAGTCATTAAGGTTTCGAGGCTGATGTTTGGCAACTCGAACCTTCAGCTCCCTCCACAGATTTTCTATGGGATTAAGGTCTGGAGACTGGCTAGGCCCCTCCAGGACCTTAATGTGCCTCTTCTTGAGCCACTCCTTTGTTGCCTTGGCTGTGTGTTTTGGGTCATTGTCATGCTGAAATACCCATCCATGACCCATTTTCAATGCCCTGGCTGAGGGAAGGAGGTTCTCACCCAAGAATTTGACGGTACATGGCCCCGTCCATCGTCCCTTTGATGCGGTGCAGTTGTCCTGTACCCTTAGCAGAAAAACACCCCCAAAGCATAATGTTTCCACCTCCATGTTTGACGTTGGGGATGGTGCTCTTGGGGTTATAGGCAGCATTCCTCCTCCTCCAAACAGGGTGAGTTGAGTTGATGCCAAAGAGCTCGATTTTGGTCTCATCTGACCACAACACTTTCACCCAGTTCTCCTCTGAATCATTCTGATGTTCATTGGACCTTGCGGGCGCTGCAATTGTTTTCTTGGTGACTATGGTCCCGGCTGCCTTGAGATCATTAACAAGATCCTTCTCGTGTAGTTTTGGGTGGATTCTTCACCATTCTCATGATCATTGAAACTCCACAAGGTGTGATCTTGTATGGAGCATCAGATCGAGGGAGACTGGCAGTAATTTTGTGTTTCTTCCATTTGTGAATAATCGCACCAACTGTTGTCACCTTCTCACCAAGCTGCTTGGCGATGGTCTTGTAGCCCATTCCAGCCTCGTGTAGGTTTACAATCTTGTCCCTGACATCCTTGGACAGCTCTTTGGTCTTGGCCATGTTGGAGAGTTTGGAATCTGATTGATTGATTGCTTTTGTGGACAGGTGTCTTTTATACTGGTAACGAGCTGAGATTAAGAGAGTGCTCCTAATCTCAGCTTGTTACCTGTATAAAAGACACCTGAGAGCCAGAAATCTTGCTGATTGATAGGGGATCAAATACTTTCCCTCACTGAGCTGCAAATCAATTTATAACTTTTTTTCTTGTTTTTGTTTTTTTGTTATTCTGTCTATCACTAGTAAAATACACTTACCATTAAAACTATAGCCTGATCATTTCTTTGTCAGTGGACAAACATTCAAAATCAGGAGGATCAAATACTTTTTCTCCCACTGTATATATATACAGTCAGGTCCATAAATATTGGGACATGGACACATTCTAACCTTTTTGGCTCTATACACCACCACAATTGATTTGAAATGAAACTAACAAGATGTGCTGTAACTGCAGACTTTCAGCTTTAATTTGAGGGTATTTACATCCAAATCAGGAGAACAGTGTAGGAATTACAACAGTTTGTATATGTGCCTCCCACTTTTTAAGGGACCAAAAGTAATGGGACAATTGGCTGCTCAGCTGTTCCATGGCCATGTGTGTGTTATTCCCTCATTATCCCATTTACAAGGAGCAGATACAAGGTCCAGAGTTAATTTCAAGTGTGCTATTTGCATTTGCTGCTGTTAACTCTCAATATGAGATCCAAAGAGCTGTCACTATCAGTGAAGCAAGCCATCATTAGGCTGAAAAAACAAAACAAACCCATCAGAGAGATAGCAAAAACATTAGGTGTGACCAAATCAACTGTTTGGCACATCCTTAAAAAGAAAGAATACACCAAGGAGCTCAGCAACACCAAAAGACCCGGAAGACCACGGAAAACAACTGTGGTGGATGACCGAATAATTCTTTCCCTGGTGAAGAAAACACCCTTCACAACAGTTGGCCAGATCAAGAACACTCCTCAGGAGGAAGGTGCATGTGTGTCAAAGTCAACAATCAAGAGAAGACTTCACCAGAGTGAATACAGAGGGTTCACCACAAGATGTAAACCATTGGTGAGCCTCAAAAACAGGAAGGCCAGATTAGAGTTTGCCAAACAACATCTAAAAAAGCCTTAACAGTTCTGGAACAACATCCAATGGACAGATGAGACTAAGATCAACCAGAGTGATGGGAAGAGAAGAGTATGGAGACGGAAAGGAACTGCTCACGATCCAAAGCATACCACCTAATCAGTGAAGCATGGTGGTGGTAGTGTCATGGCGTGGGCATGTATGGCTGCCAATGGAACTGGTTCTCTTGTATTTATTGATGATGTGACTGCTGACAAAAGCAGCAGGATGAATTCTGAAGTGTTTTGGGCAATATTATCTGCTCATATTCAGCCAAATGCTTCAGAACTCATTGGACGGCGCTTCACAGTGCAGATGGACAATGACCCGAAGCATACTGCAAAAGCAACCAAAGAGTTTTTTAAGGGAAAGAAGTGGAATGTTATGCAATGGCCAAGTCAATCACCTGACCTGAATCCGATTGAGCGTGCATTTCACTTGCTGAAGACAAAACTGAAGGGAAAATGCCCCAAGAACAAGCAGGAACTGAAGACAGTTGCAGTAGAGGCCTGGCAGAGCATCACCAGGGATGAAACCCAGCGCCTGGTGATGTCTATGCGTTCCAGACTTCAGGCTGTAATTGACTGCAAATGATTTGCAACCAAGTATTAAAAAGTGAAAGTTTGATTTATGACTGTTTATGACTGTTAATCTGTCCCATTACTTTTGGTCCCTTAAAAAGTGGGAGGCACATATACAAACGGTTGTAATTCCTACACCGTTCACCTGATTTGGATGTAAATACCCTCAAATTAAAGCTGAAAGTCTGCAGTTAAAGCACATCTTGTTCAAATCCATTGTGGGGGTGTATGGAGCCAAAAAGGTTAGAATTGTGTCCATGTCCCAATATTTATGGACCTGACTGTATATTACACACATACACTGAAAGATCCACCCTTTGAACTAATGGCCTTATCAACAGCATTTAATTAACAGTAGCAGTAGGGAGGGCGGTGATAAAGAAGATTGTATAAATAGCCTGGCACAGAATTAACAGTCACAGTCACAATTATTGTCACCATTATTATTTTCAGCTGGCATGCTTTTCCTTTATTATCCTCTACTGCTACTCTTAATTACTTGCTGTTGATATGGCCACTAGCCCAGAGGGTGGATCTTTCAGTTATATTATACATTTATAGCCTTATTAAATTGCAATTCAGTAAATTTAAAAGGGCTCTATTTAAGCACATAGCATATTTTTTTTACAGAAGTTTTTAGTTAGTGAACTTCTATCCAAAAGCCAGGTCTGGCACGTCCTTTGTGCGAAGGTAGCTATTGCGCCGTCATCAGAGCGCAGAGAACTGCGCTCTGCCCTCCAGCCTGGTGCTGTGTGATCATGTCAGGGTTAGAAGGGATCAAGGATTCATAGATCAGATTTACTGGATATCTTGGGTAAATCTGACCTCTGAATCCCTGATCCCTTCTTACCCTTATAGTCCGATGTGGCACTATCCTGACATGATCACACAGCACCAGGCTGGAGCGCAGAGCGTCATCAGAGTGCAGTTCTCTGCGCTCTGATGACGGCGCGCTATTGAGCGGAGCGCAAAGCACCAAGTGCCACATTTAAGGAATGTACACTTAGAATTATTAACTTCAGCCAATTTAAATTGTATGTGAGTGTTTACTTTCTTAAAGGCATATATGTAAGTTAGCTGGATTAATACATTTATGCACTACTTATGCTACATGTATCAAGGATACTTTTTGCCTATCATAAAACATTTTATATTTTTATTAATATCTAAAAAGCCCTCTAATTCTTATGTTGACACCCCCAGTGGTGTTCTACACAGTGACTTAGACCCCCAATCCGCATGGAGCATTTGGGGATCAGTGTTAACCCATTATTCACCTGCTGTGTCTTCCTCAGCCAAGGAGAGCACTGATGTCAGCCCCAAAGTGACTGCTGGGATATAACCCGCCCAGCTGCTTCCTGTGTGATAATGACACAAGTGTGCTCAGCTGCTGCGTAGCTCTGCCAAACAGAGAGAGGAAGGAAAAAAACACCAGCAGGGAATGGACAACCTGCAGGGGGTTATAATAAAGTGTGAATGTACTGCACAGAGAGACTCATATGAAAATACATAGCACCTTCTAACATGGTGCCACACTACATTGCCCAGGCTGCTTTGCAGCACAAACGGGAACCCCAGAGTTTGATACAAATGTTTCAGCCTTTGCTTCCTCCTGATTGGCCAAAATGAATGATGAATTTAATGCTAATTTAGCCTGTGTTTAAAGGGGGTGTTTACTCTAATTTTCAACTGCAAATACAAGACATTTTGCAAACTTCGAGGTAAGGTTTTAAATGTTTATTTGAGGATTTTTTCATGCAAATTCTCCTCATAATCAAAATCCAGGAAACTTAGATAATGCCTTTAAGTAAAAGGGACCTTTTCTGTGTCACTTTTAGTAAATCTTATCTCATTGATGGAGGGGAAATAAAGGTGGCGGAGTTCCTTTGTAAATGTCTGTCCTTGTGCCTTATGATGATCACTTGTAGCACCTAGACAGTCTACAAGGGGTCGGTCTCGCTTCAGCCTCTGTAAATATCCTTTTCCTTCTGGCCACCTTGTTACCTGTCTGTGGACCAATCTCTGAAGCCTAACAAGGTCTGATCTCATTTATAGATCTTTCTAGCACTTTTTGTACTTAAATCTAAATTAAAACTATTTAAACATGTTTCTGCTTCCATGTCTTGTTGTTATTGATTGGAAACAGTAATAAAGATACAGGCCCTCATTCAATTGCAATCTGGCCAATTGAATAGCGCTCTAAATAAGCACCTAACATATTTTTTTTAAAGAAGTTTTTAGTTTGTAAACATCTATCCAAAAGCAAGGTTTTCACTAACTAAAAACATCTTTAAAGAAAATATGCTATATATGCTATATGCTTAGAGCCCTATTCAATTGGCCAAATCGCAATTAAATGAGGCCCACAGAGTTTGACACCAGGCACTGACCTAAAAGCTCTCCTAGTCCTCCATTGTGTCTACTACCAAACTCTGGTGGGCCAAAGAATATCTAGTGATGTTACTAAGTGTAATCCTTACTTGAATAACCACTTTAGTGATCTTACAAAGTGCTCTCTAAAGAATAGTTAGGTCAGGCTTGATCATAATATTACATAAAAAATAAACATTTAATGAGCAGTTAAATACTGTATTTTAATCCTCAAGATTTCTCCAGCACCTGAATGAAGTATTATGTCTGGAGTGGAGCCATCCATGGGAGGGCGTTTTAAATTAGGATACCACAACTGCAGTATGATAGTGGACGGTGACAAGGTGTGTATCAGGTTACAATGCTCTTTGAATCTAAGGTGTCTTTAAGTCTTAAATGTGGCACCTATTTGGATGGGTTCACTCCAGCCACAATACTTCTTTCAAGAGTTGGAGAGATCCAGAGCTTAAAAAGCCTGAAGGTTTATTGAACAATAGGGAGTAATTGCTTAAATGGACATTTATTTTTATCAAATCTTACCTAACTATTCTTGACCCCATTGTAAGACAACTAAATGTGTCTTACAAACTCTTAGATTTCAGCAAGCAGTATACCCATTTCTATTTTATCTTAACAAAATCTTAATTAATCCTCAAGATCCTTAATTAATCCTCAAGATCATCACCTTTTAACATCCAAAAAAATCTTAATTTAATTTGCTTTATTTACACCAGGACACCATTAGCCACACTAGTTTAATTAGTGAGTTCAGCAGATGTGTAACCACTCTTGGAAGGGGGAGGGGCTCAAAAACGAGGGGGTGATAAAACTCGTAATACCCTGTTCAACACGTTAAATGTAGTTTTACTAAATCTTCAGTGGATATAAGAAATCTACACCCTCTTATTGAAACTGATGCAAAACCAGAAAACTAAAATCAATTAAGACATGTTCCTATGACATTGAAATCAACAAAATGCAAGAGAAAAACTTATTTTATTAGGAAAAAAACTGATCTTTCTTTTCTAAAGCCTTTCCTTGGGTGACTTTGGGTTATCATCTGACTGACAGATGACATTCCTCTTCATCTTCCTGACAGAGCAGCAGGTTGCGTGCCAGAATATCTTGATATTTGGAGCGTCACTATTCCATCTGTCTTGACTAGAGCCCTTGTGCCAGCTCAAGAGAAGTCACCCCAAAGTGGGACATTGCTTCCACCACCATGCTTCACAATAGGTATTGGAGTGGTTGGATGATGAGCTGTCTTTGCGCCAAACATATCTTTTAGAATTAAGGCCAAAATGTTCAACCTATTCATCTATTCATATTTATTGCAAAATTTAGACAGACTTGGATGTACTTTTTTGTAAGAAATTGTTTCAAATTTGCCAACCTACTTCAAAGCCCAGTGCTGAATATGGGAGACTGTTGTCACATGCAAGGAATGAATAGTACTGGCCAACAATTCCTGCTGTTGGCCTCTTGGTAGCATTCCTATAAGTTTCTCCTTGTCATCAACTTTGGAGGGTCATTCTGATTGTCATTTTGGTGCCTCTTCTTCTCTTCTTATTGAAGATAGTCCTGTTCCATGGTTCTTCCAACATCTTGGATAGACTTTTATTCCCCACTCCTGATCGGTACATTTCAGCAGTAAGACCCCAATGATGTTGCCATCTCCTTACTAACCATGGATGTCACATATGATGCAACCACGACAGATTCATGAAATCCTACAGGAACACCTGAAGTTTATTTGGAGTTGTTCAAAATCCCTTTCATTGATGGACGGTGTATGCTACTAACCTTTGAACTTGCTACAGCCCCCATTAGAAAAAGGCGCAATCAGAGTGTTGTAAGTGTTATTATTACAATTATTTTTCCTAATAATTATCTTTTTGTTTTTCTCTTGCATTTTGTGTGGTTGAAAGGTCACATTAACAAAGGTCTGACATGATGTATCTTTATTTCTGATTTTATATCACAAAAACCTACAATTTCAATAAGGACATGCAGAGTGTTTTATATCCACTGTATTATTTCTATATAGAATATGCATGAACTTTCCTGTAATAATGTGTGAGAGCTGGACCATAAAGCTGAGTGGTGGAGGACATTTCAGAAATTGTCTTGGATGAAACCATTGATCAAGCCAATCCATACTCTAGGAAATAAATCCAGACTGGAGGGTTGTACCATGACCCTAAAACTCAAACACTTTGGCCACTTTATTTAGAAGACAGGAATCAGTAGAGAAGAGGGTGGGCTCATTTTGCATGTCCCAGCCCAGTTTCCCAGAGTGGAGTACATATTCGTACCAATGACAAAGTTGGTGGAAGATGGAGTGTCCTAAAGAATGATTTTAGAGAACTAGGTAATAAGCTGAAGGCAAGGACCTCCAAGGTAGTATTTTCTGAGATACTACCAGTGCCACATGCTCGCCCAGGGTGGCAGAAGGAGCCTAGGGAGGTTAATGCATGGCTAAAGATGTGGTGCACTAAGGAGGGGTTTGGGGTTTTTAGAGCACTGGGCTGACTTCTCACTTCGGTACAATCTCTACAATAGGGATGGATTGCACCTTAATGACGAGGGAGCTTTTGTGCCAAGGGATAAGATGGTAGAAAGGCTGGAGGAGTTTTTAAACTAGTAGGTGGGGGGGAGGGACTAGAGTAATGGGGTAGAAAGTGTAGAGGGTATAAGTGATGAATTAACAACTCATAGAGGAGGAGATGGGGGGGGGGGGTAGTATAGTCAATAGGGAGGTAGTACTAACTAACTTAAGTACAATGGCAGCCACTTCAGAACTAAAGACTCATAAAATAAGGTGTATGATTGCTAATGCCAGAAGCTTGCCAGGAAAATGGGAGAGTTAGAATTATTAACAATTAATGAAAAATTGGATTTAATAGGCATTACCGAAACATGGTGGGATAAGTCTCATGACTGTAAGGGACCAACAAAAACTCTTAATTTTAAAAAGGGCAGATTTTAATGGTCTAAGGTCAGCAATGCAAAGTATAGACTGGGACAGAGAACTAATAGGTAAAAACACTGAACATAAATGGACAACATTTAAATCCTTACTAAATATACATACACATCGGCATGTACCATGTGGGAATAAAAGTAAAAGGAGTAAATCCCATCCAATGTGGCTTAAAAATAATTTAAAGATCAAGATACGGAGTAAAAAAAAAAGGCATTTAAATTATACAAACAAGAGGGGACAGAGACTGCTTTACGGGAGTACAAGGAAATCAACAAGGCAGCAAAAGGGCTATTAGACTGGCTAAAATAGAAAATGAAAAAATTGCAAAAGAGTAAGACTAACCCTAAAATATTTTTTACGTATATTAATGGGAAGAAGGCCACGAAGGAAGCTATAGGAACATTAGAATGTGAAACAGGCCATCTGAAAATTAGTGACCAGGAAAAGGCAGATGAGCTAAATAGGTTATTTTCTTCGGTATACACAAGGGAGGTACGAGTGGTTGGGACACCGCAACATAATGGGGCTACACTACCTTTGTCAAATAATTGGTTAACACAGGAAGTAATCCAAAAGAGGTTGGAAAAAATAAATGTTAATAAAGCCCCGGGTCCTGATGGGATACATTCACGGGTACTGGGTTCTGTAATAGCCAAACCATTATATTTAATTTTTCAAGCTTCACTCAACACAGGGTCTCTACCAGATGACTGGAGAAAAGCTGATGTGATACCTATATTTAAAAAGGGAGCAAGAGCAAATCCAGGGAATTATAGACCAGTGAGCCTCACTTCTGTAGTGGGGAAGGTCTTTCGAAGGGTTAATAAGGGATAATATACAAGAATATATCTATTTGAACAGGATTATAAGTAGGAGTCAACATGGATTTATGAGGGATGGGTCATGTCAAACAAACCTAATTAGTTTCTATGAGGAGGTTTGTAGGAACCTGGATCAAGGCAACTCAGCAGATGTAGTATTTTTGGGTTTTGCAAAGGCTTTTGATGCAGTCCCACATGGGAGACTATTGTGCAAACTAAGAGATACAGGAATTTCAGTAAATATCTGCTCATGGATTGAGAGCTGGCTAAAAGACAGGAAGCAAAGGGTTGTAAATGGAACATACTCCGATTGGACTAATGTGGTAAGTGGGGTTCCTCAGGGTTCAGTATTAGGTCCTCTCCTTTTTAACATATTTATTAATGACCTAGAGGTAGGATTGGAGTGTGGGGTCTCCATTTTCATTGATGACACAAAGTTGTGCAAGGTAATTAAATCAGATAATGATGTGCTTTCCCTCCAAAAGGGATTTACATAAAATTGAGGAATGGGCATCTAAATGGCAGATGAGAATTAATACGAATAAATGTAAAGTTATGCATCTGGGAAGGAAAAATAGCCATGCAATTTATAATCTTAATGGAGCAAATATAGGGGTATCAGATATTGATTTGGGAGTACTTGTGGACAACCACCTAGGGAACAGTGCTCAAAGCCAAGCAGAAGCTACAAAGGCAAATACAATATTAGCATGTATTAAGAAGGGTATAGAAGCCAGGGAAGCAAATATAATTCTGCCACTATACAAATCTCTAGTACGCCCTCATTTGGAATATGGAGTACAATTTTGGGCACCACTTCATAAAAAGGACATTTTAGAGCTGGAAAAGGTACAGAGGAGGGCAACCAAAACTAATAAGGGGAATGGAGGGGCTAAGTTATGAAGAAAGACTAACCAAATTTTCTCTCGAAAAAAAGGCATCTTAAGAGGAGATATGATTACCTTATACAAATACATCCAGGGTCAGTATAAAGATTTGTCAAGGGAGCTTTTTGTGCCAAGAGGTTTTCAACTGACAAGAGGACATCCTTTGAGGTTAGAAGTAAAAAGATTCCACCTTAAACAAAGAAAAGGGTTCTTCACAGTAAGGGTAGTTAATCTGTGGAATTCTCTAACAGAGGAGGTGGTGACAGCAGATTCGATAGATAACTTTAAAAGGGGACTGGATTTATTTCTAATTAAAAAGGGAATTCAGGGTTATCATGGATAATTAGAGACAGTATTGATCCAGGGAGAAATCCGATCGCCAGTATCTGGGGTCAGGAAGGAATACATTTTTTTTTTTCCTTTGAGACAATTGTCTAAGTCTCACTTGGTTTTTTTTTCTGTTTGCCTTCCTCTGGATTAATAATTAAAAAATAAAAATAATAATTGATTAACAATGAATTAACAACTAATTAATTAATATTTAATCCACATATTGCAGATCAGAGGAGATCTTAAAAGGTTGAACTTGATGGACTGAAAGTCTTTTTTTCAACCATAATTACTATGCAACTACTTCTGGGAAACATGAGCAGGAAGTAACGTTTTTTAACTTATGTTTAGACATGCAAATGGGAACACAAGAGTATATATATATATATATATATATATATATATATATATATATATATATATATATATATAAAAAAAAAAAACACTGAATAGAAAAGACATATCCATAAAGCAAGAGCAGTAATCTTACAAGAAGGTAAAAAGGTATTTAATGAATTCCAACCACGCACATCTGTGGATAAAGGCGCAGTCACAATCAGTGCAGGAGAGGTATGTTTGAGGCACTAGCAGATGTGGATTTGCACAGATTCACTACTGGTCAAAAAAAATAAAAAATGAATTCCACAAGGAGAATGTTTGTGAAGTTTACAGGTCCATGCAGAAGAAACCTGGAAAACAGTTAGGGGGCTTTGCCCTCTGTTATAGAAAATAAAGGTAACAAAAATAGACCAAATCCGTAATTTAATAAAGCTACGGAGGAGCACAGTCTTTGTGGGTATTAGGAGGTGTATTGATAGAATTTTAGGCACCTGAGTCACCGGAATCACTGAACAGAATTAAATGTGTAGTTTGCAGGTACTTATTGGTGTGGGATTGTGGGTAGATCTGTGAACCATGCTGCTATAACCCGCTCACCATACAGAATATATTACTTTGTACACAATGGAGCCGCTCTCAGTAGATTATGGTCCATAATGGAATATATGGGAGGCCGATGGCCTCCTCACCGCCATTAGCTGGATGCTTCATCTTTACTAACAGAGACCTCTGTGGGGTCAGGCTGGACATCGTTACTTGGCTTCTCTTTATCCTCTTCCTCATCCTCTTCCTGGGGGTACAGCTCGGGGTATTTCTGCATGCACTCCTGCATTGCCCGGAACTGCTCCAGGCAGTCTGAGCCCTTCACCTCCTCCTCGCTGTAGTGAAAGCAGGAGAAGGCCGACTTGAACTGCTCCCCGCATGGCCCGCTGGCCATCCCACCCAGGCACGGGCAGTTCCAGTTGATGTCTCCATTTGGTAAGATCAGCCCTGAACAAAACACAAAAAGAAAAATAGAATTACAGAGGTGGAATTGAAACATGGTCTGACTTTTCTTTAGAAAAATAAAAATACTAATATATAAATAAATAAATCTGCAAAAGACTAAGAACCGTAACCTCTGCATCAGAAACATTCTTTTATTATTTTTAAAAGGAACCTTTTTTATTTTTAGAAGGCCCTGCTCATGTCTAGGGGCTGCCATATTGTTTGACATATCTGTAAAGGTACTGTCCTATTTATTGATTATGTTAAAAGTGTATTAGAAGAATGTATACATTGTTTATAAAAGTAAAACCATGCTTTTTTATTATTTTAATTATTATTATCCTTTATTTGTAATGTGCCAACATATTCTGTAATGCTATATAGGGGTAAAACACATGGCAAAAGAATGGAGGTATTCACCAATGTTGTTCAGGGTGCAAGTTTGAGTTATGCTGCACCCCTCTTGGTTATCATGCCCCCCTACTTTGTTGAGTCACTTTATTTGCTAATATAAGTGCTTCATTAGCATAATGAGGTGCACAGACAATGTAGATCTCAAGAATGACTTGTAAAGAAATTACAGTTTTAATAATAACTTTGCTTTGGGGTGAGAGTGTTGCTTTAAAATTATACAAATAATATGAGACACAAAAGAATAATGTGCCCACCTTATTAGAAGTGTGTATCCAAATTGGGCTAAGCTCCATGTATGATAAATACTGCATAAAGAAAAAAAAACAGGATGCATACACTTCAGGGCTCTGTCGCAATATAGTAATGCGTGAGGTTATATTAAATAAAACGTAACTTTTATTAGTACTGAATTAAGACCAAATCAATAGAATAAATTTGAAACATTAAAGTACCTACAGTTTAATTTTTTAATGTTATTCTACTGTTTTGGTATATTCTTAATTCAGTACTAATAAAAGTTAAGTTGTATTTAATATAACCTCACTGATTACTATATTACTACAGAGCCCTGAAATGTATGCGTCCTGTTTTTCTCTTTCATGCAATATTTATAATAATTCTATTACTGCTTCCTAAGGATAATTTGCACTTTGTATCATTTAACAAGTTACAAGTTGATCAAGCAATTTGCATTTGAAGCTTTTATACATTTATTTAAACGTAATTTATTAAATAAATAATATTTTTTTTTATGGCTCCTTAAGTTTATCAACCACATCTTGTTTTAATGAAATTTTTAAAAGGAGTCTGAATTGACGCCGCACACACACACACGTTTTGTATCCATTAAAATGAAGGCACTATCGTTGCGGCGCCCCCGCACTCCATCGCACAGTACAATATTGTACTTCACTGTATACACTCCATTGGTCTGCACACATCCTACGCACGCAGCTCTCTGTATCACCAAGGGATGTTTTCAATCTTTTCATGGTCAGTGGCCGCTATAGACAATGCCACCCACCCCCTGCCCCCCAGCAAGTGGCAGAGAGATGAATCTGAGCATTCATGGCAGTGTCAGATGCAGTCTGGGAGACAAATCAATGAAGAATGAGGTTAAAGGGCCCTTTAAAGAGTTTCTTACACACTGCCTGAGGAATTTAAAGGACCACGGTAAATCAACAGGGACTAGATATTTTACGTAGACATTGGTCATTAATAAGATGCAAAGTAAAGACCATTGTTCTTATTTTTAAGGATCGGACTTAGCTGCTTCAGCTCCCCCCCAAAAGATCAATGAAGGACGGGGCTTTGACTAGCAGTCAGCACTAAATTTTTGGGCACAAAGCTGCATAAACATAATCCTCTCCAATAGCCAGAGACTTGGTGCAATAGTGGTTTGTCTTGGAAACAAACATTTGCTATTGTGGCAGTCTATGAAAGATTGCTTGGCCTCTTAACTAATCTAGTTGTTTTTAAAGTCCTTTAGGTCAGTCTCTCAGCCAATCCCCTCCCCCTTGAAAACCTTTGAGAAATTCAGTATTGTGTGTTCTGTGTACTCGTGCAAATGATGAGCTACTGAATACGGATTGGCTGTTTTGATGTGCTAATTAGTATCACAGTCTGTTTGTATATATCTGTGGTGGTCAAAACAATGAATAATCAATGTTTTGTTCAGTCATGTCTGACTCGCTTCTACTTTGTATAATTTATTAGAGAGAAAAAATATAGCAGTTTGCGACCATATGAATAGCATCACCAAGGCACATCTGTCTGTTTCTGGTTGTCCTTATCCACATGGTTTTCTTGGCAAAGATACTGGAGTGGGTTGCCAGTTTCTTCTCCAGTGGACAACAATTTGTCTGATCTCTCTGCAATGACCTGCCCCTCTTGGGTGATCCTAATCAAAGTTACCATGCCATTATATCCTCTCCCCCAGCCTTATGCAAATTGGAATAATGAGCCACACATTAGGATAATGGATCTGCAAAAAACAATGTATAGACTGTTTTTAAGGCTCTTTAATATGAAATCAACCTGTTGACCCTCCTCCTTATGTTGCTAATATAATGGAGTTATTTAAGATCTCTAGTACTATAAAAAGGACATTAAGGGGAGAAAATATGTACAACAGTTTCTCAGGAAGTTATTGATGTTAATCACTATTTAAATATACAGACTATGCAAATACTTGGTATATAACATGAATATGAAAGAAATAAAAGCTACAAGGTCAAGAATTCATATAAAATATATGAAGAATAAAATAAAATTACAACAAGAATAAAACAAACAATATTTAAACATAATTTATCATGGATGAAAGTAAAGGGACTTTCTTGGTTTTTTTCATGCCTTTAAAAGAGTGGCTACAAAACAGATTACCAAAGTTGTGTTTTGATGACAAAAAAAAATGTCTTTGAAATTAACAGGAACAACTGTTTTGTAGATTTAATTAGCAGACCAGTATGACCCATACAGCTATGTGACTAATAACAGAAGCAACCCCCCAGATCAATTAAACATAAATGAGTTTACTTCACTTCGAGAGCATTTGAAAATAAAAATATAAAACAGTGGTACATTATCAAATACCCTTTTTCAGATGCACCAAGAAAAAAAATGTGTTTTTAATTAAGTTTTAATTAACAAGGAAGGTATTTTACAAGATGGTAAACAATCCGACAGTGTAATCTAATTGTCCCATGTGCATTGTTAATTATATATATATATATATATATATATATATATATATATATATATATATATTACACGCAAATACATATATCCAAAACCATCTGTTGTATATTTATTGTGTTAAATGATTCCAATGACCCAGTGTCTGAAGAGTTTGTATTTTTTTATGTATTGCATGAATATAACATGGCTCTCTGGGGTCTCCGCCCTATCAGATGAACGCATCCAGATAATCGGGAGGGTACGTGCTTCCCATACCAGGACCTGCTTAGAGACATCCGCTGACTCGGCATGCTGGATAATCTGGGCTTGGATCGCCAGCCCTTCCAAACTTAACTCTTTACTGTAGGTTACACTCTGCCTGTGACCCACATTCAGATACAGACAGTAGAACTGGACGAGCGGGTCATTGCAGGCTGGCGCGGTGTTATGCTCATTATGTTTAATGTCTAAATGTGCTCAGATTGTCCGTCAGCTGTACAGTGCCTTATAAAGTAAAAAATGTTTATATGCTGCCCCCTGGATGGCGTTGTATGAACTGCAGTCTCACACTATCCCATCAGGCGTGAGTAACATCCTGGCCAGTGGAAGGTCCTTTTTGTTCACATATTAGGTTCAAACAGCTTTGCGTAGGTCCCCTAACTCATACGTAATTATCCATCCTATGTTATAAAGCGAGCATAAGCCTAAAAGGAGCCATGTATAAAGTGCTAATGAATTAAAGTGAAAACTACATTGTGGGCTCATTTGCATGTACCCACCCAGTTTCCCAGGGTTCCCCGGTGGTCCAGTGGTTAGGATTTAGGGCTTTCATTGCTGCGGAACCAAGAGGTCACAACACCCTGAAGCCATGCAGGGTTGGGCCTGGTCAATACTTAGATGGATGGGAGACCACCAAGGAATACCAGGAGCTGTATGCTGTGGCCCAATACAAAAAGGAACTGTCAACCCACTCCAGTATCTCGGCCATAAAAACCAAGTGGATCAGTATGACCATGGACATAAAGATGTGCGTGGTGTGTTACAGTCCATGAGATCACAGAAAGTTGGACACAATTTTGAAAAGTTTACAGAGTGCATTGCAATAACTATATATGGGAAACCTGGGCAAGAAATATGCTTTAACTTATTTTTAGACATTCAAATGTGACACAAATGTACTTTTTATTTACTGTATTACGCATTAAAAAGAGAAAGGAAATGTGTTAATGAAAATTGTGTGGTTCTACAAACAGCCATCACTTGTCACAGTGAGATTTCATTTGCCCTGCAATTTAGTATGGTCTGGGGCTCGTCACTTCCAGATCTGTGTGTCACTACCTGGAGACTATCAGTACCAGTAGATCCACATCTACCTTTTAGATGTCCCCCTACGTCCTAATCATTTGTGAAATTGCTCAATAAATGATACTAATGTTCAAAATCAGTTTTCTATCCCTTTAAATCAGGGGTGTCCAAGTTCGGTCATGCTGGGCCGCACACAGGTCTGGATTTGAGGATAGTCCTGTTGCACCCAGGTGAGACTTTCATTTCTTCAGTCATTCATCTGTGCACATAAAGGAAATTCACAAATCCAGGCCTGTGTGCCGTCCAGCAGGACCGAACTTGGACAACACCTGTTTTAAATGGTTATTAAAATATGTATATTCAGCTTTATACCAAGCAAGTAAAATGCAGGCACAAGAAGAAGGGGACAGCAGAGGTGGAGATGGATATACAAAGCAATGGACATGAGCTTGAGGGAGCTCAGAGGGGCAGTGGCTGAGAGACGTGCCTGGTGTCCTGTGGTTCATAGCATAACGGGGAGTTGGGCAAAACAGAACGATTAAACAACAATACTTACATAAATCTAATCTTATCTTGGCTGTCACTTGTTTGGCTTTCTCCCTATTTTGCGTCATAATAAAGTGAGAGGGGCAAGAACTTCACTCTGCAGCTTTTACTATGTACATTTAAGGTTATTTTTACAAACTTTACAGCATGAATTTTTCATAATTATGTTGACATGTTCTTTTAAATAGAAGGACGGGAAGCTCTGGTGAATTATTTGTAAAACCTTTAGAATAATATCATGACTTACCTGCAGGAAATGGACAACATCATTCAATACTAAAGACTGGAGTTTAACATTGTACTAAATATCTTCTTATGTACATAAAGAGAGTTAGTATTTAATGGAAACTCTTTGCTTTCCTAACAATATTACATTTTAGAAAGGAATACATTTAAAATTGCTGATCTGTATGTGTATATAATGAAATATCAACTGAATAGGATAAATAGCAGAATTATACCAAGTATTTTAAAAACAAAAACATACTTATAGGATACTTTTAATTCCAGGGTTATTGTCAGCAGATTTTTTAGGCTTATTTTAAAATAATAATTATGCCCCCTTCTCCATGTACTGACCTTGGTCTTCATAGGGGTCGTTTGGATCATCCGCAATCAGCTCTGCGTTGCTCGGGGTCTCGTGGTCCTCTTTGGTTACAAAGATAATTTTGTCTTTTCCTGTAATTTTTTTTAAAGAAAATTAAATTTAGTGAAATGTCCAGAGTGATAGTGACAAGACGTTTGGTTGATGTGGCCATATGCAGGAGTCATAACATCTACTTGTACATCTCAAATGTCTCCAATAGATAATTCATTAGAAACCTCCCAGGCTGTGGCAGTTGCAGTCGGTTTAAGTTTCTACATATTGGTAAAAGTTTCAAGGACCTTGTAGTTCCCTAATAGAATGATCAGGATGTCTTAATTAGACATTGATAATAACTAAAGTTCATATTCAATTATTTAAATATTCAATATTAAACTTGTTGTCAAAGCTCAGACTCACTTGCTGCTGGTACCCACCTACTTTAAGGTCATTGGGGGAGTTGGCTTTATCTACCTGAAATCTGCTAACTTTTCAGACATAATGTGTACCATCAACGCTATGATCTCCTCTGACTGGAGACTTGTTGTCTTTAGAGTATTCCTTTGGCAATGGGCAATCACTGATACAGTCCCTACTGCAAAGATGTTGCTGTTGGGATAAGAAGTCAATAATTGTTCATTCTCTTATCAGATCTGTTTGTTCTTAAAGTGGGCTTGTTGCCAAAACACCACACACATCTGTCAATGACCTTATCAGGGTGGAGACAAGCAGCTGGAGGCACAGTATGAGAATGTCCTTTAAATTTTAAACCAGTGGTACTCACATCTGACTTACAAGTCTCCTCTCCCAGCGTCTCCTTGATGTATACATTGCCTGTTTCTTTTCTTTCTGTGCATTATTATAATTCTATGAAGATTAATTCCTATACTGGCAGGTCTTTCCTGACTTCCCTGTATCTCTGCACCCATCCACATGCTTCTATGTGCCCACACTGTCCTATATGCCCTTATATACATTCCCTATACCTATGACTGACCCTCCATGTGCTGCTCCTGCGTGACCAACATTGTCCTATAAGCCCTTGTGCTACCATATTCCTTCCACACATACCCCCTAGCCACACTCTCCCTATATGTGCAGGCCACGCTGTGTTACCCCCTATACCTCTCACTGCCCCCTCAATGTGCTGTCCCTGTGTATCCTCCCTCTTCAATATTCCTGTATATAATATGAGCCCCCTAGCCACACTATCTGCCGGCCATGCGGTTTTATCCCCTATACCTCTCGCTGTACCCCTCATGTGTACGTGTGACCTACAAGTGTCCTATAGACCCTTATATAACACCCCCCCTCTTCTATATTCCTGTACATAATACTATAACTTCTATCCTTACTCCACCTATACCTGTGGGCCATGCTGTGTTATCCCCTATACCTCTCACTGCTCCCCTCGTGTGCTGCCCCTGTGTGACCTACAAGTGTCCTATAGGCCCTTATATAAACACCCTCCCTCTTCCATAGTCTTGTATTATAACGCGATGATCCCCACCATCCACATTCTCCTTATACCTGCAGGCCATGGCGTGTCATCCCCTATACCTCTCACTGCCCCTCCATGTGCTGCTCCTGTCTGAACCACACGTCTCCCCTATGTGTCTCCTTCATGCCTTCCCCAGTATATAGATGTCTTCCCTCATATCTCTGTATCATTATAATATAAAGCTCCTTCCCACCAGTCTTTGCTGTGCTCTGTCCCTCTCACTGCCCCCTCCATGCTCTGTTCATGTATGACCACCCCAGTCTCCTCCCTCCACTGCCCCCATCATTAGTCCGTTGCATTATACACTCATCCGTCCCTCTTCAAACTCGGCGTCCTCTCTCACTCACCCTCCTGCCTGCAGTAGGACATGGTTGCACCTCCTTCACACGGCTCCCTGTACTGAACAGCCGACGCACACCAACTACGTCACCCGATGCGACTACTCCAGCGCAATGCCGCAGAATTAGGAGTCCCTAAATCTGCCTGAATAAAACACTATTATAACCTAACCCAAAACAAGAGCATGACCTTGGAAACACTCTTCAACATTGTCTTTTATATTCAATATCAGAGCAAACATATTGTAAGTGTGAGTACTACTAAATAATATATTGTTAAAACCACTAGCCCCTGTCAGGCAGAGAATGGACAGCCATGGTTGATGACAGGAAAAATGCACTACAATTCCCGACATGCAGTTTGAATGTGTTAGTTGTGCGCATGCGCCTTAGTGTGACGTGTCAGGGAGGCAACTTTGTAGCAAAAAAAAAAAAGAAGAAAAGTTAGGAAGTGGAAGAAACAAGCTGCGAGAGAAAGAAGGATGGGTAAAGAGGTGAGTGGGTAAAGATGTGAGGGGACTGGCTGCTCACTGGCCTCTGTCATTAACATTTTCTTTCTTTATCTTTCTTATATTTATATTTCTTATCATTTTATTTCTTCTGTCTGTCTATTTCTTTCATGTTCTCTCACCCCCCTCACATAAAACAGCTGGCAGAATATTTGAGACTCCTTTCTGATTTACAGGTTTATCTTCAAATTATATTATTTTTCAGAACACTTTTTTTTTTATATTTCCTCATACTGAGCATTATTATTATTATTATTATTATTATTATTATTTTGTCTTGAATCTTTAGTACACTAGTTCTATCCCCACCTGCATATAGTGTTATTCTATGTATGTGTGTGTTTGTGTATAATATATATATATATATATAGCTAGTGACTTGCCCATCAAAAAATGCTCATTGTAGGTTGCGACATGCGCAAGCTCATAACTGTGCAAGCTTTATAGACAAACGCTCTAACCGCTGTGTCTCCTTACTCCCTATCCTGTGTCTTTCCCCCCCCCCCTCCTCCCCTGTGTCTTTCCCCCCCCCCTCCTCCCCTGTGTCTTTCCCCCCCCCCCCTCCTCCCCTGTGTCTTTCCCCCCCCCTCCTCCCCTGTGTCTTCCCCCCCCCCTCCTCCCCTGTGTCTTCCCCCCCCCCTCCTCCCCTGTGTCTTCCCCCCCCCTCCTCCCCTGTGTCTCTCCCCCCCCCTCCTCCCCTGTGTCTCCCCCCCCCTCCTCCCCTGTGTCTCTCCCCCCCCCTCCTCCCCTGTGTCTCTCCCCCCCCCTCCTCCCCTGTGTCTCTCCCCCCCCCCTCCTCCCCTGTGTCTTCCCCCCCCCCCCTCCTCCCCTGTGTCTTCCCCCCCCTCCTCCCCTGTGTCTTCCCCCCCCCTCCTCCCCTGTGTCTTCCCCCCCCCCTCCTCCCCTGTGTCTTCCCCCCCCCTCCTCCCCTGTGTCTTCCCCCCCCCTCCTCCCCTGTGTCTTCCCCCCCCCTCCTCCCCTGTGTCTTTCCCCCCCCTCCTCCCCTGTGTCTTTCCCCCCCCTCCTCCCCTGTGTCTTTCCCCCCCTCCTCCCCTGTGTCTTCCCCCCCCCTCCTCCCCTGTGTCTTTTTCTATTTATATTCAGAAAGTGAGTTCCGTCTCTTGCATCCATGTCACTCTGAATACAATATTTATCAATAATAGTTATACTGCAGTACCTCTCCTGGACATTCAGAGCTTACCCAGCCCTTCACATTTTCTTGTTTGCATTAAGGCTCCCTACTTCATTTCTCTGTGTGTGTGTTTTTCTTGCCCTTTCGCTTGTATGTTGAGACACCCAAATACATGTGTTCCACTGGGTGTGAGAGGCGTGATGTCTGCCAAATAAGTAAGATGTGCATAACTCTGCAGTTCCTGCGTAGTGGTGAACAATATGTATTCTTCATTTTTACACCAATAAAACCAGTGTGTGTGCGCGTGTAGGTGTATATATATATATATATATATATATATATATATATATATATATATATATATGCCTAAAACTGTGAAATACAGTAAGCATATGCTTAAAAGGAGCCATGTTTAAAATGGTTTAGATTGACAGTGATGGTGCATTATGTGGCCTCATTTGCATGTCCCGCCCAGTTTTCCCAGATTGCAGTGCATAAACTGTATTTCTGAGAAATTTGAGCAGGAAATAAGTTTTTATCAACTTATTTTTAGACATTCAAGTGGAATCACTAATGTACTATTCCTTATTTGTACTACTGTACTTTGTACGGTGGAGGGCTTCTATCACTCTTAGACCACCATATGTGAAATAATTGTATGTGTATATATATATATATATATATATAAATGAGAAAATAAATAGTACATCTGTGTTCACATTTGAATGTCTAAATCAAGTTAAAATACCTGTTTCCTGCTCAAAATTCTGATAAATACAGTTATGTGGAATGGGGTATGATAGGAGCCTATTGCCCAAACCTCTCCCCACAGGTGTGACCGGTTCGTTTTACCTCTGTGCAGCAGGAAGAATTTTCAGCCCTTGGGTAAGGCTGAGAGATGTCTGTGGTCTTGTATAGCATAAAGATCTTTCTAAGTTCTGAAAAGAACTTACTCCAGGAAACTGAATTCCCAGCATCAATAATTAAATTCACACTTTAATTATGTGAACCAGTATAACAACACATTTATTGAAAAACCAGACATATATCTTTACCACACTCTTAGCTACGGGACTCTGGGCGGGGACATGCCAATGAGACCACAATGCACGCTCACTCTATTCCACATACATATATACATGTAACTAAAGGGGTGAACAAAATATCTAATTTAGGAGCAAGGGAGATTTTATAGGAACTTGGAAGGAAGCCCTTCATAGAAACACTATAAAAATATTATTTAGGAGAGCGCAAAACACATTTTAGTACACTTGGCATAAAAAATCTTTTTGTTGTGTAACACTGAATACTCTCCGCAGTATAAAGAAGTCCACATGGATACTTTAATAAATATATTGCAAATGTAGTGTTGTAGATAAAGTGCCCATTCATCATATACTTGCAGTCTGGGAAACTGGGCAGGGACATGCAAATTTTATATATATCTCTCTCTGGAAAGGGACACGTGGGAGGGAGAGTAGTGGGGGGGTAAGAGACACGGGGGGGGTAAGAGACACGGGGGGGGGAAGAGACACGGGGGGGGAAGAGACACGGGGGGGGGGAAGAGACACGGGGGGGGGGGGGAAGAGACACGGGGGGGGGGGGAAGAGACACGGGGGGGGGGGGAAGAGACACGGGGGGGGGGAAGAGACACGGGGGGGAAGAGACACGGGGGGGGGGGAAGAGACACGGGGGGGGAAGAGACACGGGGGGGGAAGAGAAACGGGGGAAAGAGACACGGGGAGGGAGAGTAGGGGGGGAAGAGACACGGGGGGGAAGAGACACGGGGGAGTGAGAGTAGGGGGGGAAGAGACACGGGGGAGGGAGAGTAGGGGGGGAAGAGACACGGGGGAGGGAGAGTAGGGGGGGGAAGAGACACGGGGGAGGGAGAGTAGGGGGGAGGAAATGGGGGAAAGAGACACAGGGGAGGGAGAGTAGGGGGGGAAGAGACACAGGGGAGGAAGAGTAGGGGGGGGAGAGACACGGGGGAGGGAGAGTAGGGGGGGAAGAGACACGGGGGAAAGAGACGCGGGGGAGGGAGAGTAGGGGGGGAAGAGACACGGGGGAAAGAGACGCGGGGGAGGGAGAGTAGGGGGGGAAGAGACGCGGGGGGAGGGGAGAGTAGGGGGGGAAGAGACGCGGGGGAGGGAGAGTAGGGGGAGGGAGAGTAGGGTGGGGAAAAGAGACTCGGGGGAGAGAGAAAAAATTATATATATATATATTGTTTATTTTTTGTATACACGTGTGGCCCAGTGGTTAGGATTCAGTGCTTTCACAGCTGCAACCTGAGTTGGGCCTGGTCAGTACTTGGATGGGAGACCACCAGGAGCTTTATGCTGTGGCCCACTGGAGAAGGAACTGGCAACCCAATCCAGTATCACTGCCATGAATACAAAGTGGTGTGTTAGGGTCCATGAGGTCAGAGAGTCGGACATGACTGAACGGCGCAAACACACAATAATAACACCCCATCCCGGAGCTTGCTCTCATAACATATGTGATTTGTCAGTTTGCAGACAACATGCAGAGTCACACGAAGGTGACCACGGAGCACAAGCCTGGCTTCCTGGAGCGTCTCAGTGACACGGCGGGGGGCATGCTTGTCGGGCTCCTTGCCTTTTCACTCTCTTTCTACCTGCTGTTTACTAATGAGGTGAGTATACAAACCCTTAAAGTTGTACACTTAATTATTGTATCTATTATAAGCAGCTTGTTATCTTATAAGGCCTCCCCTATCTATGAACTTTACTTCCTTGTAAATTAGATGGGACCTGAGATGCTGAGATCAGTTTATTTACACACAGTCCGTATCTATTTAAATTGTCTTTGTTAGAAAACTACAGAGTGGTGGCCCAGTGGTTAAGATTCAGTTCTTTCACCGCTGCGATCTGGGTTTGATTCCAGTCAGGGAACCAAGAGGTCAAAGCACCCTAAAGCCATGCAGGTTTGAGCTTGGTCAGTACTTGGATGAGAGATCACCTAGGAATTTCAGGAGCTGTATGCTGGGCCCACTGGGGAAGGAACTGGCAACCCACTCCAGTATCTCTGCCATGAAAACCAAGTGGATCATCATGACCATGGACATAAAGATGTGCCTGAGGTCACAAAGAGTAAGAAACGACTGAACAATGCAAAAAACCAAGACCATCATCTCCACTTATTAACCCGTCATGCAGGAAGGAGTCTTGGGAGTGTTAAGATAAATGGTAGATTAAATATGTAACAAACTAATAGCATTGGCAGCATTTTTTAGAGAAAACTTTTATATTGGCAGACTCTCTGTCATGTGGCTTCCATCTTCAACTGCTAGTCTGCCTGTAGCCTGAGGGAGAAGGTTATCCTACCGGGAAAACAGAATAGAAGAACAAACATAACAATTCAATTGTGCAGAATAATATAGATTTCATTTATCTAAATCCTTCAAGTATTCACTAAGAGGAGGCAAAGCTTTAAAAGACATTCAACAAAAAAGATCGCCCGGTCAGCTGCTGAGGGCCTATCCAAGGTCTTGGATAAGAGGATATGATAAGGCATCTTGGAACCCTCTGTACCATCCACTGGAACATGGGAACACTAAGAACTGGGAACAGTTTAGAGATGTAAATTCAAAACTGCATAACATATAGGTTTCTTAGAGCAATGTATTATCGCACGACATCATCTGAAAACGGAAAAAAGACCAGACAAAATCTGAAAATTGCTTTAAAAAAAAAAATGAAATCAATAAAAGTAGATCTTTTTCATCTTTATAATATTCTGTTTATTCTGTTTATTCCGTTTAGGGTCGGGCGGTACAGACAGCGGCCTCTCTGGACGAGGGTCTCTCTAATGTGGTTCCTATAGCAAATATACACAATTTGGATTCCCAAAATGAAGCAAACTTGGTGCACCTGTCCGGGGCTCTGCGCACATCCAAGGTCAGTAGGAGTTTTATAGACCTTACCTGGACAAGACCCACTCATTGAATATGACACTTGGACAGTACAGATCACGGAATATATTAAAAAGTATATGTACAAATGTGAAGACCCTGTCAGTTTTCAAAGAATATATGAATTAATTTTTTATTAATTGTATTCTGAAGCGCTCCCATACAAGGAAGTGGTTCACTGAGATCTGCCAACCCCCCATCCTCGACACTGCAAGTGGTTCACTAAGATCTGCCCCCCATCCCAGACACTGCAAGTGGTTCACTGAGATCTGCCCCCCCCCCCCGCCCCAATCCCAGACACTGCAAGTGGTTCACTGAGATCTGCCCCCCCCAATCCCAGACACTGCAAGTGGTTCACTGAGATCTGCCCCCCCAATCCCAGACACTGCAAGTGGTTCACTGAGATCGTAACCCCCCCCAAATCCCAGACACTGCAAGTGGTTCACTGAGATCGTAACCCCCCCCCATCCCAGACACTGCAAGTGGTTTACTGAGATCGTAACCCCCCCCCCCATCCCAGACACTGCAAGTGGTTCACTGAGATCGTAACCCCCCCTGCCCCATCCCAGACACTGCAAGTGGTTCACTGAGATCGTAACCCCCCATCCCAGACACTGCAAGTGGTTTACTGAGATCGTAACCCCCCCCCCCCATCCCAGACACTGCAAGTGGTTCACTGAGATCTTAACCCACCCAATCCCAGACACTGCAAGTGGTTCACTGAGATCGTAACCCCCCCCCCCCCCCATCCCAGACACTGCAAGTGGTTCACTGAGATCGTAAACCCCCCCCCCATCCCAGAATCTGCAAGTGGTTCACTGAGATCGTAACCCCCCCCCCCCCCCCCCCCATCCCAGAAACTGCAAGTGGTTCACTGAGATCGTAAACCCCCCTCCCCCCCCCCCCCCATCCCAGACACTGCAAGTGGTTCCCTGGAGATCTTGCACCTTCCCATGATATTGTTTATTACGATCTGCAGCCCCCCACATATATTATTATCCACACATTCATTTCTTGTTTTGGAACAGCCTCTGTATGATCCAAACTATGGCGTCTCTATTCACTGCGCCAAGCTGAAGCGTCAGGTCGAGATGTACCAGTGGGTGGAACAGGAAGACTCAAAGTAAGATGCTTGTTTATTCATTGCATATTCTCTGTGGCTGCTTCTTGGTTCTTTAATGGCTATGTCTGTTGGAAGTTTCAGTTTACTCTGCTCAAAGTCATAGTTGGGGTTAAAGTGTGGAAGTAGTTTGAGGCTACTGTTTTTGGACAGAAGACTTTTACATAACTAATAGAGGCATTCTGGGAATTACAGGAATCTGGTAATACTTTTCTAATCTTCATAACCTATTAGTTGATATTTACTATTATTTGATAAAATAGGTCAAAAATGTTTTAAATTTACTGTGAATTTCCAAATAAGGAATACTGCCTCCTCCCCTTACAGTTCTTCCTTACTGTGACAATTGCATGTTGATTTTCACAGCTCATATCCCATGATACATTTTTTTCCTCTGTGATTGAGAAATTGCACATGATTTTATTGCTTAGGGGAAAAAACCTACCCGATCCAGTTAAATCACATAACCCTGTATGCCCTTTCTATTCAAACATATACCCAGCTTTTTAATGTTATCTATTAAATCTGCTAATTTGTTAGCAAGTTCCATAGTCTGATTGACATTAGTGTGAAGAACCCTTTTCTTTAAGGTAAAATATTTTTTTTTTCTTCTAACCGGAAGAGTTGACCACTTGCAAACTGAAAACTTTATAGCAAGAAAATGTCACCTTACAAAGCCTTATATTGACCCTGGATGTACTGGATATATAATATGATATTTCTCACCTTGTAGAGGCCTCTTTTCTAGAAGACCTATGTCTAATTTACTTCTCCTCATAGCTTCACCACCATTTCCTTTATGTTTATTTTTCTCCTTTTTTTTTTTGACCTGTCTCCATAAGCTCAATCTATCCTCCAGAGCAGTTGAACTATAGTTAGAACTCTAAGTAATTGAACACTTTGAGAGCTGTAAAAGCTAACACTACAGTATTTAAAAACAATTCTGAAATAGGGAGAATAGTTTGAAATGGAAATGTTTTGCTTTTTTACAGCTTTTCTACTTAATTTTGACTGCTCTACATTATGGTGTTGAGCAGTATCCATGAATTCAGAGTCCCTTTTAATGTGTAAATATGTTTTCCTACAGAGAATATGAAGAAAATGGGGAAATGAAGAAGGAGACGAGATACACATACAGTAAGTATCGCCTTTTTATTTAATTGGTGGTTTTATAGAGGATACAATGTAATCCCTTGAGACGTTCTCCGTGTTTCTTTTCACTAGTTCTAACATTCATGGTGGTTCCTTTTTAAATACACAAATGGAGTAAACTCGCAAACCAGTTGGCATTTTTAGGAGTTTGAACGGCTGGTAATTTGTCCCTGGTGAAACATTTAAAGGCACACTACAAGGCACATTTGATCCCATGTTAATAAAAGGCTTTGGTTAATGACCAGGCCCAACTCTGCTTAGCCTCAGGGTGGCGTGACCTCTTGTTTTTTTTTTTTTTTACTATTTTTCTGCTGTCTGTAGATGTCCATGTTTAACTCTTTGACCTTTTTCTTTCCCTCCCTCCGTGCAGATCACTGTCTGTTTGCCCTTGTTTCTTGAAGTGTCCTTATCCTAAAGTAAACATAGCAGATTTTGTCTCTGTGTATGGGCTTTGTATACTGTGTTACTGTTGGGTAGTGTCCTACCCTAAAAAAAAAAAAACGCAAGCAGCTGTTGACCCTGCATTGAGATAAAGATGGATGCCTACAATATCATGGAGACATTATAAAATAATAATAAAATGTCAGGTGACATGACCATGTAGACCCTCCTTGGCCGCTCTTTTCCTGACTTAATGTGACTTTTTATTTTTTTATTTCTTAGATACAGAGTGGAGGTCCGAGGTGGTGAGCAGCAGACACTTTGACCGAGAGATTGCTCATCGCAACCCCAGGTAAGTCCAGATTGGCTTGTCCTCCTTGAGACACAGCAAGACATGGACATTCTATTTTCCCAATATGATAACCCTCAGACTACAAGCAGACCAGAAGTCAAAGATGTAAGCCCCCATGACAGAAGAAGAGTCTGCTAATAAGATTTTCTTTAAAAATGTGTTTATGTTAATGGCGTACACAGCTACTAATGTTGTTAGTGTGTTGCATAAATTGTTTTTCCTAATCTAATTTGGTCCTCTAAAATACTGAAAATTAAGATCCGTTCTATAACAGTTCCACTCCAAATGTTTACCAACAACCAGTTGCAATTATGTGTGTAATCTTTTCTTGTGCGATAACGTGGACATTTGCGGTGTTCATGGGCATCAAAACCTGGATACACATACTCTCCATTGTTTCTAGCTCAATATGTTTGACTCCAAATGCTAGTTTGTGTTTATTAATGTGATACTTTGTATTGTGTTGTATCTTAGAACTAATATGTTAATTACACAGTTTGTCCATTTGTGGTGTAACAAACTAAGAGAAGTTTAATCGGAGCTTACAATATACACGCCTTGGTCATTGATTTCTCTTCCAGTGCGATGGCCGTGGAGTCCTTCACTGCGGTGGCTACCGATGTACAAGTTGGAGATTATTATTTGTCCAAAGGTAAGCCACTTCTACTCAGAGCTCCATCAAGCTCATGCTTTGGGATTCAATTACCTTATCTATCCATCTCCACCTCTGTCGTCCTCTTCTTCATGCACGTTCAATCTTTCTGAGAATCAGAGTCTTCTCTAGGGAATCCTGTCTTCTCATGATATGGATAAAATATTTGAGCTTCAGCCTCATGATCAAACCTTCCAGTGAACAGTTTTCTTAATTTCCTGTAGTATTGATTTATTGGGTCTTCTTGCAGTCCAAGGAATTCTAAGTAGTTTTCTCCAACATTAGAAGTCAAAGGCGTCCATTCACTGGCACTCAGACTAGTTAAGGTCCAGCTCTCACATCCATATGTTACTACTGGGAATGCTATAGTTCTAACTATGCAGACCATTGTAGATAGTGTAATAGCCTTACTTTTTATTAGTTTGTCCAGATTTGCCATAGCTTACATTTTCATTTAATTTAATAGTACTACTTAAATGAATGTGGTATCTAAGTCAATGGGTTTAAAGGAGTCAGAAGAGGCTCCACATCTGATCTAATGTGGAACAAACTCTAGGCAGCAACAGGTAATTCCTTTAATAAAAGTATTTAATAATTAACCTTCTTAAAATAAAATTGTGCTGAAGTTTTACAAATGGTTTGTTTTTAATCCACAAACCAAGCACAGTCCATTATATCATTTTGATGGGATAATTATTGCCATAAATTGGTACTCGCCTCCTTGGCGTCTGGCTGTACCGTTTTCAATCTATCGCCATATGAAATTGAAGAGACGGAGCATGTGCAGAACCCAGGGCGAAACTAGTCTGATTCATTTAAATAAGATAGAGCATGCATACTATGTTTGGTAGTTTTATAAGAAATACTGATTTACAGATAAGAAAATACAAACTCCCAAATAAATAAGTTTTTATTGTAAGCAAATACATTTTAAAAATAACATTGAAACAATAAAGAATTAGTTTTTACCTATAGTTTTTAATTGATGCAATATCTCTAATCTCAATTGTATTTAACTTTTGGCTTTGCCCAGGTCTTGTTGATCAGATCAATAATTTCAAGCAGATGAGTCTGACCCAGATGGTGAACCCTCACGCCGATGTTATTGCTGAAGGAGATTATTTCTACCAAAGTGCCAACCCTAAAAATCCAGAGGTAAGTGCACAACATAGGGCGAGTGAAATTATATAGCTCAAAAGTTTGCGTACCCTGGCAGAAATTTAATTTGAAAATATGATTGAACATGCAAAGAAAAAACATTTTTTTATTGATGGGTAGTGATCATATGAAGCCATTTTTTTTTAAATTGCAATTCGTGTCTGTATATAACTAGTCAATGAGTTTGTTAGCTCTCACGTGGATGCACTGAGCAGGCTAGATACTGAGCCATTGGGAGCAGAAAAGATCTGTGAAAAGATCTGCATAACAAGGTAATGGAACTTCACAAAGATGGGAAAAGGATATAAAAAGATATCCAAAGCCTTGAAAATTCCAGCCAGTACTGTGCAAACACTTATTATGAAGTGTAAAATTGGGGATGTCTTGATACCAAGCCAAGGTCCGGTAGACCAAAAAAGATTTCAGCCACAACTGCCAGAAGAATTGTTCAGAATACAAAGAAAAACCCACAGGTAACCTCAGCAGAAATAGAGGCTGCTCTGGAAAGAGACGGTGTGGTTGTTTCAAGGAGCACGATACATTGATTCTTGGAAAAAAATTAGCTGCATGGTCGAGTTGTCAGAAATAAGCCTTTACTGCTCCGATGCCACAAAAAAGCCTGGTTACAATGTGCCCGACAACACCTTGACACGCCTCACAGCTTCTGGCATACTGTAATTTGGAGTGTCGAGAACAAAATAGAGCTTTATGGACACAACTATAAGTGCTATGTTTGGAGAGGGGTCAACAAGGCCCATACTGAAAAGAATACCATCCCCACTGTGAAGCATGGTGGTGGCTCACTGATGTTTTGGGGGTTTGTGAGCTCTAACGGCACGGGGAATCTTGTGAAAATTGATGTCAAGATGAATGCAGCATGTTATCAGAAAATACTGGCAGACAATTTGCATTCTTCAGCACGAAGGTTGCGCATGGGACGATCTTGGACTTTCCAGCATGACAATGACCCTAAGCAGAAGGCCAAGTGATTACAGCAGAAAAAGGTGAAGGTTCATGCAAGATGACCAAAGACTTTGCCTGTCGTGGAGGCATTTTGCCAAGACAAATGGGCAGTTATACCATCTGCAAGAATTGGGGGGCCTCAGAGACAACTACTACAAAAGACTGCATGCTGTCATTGATGCTAAAGGGGGCAATACACATTATTATGAACTAAGGTTATGTAAACGTCTGAGCAGGGCCATTTGGGTAATTTCTGTAATCATTATGAAAAAAAAAGGAGCCAAACAAATATGTGATAATAAATGGCTTCATATGATCACTATCATTAAACTTTTTTTTTTTTTTGCATGTTTTCAAAATAAATGCCAAAATTTCACAATTTCTTCCAGGGTATGCAAACTTTTGCAAACCATGTGTGCACGCACACGCAAAAATAGGACCAGAAGAATATTTACTTTGGAATATTTACTTGCGGTAGGATCTAACAATATATTCAAATAGCGTGTGGGTAGCAACATGAATAAAATACAAATTCTACATAATAACAATCGGATAAAAAATATAGAAAGTTAAAATATACATACATAGAACTAACACAGAGAAATTGAATGGATAACAGGGCACTATATAGGTCACTATGACCCTTGAGTGGGTTCCTCCTCACTGGAAGGCATCAGTAAAAGCTTCTGTCTATGAATTCCAGAGGTAATTGTAGGCGAATAATATTTTAATTCCAATTTTTTTTTCGGGTATTAAAGACTGACAGAGCATATAAAGGACAACCCTCTTTGACGTGGCAAAACGTACGCTGGGAACGTCCTACATAGATGTCAACCCAGAACAAGCATACATACACCGATTTGTGGCAAACAAGCACTCAAAATGCATGCAAATAATTATCAGAGAGAACACCGGGACAGAGCTAGTTTTGGGGCTGAGGGTTTGGCTGACTCCTTCCAGTGAGGAGGCACCCCGGGGATCATAGTGCCATACTTTCTATTTTTCATTTTTTAGCCTAGCGTCATTATGTATAATTTATAAAATAAAGATAATTTTTTTTTAATTTATGTTCCTATTCACATACTATCTGAATATATTGTCTGTTAGTGTAAAGCACTTTGTTACTTGAATGCCATGTCCTCTTTAGATAACTTACACATAGTCTGCTTGTGTTGTAGAGATGAAGCTCTTTGTCATATTTCTGATGATCTTTCTGTGTTTCAGGTGGGAGATCTGCGCATTTCTTTTTGGTACGCTGGGGTGGCGCTGGGAGGATCTCCGTTCGGACAAGTTGACACCGTAAATATAACAATTTCTCATTAAGGTCACAGTGCCCAGTACCATGTAAGCTGTATGAGGGGCCATAGTCTGCAGACCAATTATGTGTAGGTTGCTATATATTTAGGACTATTGTACAAATTTACTTGAAGAGTAACCCTTCAAAATAACCAAAATATTTGAATATAATATATTAGTTTATTGCTTTTTATATATAATTCTGCTCCAGTGGAATTTACGATTTTATTTCTGCTAAGATACTTCCCGTGTGGGAGGAGATTTTAAGTGCGGGTGAAGCTTTTCTATGCACAATGGGAATGTGGTAGGTGAAGGTGCCAGTTACTTCCGTAGAATGTATTTGAGATTGGTAGCTGAAAGAAGTAGCTCAGTAAAGAAAATTTAACCAAATGATATAGAATATTTACATATAAAGGCTACACATTTAAAGGTTATGTTTGTTTACTTTATAAAAACATTTTGCCATTTTAGTTCTTTAAAAGATAATAGATTTTCTTTAAGATGAATACACACAATTCATACATAATTATGGTGCAGGTATCTTTTAGAGCACTTGGTTCTGTTTGTGCCAGACTTGGATCGGAGAACTCAGGGCTTTCTGTTCTCATTCCCCAGGTGAGTGTGATCGCTCGGCAGAGAGGGGGGCAGTTGGTCCCGTACAAAACGGGTTCTGGGGACGTTCTGGAGCTGCTACACTTTGGAAGTCACACGGCAGAGGTGAGAGGCTTTATGTACATACAGCCTGAATGTGCATATACAGACTGTGGCACCCTTTCCATTTGTCGTTCTCCTCCCCCCATTATCTTTATCAATTAGCACTAGTAATAGCATTTTGATAAAGACCTCCTTGGATGAGTAAGAAGAATTTGCCAATAAACCCTTCATTGTATGTTATGGCGTTATACCACCACGTGCACTCCAGTTTCACAAAGAAATGTAACCGGGAAAAGAGCATCTGATAAAAATAAAGTATAATGTACAGGAATTGTCGGTGCTTCACATCTGCGACCTGGGTTCGATTCCAGCCAGGTAACCAAGATGTCACACCACCCTGAAGCCATGCAGGGTTGGGCCTGGTCAGTACTTGGATAGGAGACCACCTAGGAATACCAGGAGCTGTATGCTGTTGCCCACTGGAGAAGGAACTGGCAACCCACTCCAGTATCTCTGCCATGAATGCCAAGTGGATCAGCATGGTGTTTTGTGGTCTATGAAGTCACGCAGAGTCGGACACGACTGAGCTATGCAAACGCCCAAAGTTATTTTTCTAGATTACAACATAGTGCTGAAACATTATGATAACTGGACGACTTGTAGTCAATACTGTCTGCACTGTCTCTTGTGTCACATCCTCTGCTCTGTGTCTTCCAGGAGATGTTTCAGACGGAGCATCGAAGCAATATTATGAAGACGTGGGCCCTGCGAGCCGCCGGCTGGCTAATGATGTTTGTCGGCATTAGCCTTATGACCAAAATCTTCTATACGTTGGGTAAGTCGATTGGACAATTGCTAGAAAAGTATTATTTCAGCAAGACACAGAAAACTTATTCTTTGTGTTTATATATGGATTTCCACACAATGTTATTTCCTCACTCTGTTTTTCTGATATTTGCTCTTCTCTTCATGATTTCATTTTATATAAGATCCTCACATCATAGATTGTAAGTCTGCAAGTTTTCAATCATGGCGCTTTTGGGGAAAGCACTTGGGACACTGGATTCTAAGCTCAAAGATAGGGCCCTCCTTTCTTTGCAATGTGTTAATATTGAATTTGTCTTTGCCTAGAAATTAACTTATGTATAGTGCCACAGAATATGTTGATGTGTTACAAATAAATGATAATAATCATATCCTAATGGACCACTATAGGTTAGGAAAACTTCATAAATTTGGGATGCATGTAAAAAAAAAAAAAAAAAGAATAGCTATTTACAGTGCCTTGCTAAAGTATTCACCCCCTTGGCATTTTTTTGTGTTTTTGTTGCCTCACAACCTGGAATTAACATGGATTGTTTGTGGATTTGCATCATTTAATTTACAGAACATGCCCACAACTTTGAAGATGTTTTTTTTTTTTTTTATTGTTGTGAAGCAAACAATAAACAGGACAAAATAACAGAAAAAGGTCAATGGGCAACTATTCACCCCCCTAAAGTCAATATTTTGTAGAGCCACCTTTTGCTGCAATCACAGCTCCAAGTCACTTTGGATAAGTCTCTATGAGCTTGCCACATCTTACCACTGGGATTTTTGCCCATTCCTCCTTGCAAAACTGCTCCAGCTCCTTCAAGTTAGATGTGAACAGCAATCTTTAAGTCTGACCACAGATTTTCTATTGGATTGAGGTCTGGGCTTTGACTAGCCCATTCCAACACATTTACATGTTTCACCTTAAACCACTCAAGTGTTGCTTTAGCAGTGTGTTTGGGGTCATTGTCCTGCTGGAAGGTGAACCTCCGTCCTAGCCTCAAATCACACACAGAGTGGTACAGGTTTTGCTCAAGAATATCCCTGTATTTAGCACCATCCATCTTCCCCTCAACTCTGACCAGTTTCCCAGTCCCGGCTGCTGAAAAACATCTCCACAACATGATGCTGTCACCACCATGTTTCACTGTGGGGATGGTGTTCTTTGGGTGATGTGATGTGTTGGGTTTGCGCCAGACATAGTGTTTTTCTTTGATGGCCGAAAAGTTCAATTTTTTTAGTCTCATCAGATCAGAGCACCTTCTTCCATACATTTTGGGAGTCTCCAACATGCCTTTTCGCAAACTCAAAATGTGCCATGTTGTTTTTTGCTGAAAGTAATGGCTTTCTTCTGGCCACTCTGCCATAAAGCCCAACTCTATGGAGCGTACGGCTTATTGTCATCCTATGTACAGATACTCCAGTCTCTGCTGTGGAACTCTGCAGCTCCTCCAGGGTTACCTTAGGTCTCTGTGCTGCCTCTCTGATTAATGCCCTCCTTGCCCGGTCTGTGCGTTTTGGTGGGCGGCCGTCTCTTGGCAGGTTTGCTGTTGTGCCATGTTCTTTCCATTTGGTTATGATAGATTTGATTGTGCTCCTGGGGATCATCAAAGATTTGGATATTTTTTTTTTTTTTTATAACCTAACCCTGACTTGTACTTCTCAACAACATTGTCCCTTACTTGTTTGGAGAGTTTCTTTGTCTTCGTGGCAGTGTTTGGTTAGTGGTGCCTCTTGCTTAGGTGTTGCAACCTCTGGGGCCTTTTAAAAAAGGTGTGTATATGTAATGACAGATCATGTGACACTTAGATTGCATATCAGGTGGACATCGTTTCACTAATTATGTGACTTGTGAAGGTAATTGGCTGCACCAGAGCTTTTTATGGGCTTCACAACAAAGGGGGTGAATACAAACGCACATGCCAATTTACTGTTTTCTATTTCTAATAAAATAGTTTTATGTATATATTTTTCTCATTTCACTTCACTAACTTGGACTATTGTGTTCTGATCCATCACATAAAAATCAGATTAACAAAACATTGAACTTAAGGCTGTAATGTAACAAAATAGGTAAAAAGTCAAGAGGGGTGAATACTTTTGCAAGGCACTGTAATTTTGCATAACTGTGTGGGGCGTGGAAAGTCAGGACAAACAATAATTTATACTTTTTTTGTTATATTTTCACTCATTTTCTTTTATTCTTTTTAAATATTAAGAGTAATAATTAATGAACACATTAGCATATTTTTTTTTAAATTGAAAACAAAATATATTTTTAGGTAAAATCTTGTTAGCAGAAGCTGCTTCTGCCTGAATGATTCCATGTTTGTTTCTTCCACATGTCCTGCTGGGATAGTCTGAGGGTGTAATCTGTTAATTATATTATCTATTATGGAGTGGAAGGAGAGCTTGGTCGATTTAGTTTTGAGCTTTTGACTAGTTCCCCTCCCAATCTCAGTAGAAGGAAAAAGCAAGTAAACATTATATCCCTGCTCTATAACCACCTCCTAATGTCTTGGAAATTAAGTAAGAAATTAAGCTAATTCCATGCATTAGTACAGACTGCTAAAATGAAGATTTTCTGTGAAAATACACTAGCAGCTATGACTATGAAGGTATTATAACGTCACAAACCCAAAGTTTTCCCTAATTTTCACTGTCCATATAGAAGATCTGCTTGCAGTAACATCTTGTGGATTAACATTATTTGTTTAGTTTAGTTTAAAAGCACTGAACAAGCCACTGATTCTTGTAAGCTGTGATACTGGCTGCCTTATCTCACTGGCACGTACTTTTACACTGGTGTATTATTTAAAAAAAACAAAAAAAACACTTGGTATGATGGAAGGAAAATGCAAAAATCGTGAGATGTGCCATTTACAGGACGAGTTCCTACCACTACAATGTACTATTATTTTTTTTTTTTTATATAATTAATTGAAAAATAACCAAGTAGATTAGTCTTGTCCTTTCTGTGATTGTTTTAATAACAGATCGAGTAGAGTTTCTGAGCTTGTATTACTTTGTGCTTACAATGCATGCTGTAAGACCATTACATGTCTTGGCTTTCCTCTTGCTGCTTGTCATACGAAGACGTCCACGTGTAACATGTTCCTGTCTTCTCTCCAGTTGACTGGTTCCCTGTGCTCCGTGACCTGGTCAGTCTTGGGTTGAAGATCTTTGCTGCCTGCCTGGCCACCTCTCTGTCCTTGCTGACCATCTCTGCAGGGTGGCTTTTCTATCGACCCGTGTTGTCGCTGATCCTGGCTGCTCTTTCAGTCGGGATCATCGTATTGGCTCGTTCTCGTGTCCCAGCCAAAAAGTACCAGTAAGAGACGTTTAAGGGGCCATATCATACAGGGCGATGCTTCCAAGACATAACCGTCAAACACTCACTTGGGTCTAAGGCCTTGGTTTGTACGACTGGTGGTAACAAGAACACAAGAATCTCTTTACCTGGAGTACAGTTATAGGACATGGAATGTGCACTTAACCCTTTCACTGAAGGCAAAATGAAATGTAAATTTACAAGTAACACTGATGTTTAATATTTACTGGAGGCTCTTTTGCAGACCTTGAATTTTATAATGGACAGAATACCTTAGAAAGTAAAATTAATGGCCTGTTAATTAACTATATGCAATAAATGATTTGCATTAAAAGGCCAATGTATTGTATTTTTAAGTAAAGGTTGTTGTCATAGACTATTGCTTTTTAAACGGTTTTCTCCTCAAGCAGATATGCCTATCAGTGGTGGGGCCAGCTCTGTCTGTGGGCTGAACCATCATGGGGCTTGGAAGCAGGCTGGTGTGATGGCACTGTCCAATGACATAATTTGCTCCTCCTCACTGCCTACATAGAAGTAACACTTCTATTGTAACATGCTTGTAGCTGCCCCACAGACCTTGCCCAGCAATCATAACAGTGTCCCCTTCACTAAGCATGCTCAGTCTGTAGCAAAACCTACATTTGTCAGACTTTATTTTTAGTCCAGCCCACCGGAAGAGCTGGCCACGCTCCTTATGACGCAGGTAAGAGGAGATGCACATCTCTGCTTGTGGAGAAACGGACAGTTTAAAAGCTAGGAAAAAGTGTTAACTTTGTTTCCTGGTAATAGACAATTAAAACAGTATTTAGTGTAAAATAAATAAACACACAAGCCTTACTTGTAAATGCACTACAGTGGTCCTTTAATGGATGTTGGCATGTTTTTGTTAGTGACCTGGGATAGACCTTGCATGTAGTGAAGATCTGTATTCAGAAAGGCTGTCACAATGATGAGCAGCCTATAATAGGTTTGAATGGAAGTACATGTTTTTGGAAAGGTAAAAAACAAAGATTTCCTCAAGAGTTCTTACTGTAAATGTTTTCTAGTGTCTGTACTGCAGCGTTTTCTATGTCCGGCTCCTGTATAAGAGGTCACTGCAACAAGTGTATTTGAGCTCTTTGCACAGATCATTATTTAAAGGGATAGTGTAAGTGCCAGGTAAAGGCTGTGACTGTTTAGTCCATTGACAATCTGTAATTAAAATCAATGTTACTTTCCTGATGTGATATGCTGGGTCTGGGTATTAATGTGTGGAAGCCATTGTAGTTATCTGTCAACTGTTTAATTATCCAGGAGTTGTGAATTAGATGTCCTCTTCATCTGATTATTAATTAGTTATTTACATCACTAATGACATGAAGTGAGAGCAAATAGTCACAGCACAAGGGTGAGGGGGAAGGAGTCCCAATTACTGACTAATTAATGAGCTTCAATGTGATGGGAGGGAGACAGACCCTGCATCTTAGACCAGTAACATGAATTTTAAAAACATGTTCATTATAGATGTCTTGGTTGTTGGCTTTATACACAGATATTTCTTGAAGTAAACACCAGTAAATCAGATATCTTGTCTCATATACTCACTGAATACTTATTTTATTCATGACAACCCTGATAACACCCAACTCCTGGTTATCAGGGCTCTACAGTGGTCATTTAACCTAAATACATAACAGATACCAGGAGTTCTGTGTTCGTTCATGGTGAGGCGTGACAATTGGGGTCTCCTCTGCATATTAATTGTAAAGATTTACTTATAACGAAATGAGACTAGGTCAGCCCCTGAGCCAAGGGAAGGATGGCCGCCATAATGACACCACATGGCCATTCAGCTTTGTATTCAGACTGACCATTCACGGCTCTTCCAGTGAATAAAATACCATATTTATCACAAATATTAAAGCATATATTTTATAAATGACACAGTAAAGGTTCCAAATAGGATGCAATTTTAAAACTCTAGGTATTAAGTACTTTATTAAATGCTATTTAAAAAAAACTTTCATCTTCGTACAGTAGTGAGATTGAAGTTTGCCATTTTGAGCTGTCAGTCTTCCTCAGCCATGCACAAAACAATATTCTTATCTTTGCTAATTAGAAATGTGTTTAATCTAATTCTTCATTGACCAAGGTGACTACACAAGAGGCTTATCAATAATTAATTAAATGTTTAATTAACAAAACTGTTCAACCCTTCTTGTGGGTGGGTCAGAAAAGCTGACTAGCAGCTCAAAATGGTAAACACCAATGTTCTTTTTACTGTAGGTAAACCTCATTCAACTGATGGACTTAAAAATATACCATACTTGAAACCTCCACTGTGTCACTTTAAGATAACAATTTTGCGTGGCACATCTGGGTTTTGTAAGTTGTTTTTTTTTGTTTGTATATTTTATATCACTTGTGTGTAATGTATTTACAGTTTGCGCTTTTTGTATGACAATGTAGGGATTGTGTTTTTTTTTTTTCTTTTGTACACAAACTAGATTTGAAGCTCAAACCTCCAAATGATTGTCAGTACGGCAGGAATTCTAATCTGCACAAAAATATTTAGATATATTTCTGCTTTACTTTGCACATCAGTTATGTCTTCTATCACCTGACACAATACAAGCACCATCAATAGACTAATGACACCTGTATATGGAAGACTGCATCATCATCAAGGGGAATTAGAATTTCAGCTTTTTTTTCCTGCATATATTTAAACGACCCAAATTTAATGAGCAAAATGTTTGGAGAGAAAGAAAAAGCTGGAATTTATTACCAACTGGCTCCTCCATTGCAGCATATGAGCCTTCCTCGGTGAGTTAGGCATATCAAGTGGGAATGTGGATGACTCTGTTTGTTTGGTTTCAGTATAAACAGTAGTATCAGTATCCATGGTCCCTTCTACTTGACAAGACAGATAAGAGCATAGCATTTAAGATTTAGTTTAAACTTGTAAAATCATTTTCTCCATATTAAAAATCTATAATGTTCCAAAAAGGCATAATGGTAATGTGCCACTTGAGTGATGCTTAAATGACCACTGTAATCCTATTTAAAATATACAATTATGCTACAGTGGAAGCTACCGTTTTTGTTTCCTGCTGATCTGCTTTCATAGATGCGAGAACAGCCGAAGTAAATTAAAAGAGAGACCACAGTAAGGAATATTGGTATAGAATGGTAACCTATTTAAAAGTTATGTTTATTTTTTCTTTAATAATAGACAAATTGATTTTCGAAGTCCTAGAAAATCTAAAAACCCAACAGAGTCAATGGTGGTACAGTGTTTCTGTGGAAGTGGAAGTGAGCACTCAGATTCACTAAGGAAGGTGAAGGCCGGTGTGTGGCACCACCCAGTGTTTATCATTATATCCCTCCTACCGATGTTGCGTGTCCCCTATATGATTACTGATGGAATGTTTTCCCCACTTATTTTTGGACAAAATTAAATAAATGTTGTTTTTTTTTACCATCTGAGTTTCTTCTGCTTATTTAAATAAAACAATGTTGTTCAATCTCCCAGATTTATTGTGTAGAAAAATACAAAATGTTTTGACCAAAACTACCTTTTCGGCTCCTACTTCCTAACTGGCCTGTTCCTCAATACTGACATCGCCCTGAGGAGGTGGCGCCATCCATATGGAAGTCTACAGATTCCTGTCTCTGATGGGTAGGTCCATGAGTTACACAGTGGGAATGATTAATAGCAGCACCGCCCCTTTAATGCAGTGACCTCAAATCTTTTCGAAGGGGAATAGGTTTTTCTCTTCTCCTTTCTTCTCCCGTTTGCTCTTCTGTTTTGCTTTTCCTCCTTTGGTCTCCTGCTCCTGACGGTTTCGGGGCCAGGAGCTCGCCATGTCCTGAGCTGGGGTCTCAGTCTTCGGCTTGTCCTCCTCATCTGAAGAAAATCCGCCCCCCTCACAAGCCAGGCCTGGCTCATTCTATGGAAAGTTGGAGAAGTTCAGTTCAAATACCACTGGGGCAGCAAGGAAGTGTGATACACTGAAATAAACTACACAATAAGGGCCAAGGAATTTATAATCTAACATCATCTGCATTGGACTCTGATCTCCCACCTCCTGGGGTGCTTAAATTTGGGATGAATTTATTCTGAACTCATTCAGAATATAGGATGGGGCATCCTGCTAAGAAAGTGATTGGATGTGCCCTTCTTCAACCCACGGTACCATTACCCACAAAAACTTGCAAGTGCTTGATCCATAACACCTTTCCACTGTACTACAACCACTTTTCCGCCACCTCACCTAGCCTGACACTCATAGTACATTTCAACACTCTTGCCCCCATAACCACACGCAGGCACCCTCACTATCATCCACAAACACAATACATCCAGAGGTGTTCCCACAACATCTTTGGAGGGAATCTCCCCAACTTGAGCAGACTTCCTCCACTACAATTTTATTTTGCGCTCCTACTTCTCTGCACTCAACCATGCCAAACAACACTATTTTACATCATCCCTGTCCCCAAGCGTTTGTTCGCCACATTTATCTCTCTCTCCTCCAGCCTTTCCTATCTCATATGGCTGAAGACTTTGCCAGACATTTTAAGCATAACATTGAAAACATTTGTAATGAACTCACCATGACTCGCACTCTATCCTCTCAACTAACTGACTACAGCCAGCCTTCCTCCTTCCCCAGTCCCATAGCTGCTATGTACTCCTTTGACCTTGTAACAGAGGATGAAGTCTCCAGTCTACTTTCAATCTCCCACCTTACTACCTGTCTTCTGGATCCTATTCCAGCACAGCTTATCCCTCCCCTCTACTATACTTACCCCAGCTCTCATGCATCTCTTCAGCATTTCCATAAACACTGGCAAGTTTCCAAACACTGAAAACATGCCATAATTACATCCATTTTTAAAAAAACCTCATCTGATCGAGCTTTGCCTCCAACCCCCAATCTCTCTACTTACTCTGGCTTCAAATGTATTTCCTCCAACTCCTTTCTTGACACCTTGCAATCCGGCTTCTGGACCAAACACACCACAGAGACAGCTCTCACTAAATTGCTCACTGCCAAGTCAAAGTGTCACTTCTCCATTTTATTTTTTCTGGATCTCTCTGCTGCCTTTGATATGGTTGACCACCCTCTTCTAATCCACATTCTCCACTACCTTGGCATTCATGACATTGCTCTTTCTTGGCTCATATCTTAACTACAAGAATTAACTCCTTCTCTGGAACCACTTCTCGTATCCCTTTGTCTGTTAGCATACCCCTAGGTTCAGTCCTAGGCCCCCTCCTCTTCTACATCTATATATCCTCACTTGGTACCTTAATAAAATCCTTTGAGTTTCAGTATCCTCTCAATTTATTGTTACCTTTACTTATTATTACGCTTTCTCTATGCAGACGACACGCAAATCTACCTCTCAGCACCAGATCTATGGCACTCACTACTAGCACAAGTTTCAAACTGCTTCTAAACATATCCTCCTGGATGTCTGCCCATCAGCTCAATATGTCAAAGACTGAGCTGTGAATTTTCCCACCTACTACAGCATCCACTCCTCATAATTTGTCGACCAGTGAAAGATATGTCACTACCACCTCACAGGCTGGTTTTGGGGTTCTATTGGACCCTTCCCATTCCTTCATTCTCATATGCAATCATTAACTAAATCTTGTCTCTTCTATCTAAAACAAATCTCCAAAATAAGTCACACAAGACACAATTCTACCACACTCAAAGTGTAAAAGCACCTCTCTGTCAATGACGCCACTGGCTTACCATAGAATCCAGAATAAAAATGTTTAATCTTGACTCTAACTTTCAATACCATTAACAACCATGCACACCTTTTTATCTCTGCTCTCATCTCAAAATATTGCCTCACCCAAGCTCTTCATTCTGCTAATGACCTTCTTATTTCCTCCTCTCTTAACTCCTCTCACTCCCGCCCTCAGGACTTCTCGTGCTGCCCCTATTCTCTTTGACTCCTTGCCTCGCTCCACTAGATTATTATCCTGCTTCAACACCTCACTCAAAAACACATATGTCCAAATAAGCCTATCAACTTCAGCCTTAACATGCATAATGCATCTATCGCCTTCAAAACAGATTGTTGGCTCTACAGCACATTGCTTGCTGCATATATTAATTACAAATAGGTAAAAGTATATTAATTTATGATTTTAATAATTATCATATACAGAAAAAAAAAAAAAAAAACACGACAGGATCGCAATAAACGCCAAAGGGTGTTCAGAGGACCAAAAATACACCAGGGGAGAGGCTCGCAATGAGAGCCAAAATGGGATCAGCGCGGACCTTACAATGAGTGCCAAAAGCGGCTATGATAACAAAAAATAAACCAACCGAAAGGCTCGCAATGAGCGCCAAAGGCGCTCATTGTGAGCCATGCAATGAGCACCAATGTCGCTCAGCACAAGGCTTGCAATGAGCGCCGAAGGTCCTCAGAGTACAAAAAACTTTACATTATGTGTCAAATAGCATTCCCATGGCTTCAAATTGTATTGCCCTGTCATTTTTGACAGGCAAGTCTCTAGTAATACATAATAATGATGTGAGAGTAATCCCAGGGCAGTGCCCTTGGGATGCAGATGTGATGGATCAGTTGTTGACTGCAATGGCCCAGCCTTTAATGCATTTATTTTTAGGTTGTGAAAGACCATCCAAGAGCAGATGAGTAGACGGGTCGTGACAAGAGTTAGTGGGGGGAGATGTGATTATTAGAGGCATGGAGATGATACTGGAACCCAAGTTTCATCGCAAAATGTCCTATTCATATAGGACTGATTTTGTCTTAGCACGTGATATTAAAGTAAACTGTAGTGGTAAACCAGTCATGGCCTTTAAAACTATATCTTACACTAATTATATTTTATGAATTACTATGTTTTTTAAGTTTCCCTCTGCTCCCATCATGGGGCTGCCATGTAAGTCTCTCCCTCCCTCCCCCACCCCTGTGTGAGGTGGTAGTGAAGATGTGAATTTCCATATTGCATCTTCTAAAATAAACAAAACACAGCCAGCAACTTCCTATCAGTCCACATGGTCTTGGACTAGAAGATTAAGAGTAATTATCCGTTTTGCTTGTTTCTTCATGTAATCACTGCATATAATGCTTACAGTACATGAGCTCTGTACAGGTCATGAATTAGTATAAGCCCCACCCGGTGTGTGCCAGTCCCAGCACACTCACCTCTTTACTGTAACGAGCCTTTAGCCTTTCTCTGATCAGAAGCCCCTTCAGCAGCAGCTTCCAGTTCCCCAGAGCTCGTTTTTCCTTTTTCTGCAAGATAGAGACAGACCCCGATCAGTGAGAGGATACAATGTGACAAGGCAGGGTGATTCCCACTCATATTTTGTGTACACACACACACACACTATTTATATATATATGAGCACGCACACAGGCATACACACATATTTAACATATGAACAAAGAGAGATGAATGGACTATGCAAATAATCTAATCTATGCAAATAAACTTCATCTATAGATCTATCCACATGTCCAGCGCCACATTAGGCAAATGGATTACATCACCTCACATTCCCCCTGCTGTGTCTCAGACTCACTTAGATTGTTGGGTCTCATGAGATGAGACCGTCTTTATTAGTCTGGTTACTTATGTCTGAAAGTTTAATCATATTAAACTATAACTTTTTTGCACTCTACAAAATACCAACATTTATAAAAGGTCATTATAATACTAGCGACTGTGACCTCAGCGAGAATCTCTGAAAATGTATTTGTCCCATATACTGGATGGGGCGGACCTGCTGCACACACACAGCATGACACTCTCTCACCTCTTTCTGTTTGCGTTCGATTTCCGCTTGTTCGTTCTCCCAGGCACTCAGCATGATGTCCTTGTGTTCCTCACAAACTACATAACCGTCCGTCCTGCGAGAGAGTCATGGAGATCACAAGGCAGATACAGGACACAATCCCAGTAATACTAGGAATGTTTAAAGGGACATGATAATATTACAACTCTCTATGCTACTTTTAAACCTTATACAAAATTCTACATTAAATCTTACTGACGCATACTTGAAGCGTTTGAGTAGACATTTGGGTGTTCCTTACATCTGAAGCTATAAAAAAAATACTTTATTGTTTAAAAAAATAAAAATAAAAAAAACTTTTTCCTACAGTTAACTTAACATTTGCATTTAATTTTACCAGTTAATCAGTCCTTCTGATCCACCTATTTAAGACATTCTCCTGTGTCTAACTAATGGTGAATCATTGTCAACAATTACAGATTACCCACTGGAGCTCTGAATCCATTGCCTTCAGTGTAAAGCCATGAGAAAAAGAAGATACTGGGCATCCTCCAAGGCTGATCAGTTAAATGACTCATTGGGGTCTGAGCATGCCCAGCCTTTTTCTCCCATGGCTTTACAGTGAAGACAATAGGCTTTAATGTAAACAATAGATAAATACTTCATCGGTTGCAATCCTATAGTACAAGTCCTACAGCGAGCCTTTAATGTAAAATACACAAACCCCAATACCCGCCTTACACTGGATGTGAGAAGCCGCTGTGGAAATCAAATCCGGTGATGGCAGGGACACAGTCAATGTTCAGCTTCCTACCAACTCGGTGCAGGCCGGGGACCTGCAGGTGGACACAGCCGATGGGCAACATGCTGGGCTTGAAGAGATAGACATTCCCAAACTCATTACGAGGGACCTGTGGGACAGGAGAGGAATTTAGTGAATACAGTAAAAGCACCGAATCCTCATCATTTCACCTAAAGACATTCCCAGAAATCACCACAAGACAGGACAATAATAAATCTATTGGTTTCTTTGTATTTTTGACTGTATGCAAAACTGGAAAGAAACAGCTATGTACGACATGGATATAAAGAAATTTTTTTACAAAATCAGAATGTTTGAAGACTCTACTTACAAGAGTAAATTTTATCTTTTTTGCACCACTTCCTGTTTCCTCCACACACCCTTGATCTAGTTCTCAGGAAGTGGTCAGAAGGTTTTGTTAGATCATTGGATCTAACTGAAACACCACCACACACCTGTTTCCTCACAATAGATGCAAGCATTGCTCTCTAGAAATGTAAACACACCTTTCTCACACACAACTTCCATCAACATGTCATGGATTCCTCCAGCATAGGCAATTTATGTATTTATTCTAATTAAAACAGGCTTACCAAGTCTTTCTTGCTTAAGAAATAGACTCAAAGGTTTAGAACCTGGCTTAAACAGAGATAATCTGCGCTGTCTTTCTTCGCCTACTCATGTCCATAAGAGCGCCCTCCTGGTCACCCACACTCTCACCTTTCCACCCACAGCCACTGGCGGCTGATACTCCTCTGTCTGCCACAAGCCAAACAGAGCCAGGTCATTGATGTCCTTCTCCGGGTTTGCCAGACGCTCTTTCCGAGCTCGATTGGACTGTCCTTTCACCATCTGTACAGAGAGAGGTATCATGATAGGGGAGGAGCCAACGGATCAGGACAGCAAATGCAGTGCCAGATTTTATATACAACTTAGTCAGTGAAAGGAAACACCTAGATGTGGGTTTGAACTCATACCTGGCTCTCTAGCACTCCATTACTGTATTAATCTAAATTACCTTGATTTGTGGATTATTTCAAACATGTATTAATGCTTATTTAAAGTACTTCTCAATCTTCTACCTCCATCATGACCTCTTATACAAAGATTGCACCTTTTGTAAGAAATAATGTCTCCTTAATTTATTTAGTAACCAATGAGCAATAAAGTATTTGAGGAAAATCATTACAATACAGCCATTTAAACATACAGCTGAACTTTAGGGTTTCAGCCAATGCGAATCTCGTCATCCCCATCAGATGTCCAAGAGATTGGAAAGGATCTGCCTAGGAGGATGTCCTGATCGGAGTCATTCTTGGACTCCTTTCTTATAGTAATGGAACATTTAATATGTGCAAAGCCACCTAATACAGAATGGAGAGAAGCAAATCTGCAACAACCTAAAACAATAAGGTTCACATGTATATTGATTTTATCTTCAAATCTTTTAATGCCAATAATTTTTTTATTAAATATACAAATGAAACCTTATTGGATGACCACTACACTGGACCTAACCCTAAAAGGATCAGGGAATGATCACTCTCCATACACCATCCACTGCCATGTTGGAACTGGCATAATGAAATTGTCACTGTGTAAAGGAGAACTTGCTAGGCTAGAAAATCATTGTTGTGGATGTGTTTACATCATATTACAAGCATTTATTTTCTTTTGCACCACAGTACCTCTTGTTTAGGCTTTTACAGAGTCAACAAGCAAGATCAAACAATAGATTTCCCTTCACTATATAATGATCAGCAGCACATTACAAGAGAAGGAAAGTGGTCACTGCAGGAAAACTCAACATAAGGTGCAGGGGACCCCTGTTATGGCACAGTAGTTAGTCCAGTACCTTATAAGGCATCTCTCCAAGCCTCACTACTCGGGCCTCTTTCAGCCAGGTGTCTCTTGAATGCATGGTGTGAACACAGGATCTGGAACAAGAAGCAGTTTATACAATGGATTCCCAAATCAAAGTGTTCTTGTCTGGTACAGTACCTTGAAGATGTAGGCACAGCACACAAACTTCCAGTGCAATTACATTGTGGCTGTTTTGAGCATTCAGTGTGACGCTGTGGCCGCTAAGCATATGCAGCGTGATACTGTGCCCACTGTGTGTGGCTAATAACATGAAAGCTTTGGACATGCATGTTGTGTGTTTGCATGTGCATTTAGCATGTAAAGGATAGTGAGTGTCAGGTCTGCTGACTTGAGGACTGTGAGGACACATGAGGTCTGAGAACATTCCATTAACCTTCCTTGTGCCAAGGACTTGACATATAAAGTTTAAGACTAACGTTAGGAAGGATTAGAATACAGAACTGCAATGGATTCTCAGCAGATAATAAATAATATATGGATATTGTGCAATGGGACATTTTGTTTATCCTAAACCCACTTCTGCCAGCTTTCCAAGCGATCTGATCAGGTACCTTGAGTAGACATCTTCCCCTCGGCAGGTGCCCAGAATGGCCGCAGTCTCTGGGTAAATGGCCTCATATTTCAGGAGGTGTCTCTTTAGCACATACAGAGGGTGGTTCTTGTACTCTGTGATGGAGGTCGGCAGAGGCTGGTCCAGCAGCTTGGCTTCAAACTGAAGACACAAATTAACACCATTGAGACTTTTTCAAATATTAAGGAGTTTGGGCCTACTCTATGATTTTAAAGATTAACATTTTTTTGAGGTTTCCAACTATGGGAGCTGCACACAATTAGCAGTTAAAAGTAAGGTTGGTCTATTGTATTTATTTATTTTTTTGCTTTTTTTTTATTATTTTACATTATCAAGTTTGATTATTGGAAAGTGTATATATATATATATATATATATATATATATTATATATATATATATATATATATATATATATATATATATATATATATATACACATACATATACACACACACACACATATATATATATATATATACATACCGTATTTATCGGCGTATAACACGCACTTTTTCTCCCTGAAAATAGGGGGCAAATCATAGATGCGTGTTATACGCCGATATTCCCTCCCCCCTCCTCATCCTCAACCTCCCTCCTCACTCTAAACTCCCTCCGCATTCTAACCCCCCCCTCAACCTAAACCCCCCTAAATACCTCCCCCTCACTTACCTGCTTCAGCTCCGGCCTCCGCTCCTTGACCCGGTGATGTCACATGTGCACCAGCGCGCCACGTCATTAGCATATACCGGGTGGCACCCGGTATATGCTAATGACGTGGCGCGCTGGCGCACCTGTGACGTCACAGGGTCAAGGAGCGGAGCGGAGGCCGGAGCAGAAGCAGGTAAGTAAGGGGGGTTTAGGTTGACGAGGAGGGGGGTTTAGGTTGAGGGGGGATTAGAATGCAGAGGGTAGTTTAGAATGAGGAGGGGGGTTGAGGATAGGGGGGTTGAGGTTGAGGATGGGGGGGGTCGAGGATGAGGAGGGAGGTCGAGGATGAGGAGGGAGGTCGAGGATGAGGAGGGAGGTCGAGGATGAGGAGGGAGGTCGAGGATGAGGAGGGAGGTCGAGGATGAGGAGGGAGGTCGAGGATGAGGAGGGAGGTCGAGGATGAGGAGGGAGGTCGAGGATGAGGAGGGAGGTCGAGGATGAGGAGGGAGGTCGAGGATGAGGAGGGAGGTCGAGGATGAGGAGGGAGGTCGAGGATGAGGAGGGGGGTTGAGGATGAGGAGGGGGGTTGAGGATGAGGAGGGGGGTTGAGGTTGAGGAGGGGGGTTGAGGTTGAGGATGAGGAGGGGGGTTGAGGAGGGAGGAGGAGGAGGGAGGTTGAGGATGAGGAGGGGGGTTGATGAGGGGGTTGAGGAGGGAGGAGGAGGAGGGAGGTTGAGGATTTTGCTTCAAAGTTCTTTATTTGAATATTTTTTTTTCCCTGTGAAATTCCCTTGTTAAAATGAGGTGCGTGTTATACGCCGGTGCGTGTTATATGCCGATAAATACGGTATATATATATATATATATATATATGTATATATATATATATATATATATACACACACACACACATACATACCACTGTGGTCCTTTATCTCATTCCCCTACCCCATGGACCCGTCCTCTGCATGTTCAGCGCTCATTATAAGCTTCCTCAGGTAATTTTTGCTTGCATACAATTGCTCTGTGTGTGCTGAACCCTCTCACTACATTCTTCCTTTATACAAGAGTGTGCTGACCGCTCAATGTGACTATCCTCAACGTTTGTTTACCCCTCTCACTGCTACTCATTATTTGTCCCCTTCATGGAACCATTCTGCACATGTAGAAAAAAGTGGGTAACATAACTATTTTTAAGGTAGAGACAGGATATCGTTTTTTCACTGTACCTCCAAGTCCTCCGTCTCATCTTGATCTATGTTTAAGCTCCTATAGGGAGCCAAGGTTTCCTCCCACCACTCCGGATCCACTCTTCGTTTTCGGGTGCCAGTCATCCAGTCCGGGTCATACCTGCGGGTCACGTCCTTTACGCAGCCAGAGTTGTTGATCCCCACAATGTACAGGACGGGTTTGGTGGCATATTTGAAGCACTGCTGGGGTTGCCCCACCGTCCTGTGCACACAGTCCACACAGACCCACCTCTCATCACTCTCTATATAGGCTTCGAGCCACTGGTCACTACCCCTGGGTATTCTAACCTCCTCCCCTTCTTCATCTGAGGAGATTATTTTTCCTCTCCCCTTGGACTGGTCGTTGCCAGCTTTGGGTTGGACGTTGCCAGCTTTGGGCTGGACGTTGCCAGCTTTGGCCGGGGCGTTGCCAGCTTTGATCGGGGCGTTGCCAGCTTTGACCGGGGCGTTGCCAGCTTTGACCGGGGCGTTGCCAGCTTTGGGCGTGCTCTTTACTTTCGGTTGTTCTGAGGTTACAGGGCTCTTTGCCACACTCTTTCCAGCCTTTTGTCCAGATAATCTCCTGCTTTTTTCTTCAAAAACTCGATCCTCCGAGTCAGAGAAGTTGCTGCCCTCACTGTCAGACAAGATGAAGTCCGACCCTGTGCTCTCGACGCCGCTCTCACTCTCTTCCTTGTAAGTAACCTTGGAAGCTGCCTTTCTCCTCAGCTTGTTCTTGGGCTGGGGGCTTGTCTTGGTTGTCTTCTCACTCTTTAGAATGGTATTATTGGTGCTGGATTGACCTGCTTTCTCTTCACTTTCCCCTGAGTGCCACTCTTCCTCCTCCTCTTCTTGTTTCATCTGATTACCCTTTTTCTGTACTTGTCTCATTTTACCTTTTTGGCACTTGCTCGGCCTCTTTGATGATTTCGCTGCTGGGGTCTGTTTGGTCCAGAAACAAAACAACACATTTTATTTTGTACGGTTATTGATAGAACTGGATCAATCAGGCATTGACAATATTCTTCAATGAACAATCAAGGGATTAAACTCTATCAAATAAGAGTGAGAACCAACCTGTCGAGGAAGGGGTTACAGAACAGGCCAGTGCCCCCAAGGATTTTTTTTGGCTTCCTGTCTATACCCCCAATGTGGTCTCTTAAAACTCATGTTTAATTATAAGTCAAGTCCCATCATGTGGGAGAAAGTAGTCTGTTTCTCCAACCCATGAATACAAATTGAGATGGATGAATGTGTGATGATTGTTTAGGTTGTGTGAGGTCATCACATCTTATTGTACTGTATATATAAAGTAGTGCATTGTAGGATCATATAGACCTTTTATTCACATATAAAATGTCTGAAATTGCTAATGTTAAGTATAACCAATAAACAAAAGTTTCTTCAGTTATATTATTAACACTTTTATTTTTATTCTGCAGTTTTTTCTGCTTTATAGCAAACATAATAAACATTTTTGGCAAAACAAGCTGATGTCTGATGCATTTTTAATATTTAAACATTATGTTTTTCCTGAATTATGGACTGACATTCTCAGTGTTTTATTAGATTTTTATTTTTTTTTAACCTGAAAAATGACTAAACACAGACAATCCACTTACCTTTGCAGGTTGGTTTTTCAGGGGGATGGGATGTAAAGACAGTACCAAGCGGCACTCTATCTGCAGAGCTCGTAGAAAGATGAGAAAGACCTGTGGAGCATACAGAAAAGAGTCAAAAAATTAACAATAAAATCTAAAAAAAGGTTGTCTTGCTCTCAGACATCTTATCCTGAGCTACTTACTAACAAACTGCTCTATTAGTACTAAACTGCTAAAAAAGACAAACAAACAATGGGCGTCATTCAATTCCAGAAACTTGTAAAGCTACTTTCACAGAATTACACAAAACCCTGCATTCTACGTAAATACTTGAGGAGACACAGCCCTAGGAATGAACAGAAAACGTGAAAGCGATGATATTAGTATAAATAAGTAAAATGAGAAGAAATGAGCACCTGCAATTTGGATAATTTGTGAGTAAATATGTAAAAGTCTGCCCATAGGGCTCGTCCTTTAATAAACAAGGCATTTGAGCATCTATTGTAGTCCATGTGGGTTTCCTGATATGTATTATGCTCTTGAGTACTGGGTTCTATGTTACCATAAATATTATGACACAAACATAATAAAAAAATCATATTTTTAAATTGCACATTTGTGCCTATGGGACTGCTGTTGCAGGTCTCAGAAAGGCTTTTAAAACCATTTGCAGTGCTGTTCAGTTCATGTAAATATTTTCCCTAATATTATGGGTTCCGAATCATACATAATTTGCGAGTGCTCAGTAAAGTCCCAATTGAATAGCAATTTAGTACAAATCTGTGAAAAAGCAACTTATAATATTACAGATGTCAGAAAATAAATGGGAAAACAACTTGTAATTTGAAAGTAAGGCTGGTTCTAGACCAGGGGTCCCCAATCCCCGGCCCAACCCCGGTCCGAGGCATCTGTTCAGTCGGGCCTAAAAAACAGCAAAAGTGCTGTTGGCTGTTAAATGGCGCTGTGAACATTTTTAACCAAGTGTAAAGTGCCTTGTATAGTGACTTTTTTGTGTGGAAGCCCGGCCTGCACCATACTTCTACATCCAGGCGGTGAGCAGCGATGGACACAACCTCACACACTCCCTACAGACTGTGCATCAGGGAGGACTCAGCACTTACCTAAGTCCCTGAGCCTCTGCATTGAGCACTTACCCAGGAGTGTGTGAGGTTGTGGCTATCGCTGCTCACAGCCTGGATGTAGAAGTATCTGACAGGCAGCACAATGTCTGGGTGCAGGTCGGGCCCCCACACCAGGCTCCTGTCTGCACTCACCAGGACAAACAGGCCACTAGGAGCCTCCCCTAGCACTGGGGAAGAGTTATTGTGTTAACTCAAAGGTCTGAGTAACTACACTGAAAGTATGCAGTGTGCGCGTGTGTGGTATGTGGAAAAAAAAAAAAATATATATATATATATATATATATATATATATATATATATATATATATATATATATATATATATATATATATATATATATATATATATATATATATATATAGATAGATATAGGTGGTGGGTGTATATGTGTGTGTGGTGTGTGTCATGTATGTGGGTGGGTGTAAACGCTCCCAACCCTCTTACTGACCAGTGTTTATTGGTATAACTTTTCCGGAGAAGAAATTGAATGAGGCCTCAAGTAATCAGGGGGATCATGAAATTCCCCAATATTGCTAAATGCTTTGTGAACTCATTCTAGTAACACGGTTTAAACATATATGGGATTGCTAAAATACACACCACAGATGCTTGAGATTTACTAAATATTGTTAATTTTTCACTAGTTTTATATTTAGAATGGTACTCATTTAGTTTTATTACTAAGCCAAAAACTACTGTCTTTTTGATGATAGACAACATCCTATGGGCCTCATTCAATTGCGATTTGGCCAATTGAATAGGGCTCTAAATAAGCACATAGCATATTTTTTTTACAGAAGTTTTTAGTTAGTGAAAACCTTGCTTTTGAATAGATGCTTACTAACTAAAAACTTCTTTAAAAAAAATATGTTATCTGCCTATTTAGAGCCCTATTCAATTGGCCAAATTGCAATTGAATGAGGGCCTTAGTAATTTAGCCTCATCCATTCCATGACACTGTTTCATCTGCTGTGATCTCCAACACAAGCTTTACTCTGGGTGGGAGGCTAAACCTGCCAGTTAATGAAAGGGGTGGAGGGTGCGCATGTCTCAGGCCAGCAAGTTTCAAAATAACATCTAAATCTCTTTCACGTGCCATCCTTATTTTATTACAATGTTTTAAGTATTACAGTGTCCCATTAAACAAAGAATTAAGCACTTATGAAATAAACAAGTCCAAATGTACCCTGTATGGTCTTCAGTTAAAACCCCAAATATATATTATCTGACATCACAGTTATCCTACACTGTCAACTGGTTTATCTTACATTGACCATCTCTCCTTCATCCTTCACACCATAGACCCCAAATCTCCTCTCCAGGGTGGTGGGCAGGGACTCCGTCTCATCCAGGGACATCTCTGGATTCAGGGTGAAGGTCTCTGTGAACCTGTGGAGGAGAAACATGTATTTACATGGCGATATATCTGGCATATCTGATATATCACCATGTCCTTAAACCTCTGTAATTATTGTAATGCTCATACTGAAGGGTTTCATGTTTATTTATGAACTGCTTATTAATAAAGTCTATATTTGAAGAAAATAAATAACTCAACGTATCTTTTACATCTTACACTTTAGACTTCAGTTGACAGACTGCTCCATTATCATGTGTCCTATGGGTCGGAGAGGTTCTGCATGAGGGTACTGTCCTGACTATCAGTTGTCTTGATACTATAGTTTATTTCCCTCCTTCCTTGCAGTGGATATTGCAGGCAATCCTTCACCTGACAGCCTTCTTGACATAGCCTATTTTACCGTTGACACATAACTGAGGGTGGAGTCAAACACATCTGCTGGAAGCAGCAATGCTAATTTCAAATGTCAGTTTTAAAACCTACATTGAATGCAGTTTATACAAATATAGATTTTATTGCTCATCGTTAACTAAACAAATGAGTACTACGGAGCAATCTAAATGCAAAGCTACAGGACAGGATGCAGGGGGTGATAAGATAATAAGATAGAGATGGCCAAATACATCAAAGGAATTAATGAAGGTCAGGAAGGAAGTAGCTTCCACAAAAAGAGGAGAACGAGGAGGTTGAGGGGATAAGGAGGAAGATTTAGGTGTAATATGTAAAAAACACTATTGTACAAAAAGAGAATCAAAAAGTAACACCAAGTGATAAATCACCAACATTGTCATATAAATCTCGCACTTACCACTTCATAAGATTGGTCACAAAAACCACATCCACACGTGAGGATGGAACGGTGGTAAACTTTACTGGAACCACGGATAGGGCCACTGCATGGAGATCGGGCAGGTTACATGTGTTACTGCGATAAAACCCACTGGCGAGCAAGCAAAGTAAGTGAACCTGGAGAAAAAAGGAGCAAATAAATGGAATTATCGTCTTTCTGCTCACAAGCTACAAGAGTATAAATTACTCCTAATGCAATGAATACTTGTACCTAGAAACTAGAGTTTCAGGTCTCAACAGCACAAAATACAAACTCTATATCGACGTTTCTCAACAGCTGGACCATGAGACCTGATCTGATGGTCCTCAAAGAATAAAGGATGTTGGGTGGGTTGAGAAGAGACGTTAATCGGGTGACAAAGATTAATAACAGTAGAAAGTCAACTAATAAAGAACTGACCCGTTAACACTTTGGATCTGATTCTATAGAGGTTGAGAACCACTTCTCTTTATCAAATAAGATGCCAAGTGACATCAAATTTGGCTAATCTAATTGGAGACCTTAGCTTTCATATGAATTAGAGGTCATAAGCATTTCGATCAGTGAAAACTCTTCTATTTGGATACATTTTCTTTTCTATGATGCTTTTCCAAGTCCTCCCACAGCCCCAAATTTTAACAGGCTTGGGGCTGCCCACCCTTGCCGGCCCGCTCTCCCGCCGCCTCGCCCCCCCCCCCTTTGCCGGCCCGCTCTCCCGCCGCCTCGCCCCCCCCCCCCCTCTTTGCCGGCCCGCTCTCCCACTGCCTCAACCCCCCCCTTCCCGGCCCGCTCTCCCGCCGCCTCGCCCCCCCTTCCCTTGCCGGCCAGCTCTCCCGCTGCCTCGTCCCCCCTTCCCTTGCCGGCCCGCTCTCCCGCTGCCTCGCCCCCCCCCCCCCCCCCCCGTGCCGGCCCGCTCTACCGCTGCCTCGCCCCCCCCCTTGCTGGCCCGCTCTCCTGCTGCCTCGCCCCCCCCCCTTGCTGGCCAGCTCTCCTGCTGCCTCGCCCCCCCCCATGCCAGCCAGCTCTCCCGCTGCCTTGCCCCCCCCATGCCGGCCCGCTCTCCCGCTGCCTCGCCCCTTTCCAGCCCTCCCTCTGCCACGCCCCTTTTCCCGCCCTCCCGCTGCCTCGCCCCCTTTTCCCGCCCCTCCCGCTGCCTCGCCCCTTTTCCCGCCCTCCCGCTGCCCTCTCCCCTTTTCCCGCCCTCCCGCTGCCTCTCCCCTTTTCCCGCCCTCCAGCTGCCTTGCCCCTTTTCCAGCCCTCCCGCTGCCTCGCCCCTTTTCCAGCCCTCCCGCTGAGTCACCTCTATCCAGACCTCATGCACCCCCTCTACTTCTAACCTTGTGTATATCTTCTCGCAGATCCTTATTGAAGCGATTCATTAATCTGCGCAGGTATGCAGCAAACTCTGCCTTTCTCTTCTCCCTGTTAAAACAGAGACAACTCAGCCCATACACACCATTCGCAGAGCTCAGTTTGAAATAACAAGACATTCAGGGACAGGTTTACTTTATCTTGCAAAGCCTTTATTAAACATTAGCTTAAATTGCTAGACAAACTACCATAAGCCATTTTTAATAATAAAGTATATTCAGCTTCCTTGGTGCTTCTTCATTATAGATTATTGCTGACCACATTGCCCTGTGTAGTATTAAATAGATTTTAATTAACTCATTTGTATCATCCATACTTTTTGCTAGAGTGTTTTTGCTAACAGATCCCAATACCAAAAAAGGCAGGGCCAAAGAGTGCTCCAATTACCAAACAATTGCACGCATTTCACATGCCAGGAAGGTAATACTTAAGTTCCTACAACCTCAGCTCCAACAATATATGGACTAGGAACTACCAGATGTGCAAGCCGGGTTCCTCAGAGGCACAAGACATCAAATTGCCAATGTCCGAAGCATAACACAGAAAGCAAGAGCATTCCAGAAAAGCATTTACTTCTGCTTCACAGACTATTCAAAAGACAACAAAATGTGGCAAGTTCCTGAAGAGATGGTAGTACCAGATTATCTCATCCTCCTCCTGAGGAATCTGTACGTGGACCAAGAAGCCACAGTCAAAACCAAACATAGAACAAAAGAATAGTTCAAGATTGGGAAAGGAGTGTGACAAGGTTGTATATTGTCATCTTATTTATTCAACTTATACACAGAGTACATCAAGCATAAGCCTGGACTGGGTGAATTCAAAGCCGGAATCAATATTGCTGGAAGAAATATCAACAACCTCAGATGATACTACTCTGATGGCTGAAAGGGAGGAGGAATTAAAGGACCTATTGATGAGGGTGAAACAAGAGTGCAAAATGTAGCCTGCTGCTCAACGTTAAAAAAAACAAAAAACATGGCAAATGGCAATCTCAGTTCCTGGCAAATAGATGGGGAAGAAGTGGAGGCAGTGACAGACTTTCTTTTCCTGGGATCCAAAATCTCTTCAGAAGGTGACTTTAGCCATGAAATCAAAAGACATTTGCTTCTGAGGAGGAAATCTATGGCAAGTCTGGACAAGCCAGTAAAAAGTAAAGATATTACACTATCAACAAAGGTCCGCATAGTTGTAAGAGCAGGATGATAAAGAAGTCTGTGCACCAAAAAATTTACGCCTTTGAATTGTGGTGTTGAAGAAAACTGCTTAGAGTCCCTTTACTACAAGATAATCCAATTAATCAATACTCAGGAAATGAATCCAAACTGTTCACTAGAAGGTTTGATCATGAGGCTTAAGCTCAAATATATTATGAGAAAACAGGATTCCCTAGAGAAGACTCTGATGCTAGTAAAGATTGAAGGTACACAAAGAAGGAGATGACAGAGGCGGAGATGGATAGATGAGGTTGTTGAGTCAATGAACAAGACCTTAAGGGAGCTCAGAGGGGCAGCGGTTCACAGGGTCACAGAGTCATGCATGACAACAACATATGATAGTTAACCTACTTGGTAATATAGTATAGTATTTCTGAAATATATTATTTTAATACTAAAAACGTGCTTTGTATATGCACTGGTATAATAAGAATACATTAACTGCAAAAATAAAATACGTTGGACCTGACAATATGGCTCCAACCTAAGTGTGATACTCTCAGACACTATGAAAATATTCTACTTTCTGCTCCCCATTAACGCTACTATTGCTCAAAAGAAAGGGGAGTAGATCAAGGGGGCTACACAGTATTGCCTCCAGTAATGAGAATATAGTAGTATCTGCTGAAAAAGGAACAAAGACTATATCTGGCAATAAGGCTTCCACCTGTATATGATACTATGGCGGATTTTCCACTCTCCTCCTCAATCTCTCTACTTTTCAGTTACGTCCCAACCTTTCCACCCTCTTCTTTTTCTGATCCAGTACACAAAGAATATAAAAATATGAAATGGAGAACTTTAGCTCAATAAACACCTTTTTAGAGAATTGTAGCTTTGATATCAATAGATAACCTTGAGATTGTTGAAAAAGTCGCCCTTATTTAAACAAGGCTTTAAATAAAACACGGAGTTGCCCCAGACAGAACTTACCCTCGCTGACGTTTCTTTGCGGCCTCGGCAGTCTCAATCTCTATGACCACAGGCTGGGCAGGAAGTACAGGTTCAGAAGAGTCCAGCACAGGGTCACCGACTTCTGCAATGGTGACAATAAAATACAGAAACTGAGGCTGGTCTAAAAAACTACTGAGGTTAAAACAATGACGCTTCTTTGTCATCAAGTGTGCAGCTGTGTAAGGAATGGACATAATTTTTTTTTTAGGAAGATCTGAGTTTTTGAATACTCTGTTTATTAATAGAGGAATCCATTTTGTTTGTTACATCATATTGTGAGAGTTGGATCAGGAGTGTATGTGTAGTTATTAGCAGAGGGGGAGCAGCAGTCAATAGCCTTTGCCAATACGGTAAGAATGAAATATAGACCTCCTTTACCCCTCATTGTCACAGAAGCAGACACCTCACATCATTCAAGACAATCATAATTTTCTTGAAATGTAACCTTCCCTCTCATATACACAACTTCCACCAATGTACCATGGATCATTTCTGGGTCCTGCAGAGGCAGCAACAACAATTTATTGTTTCAACTGTTTAAAAAACAGCTGTAAGAGTTTTCTCCTGATTATTTATGCGCAGAGTCAGACTTATAGTTATCACACATATATATATATATATATATATATATATATATATATATATATATATAAAAAAAACACACACAGTGGACCTTAATGTAGGAAGCAGGAGGCACACAGAGACAGGCCCCACTGCGTCTTAAAAACATTTAATTATATACAGCTTCACATGAAAAACTGCATATATCATGTGACTCCTTAAGGTGGCCTTGAGTTTCATTTGTTTATTTAGTAACCAATTAGCAGAAAAATATTCAATGGAGCTTTTAAAAGCGTGCCTTTCATTATGTTTTACATCTCAGCAGTCTTGCTTGTCTCCACCCCCTACCCGATGCCCAGGAGGTGGTAGAAGATCTTCCCAGGAGACTCTTTTCTATTGATTACAACTGGCTTAGCAGGACTGTGAAGATCTGCTTTCATCAGTTGGGCTTGATAATGCTGTTGTGGCCAGACCTACCCAGCAGACCTTTCAGGTTCTTTTGATCCCTTCATCAAGACAGCTGAGGTCTCTAAAATGCCCTGACGCAGAAGCAAATCAGGAACTGCTTTTATTGCAAACTTCACGTCGCTACTCAAAAAACACCACACACAAATTACGACACTCGCTACATTTTACGAGGAACGCAAACAACCTACGAAACACGTTACCACACATTACGACCTCGCAAACATCGGACGCAACACGCCGACATACAAATATTTAAAACACAATAAATACACACAACACACACATAAAAAGCTTACCTACAGCAAGAGGAACCATCCAGCACCTCAATAAAACAAGTTACACCTTCATTTAAATAAAAATAAAACACTTTAGACACTAATAAAATCGCTAAGCGAGAGAAAAAATGGCCGACGGACAAAACGAAAACGAGGCTACAGCACTCTCCAGACGTAAAACACCACACCACACTCGCAAAACACCACACGAAACTCGAAAACCACTACAAACCAACAACGGACAATACGCAAAGACGCACAACACACATAAACCGCCATTTAACGCAAATGCAGAAGTACGACACTACGCGCACGGTTTCGACTCGCGCACGCACAGTATTACACTGCACACATTCACCACGCTTAGAGAGCAGCTCCACAACACTAATGCTGCAGCAATGTCAAAACACATTCACATCTCTTCAACACAATGCTTCAAAATAGGTAAAGTATATTCATTTATTAATGTATTATATCTTTACTATTACACACCAAACAACATTAGCTACCTTACAATTTCATTGCCGTCATTTTTTGACGGGCAATTCGCTAGTCAGATATATATACCAGTGACTTGCCCATCAAATATGACGGCAATAAAATTGTAATGCTAGCAATGCCGTTTGCCACCCAATGTGAGCACCTTCTGCGCTCACTGCCAACCTCTCCCCCTATCTACTTCCTCCCTTGTGCCTCATTTGCCCCCTCCTCCCCCTCGCCTGTGCCTCCTTTCCCCCGCCTGTGCCTCCTTTTCCCCCCCTCCTCCTCCTCCCCTGCCTGTGCCTCCTTTCCCCACTCGGCTACCTCCCCAAAGTCTCTTCCCCCCCCAGTGTCTCTCCCCACCTCTGCTTCCCCAGTGTCTCTCCCCCCCCGCCTCTGCTTCCCCAGTGTCTCTTTCCCCCCGCCTCTGCTTCCCCAGTGTCTCTTTCCCCCCGCCTCTGCTTCCCCAGTGTCTCTTTCCCCCCGCCTCTGCTTCCCCAGTGTCTCTTTCCCCCCGCCTCTGCTTCCCCAGTGTCTCTCCCCCCCCGCCTCTGCTTCCCCCCGTGTCTCTTTCCCCCCGCCTCTGCCTCCCCAGTGTCTCTTTCCCCCCGCCTCTGCTTCCCCCAGTGTCTCTTTCCCCCCGCCTCTGCTTCCCCAGTGTCTCTTTCCCCCCCCCCTCTGCTTCCCCAGTGTCTCTCCCCCCCCCTCTGCTTCCCCAGTGTCTCTCCCCCCCCCGCCTCTGCTTCCCCAGTGTCTCTTTCCCCCCGCCTCTGCTTCCCCAGTGTCTCTTTCCCCCCGCCTCTGCTTCCCCAGTGTCTCTTTCCCCCCGCCTCTGCTTCCCCAGTGTCTCTTTCCCCCCGCCTCTGCTTCCCCAGTGTCTCTTTCCCCCCGCCTCTGCTTCCCCAGTGTCTCTTTCCCCCCGCCTCTGCTTCCCCACGTGTCTCTTTCCCCCCGCCTCTGCTTCCCCAGTGTCTCTTTCCCCCCGCCTCTGCTTCCCCAGGGCCTCTTCCTCCCCACCTCTGCTTCCCCAGGGTCTCTTCGTCCCCCCTCTGCTTCCCCAGGGTCTCTTCCTCCCCCCACCTCCCCAGGGTCTCTTCCTCCACCCACCTCCCCAGGGTCTCCCCCCCCCCCCTTTCATCCTCCTCCTTCCCCCCCCATCCTCCCCCCACCTTCCTCCTCCCTCATCCGCCTCCATCCTCCCCCCCCCCCTCTCTCCCCGTCCCCTCACTTACCTTCATCAGCTGCTCCTGCTCCTCTCTATCGCGTCTTCCGGCTGGATCGGGACCCGGCCTATGCTAATGACATGACGTGCATGTGACGTCACGTCATTAGCATATGCTGGTCCCGACACAGAAGACGCGATGGAGAGCAGCAGCTGATGAAGGTAAGTGAGGGCAGGAGAGGGGGGGGGGGTTAATTAGAGAGGGGGAAAGTGAGGAGGAGAAGGATGAGGGGATGGAGGGCCGCAGTTAACATTGCGTTATCAACGTTTTTTGGTAAGCCCGCAATGCTGAGAATATATATATATATAAAATTGTATTTTCACTTATGATATCTGCCCCCCTCCTTTTATGAAGTCTGAAGCGTAAACTTCTTAACATCCACTTCAGCAGTATCTTCTCTAGGAATACTGACACATATCTTTAAGATATGTTCCCTCCCTTTTCTTTAGGAGCATACACATACTTCATATATCTATATTCAGAGTAGACTCTTTCACACAGCAGGGTACCAACTGATTATATAACTGAATCTATCTGCCAGTTACTGACTTACATCTAAACATTATAAATTATTTAACTATTCAAAAACCAAACATGCAACATAACATACATTAATTAACATACACAGGGTAATCAAAATAACATAACATATAAACATAATTATAAACCATACTATAAAATTATTGAGCCTAAAGGGTGTTCAGGGGGTCTTGACAAGGACGTTTTTAAATGCCTCACCAACAGTTTTTCATTGTTTACGGCTGTTTGAATTTCTCCCTGAATAAAAGTTCTACAGTGGCCCTTTAAGTTCCGGCATACTACTTGTTCATAGCAATAGTGTGTGGTTGATTTAAAACCAGTTTAAAATAGTTTAGGTGAATTACAACTTGTCCGCAACACTGGTGGGCGCTGGGTCACACACACAATTGAGTTCCAAAAACTATGGTTCATACTTCAAGACATCTAAACTCATTTTGCATCAGTGACCTACTGTACCAACTTGCTAAAACATAACTTGTTAGTTTGTTTCAGACTGAAGTGCACAATGCACCGATAAATACAACAAGTCCATACACATTGTAGGAATACGGACACATACACACTCAAAATATAACCCTTGATCTAGAATACCTTCTACATCCTCCCATTCCTCCTCGCTCTCTTCTGAATCTTCCGAATCACTTCCTTTCTTTACAAATATGTGTGGAATTGGCATCTTATCCTCCAGTTTCAACAAATCTCTAGGATGGACAAGAGTAATTATATTACTACCTGTAGAGCAATAATACTTATCCTAGGAGCCGGTCAGGGCCATTAAATTGTATTATAGGAATTCTTCAGCAACTAAAATATTTGTGGTTATGTCACATATTGATACAAAACAGGTTTAAATAGCATCCATGTTTCGGTTATGTTCAAACAACTCTATGTACAATGGTATGGCCCACTTGTTTCTGCTTTCTAACCAATTTATCTCTACCTATAGCTTCAAGCCACAGCTAGAGCAGATATTTAGCTTCTGATTGGATGTCAGCACTTACCATGAAAACCAAAAAGTTTCAATTGGGTGGTCTGAATGGTTGTGGACAAAAGAGTAAGTGCTCTAAATTATACATTGTATCGGCTTACAAAAAGCATGCGGTTTATTAGTGTAAACATTTAAAGCTGAAGAATTCCTTTTGGAAGCGAGCACAGAATATGATGGTAGTTCCAATTTATTTACCCCCGATTAATCGTTTTTTCAATGCTTAATTATGCACTTAGGCTCAATGTCTTCAATCATATTGTTCTTACATTGTGCAGTTGTCCTTTACCAGTAAATAAAATAAATAAAAAAATAAATGCACCTTTTTAACAATTTTATTCAACTCCCTAAAAACAATCTTGCCCATTATCAAGTCAAGTTGTTTTTATGAACGCATACTATAAATATGGCACTTCTGTGCTCCTTTATAGCTACACTAATTTGGAGCTTTTTTTTTGTCTGAAACGTTTTAAGTACCTAGGAGAACTAGAGGCTTTTATCTAATAACTATTTCCTGACATTAGCTGATAGGCTAGACTCACAGGATTTCTCTGTCTCTATCCTCTGCTTTCAGCTCTTTGCTTGTGGATTTTTCAGATTTGACCGTTCTTCTCCCTGTGCCAGATCCTTGAGACGTCTCCCCTACAGATTGAAGAGACTTCTTCCTGCTTTTGACACCTGGAGCTGTGGGTTTGTTTTTCTTGGCAGGCTTCTTTTCATCTTTCTTGCCATCTGGGAAGAGCCACAAGATGTTAGGAGGACAAAGCAGATTATGAAAGTCACCCATAGATCTGTTCTGCTGTCAGGTACACAAAGCAGACACATGTAATACAGATGTAAGATACAAAATATCTCTATCTATCTCTCTTTATATATATATATATATATATATATATATATATATACATATATATATATACATATATATATATATATATATATATATTTGCCCCCTGGAGGATGGTGCCAAGTAAAGTAGTGTAAAGAGTTCTTGACAGGAGTGACGGAGTTAAACTCCTGAAGAACTCCTAATTGGTCCAGGTGCAGCCTCACTTTAAAGCCTGGAAAGCAGACATGGGGAGGGGCGGCTGATTAGGCTCTGGTCTAAGGGCTGTAAGCTGCAGTCTGTTTGGAGAAGAGAACCATAGACAGCTCAGCTGCTGCTGGATCCTGAGAGCTGGGATAAGCTCTGAAGTAAGACAGTCATGGAGACTGCTTATAATACCTATTGAAATACAGAGATACCCTGACATGTGAGTAAGGATTGCATGGAGTGTACAGAACAAGAGACACTGAGGATTTCAGTGTGATCTGGGAGGAGAAAGAGACAGAGCTCCTGAACAGGACCTGGCAGGATTTACAGAGTGGGTGCCAGAGCAGCTGCCCTTAAGAGGATCAGTCTTTGTGACTGCAACAAGATTTTCTAGAGAGACTGTTTGCTCTAAGAGGAAGAGGACCTGCAGATGATCCATTGCAGCTGAGAGAGAGACTGGACTAAAAGGTACCACCTCTCTCTTTAAAAGCTCTTGTTTTACCTGCAGACCGAGACGCGGGCTCAGGGCTAGTCAGGGTGTTCCTGAAAAAAAAGCAAGCCCGTTTGTGTAGATGTTTCTTTTATGCTGAAGTTACGGTATTGTTTGTTTTGAAAGACTTTATTAAAGCAAAGATAAAAGTATATCGGACTCAGTGGTTTATGAAAAAAATCACAGGAGCAACCTGTAGCCAAAGGCTGACCCTGTCACAACATTATATATTGTGACAGGCCAACCCTGTCACAATATATAATGTAAATAGCAAAATGGGCTCCACACTACAATTATACTAGGGCTAGGACTCTGGATGATGCCAGTATTCTGCTGCTCACCTTTCTGTTTCTTCTGATCTTCAAGATCTTCTTCCTTGATACCTTGTAATTAAAACAATCAAATAGTATTATCAGAATTAGGAGTGTTTGTCCTGTACAGATGTGTAATGTTGTCAGTCTTCCAGGTCAGAGCAGTTGAAACACAAAACATAATAAAGTAAAACAAGATTCTGCAGCCCACACATGTGCATATACATTGTAGCAAAACACAAAATATAACTCAATCAATTGATACCTTCCACATTTTCCCATTCCTCATCACTCTTTTCAGAACCGCTTCCTTTCTTCCCCTCGTGTTTCAACAGATCTCTGGAACAAACATTAACAATGTTATTACTAACTGCACAGCAATATCACATTTTAGAGGGATTGTATAGATAACATAAACATATATGGTAATGGGCAGAGGGCTTTTTTTGAAAGCGAATTTAGAGCTTACATTTGCTTTCCATGGGCCTCATTCAATTGCGATTTGCCCAATTGAATAGGGCTCTATATAAGCACATAGCATATTTTTTTCACAGAAGTTTATAGTTAGTGAAGACCTTGCTTTTGGGTAGAATTTCACCAACTAAAAACTTCTGTAAAAAAATATGCTATATGCTTGTATTGAGCCCTATTCAATTGGTCAAATCCCAATTGAATGAGGCCCCATGTGTTTACTCGGCCTACCTACCATGTAACTCCTCTTTGTATAGAGCTTCAATTCAAATGAATTTCAAGCTGTTGCATTTTGATTTTTTTTTTTAATAAATAACACACACACACACACACATTTGTGTTAGATTAATCATGCGTCCTCAATATTCAGCATTACAAACGATCAAGGGATTAAAATAAGAGCGAAAATGAACTTGTTTATATTAAAAGTCTGAATTGATGTTCAGAAAATGTAATTTATCTAAATGACAGATGATACAGTATATCCATAACCCCCATAATGTGTAGTTACAACCGGTCTCCACAATCTATCCTTTGTGGCTGTAAAACCGGTTTCATCCTTTGACTTATCTTGGAGCTGTGATTGTATTAAGTGAAATATATTGGAAGCCACATAATCCAGAGAAATAAAGCTTTAATTAAATATAATTAAATATTATTAGTACTGTGTATTTATTTCTAATGGACTATTATGCTGTAGAGATAAAATATCCACATACTGCCCCCTGTTAATGTGCTCGGACACCCAGACTCACTGAATTTCTCTCTCTGTGTCCTCTGTTTTCAGTTCCTTGCTTGTGGATTTTTTTGCTCTCTGAGTTTTCCTTCCTGCGCTAGCTCTGCGTGTGCTTTCTCCTGCCGACTGAAGACGCTTTCTTGTGTTTCTAACACCTGGGGCTGAGGGTTTTCTTTTCTTAATCTGCTTCTTCTCATCTTCAGACTTGTCTTCCTCGCCACCTGGGGGTTAAAGCCACAAGAGGATATTAGAACAGGAAAGAAAAACAGCTCACGAGTATCACACACAGATGTGCGGTCAAGCGTACAAAACAAAATCATAGCAACATGATTCTACCACTATATACACATTTTATTTTTGATTTTATTATGTAAGCTTGTCCAACACCTATGTTACAGTGCTCAATACCAGGTAGCAGCTGCAAAGAACAGTAAAATATTTGCAAGCATAAAAACAAGGGATGCAAATATAATACTACCCTATATACATGTATGTATTACTATATTTGATTCCCTTGCTTCTATACCCCTCTCAATTCATGTGAATATTTTACTGTTCTTTGCAGCTGCTGCCTGTTATTGAGCACTGTTACATAGGTGGTTGTGCACAATGAATCCCCAAAGCTTATTTATCTCTGATACCACTGGGCTGGTTTCCTTTAGTTTATATATTGCATGCTTACATTTTCTTTCCAAATGCATCATTTTAAAATTTTCGGGTTAAAACTCATCTGTCCATTTAATTTATATAAATCCCTCTGCAGTGAAAGCTCATCAGTCCAGTCTGAGTATGTTCCTTCGACAACAACAACCCTTTCTCCTATCTTTTTGTCAGTTTTCTACCCATGTGCAGATATTTACTGGAATTCCTAAACCCTTTATTTTGTACAATAGCCTTCAATATGGCTCTAAATCAGAAGCCTTTTCTGAAATCCACGTAGACAACATCAACTGAGTTGCCTTGATCCAACTTCCTACCTCCTCACAGAAACTACATTAGATTTGTTTCTTGTTGAATCCTATTTATCATGCGCTTCACATTGGACAGATTCCTCAATACCGTCCATCAGCAACCCCTCCAAGAGTTTCCCCACTATTGATATACATAATTTTTTTTTTTTGTATAATAATATAATTACACACACACACAGTGCCTAGCAAAAGTATTCACCCCCCCCTTGCCATTTTTCATGTTTTGTTGCCTCACAACATGGAATTAACAGGGATTGTTTGAGGATTACCATCATTTAATTTATAGAACATGCCAACAACTTTGAAGATGTTTTTTTTTTTATTGCGAAGCAAACAACAAATAGGACAGAATAACAGAAAAAGTCAGTGTGCATAACTATTCACCCCCCTAAAGTCAATACTTTGTAGAGCCAACTTTTGTGGTAATCACAGCTCCAAGTCGCTTTGGATAAGTCTCTATGAGCTTGCGACATCTTACCACTGGGATTTTTGCCCATTCCTCCTTGCAAAACTGCTCCAGGTCCTTCAAGTTGGATGGTTTGCGCTTGTGAACAGCAATCTTTAAGTCTGACCCCAGATTTTCTATTGGACTGAGGTCTGGGCTTTGACTAGGCCATTCCAACACATTTACATGTTTCCCCTTAAACCACTCAAGTGTTGCTTTAGCAGTGTGTTTGGGGTCACTGTCCTGCTGGAAGGTGAACCTCCGCCCTAGTCTCAAATCACGCACAGAGTGGTACAGGTTTTGCTCAAGAATATCCCTGTATTTAGCACCATCCATCTTTCCCTCAACTCTGACCAGTTTCCCAGTCCCGGTTGCTGAAAAACATCCCCACAGCATGATGCTGCCACCACCATGTTTCACTGTGGGGATGGTGTTCTTTGGGTGATGTGATGTGTTGGGTTTGCGACAGACATAGCTTTTTTATTTATGGCCGAAAAGTTCAATTTTAGTCTCATCAGACCAGAGCACCTTCCTCCATACATTTTGTGAGTCTCCCACATGCCTTTTCACAAACTCAAAACGTGCCATTTTGTTTTTTGCTGAAAGTAATGGCTTTCTTCTGGCCACTCTGCCATAAAACCCAACTCTATGGAGCGTACGGCTTATTGTCGTCCTATGTACAGATACTCCAGTCTCTGCTGTGGAACTCTGCAGCTCCTCCAGAGTTACCTTAGGTCTCTGTGCTGCCTCTCTGATTAATGCCCTCCTTGCCTGGCCCGTGAGTTTTGGTGGGCAGCCGTCTCTTGTTAGGTTTGCTGTTGTGCCATGTTCTTTCCATTTGGTTATGATAGATTTGATGGTGCTCCTGGGGATCATCAAAGATTTGGATATTTTTTTATAACCTAACCCTGACTTGTACTTCTCAACAAGATTGTCCCTTACTTGTTTGGAGAGTTCCTTGGTTTTCATGGCAGTGTTTGGTTAGTGGTGCCTCTTGCTTAGGTGTTGCAGCCTCTGGGGCCTTTCAAAAAAGGTGTGTATATGTAATGACAGATCATGTGACACTTAAATTGCACACAGATGGACATCATTTCACTAATTATGTGAATTCTGAAGGTAATTGGTTGCACCAGAGCTTTTTATGGGCTTCATAACAAAGGGGGTGAATACATACGCACATGCCAATTTTCTGTTTTCTATTTCTAAACAATAGTTTTATGTATATATTTTTCTCATTTCACTTCACCAACTTAGACTATTGTGTTCTGATCCATCACATAAAATCCAGATGAATAAAACATTAAACTTAAGGCTGTAATGTAACAAAATAGGTAAAAAGTCAACGGGGGTGAATACTTTTACAAGGCACTGTGTGTGTGTGTATTTTATATATTTATATATATATATATATATATTATTTTTTTATAAAAAAGACCAATCAGGTCCCAGACAATAAATATACCAAGGCTCAGCACTGCCCTGGACTCTGAAGTCATGCAGCTAATGAATACGCACCCTCCTCCAGCTGCTTCTCATCTTCAAAAACATCTTCTTTGATATCTGGAAGTGCAAAACATAAAAGGGTATTGGGGTAAGTAAAGAAGACATTGTGGTGCTGTCCGATGCTGACCTCCTGTGCTGGGACATATATACAGACAATCCTGCAGCGCCCGCATACACACAGATATGTATAACCCCACAGCTTATATATATATATTCCATCTCATAGATAGATAAATATAGATATAAAGTTAGATAGAGATATCTAGATATAGATGTAAATATAAATAAATAGTAACATATAACCCTGCAGCTCTCCCACACACTGTATATATACGGGTCTCTCTCTCACTTTCTGTATCTCTCTCACCCTCTCTGCCTTCTCTCCCTCTCTTCCTCGCCTGTCTCCTCGGTTTCTTGCCCCCTTTTCCCTCCTCCGATCCTCTCCGTTTAGCCATGTCTCTCACATGCTGCCGGAAATGACCGGAATGTTTTTAAACGTCACCTCCGGTGTCAGTTCAGATCTTTCCAGCAGTGTGAATGAGGATAGAGAGTGAGGGTAGAGAGAGTCAGCAATGTGAGTGAGGATAGAGAGACAGCAGTGTGAGTGACAATAGAGAGTCAGCAGTGTGAGTGAGGATAGAGAGACAGCAGTGTGAGTGAGAATAGAGAGTCAGCAGTGTGAGTGAGGATAGAGAGCAAGCAGTGTGAGTGAGGATAGAGAGCCAGCAGTGTGAGTGAGGATAGAGAGCCAGCAGTGTGAGTGAGGATAGAGAGCCAGCAGTGTGAGTGAGGATAGTAAGTGAGGATAGAGAGCCAGCAGTGTGAGTGAGGATAGAGAGCCAGCAGTGTGAGTGAGGATAGAGAGACAGCAGTGTGAGTGAGAATAGTAAGTGAGGATAGAGAGCCAGCAGCGTGAGTGAGGATAGTAAGTGAGGATAGAGAGCCAGCAGTGTGAGTGAGGATAGAGAGCTAGCAGTGTGAGTGAGAATAGAGAGCCAGCAGTGTGAGTGAGGATAGTAAGTGAGGATAGAGAGCCAGCAGTGTGAGTGAGGATAGAGAGCTAGCAGTGTGAGTGAGGATAGAGAGCTAGCAGTGTGAATGAGGATGGTGAGTGAGGATAGAGAGCCAGCAGTGTGAGTGAGGATAGAGAGCTAGCAGTGTGAGTGAGGATGGTGAGTGAGGATAGAGAGCTAGCAGTGTGAGTGAGGATAGTAAGTGAGGATAGAGAGCCAGCAGTGCGAGTGAGGATAGAGCGACAGCAGTGCGAGTGAGGATAGAGAGCCAGCAGTGCGAGTGAGAATAGAGAGCCAGCAGTGCGAGTGAGAATAGAGAGCCAGCAGTGCGAGTGAGAATAGAGAGCAAGCAGTGCGAGTGAGAATAGAGAGCCAGCAGTGCGAGTGAGAATAGAGAGCCAGCAGTGTGAGTGAGAATAGAGAGCCAGCAGTGTGAGTGAGGATAGAGAGACAGCAGTGTGAGTGAGAATAGAGAGTCAGCAGTGTGAGTGAGAATAGAGAGTGAGGATAGAGAGCTAGCAATGTGAGTGAGGATAGAGAGCCAGCAGTGTGAGTGAGGATAGGAAGTGAGGATAAAGAGCCAGCAGTGTGAGTGAGGATAGTAAGTGAGGATAGAGAGCCAGCAGTGTGAGTGAGGATAGAGAGCTAGCAGTGTGAGTGAGGATAGTAAGTGAGGATAGAGAGCCAGCAGTGTGAGTGAGGATAGTAAGTGAGGATAGAGAGCCAGCAGTGTGAGTGAGGATAGTAAGTGAGGATAGAGAGCCAGCAGTGTGAGTGAGGATAGAGAGCTAGCAGTGTGAATTAGGATGGTGAGTGAGGATAGAGAGCCAGCAGTGTGAGTGAGGATAGAGAGCTAGCAGTGTGAGTGAGGATGGTGAGTGAGGATAGAGAGATAGCAGTGTGAGTGAGGATAGTAAGTGAGGATAGAGAGCCAGCAGCGTGAGTGAGGATAGTAAGTGAGGATAGAGAGCCAGCAGTGTGAGTGAGGATAGAGAGCTAGCAGTGTGAGTGAGAATAGAGAGCCAGCAGTGTGAGTGAGGATAGTAAGTGAGGATAGAGAGCCAGCAGTGTGAGTGAGGATAGAGAGCTAGCAGTGTGAATGAGGATGGTGAGTGAGGATAGAGAGCCAGCAGTGTGAGTGAGGATAGAGAGCTAGCAGTGTGAGTGAGGATGGTGAGTGAGGATAGAGAGCTAGCAGTGTGAGTGAGGATAGTAAGTGAGGATAGAGAGCCAGCAGTGTGAGTGAGGATAGAGAGCCAGCAGTGCGAGTGAGGATAGAGAGCCAGCAGTGCGAGTGAGAATAGAGAGCCAGCAGTGCGAGTGAGAATAGAGAGCCAGCAGTGCGAGTGAGAATAGAGAGCCAGCAGTGCGAGTGAGAATAGAGAGCAAGCAGTGCGAGTGAGAATAGAGAGCCAGCAGTGTGAGTGAGAATAGAGAGCCAGCAGTGTGAGTGAGGATAGAGAGACAGCAGTGTGAGTGAGAATAGAGAGTCAGCAGTGTGAGTGAGAATAGAGAGTGAGGATAGAGAGCTAGCAATGTGAGTGAGGATAGAGAGCCAGCAGTGTGAGTGAGGATAGGAAGTGAGGATAAAGAGCCAGCAGTGTGAGTGAGGATAGTAAGTGAGGATAGAGAGCCAGCAGTGTGAGTGAGGATAGAGAGCTAGCAGTGTGAGTGAGGATAGAGAGCCAGCAGTGTGAGTGAGGATAGTAAGTGAGGATAGAGAGCCAGCAGTGTGAGTGAGGATAGTAAGTGAGGATAGAGAGCCAGCAGTGTGAGTGAGGATAGTAAGTGAGGATAGAGAGCCAGCAGTGTGAGTGAGGATAGAGAGCTAGCAGTGTGAATTAGGATGGTGAGTGAGGATAGAGAGCCAGCAGTGTGAGTGAGGATAGAGAGCTAGCAGTGTGAGTGAGGATAGAGAGCTAGCAGTGTGAGTGAGGATGGTGAGTGAGGATAGAGAGATAGCAGTGTGAGTGAGGATAGTAAGTGAGGATAGAGAGCCAGCAGCGTGAGTGAGGATAGTAAGTGAGGATAGAGAGCCAGCAGTGTGAGTGAGGATAGAGAGCTAGCAGTGTGAGTGAGAATAGAGAGCCAGCAGTGTGAGTGAGGATAGTAAGTGAGGATAGAGAGCCAGCAGTGTGAGTGAGGATAGAGAGCTAGCAGTGTGAATGAGGATGGTGAGTGAGGATAGAGAGCCAGCAGTGTGAGTGAGGATAGAGAGCTAGCAGTGTGAGTGAGGATGGTGAGTGAGGATAGAGAGCTAGCAGTGTGAGTGAGGATAGTAAGTGAGGATAGAGAGCCAGCAGTGCGAGTGAGGATAGAGCGACAGCAGTGCGAGTGAGGATAGAGAGCCAGCAGTGTGAGTGAGAATAGAGAGCCAGCAGTGCGAGTGAGAATAGAGAGCCAGCAGTGCGAGTGAGAATAGAGAGCCAGCAGTGCGAGTGAGGATAGAGAGTCAGCAGTGCGAGTGAGGATAGAGAGTCAGCAGTGCGAGTGAGGATAGAGAGTCAGCAGTGCGAGTGAGGATAGAGAGACAGTAGTGCGAGTGAGAATAGAGAGCCAGCAGTGCGAGTGAGGATAGAGAGTCAGCAGTGCGAGTGAGGATAGAGAGTCAGCAGTGCAAGTGAGGATAGAGAGACAGTAGTGCGAGTGAGAATAGAGAGCCAGCAGTGCGAGTGAGGATAGAGAGTCAGCAGTGCGAGTGAGGATAGAGAGTCAGCAGTGCGAGTGAGGATAGAGAGTCAGCAGTGCGAGTGAGGATAGAGAGTCAGCAGTGCGAGTGAGGATAGAGAGTCAGCAGTGCGAGTGAGGATAGAGCGACAGCAGTGCGAGTGAGGATAGAGAGCCAGCAGTGTGAGTGAGAATAGAGAGCCAGCAGTGCGAGTGAGAATAGAGAGCCAGCAGTGCGAGTGAGAATAGAGAGTCAGCAGTGTGAGTGAGGATAGTAAGTGAGGATAGAGAGCCAGCAGTGTGAGTGAGGATAGAGAGCCAGCAGTGTGAGTGAGGATAGAGCGACAGCAGTGCGAGTGAGGATAGAGAGCCAGCAGTGTGAGTGAGAATAGAGAGCCAGCAGTGTGAGTGAGGATAGAGACCCAGCAGTGTGAGTGAGGATAGAGAGCCAGCAGTGTGAGTGAGGATAGTAAGTGAGGATAGAGAGCCAGCAGTGTGAGTGAGGATAGAGAGCCAGCAGTGTGAGTGAGGATAGAGAGACAGCAGTGTGAGTGAGAATAGTAAGTGAGGATAGAGAGCCAGCAGCGTGAGTGAGGATAGTAAGTGAGGATAGAGAGCCAGCAGTGTGAGTGAGGATAGAGAGCTAGCAGTGTGAGTGAGAATAGAGAGCCAGCAGTGTGAGTGAGGATAGTAAGTGAGGATAGAGAGCCAGCAGTGTGAGTGAGGATAGAGAGCTAGCAGTGTGAGTGAGGATAGAGAGCTAGCAGTGTGAATGAGGATGGTGAGTGAGGATAGAGAGCCAGCAGTGTGAGTGAGGATAGAGAGCTAGCAGTGTGAGTGAGGATGGTGAGTGAGGATAGAGAGCTAGCAGTGTGAGTGAGGATAGTAAGTGAGGATAGAGAGCCAGCAGTGCGAGTGAGGATAGAGCGACAGCAGTGCGAGTGAGGATAGAGAGCCAGCAGTGCGAGTGAGAATAGAGAGCCAGCAGTGCGAGTGAGAATAGAGAGCCAGCAGTGCGAGTGAGAATAGAGAGCAAGCAGTGCGAGTGAGAATAGAGAGCCAGCAGTGCGAGTGAGAATAGAGAGCCAGCAGTGTGAGTGAGAATAGAGAGCCAGCAGTGTGAGTGAGGATAGAGAGACAGCAGTGTGAGTGAGAATAGAGAGTCAGCAGTGTGAGTGAGAATAGAGAGTGAGGATAGAGAGCTAGCAATGTGAGTGAGGATAGAGAGCCAGCAGTGTGAGTGAGGATAGGAAGTGAGGATAAAGAGCCAGCAGTGTGAGTGAGGATAGTAAGTGAGGATAGAGAGCCAGCAGTGTGAGTGAGGATAGAGAGCTAGCAGTGTGAGTGAGGATAGTAAGTGAGGATAGAGAGCCAGCAGTGTGAGTGAGGATAGTAAGTGAGGATAGAGAGCCAGCAGTGTGAGTGAGGATAGTAAGTGAGGATAGAGAGCCAGCAGTGTGAGTGAGGATAGAGAGCTAGCAGTGTGAATTAGGATGGTGAGTGAGGATAGAGAGCCAGCAGTGTGAGTGAGGATAGAGAGCTAGCAGTGTGAGTGAGGATGGTGAGTGAGGATAGAGAGATAGCAGTGTGAGTGAGGATAGTAAGTGAGGATAGAGAGCCAGCAGCGTGAGTGAGGATAGTAAGTGAGGATAGAGAGCCAGCAGTGTGAGTGAGGATAGAGAGCTAGCAGTGTGAGTGAGAATAGAGAGCCAGCAGTGTGAGTGAGGATAGTAAGTGAGGATAGAGAGCCAGCAGTGTGAGTGAGGATAGAGAGCTAGCAGTGTGAATGAGGATGGTGAGTGAGGATAGAGAGCCAGCAGTGTGAGTGAGGATAGAGAGCTAGCAGTGTGAGTGAGGATGGTGAGTGAGGATAGAGAGCTAGCAGTGTGAGTGAGGATAGTAAGTGAGGATAGAGAGCCAGCAGTGCGAGTGAGGATAGAGAGCCAGCAGTGCGAGTGAGGATAGAGAGCCAGCAGTGCGAGTGAGAATAGAGAGCCAGCAGTGCGAGTGAGAATAGAGAGCCAGCAGTGCGAGTGAGAATAGAGAGCCAGCAGTGCGAGTGAGAATAGAGAGCAAGCAGTGCGAGTGAGAATAGAGAGCCAGCAGTGTGAGTGAGAATAGAGAGCCAGCAGTGTGAGTGAGGATAGAGAGACAGCAGTGTGAGTGAGAATAGAGAGTCAGCAGTGTGAGTGAGAATAGAGAGTGAGGATAGAGAGCTAGCAATGTGAGTGAGGATAGAGAGCCAGCAGTGTGAGTGAGGATAGGAAGTGAGGATAAAGAGCCAGCAGTGTGAGTGAGGATAGTAAGTGAGGATAGAGAGCCAGCAGTGTGAGTGAGGATAGAGAGCTAGCAGTGTGAGTGAGGATAGAGAGCCAGCAGTGTGAGTGAGGATAGTAAGTGAGGATAGAGAGCCAGCAGTGTGAGTGAGGATAGTAAGTGAGGATAGAGAGCCAGCAGTGTGAGTGAGGATAGTAAGTGAGGATAGAGAGCCAGCAGTGTGAGTGAGGATAGAGAGCTAGCAGTGTGAATTAGGATGGTGAGTGAGGATAGAGAGCCAGCAGTGTGAGTGAGGATAGAGAGCTAGCAGTGTGAGTGAGGATAGAGAGCTAGCAGTGTGAGTGAGGATGGTGAGTGAGGATAGAGAGATAGCAGTGTGAGTGAGGATAGTAAGTGAGGATAGAGAGCCAGCAGCGTGAGTGAGGATAGTAAGTGAGGATAGAGAGCCAGCAGTGTGAGTGAGGATAGAGAGCTAGCAGTGTGAGTGAGAATAGAGAGCCAGCAGTGTGAGTGAGGATAGTAAGTGAGGATAGAGAGCCAGCAGTGTGAGTGAGGATAGAGAGCTAGCAGTGTGAATGAGGATGGTGAGTGAGGATAGAGAGCCAGCAGTGTGAGTGAGGATAGAGAGCTAGCAGTGTGAGTGAGGATGGTGAGTGAGGATAGAGAGCTAGCAGTGTGAGTGAGGATAGTAAGTGAGGATAGAGAGCCAGCAGTGCGAGTGAGGATAGAGAGACAGCAGTGCGAGTGAGGATAGAGAGCCAGCAGTGTGAGTGAGAATAGAGAGCCAGCAGTGCGAGTGAGAATAGAGAGCCAGCAGTGCGAGTGAGAATAGAGAGCCAGCAGTGCGAGTGAGGATAGAGAGTCAGCAGTGCGAGTGAGGATAGAGAGTCAGCAGTGCGAGTGAGGATAGAGAGTCAGCAGTGCGAGTGAGGATAGAGAGACAGTAGTGCGAGTGAGAATAGAGAGCCAGCAGTGCGAGTGAGGATAGAGAGTCAGCAGTGCGAGTGAGGATAGAGAGTCAGCAGTGCAAGTGAGGATAGAGAGACAGTAGTGCGAGTGAGAATAGAGAGCCAGCAGTGCGAGTGAGGATAGAGAGTCAGCAGTGCGAGTGAGGATAGAGAGTCAGCAGTGCGAGTGAGGATAGAGAGTCAGCAGTGCGAGTGAGGATAGAGAGTCAGCAGTGCGAGTGAGGATAGAGAGTCAGCAGTGCGAGTGAGGATAGAGCGACAGCAGTGCGAGTGAGGATAGAGAGCCAGCAGTGTGAGTGAGAATAGAGAGCCAGCAGTGCGAGTGAGAATAGAGAGCCAGCAGTGCGAGTGAGAATAGAGAGTCAGCAGTGCGAGTGAGGATAGAGAGTCAGCAGTGCGAGTGAGGATAGAGAGTCAGCAGTGCGAGTGAGGATAGAGAGTCAGCAGTGCGAGTGAGGATAGAGAGTCAGCAGTGCGAGTGAGGATAGAGAGTCAGCAGTGCGAGTGAGGATAGAGAGCTAGCAGTGTGAATGAGGATGGTGAGTGAGGATAGAGAGCTAGCAGTGTGAGTGAGGATAGAGAGACAGCAGTGTGAGTGAGGATAGAGAGACAGCAGTGTGAGTGAGGATAGAGAGCTAGCAGTGTGAATGAGGATGGTGAGTGAGGATAGAGAGCTAGCAGTGTGAGTGAGGATAGAGAGACAGCAGTGTGAGTGAGGATAGAGAGCAAGCAGTGTGAGTGAGGATAGTAAGTGAGGATAGAGAGACAGCAGTGTGAGAGAGGATATTGAGTGAGGATAGAGAGACAGCAGTGTGAGAGAGGATATTGAGTGAGGATAGAGAGACAGCAGTGTGAGAGAGGATATTGAGTGAGGATAGAGAGCTAGCAGTGTGAATGAGGATGGTGAGTGAGGATAGAGAGCTAGCAGTGTGAGTGAGGATAGAGAGACAGCAGTGTGAGTGAGGATAGACAGACAGCAGTGTGAGTGAGGATAGAAAACCAGCAGTGAGGCTTTTGCTCCTCTGAGCACCTTCAGCGCTCATCGTGAGCCCCGCTGGCTCGACACCCTTCTTGAGGCTCTCGTTTGCAGCAGCATCGCAAACGTTAAATATACTGACAACTATCTATGTGATTGATATTATAACCAGTAGGAACAAAAGCACAATATGTCCCATTTCAGATAACCATAAGGCTCACTGCCCATCTATACCCAGAAGGCTTACTTTTAATTTATATCCATAAGACTCACTGCCCATTTATACCCAGAAGGCTCTCTGCACATCTATATCTATAAGGCTCACTGCCCACTTTTACCCACAAGGATCACTGCCCATCTATACCATAAGACTCACTGCCCATCTGTTCCCAAAAAGGCTCGCTGTCCATCTATATCCATAAGACTCACTGCCCATCTATACCCAGAAGCCTCACTGCCCATTTATATACATAAGCCTCACTGTCCATCTATATCCATAAGCCTCAGTGCCCATCTGCATCTATAAGCCTCACTGCCCATCTGTTCCCAAAAAGGCTCGCTGTCCATCTATATCCATAAGGCTCATTACCCATCTATACCCAGAAGGCTTACTGCCCATCTATCTATATCCATAAACCTCAGTGCCCATCCATAAGGTTTGCTGGTCATCTGCTTCCATTAGGTTTGCTGCCCATCTGCATCTATAAGCCTCACTGCCCATCTGTTCCCATAAGGCTCGCTGTCCATCTATATCCATAAGGCTCATTACCCATCTATAACCAGAAGGCTCACTTTCCATCTACATCCATGAGGCTCACTGCCCATCTGTTTCCTGTAACATATGACGACAGAGGACACTTAATATTTAATGTAAGTTTTCTGCACTGCAGGTGAAATATTTGTCATACAGTAAAGCACCTTTTTGAAGTGTCTCTGTGATCTTCTCAATGTGATTTTGTATATCCCAGCAGCCCTTTTAATAGAGTTTTAAAATATTGTACAAATTAAACCTATATAAATAAGAAATACTGAATAACTGGCTGCTAATAAAATGCTCTAAGTGACAGTGATGGTAAAAGGGTGACAAATACATAAGCGAGCTTCTCAATTCCCCTTTGTTCTGTTATACTATAGCAATAAAGTTTTGTAAAAAAAAAAAAAGGGTGATTGGTTCAGGTTGTTACATCTCGCGCAGGCAAGTATCGCGAGACGGTTGGTTGCTCGGGTGATTGGCCACTTCCGGTGCGCGGGGTTTGAAGATGGCGGACGATGGCGAGCAGGTAAGGTGCTGAGACAGCTGCCCCCAAATACACTGTGGCCACGGGGGTGGTCATCCATTGGACAAAATAGTCCGCAGAGTCTTCCCTTCAGCTCTATCCTTTCTCCAGACGCCATTATTTTGAGCCAGTTCTACTTGATAATGTAGTCTTCACTGTAATACATTGGATCAGGTCACGTGATGATATGTTTTCGAGGGTTAAAACTTCACAGCAATGATAAATATATTCCAGAAGTACAATACAGTGCCGTATCACTGGCACCTAGAAACCAATCAGTGGGTGGATCAGAAAGGCTGTTTGTTAAGTAAACACTGCAAATGTGCATGTACGTTTATTATTAGACCATGTAGGTACTTTCTTATTGTTTTACATGATATCATATTAATAACTTCTGCATTATCACTTGAAGGAGGCATGGAAGGGTATCTGTAGAACAGCACAACATCTTAAGAACGAGCACTAATATTAGGATGCTGGTGTGTTCTAGCCCTGACCTGTTGACCTATATTTGTATAGACAGTACAGATATCAATGCTCTTGTAATAAAAAGCTATGGCAAGTCTGGACAAGCTATTACAAAGTAAAGATATAAACAACTCTGCTATACCCAGTAGTAACATAGAGCTGGAACATAAAGAAGTCTGAGCACCGAAGGGATTGACGCCTTTGAATTGTGGTCTTGGAGAAAACTGCTTAGAGTCCCTTGGACTGCAAGAAGATCCCATAAATCAGTACTACAGAAAGACAAACTGTTCACTAGAAGGTTTGATCCTGAGGCTTAAGCCGCAAATATTTCATATATATATATATATATATATATATATATATATATAATCCATTAGTTGGTCTTAAAAATGTTCACCTGGTTCCTGAAGGTCAGATACATTTGTCAACTCCTGAGGTAATTCTCATTAAAGGGACATGGAAGGCTCCTGGATGTCACTAGGTATATAATATCCATGTATTTTCTTTTATGTTTTTTTTTTACTAAAAAGTGGTTAAAAGTTTTTTTTTCTGTCTAAAATCTTACTATTTTGTACCTATTTACCTATCCGCTCCCTGTAGCTCATGCAGCTTATGAATAAATTAGCCTGTCAGTAACCTCTCTCAAGGGGCATGTTGCAGAATATTTCCACTTGTTACTTTGAGGCCGTGCACACCCTACAAAAAAATACAGGGATTTTATTTTCCTAGTAACACACAGGAACCTTCCATGTCCCTTTTTCGTAACTATATATATTTACACTAGTGGTGCACTATTATTGTAGCCTTGCAGGATTATATGAAACATTTTTAAACATGTTTTATCCAACTTTGGTGGATTAAATAAATTCCGTTATCACCAAAACTGAATTATTTCTAATGTTTTTCCCCAAAAATAGCAACAAACTACGAACACTGTGGAGGAGCCGTTAGATCTGATCCGGCTGAGCTTAGATGAGCGGATTTACGTTAAAATGCGGAATGACCGCGAGCTGCGCGGGAGGCTGCACGTGAGTTTGAGTTTGTTTATGAAGTTTGCTTCTTTATGTTGGTCGGCACACTGTAAGATTTGTCCTGTCGTCACAGGCGTATGATCAGCACTTAAACATGATCTTGGGAGATGTCGAGGAGACGGTGACCACCATAGAAATAGATGAGGAAACGTATGAAGAGATTTATAAGGTAATGCACAATGTGGTTACATATAACATATGCACATTTGACAAATTAAACTACAAGTAAATGTTTTATGTAAATGGTGTCGCTCAGTTGTGACCTATTCTCAGTGACCTTATGGACAACACACCATGCTGATACACTTGGTTTTCATGGCAGAAATACTGGAGTGGGTTGCCAGTTGCTTCTCCAGTGGGCCAACTGATCAGTGTGACCTCTTGGTTCCCTGGCTGGATGCTGTAGTGAAAGCTCCTGCATCCTAACCACTGGGCTACCAGGGAACCCAAATGTTTATAGACGATTAAAAATAATATAGCCGTTTAAATGTACTTTTATATGAAATTCATGCTGCCATTTTCTTTTTGGAGCTTCATTTTTTTAACTGCTTTTTTTATGTTAAGTTTATAAATACTCATAAATTTTATGAATTAAAAAATTAGAATTAAAAAAGGAGGTATCTAAACCTTCAATAGACCAAATTTCCATTTTTTTTTTTTTTTTTTACAAACGGAAGAATTAGCGAAAATCACACATACAAAGAGAGATTTCCCTGGTTGAAGTTGAGGGAATTAGCTCTCTCAAATTATACAAGGCCCCAGTCCCTGACGGGTTAGGTGGCTGTTTCTAGAAGACATATAAGAATTTAGTAAAAAGGCTTCTTAAGGATACATTCAACCAAATCAAAGAGGGTGGTACTGCGCCTAAAGAGATGTTACAGGCATCTATTAAAACGATCCATAAGGAGGGTAAACCCATTGAGGATTGTACTAATTATAGGCCAATATCACTACTAAATCTGGACATAAAAGTCTACGCCAGAATTTTGGCTACTAGATTGAACTTAATCATAAAAGATCTTATTTACTTCGACCAATCAGGCTTTATAAAGTCCAGACAAGGGCTGGATAACACGCGTAAACGAATTGATGTTTTAGATCATTGCAAAAAAACTAGGAATATCCCTATGTTAGCTTTAGCAGTTGAGGCAGAGAAAGCCTTTGATCGGGTGAATCGCGACTTCCTAGTTTTAACGATACGAAAGTTTGTCTTTGTCCCTGGATTAATCAGGGCCATAATGGTCAAAAAGTGGTGCTTTTTAGTGTCTGTGCTTTCAGCTGTGTGGGTGACAGTATTTATTGTATACTCTGCTGCAGCATCTGTTTGCTCACCATCATTATACAGTCCGTGTGATTGCAGCCTCTAAGTGTTTCCAGGTAAATTACTATTAAAGCATTTTCCTACAGAATTAGTTTTTTTTGTTGTTTTTTTTCTACCAATATTCTTATTTATCAAATCTTTACACTCGGTGTAGAATATTTTCAGCCCTTCAAGAGGAATTTGTAGCCAGGGGATGTTTTCATCCATGGGGTAAAAATATAACGGAACAAACTTATAACTATAATTATTAGCTGAAATCTATCTGGATGGACATTGATTGCTTTACCTAAATCTCTACCCTTTTTTATATTTCGTTTTATTCCAGTCTACAAAGCGGAACATCCCAATGCTTTTCGTGAGAGGGGACGGTGTTGTCCTCGTGGCTCCTCCTTTACGAGTCGGCTGAAGAGCTTGTACCTGATTATTTTGGATCCTCTATTAATATCCTGGATATGGATTATCAATTTATTATTTTTGCTCTGAATGAGTATAATTTTTTTTAAATTGATAACTGCTTAAAACTGTAAAAATATCTTCTTATTTTCAGTCTTGTGGCAGATGCCATCTTTTTTAATTTTTTGGAATATTATTTTTGTGTGTAAGGGGACACATCTCATAGTTTTACATGAATTGCACATCAACAAGAATAATACAGGTTTTACTGTATGTCAAATGCTTTAAATAAATTGGCAACTAGCATTAAAGTCATCTTTGGTGCTAAATTAAATCATCATTTGTACTGAATTAAAGGGTCATTTACCTCACTGTAAGTGTTCTGCATGGTGTTAAAGATCACAAGATTGAATGTTATCTTTAATTACAGTAATAATAGCTAAAAGTCAAGATGTAAGTCCGTTTACATACAATGTGTATCCTGCCTACGGACTGTTGCACGTGTAATAACAGATAACCAAGGAGCAGTGATGGTGACTGTCTATAGGGAAGACCGTGATTGATAGCAGTTTCTCCCTGACTCAGGACTGCATTGACCAGTTAATCCATAACTCATCTGTTTAGGGGAGTCCAGCATCCAATGCCTGCACATATATATTTGTTGGCCCTGTTTTGCATTGTTCAAATGCCAGAGAGAAAACAGAAACCTGAATTTTCTGCCATAAGAATTTACAAACGGTCTTTTCCCTTCAAACTGTTACCATTGGCTTATGTGAGACACAACCCTGCAACCTAATGTTGTAGCCATATTAGATTAAAATACCCTGTACATAATTATCAGACACTATTGGCCAGCTTTGGAATGTTTTAGCCTTCCAGTGAGGAGGATCCCATTGAGGGACATAGATCATCCATTTACTTTATATCTTATTCCCAGTAAGTGTCTAGCTAGTTCAATTAATTGCATTTCCACTTATTCCCAGTAGTTGCCAGTTTCAACACATCCACTCAATCTCCAAGCCAGCAGGAAATGTGGATGCTTCTATATTTTAGTTTCCAGTGAAGTAGAAAAGATATACGGTAACTCACATTTGAAATATGCGTTCTTACTTCCAGGTGCATAAGTATCTTCTCTGGGGCTGTCCTATTTTATTTCTGACTGGTGTAGTTAGCCAGAAAGTGCCGAAAGCATAGGTACTTTTGTAGATCTCATTGGCTGACACAGGGCAAGCCCTTAAGAGCAGTTAAAGTTCTGAATAGGGTTTTGTGGTCACTGGCACATGAAGTGATAAAATACAATGCAAGACCTATCCCTGTATTTAGCAGCATCCATCTTTCCCTCAACTCTGACCAGTTTCCCGGTCCCGGCTGCCGAAAAACATCCCCACAGCATGATGCGGCCACCACCATGTTTCACTGTGGGGATGGTGTTCTTTGGATGATGAGATATGTTGGGTTTGTGCCAGACACAGCGTTTTCTTTGGGCAAAAAGTTCAATTTTAGTCTCATCAGACCAGAGCACCTTCCTCCATACATTTTGGGAGTCTCCCACATGCCTTTTCGCAAACTCAAAACATGCCATTTTGTGTTTCGCTGAAAGTAATGGCTTTCTTCTGGCCACTCTGCCATAAAGCCCAACTCTAAAGAGCATACAGAATTTGTCATTCTATGTACAGATACTCCAGTCTCTGCAGCTCTTCCAGGGTTACCTTAGGTCTCTGTGCTGCCTCTCCGATAAATGCCGTCCTTGCCAGGTCTGTGAGTTTTGGTGAGTGGCCGTCTCTTGGCAGGTTTGCTGTTGTGCCATGTTCTTTCCATTTGGTTATGATAGATCTGATGGTGCTTCTGGGGATCATCGAAGAGTTGGATATTTTTTTATAACCTAACCTTTAGTTGTAGTTCTCAACAACATTGTCCCTTGTTCGGAGAGTTCCTTGGTCTTCATGACAGTGTTTGGTTAGTGGTGCCTCTTGCTTAGGCGTTGCAGCCTCTGGGGTCTTTCAGAAAAGGTGTGTATATGTAATGACAGATCATGTGACACTTATATTGCACACACAGGTGGACATCATTTTACTAATTATGTAACTTCTGAAGGTAATTGGATGCACCAGAGCTTTTTATGGGCTTCATAACAAAGGGGGTGAATACATACGCACATGCCAATTTTCTGTTTTCTATTTCTAAAAAATAGTTTTATGTATATATTTTTCTCATTTTACTTCACCAACTTAGACTATTGTGTTCTGATCCATCACATAAAATTCAGATTAACAAAATATTAATCTTAAGGCTGTAATGTAACAAAATGGGTAAAAAGTCAAGGGGGTTAATACTTTTGCAAGGCACTGTATCTGTTGTGGTGAACAAAGCGGGCCGGACCAGTAATCCATGGACTGGCACTGGGCAGGCTCAGGTTCCAATCAGGAGGAGGGGTGGCGGCACTCGGATTTTGGATCAGCATGAAACTCTGTAAAAAGCTTTATGGGTTTATCAGAAAGAATGGATAACATCTCTTATGTCCAAATCTCATCAGGACAGTCAGAATTTATGGCCCAAAACAAAGGGGTAAGATACATACAGTAACTTTGGGGTAAATCCTTTGCGCTTCACTCCCCATGCACAGTACTAACTGGTGGGTGAGGTAATGGTGGTGACATCAGGATGTATTCTGGCTGGAGGTGCATCAGTGGGATATGACAGTCCAGATCACAGACTCTCCATAGTGACAGGCATTAAGGAGACTGCACCAACCAGATAAGGTTGGTTAAGTGCCAGCCGACCACAAGTTATGGGGTATTAGAATGGACATAAAACAGTTGGGGGCTGCGGGTTACCTTTATTGTGCAAGACATCTCATGGTGCCTACTTTATGCTACTCACCACCCACTTTTGAGACTATTTACGCCAGCCATAGAGGTATTGGGAATTTTGTCATTAATTGCGGGAGGAAGTCGGTTAATTGATGAAAGCCAAGGTCTCCTTTGAAGGAGTCTTGTGGTTACTGCAAAAGTTAGTTTGTGATAAGGGCTTTCCTCTGAAGATTTGTTGGAGTGCCCTCTGTCACATTGTTCTGGTTAACCAAATAATTGATTGGCTCTTTGACTCAATCACCCAGTAAGCTACATATCATACGGCCTTCCCTTTAACAGCAGTCCCCCAATGTAAACCACGGTAGTAGGACTTGACCGGAGATGGCTGTGCAATCTTTAAAGGGGTAGCGTCCCAAAACACACAATTTTTAAATGCGACATACAAAGGAACAAACAAAACAGAAGAGGGATAAATGACAAATTTCAATTGACACTCATTGCACTTCACAAACGTCTTGTTTTTCTCAAAATGCAGTTGTCCTTTAAGAAGTATACTCACTGGGTTAAAACACATGCTCAATAGTCGTATCCGTCAGACCCAACCTTCGTCATCATTTGGTTCAGAGCTGGCATGTGGGGTGTGTAATATTATCTCCTGTCAACAAGTACTATCATCTGTGTTACCTTCCAAGAAACTGTATCAGTCGCGTCCAGACAACTTAGCACATTATGAATCTCGCAACACTATGTTCGCTGTGCAAGCTCGGAGTATGCAGGCTTATGTGTATCAAATCTGAGCATTAAATACAGGTGTTAGCTCCAGTTATCTCTTATTTAGGTACATAAAATAATCACATATAAAAACTTCTAACTTCAAGGAGAATCAGAAACAAACACATTTAGTTACGTGTGCTTATATAGAGCCTTATTCAGTTGGCAGAATCACAATTTAATAAGGCTGATACTCTGTTTATCTATAAGTCATTATTATCAAGTGGCCCTTCAAATCTACACACTACACAGAGCATTAGTGCTAATCCAGGCCCATGTCTGTTCTATTGGGACCCATTACCTTTATTTCTAGAAAGAGAATTTAAGAGAATTCCAGGTTAGCACTTAACAACAACTACATCCTAGATAAAAGTCTATAAAATGTGTTATTTTCACTTCTAATGTACATGTATTGGACTGATCAGGTGCCCCTATGCACAGCAGCTTCCTCCCTCTTGTAACTCTCTAGTTCCTTTTTTATGCCAAGGAATGTTTTGAAGAGTATAATAAGGTGTCCTTCACAGGGAAGGGCCCCTGGGCAGCTGCCTAATTTGCCTACTGAAAAAAAAAACGTCCATGGGAATAGGTGACTGATGTCATGCTGAACCTATAGACTTTTATATCTTTTTATACTGTACTCTGATTTGTTTTATTCATTGAAATCAATACAGTTTTATAAAAAATATAAAATAAATAATATAAAATATATTATGAATAAATATTGTAAATAATATAAAATTAAAATAAATTAAAATAATAATGTAAAATAAATTATAAATAAAATATAGCATAACTTAATATTATAAATAATATAAAATATAAATAACATAAATAATAATGTAGAATAAATAAATTATAAATAATATAAAGTATAACTAAATATTACAAATATACAAATAATATAAAATAATGATGTAAACTAAATCAATAACATTTAATAGTTGTCAAACTACGAAACGTCGTCATGCTTTGCGAGCTGCAAGAACTGCGTCCCTCGCAAAGCAAGGGGCCACATTTGTGGAAGGTGGAGGCTCCAAGGCTCATTGCAGGCCGCAAATGCGGACCCTCGCGGAGCAAAGGGGCCTCATTTGCGGAGGTGGAGGCTCTACGGCTCCTCACAAGCAGTTACAAACAGCCACAGAAGCGGACTTACACAAAAAAATACAAGCCGCGGGACTTAGGAAAAAAAAAAATTACGGACTTACACTAAAAAAATAAGAAAAAAAACATTTCCAACTTGCAAAAATACGACCTTAACGGCCGAACCACGCGCAGCGGAAAACATTAAAAAAACATTAAATACACACAGAAATGAAATAAAAACCTTACCCACAGCAAGGGGGTACACCAAGGACGTCTGGAAGTGAGGTTACACCTCATTTTAAGTCCAATTTACTGAGTTTAGACACTCGAAATCCCCTAAACAAGAGAAAAAATGGCAGTCGAAAAAAAAGAAAATGAGGCTATACGACCCCTAAAGCTGCAAAACACCGCCAAGCACATACGACTTTTCCAAAAAGCCATACGAGGTACAAGATACACTATTAGCAAGGATGCTACATCATCCACACCCGTGTACCACACACACATTCGCCGCCATTTTACAACACTAACTTACAGAATGTGGAAGTACACAGCTACACTAACGGCTTCCCCTCGCGCACGCAGCCTATTTTCACTACACACTGCACACATTGCTGACACTTACACCTCAGCTCAACAACGCTGCAAATCTACATTGTATGCTGTAGGAACATCAAAACAGATTGTTAGCTCTTCAGCACATTGCTTGCTGCATATATTAATTACAAATAGGTAAAGTATATTAATTTATGATTTCATTAATTAATTAGCATGAAAAACTACATCTAAAAAAAAAAAAAACTGTATCGCAATAAACGGCAAAGGCTTTCACCGCGTGCCTCACAAGGAGCGCCAACGGTGCTAATAGGAAACAAACTACACCAGGGGAGAGGCTTGCAATAAGCGCAAAAAGGAGATCAGCGCGGACCTTACAATGAGAGCAAAAGTGCCTCTCATAACAAAAAATACACCAACCGAGAGGCTTGCAATGAGCTGAAGGATCTCAGAAGACCAAAACACTAAGGCCCTCATTCAATTGTGATTTGGCCAATTGAATAGGGCTCTATATAAGCACATAGCATATTTTTTTTAAAGAAGTTTTTAGTTAGTGAAAACTTTGCTTTTGGATTGATTCTTACTAACTAAAAACTTCTTTAAAAAAAATATGTTATGTGCTTATTTAGGGTCCTATTCAATTGGCCAAATTGCAATTAAATGAGGGCCTTAGAGCCTCATTCAATTCCGAGTTGCCCATTTGAATAGGGATCTATATAAGCACATACAAAAATTTTTGACTGAACTTTTTAGTTAGTGAACTTCTATCCAAAACCAAGGTTTTCACTAACTAAAAACTTCTGTCAAAAAAATATGTTATGTGCTTATATAGAGCCCTATTCAATTGCCAAAATTCTAATTGAATGAGGACCCTACTGTCTGTCAGCAGCATTACCTGCCTTACAATTTTATTGCCCCATCATGAATAATGTAAAATAAATACATTCCAAATAATATAAAATATAAATAATATAATTGAACTTTAATATCTTACTGCAAAAAGAAAAAACTAAGCTTTCCAGAGGCTTATTGACCTCTGATAAGTAGAGCCAAAGGCAGTAGATGAGGAATCGGTGTTAGGTTTGTAGAGTGGATGTGTGGGCAATAAGCTGGGGAAAAGGTGACTGTACTTAGAATTAGATGCAATGGAAGAGTTTTTAAATGAATACAATGGAATAATGATTTTTTGGCCCTTATTTACTAAAACATAACAATTTTATTTATAGATGATCAGTTAAAGGGCCCCTCTACAATTAAAAAGTAATATATCTTTGAAAATCTGTGTCTGACTAAGAGCATACTTAAGCAGGAAGAAGTAATTAAGCTATTTTTGATTAAAATATATATAAATGTTGACATCTCTGCTGGACCTTGGAGGTATCCATGATACAATGTGAAAGGGATGCTTACATTTCTTTCACACACTGGTAAAATGTCCAATGTCAATAAAGAAAAACATCTTTATATACTGAATTTCTATTTGAGTTCCATATCCCTATACAGAAGTTTTGCCTACATTGAAGTTGCTCTTATATAATGCTGTATATTTATTGTCCCTAACTACTACTCCTATGGTAGTAGTTAGGGAGCCATGGGGGTCCATAAGGACCCCTATGGTATTAGTAAGGGAGCCATAGGGGTCCATTATGACCTCTATGGTAGCAGTCAGGAAGTGATGTGGGTCCATAAGGACCCCTATGGTAGTAGTCATAGACCCATGGGGGTCCATAAGGATCCCTATGGTAGCAGTCAGGGAGCCATGTGGGTTCATAAGGACCCACATGGTAGTAGATAGGCAAACATCATAGAATGTACCAATTAATGTTAGAGGTTTTCTTTATGTTAGTGATGTGAGCAGCTGAAGAACACAGAAAAATAGTTAGAACTGCAGCTTTAGCTTTACTGGTTCTTGACTAATTCACCCAATTATTTGACACAGCTCAGAATTCAGTGTCAGTGAGAGAAGTGGAACAAAACTTTTCTTCTAGTAGTCTCTCCATCTCTCTTCTCAACCCATGGAATAATTACTGGTATACCCGGCAAGTTTCATAACTATCACATACTTAGTTAATCGTCCCATATAAAAGAACATGTTTGGGTGGAACTTGCCCTTTAAGAGGAACGTGTCATTGACATATGCTGCTGTGTTTGACTCAACATCATTTTGCTTTTTTATTTCTAAAAGTTTGGTCACCTGTGAGTGGCTGTCAGGTCATGAGTGTGTAATATCCCTGTTTGGGCGCTAGGAGGTGCTGCCTTCATGCGCCATCATGGTACAAACAAAGGAGGTGTGAGTAAAAATCACGAGATACTTTATCTTGGTCAGTAAATATGTTTTATACAAATGGGCCATATTTTCTTTTTTTTCACATGACTTTTACTTCCCTTTATTGTTATGGTCAAACACCCGCCCTGTGTTTATACAACAGGAAAGCGCTGCCCTTTATCTAGGGCTCATCAATTGCGGCTAAATCTTGCCTATAACAACATCAATATCATTTGCTCATTTAAAGGCACACGTTTTCTGTGCGGTAATTGCAATACTATTTTCTATATATTATAAAGCATGCAGTCAGAGTCTCAAAAATGCAAATGTTTGGCTTGCACCATAGGTACAGATAGGCTTAGTGATAATATACTGTAAGTTTTACTGCTAACTATTTATTCATTATATATAAATATATACATACACTAGTAACTTGTCCGTCATAAATGACGGTGTCATATGTTATGTTCAATTGTCTGTGCTGTCTTTGTTTGCCCTCTGTCTCTCTCTGTGCGCTCTCTCCCTCTCTCTGTGCGCCCTCTGTCTTTCTGTGCAATGTCTCTCTCTGTGTTCCCTCTCTCTTTGTTCGCTATCTCTCTCTGTGTATTCTCTCTGTACTCTCTGTCTCTCTCCGTCCCCTTCTCTCTCTCCCTCCCTTTCTCTCTCTGTCTCCCTTTCTCCCTCCCTCTCTCTCTGCCTTCCTCCCTCTGCCTCCCTCTCTCTCCCCATCCCTCTCTCTCTTCCTCTCACTCCCTTTCTCTCTCTCCTTCCCTCTCTGTCTCTCTGCCTTCCTCCCTCCCTCTGCCTCCCTCCCTCCCTATATCTCTGCTTCCCTCCCTCTGTCTCCTGCATTCTCACTTCATCCCTCTCCCCCTTCCAGCTCTTTATCTCTGTCCATATCCCTCCGTTCTCTCTCTCTGTCCCTCTCTCTCCCTCCCTCTCTCTCTCTGTCTCCCTTTCTCCCTCCCTCTCTCTCTGCCTTCCTCCCTCTGCCTCCCTCCCTCTCTCTCCCCATCCCTCTCTCCCTCTCACTCCCTTCCTCTCTCTCCTTCCCTCTCTGTCTCTCTGCCTTCCTCCCTCCCTCTGCCTCCCTCCCTATATCTCTGCTTCCCTCCCTCTGTCTCCCCCACTCTCTCTCCATCCCTCTCCCCCTTCCAGCTCTTTATCACTGTCCATATCCCTCCGTTCTCTCTCTCTGTCCCTCTCTCTCCCTCCCTCTCTCTCTCTGTCTCCCTTTCTCCCTCCCTCTCTCTCTGCCTCCCTCCCTCTCTCTCCCCATCCCTCTCTCTCTTCCTCTCACTCCCTTTCTCTCTCTCCTTCCCTCTCTCTCTACCTTCCTCCCTCCCTCCCTCTGCCTCCCTCCCTATATCTCTGTTCCCTCCCTCTGTCTCCCCCACTCTCTCTCCATCCCTCTCCCCCTTCCAGCTCTTTATCTCTGTCCATATCCCTCCGTTCTCTCTCTCTGTCCCTCTCTCTCCTCTCTCACCCTCTCTCTGTCTCCCTTTCTCCCTCCCTCTCTCTCTGCCTTCCTCCCTCTGCCTCCCTCCCTCTCTCTCCCCATCCCTCTCTCTCTTCCTCTCACTCCCTTTCTCTCTCTCCTTCCCTCTCTCTCTCTCTGCCTTCCTCCCTCCCTATATCTCTGCTTCCCTCCCTCTGTCTCCCCCACTCTCTCTCTATCCCTCTCCTCCTTCCAGCTCTTTATCTCTGTCCATATCCCTCCGTTCTCTCTCTCTATCCCTCTCTCTCCCTCCCTCTCTCTCTCTCTCTCTCTGCCTCCGCTCCCGGTCCCTGACAATGTGTGATGGGGTAGGCATTGAACAGTGGAAAAGAAGTCTGTTTGCAGTTTATTTGTATTAGCAAAGAAGAGAAACTGATAAGACATGGAACAAGTCACGTCTGCAGGCTATAGTATTATTAGTTACGTGACAGGTGGATAGATTGCAGCTGCAGGAAATGGTTGTAAAACTGTGTGAAACATGGTAACCACGACCATGAGCCCTATTCTATTAGAAGCTCACAAATGCCTCTAATCTGTAATTTTGGTTGTGGATGCTTTTTCTCTCTAAATGTTTAGATGTATTCTATTGACTCCAACTCGCAATTTACCTCCTTAAGCCACGTAAACCTTGCCTTTTTAAGTCTGATTTCAGGAAGGCATGATGATATGATCTGACAATATTTATGCAAGCCCGTAATTTACTTCTTACACACAGCCAGTAGTATATGAGACCGTCATCATGACAACAGTAAAACATGGAAGTTACACGTAATCTGCAATCAGAGGCTTACTAGTGCCAATAAGTCATATTTGCCGATCAAGCTCGCAATCTAGCACTCTATAAAATGCATTAGATTATCTGATATGTATTAACCCCTTGAGTCCTGGGATCGATATAACTCAGAAATAACATTTTAAAATAATATTTTTAATTGCATTTTTGTGTGTTTGATTACTGTTACAGCTCTAATAAGTGTTTGAAAAAGCTCTTTTGAGTCCTATTTAGTACACGTAATATTTTTGACAGAAACTTGATACTTTTTTGATTTGTGTGTTAGATTTAATTTGTGAGCTAGAGCTACGGGTCTAATAGAATATAGATTTGTTTGATTTTTTTAGAGCTTGTAATATTCAAGCTGCGTTAAAACCAATGGAGTTCTAAGGCCAAATGTGCGTCTTTGGCTGGCACATAGTGATTGTGGGCGTGGAAATCATAATGGCAAGTAGCTAATAGAATATGTGTCAATTTTAAGAGAGATTTTAAGTGTGTATAAATTTATGAACTGGGCACTAGAATAGGGCCTTATACAGATAAGGCTTTGATGCACATAGTGATAGACAGCCCAGAAAGTTAGTTGTGGGCTGTTTAGTCAGCTTTTAATTTGATAATGTTGACTGCGAAAGATCCTTATTAATTCCTCAAAAGGGTCTCCTCCTCCTTCCTCAGTCATCCTCTTTGCTCCCCCTCCCAGCTTAGGTCATGCCCCCTTCTGTCCATTTTGTCCTCCAGGGGTTGCTATAAAGGCTGTACTCTTACACTTTCCAATAACATTCTCACATTCTGTTTCTTCAAAATAACATCATGTAAATTTGGGAATTTGGTGTTTATTCAGTTTCATAATCTATCATTTTTCTCATGCAGAGAAACACTTTTTGCAATATTTAAAACAGATTCTTTTAAATGTGTGTATTTTAATTGTGATTTCTGCATCACTTTAACTCTTTCACCACTGGCAGAGAGAGCTGCAGTGTTTCTCTGCAAATGCATGGCTGACCCTTGTGCCACTGAAAGGGTTAAATGAGGGTAGATTTCTGTCAGCTGTTTAGATTAGTGCAGTCAATGATTTACTGCGGCTATCAGGCTTTGTACTGATAACCTTGTCACCAATAATATTTACACTGCCTACTGTTTTTCTTACTCTACCATCCACGTTGGTCAAAGTCGAATTTATTGCAGAGTCAGAGTGACCACGAGGAACTGACCATTACATGGAAATGTAAGACAGTACAAGCAGTCAGAAAGTCCATCACAGATATGGTCCAAATATTCTTAGAAACACATCGGAAAATGAAGACTTGTTTATAGCAGTTTAGGGACGCTGTCACATGCTGAGGCTTCCAAGACTGTATACTTATTATTAAAAGATATTAGGTTGTGATCTACCATATAATCCAGAGCAAACACCACTCCCCTTTAATTAGTGGTAAAGGCTACATAGTATCATAGTAATTAAGTAAAAACGTTGAACCTTTTTAGATCTCCTCTGACCCTAGTGTTATGAGTTTATCCAGAAGAAGAAAAACAAAAAAGAAACAGTAGCAACAGTCTCCTTAGGAGAAATAAAAATCCTGCCTGATCCGAAAAACTGGCATTGGGATTATTCCCTGGATCAATATCAACTTATTCTAGTTGACCAACATAAAATTGTATGTCCAATTTATTTAAAAATATACCCAACCCCTTTTAAAGATAAGTATTGAATCTGATATGAGCCTTCTTTGGTAGTGAGTTCCATAATCTGACTGTCCTTACTGTAAAGAACTGGTTCCTTTCTTTGAGATGAAATATTTTTCTTCTAACCTCAAGATTTACACTTGGCCTCTTGTTAAACGTCTTGGTAAGAACAGTTATTATTATTATTATCTTTATTTATATCGCGCCAACATATTCCGTAGCGCTGTACAGGGGTTTAGTACTTCGACCCTGAATAATTTTGACCCTGGATAGATATATATAAGGTAATCTTAACCCCATTTAGGAGAAGTCTAGAGGAAATAAGACTAATTTGTTTGTCTTCTCTTCATATCCCTCCAGAATATTGTTCATATCCCCTCCAGAATAACCTGTGGTCCCTGCTGTGTGAGGGGCTGCAATCCCTGCTGTGTGATTGGTTGTATTCCCATCTCCTTGAGGGGCTGTGTTCCCTGCTGTGTGAGGAGTGGTATTCCTAGCTCTTTGGGGCTGTGTTCCCTGCTGTGTGAGGAGTGGTATTCCTAGCTCTTTGGGGCTGTGTTCCCTGCTGTGTGAGGAGTGGTATTCCTAGCTCTTTGAGGGCTGTGTTCCCTGCTGTGTGAGGAGTGGTATTCCTAGCTCTTTGAGGGCTGTGTTCCCTGCTGTGTGAGGAGTGGTATTCCTAGCTCTTTGGGGCTGTGTTCCCTGCTGTGTGAGGAGTGGTATTCCTAGCTCTTTGGGGCTGTGTTCCCTGCTGTGTGAGGGGCTGGGTTCACTACTGTGTGAGGGGTGGTATTCCTAGCTCTCTGGGAGCTGTGTTTCCTGCTGTGTGGGGGACTGTGTTTCATGCTGTGTGAGGAGCTGCGTTCGCTGCTGCATGAGGGGTGGTATTCCTAACTCTTTGGGGGCTGTGTTCCCTGCTGTTTGAGGGGTGGTATTCCTAGCTCTTTGGGGCTGTGTTCCCTGCTGTGTGAGGGGCTGGGTTCACTACTGTGTGAGGGGTGGTATTCCTAGCTCTCTGGGAGCTGTGTTTCCTGCTGTGTGGGGGACTGTGTTTCATGCTGTGTGAGGAGCTGCGTTCGCTGCTGCATGAGGGGTGGTATTCCTAACTCTTTGGGGGCTGTGTTCCCTGCTGTTTGAGGGGTGGTATTCCTAGCTCTTTGAGGGCTGTGTTCCCTTCTGTTTGGGGGTGGTATTCCTAGCTCTTTGAGGGCTGTGTTCCCTGCTGTGTGAGGAGTGGTATTCCTAGCTCTTTGGGGCTGTGTTCCCTGCTGTGTGAGGGGCTGGGTTCACTACTGTGTGAGGGGTGGTATTCCTAGCTCTCTGGGAGCTGTGTTTCCTGCTGTGTGGGGGACTGTGTTTCATGCTGTGTGAGGAGCTGCGTTCGCTGCTGCATGAGGGGTGGTATTCCTAACTCTTTGGGGGCTGTGTTCCCTGCTGTTTGAGGGGTGGTATTCCTAGCTCTTTGAGGGCTGTGTTTCCTGCTGTGTGAGGGGCTGCATTCCCTGCTGCATGATGGATGGTATTCCTAACTATTTGGGTCTGTGTTCCCTGCTGTTTGAGGGGTGGTATTCCTAGCTCTTTAGAAGCTGTGTTCCCTACTGTTTAAGGGGTGGTATTCCCGGCTATCTGGGGTCTGTGTTCCCTGCTCTGTGAGGGGCTGCATTGCATGCTCTGTGAGGGGTGGTATTCCTAGCTCTTTGAAAGCTGAGTTTCCTGCTGTTTGCGGGGTGGTATTCCTGACTATCTGGGGTCTGTGTTCCCTGCTTGAAGAGTGGTATTTGAGGGGTGGTATTCCTAGCTCTTTGAGGGCTGTGTTCCCTGCTGTGTAAGGAGTGGTATTCCTAGCTCTTTGGGGGCTGTGTTCCCTTCTGTTTGAGGGTCTGCATTCCCTGCTGTTTGAGGGGTGGTATTCCTAGCACTTTGGGAGCTTTGTTTCCTGCTGTGTGAGGGGCTGTGTTCCCTGCTGCATGAGGGGTGGTATTCCTAACTCTTTGGGGGCTGTGTTCCCTTCTGTTTGAGGGTCTGCATTCCCTGCTGTTTGAGGGGTGGTATTCCTAGCACTTTGGGAGCTTTGTTTCCTGCTGTGTGAGGGGCTGTGTTCCCTGCTGCATGAGGGATGGTATTCCTAACTCTTTGGGGGCTGTGTTCCCTCCTGTTTGAGGGGTGGTATTCCTAACTCTTTGGGGGCTGTGTTCCCTTCTGTTTGAGGGTCTGCATTCCCTGCTGTTTGAGGGGTGGTATTCCTAGCACTTTGGGAGCTTTGTTTCCTGCTGTGTGCGGGGCTGTGTTCCCTGCTGCATGAGGGATGGTATTCCTAACTCTTTGGGGGCTGTGTTCCCTCCTGTTTGAGGGGTGGTATTCCTAACTCTTTGGGGGCTGTGTTCCCTTCTGTTTGAGGGTCTGCATTCCCTGCTGTTTGAGGGGTGGTATTCCTAGCACTTTGGGAGCTTTGTTTCCTGCTGTGTGAGGGATGGTATTCCTAACTCTTTGGGGGCTGTGTTCCCTGTTGTTTGGGGGTGGTATTCCTAACTCTTTGAGGGCTGTGTTCCCTGCTGCATGAGGGATGGTATTCCTAACTCTTTGGGGGCTGTGTTCCCTGTTGTTTGGGGGTGGTATTCCTAACTCTTTGAGGGCTGTGTTCCCTGCTGTTTGGGGGTGGTATTCCTAACTCTTTGGAGGCTGTGTTCCCTGCTGTTTGAGGGTCTGCATTCCCTGCTGTTTGAGGGGTGGTATTCCTGACTATCTGGGGTCTGTGTTCCCTGCTTGAAGAGTGGTATTTGAGGCGTGGTATTCCTAACTCTTTGAGGGCTGTGTTCCCTGCTGTTTGGGGGTGGTATTCCTAACTCTTTGGAGGCTGTGTTCCCTGCTGTTTGAGGGTCTGCATTCCCTGCTGTTTGAGGGGTGGTATTCCTGACTATCTGGGGTCTGTGTTCCCTGCTTGAAGAGTGGTATTTGAGGCGTGGTATTCCTAGCTCTTTGAGGGCTGTGTTTCCTGCTGCATGAGGGGTGGTATTCCTAGCTCTTTGAGGGCTGTGTTTCCTGCTGTTTGAGGGGTGGTATTCTTAACTCTTTGGGGGCTGTGTTTCCTGCTGTTTGAGGGGTGGTATTCCTAACTCTTTGGGGGCTGTGTTCCCTTCTGTTTGAGGGTCTGCATTCCCTGCTGTGTGAGGGGCTGTGTTCCCTGCTGCATGACGGGTGGTATTCCTAACTCTTTGAGGGCTGTGTTCCCTTCTGTTTGGGGGTGGTATTCCTAACTCTTTGGGGGCTGTGTTCCCTCCTGTTTGAGGGGTGGTATTCCTAACTCTTTGGGGGCTGTGTTCCCTGCTGTTTGAGGGGTGGTATTCCTAGCACTTTGGGAGCTTTGTTTCCTGCTGTGTGAGGGGCTGTGTTCCCTGCTGCATGAGGGGTGGTATTCGTAACTCTTTGGGGGCTGTGCTCCCTGCTGTTTGAGGGGTGGTATTTCTAGCTATGTGGGGGCTGTGTACCCTGCTCTGTGAGGGGCTGCAGTCCCTGTTCTGTTAGACCCTGCTCCACTCACTGCTTTGTCTCTTGACATAAGGGTAGTTGGCACTGGAAGCCCTCTGTGCCCTTGGGCTGGTGATCCGGTTATATCACATGACCTACAGGTATGATTCCCTCTGCCAGTCAGTCCTAATCATTTAATTCGTACTTGTCACAGATTTGCCACCTAAGCCTTGCCCAATACATTCTCTGGCTCCTGCGATTCCATCTCACCTTGTCAGCACTGCCAGCGTCCTTGGTGGCACCACAATGACAGACAATGTACAGCGTGTGGGTCACTCAGCATCATAAGACTTAGCAATGTAGCATGGAACAACTGAACCCATCACAGAGAAAAGGTCAATACTCCGAGACGTCTCTCATGTCACTAATGTACTGCTGGGAGCTGTAGATTTCCACTCTCTCCTAGTAGGCAAAAGTACAGAAAGTTAGAGCCACAGGTCTGAGAACTGACACCACGTAGAAGGTCTGTGTTGGTAGAAACATCATGTTTGTGAAGAGGCAAATTCAAAAAAATCTAAATTTGATGAAGATTCTGATTTCTGACTTGAGTAGTTCCCTATAGCATTGAGCCTGATGGCAATTTTTATCTACTGGAGCAGGAAGGAGAGGGGATGGAGATTTGTTAAATCATTGGGCCATTCAAAACCTACTCCCTCCCACACAACATTTCCTAAAGATACATGGAGGCCTCCAGGCTACAATGGAAGCAAAAACACTTTTTTTCTCCTTAATTATAAACATTTATACAGTGGAATCTCTATATTTGTCTTTAATCGGTTCCTAAGGAACATACGAATACTGAATCGGATGAATATAGAATCCATTTTTTTTCATAAGACTGATCTAAAAAATGTATAATTGTTCCCAGCCCCAAATCTGATACATAAATAAATAATAATGTAACCAGAACTTTCCGTTTACTGAGGAGCAATGATGGCAGAAGCTGAAGAAGAGTTTCTTCCATTAAATATCAGGTAAATCCAATTCTTGTGATCAATGGGCCTCATTCAATGAGATTTGGCCAATTGAATAGGGCTCTATTTAAGCACGTAGCATATTTTTTTTACAGAAGTTTTTAGTTAGTGAAGACCTTGCTTTTGGATAGAAGTTCACTAACTAAAAACTTCTGTAAAAGAAATATGCTATGTGCTTATATAGAGCCCTATTCAATTGTCCAAATCGCAATTGAATGAGGCCCAATGTCTTTTTTGCCGAATCACTATCACTCAATTTAGAACTTGTCCAATGATGTCTGTTTCTGTCTGTTGTTGTTTTTTTTATTTGTGAGCAGTATTTGATTTTTGGATGGATATAGGAGTTTGTTAGTTGCCTAACAATGTGTAATAGTGTGCCCAGGGGGATCATGCCCACTAATGGAGCTGTCTTTCCATTTTTGCTCTCTTGTGCCATTACCAGAGGAGAACTTACCTGAAGTGTGTCATTCTGTATCTACCCATGAAGACAGGCCAGGGCAAAAATACAACAACCCCTGCAATAAAACTTTAATTAGCTTATGTCAGTGAGGTGCCAATTACCTCTCTAGGCACTAAGTCTGCCTATGCATCCAATGCCCTCACCCACCCTACTAGCCCCCCAGGTCTGTCATGTGTCAGACTGTGCAGTACTATGCAATAATGTGAGCATATACACAGAAATGTCTACATGCAGTGATATTTCTGTATGTGCACAGGCGGAGCAACCGCCAATGCAGGCAGTGTAATGCACCAGGCTATCCTCTAGAGGGCCCCCAGTACAGTTGCCCTTACACAGGCGCCACCTGTGCCTCACTACACCCCCTTCTTAACGGCTTCATATTACTCATCTACCTGTGGATCTTCTGGCCTGGTCAGGGAATCCCGAATTATGTCATGTGTGGCGTCATTCGAGACTGAGGGGGCACAGGGGAAACCCAAGGGGCTCTGGGGGTCAGCCCTACACTACAAAAAAAAAAAATGAACTGATTCTCTGAACCATTAATGAACTATAAATATATACAAGACTAGCGACTTGCCCATCAAAAATGTCGGCAATAACATTTGAAGCCTGGCAATGCTGTTTGCCACAAAATGTGAGGATATGGCCCCTCTGAGCACCTTTGGTGCTCATCGCAAGCCCCACTCTGAACCTCTTCCCCCGTCTACTTTACAGGCCCCGCAATGAGCGGCTTTGTCGCTCATTGCCGTTTTTGCCAAGCCGCACCTTACCTGCTTTGCAAGGATCCCCTTCGGCGCTCATTGTGACCCCCACGATGATCGCTTTCGCCGCTCATCGCATGGCGCTCATTGCAAGATTCTCCCCCTGTGTACTTTATATGCCTGTGTAGTTTAGGGGCTCACTGCCTTGGGTTAAGTGTTACTGCCTTGGGTTCAGTGTTAGTGGCTTGGGTTAAATGTTAATGCTTTGTATTAAGTGTTACTGGTTTGCGTTAAGTCTTAGTGCCGCGTGTCTATGGCTACAATGAGCGCCTTCGGCGCTTATTGCAGCCTAAGTCCCGTGTGTCTTAACTGCTCCCCTCGCAGTGCAATGAGCACCTTTGGTGCTCATTGCAGCCTAAGTCCCGTGGCGTTCCTCAACGGTTCGCCTCGCTTTGCTGATCGCGAGCGTGACGACAACTCGCAGATTGACAGCTATTATATGTGATGAATAATATTGCAGTATATAGTGATACTTTTTTTTATTGAACATATTCACTAAAATGAAGAGCTTTCAAGAGTAACACTTTTTTTTTTCAGGTAAGAAGCAGTCAGAAAAAAAAAAAAACATTATGGACCCCAAATATTTTTTTGCACAGGGGCCCTTCATTCACTAGTCTGTTTTAACAGTTTATGACAAAACAAGGGCAAAAGAGGAGTAGTAATCGTTGTTGGGAATGGTGAAGTGTACAACACTGAATGCATCGTGTATAGTCCAGTGTACAGGGCTAACTTGTATCATCTGTTCTGGAATGGACGGGAAAAAGAAGGAAAATTTGATAACTGATTGGTTGATTCAGATAAGCTTCTCGACATTTACCCACCTCTCCACACAAGTAAATTTATCCTGCAATGTACTCACCTTTTCATGTATTTCTGTCATGTCAGCTTCCATGCACTAGCAACAGCTGTGTAAGCCATGTACATAAAACCGTAATTTTAGACTCTTAGGTTGTTTGTTGCACATTTCCTAAACGTTAGGTTTTTCATAATCTACAGTGAGAAATCCAATGTTGGCAAAAGTTTGTGTACTGAGGCAGTATTACACGGCGCATTTACAGCAATATCTAATACCATTATGGAGTTTCTTATTACAAAAGAGCTCTGTTCCTACACCTCACCAAACTAAAGCAGAAACAGGATACTCCAAGCGTACAACCCTGCAGTCTTTGTGATTACAATTAAATTAAACACTAAATAAGGCGATGTGGGAACCATACTGTAAAACTTGTGTCATACTTAAAGGGGCACAGAAAACCACAACTTGAGCCAACTTTAATATCCAGTAAATTATACATGATACTAAGATCTATTATGGAAAATGAACTAAACCTCAGGAGTTTGTCTCAATACACACAACACTTAGAAATTAATTATTCAAACAAATTAAATGGCCAACAAAGAGCCCAACTGTTTTAGAAAGTTACAAAATGCAGCATTTAATTTATTACTATTGGATTCAATTTTGCTTTACTGTAGGGACCATTGGTTTTTGTTCCAGACATATTTAATCACTTGTAATCGACTTGACTTGTAGACTAGATCTCCACCAGAAGACTGACACTTTAAATAGCCACTTACCAATATGGATATTCCCAGCTGAACCCCGGTCCCCCTCTTAGCCTACAGTAAGATATGACAGATATACAGATACAAAATAAAAGGGCTCCAAACACAAAAAATGAATATTATCTCTAAACATCCTTTAATGGTAGTGATTTACAACGTTGTTGGTTTGTTTCATACTTTCTCCAAACTGCAGTGGCCCTTTAATGACGTAGGTGGAAAATGTCTCGCAGCATAATCTGAGAACTTACTTTGAGAAACCTATTCGAAGAGACAGACAGACTCTCCCTGTGATTTAATTTATTGTCTATATATAGATGTTAACTAGAATATATTGGTTCAGTTGTGTCTAACTCTCTGTGACACTATGGACCGCACCACGCCAGGCAAATCTGCGAGCCACGGCACCCCTGAGCTATCTTAAGAATGCTCAGTGCTTCAATGACCTCATCTATCCATCTACGCCTCTGCCTCCACCTTCTTCTTTCCCAAAATCAAAGTATTCTCCAGGGCATCGTGTCTTCTCATTATATGGCCTAAATATTTGCACTTTTGCTTGAAGATCAAACCTTCCAGTCAGTGGCGGAGCTAGAGAATGAAGGGTCCTGGTGCAAAAAAATCTATTGGTATCGCCATTGTATATACAGAAGAAGATGAGTACCATAGTAGATGTTATCAGCTGTAAATTATATTTATGCAAAAAAAAAAAAATATGAGTAGATATAAATATAGATATAAATAATGCAAAAAAGTGTACTTTTGAATTATATATTTCAAAGTCTGATTAATTATTGTAAACAATGATCTCTGTATTCCTAAATGTTAACGTAAATATTTTGCTTGAAGAAGGTTTTGGCGTTTCCTGATCATTAGCGTGTGATGGTCACATGTGCACGGCCTGGTATGGGGAGATTACCTGAGCCAGGAGTAGCGCAGCCCCCCCCCCCCCCTCACACGGGCTAATCCTAATGCATTGTGTCAGGTTGGCTCCTTAATGGATCAGATTAGTGTCGTTAGTAAATTATTTTCAGGCATCGAATCTCAAGCTGTGAAAGCTTTTTTTGTTTTGGTCTGGGAACAAATTGCTGCTAAATACCCTGACATTTCACTGGCCGGCGTACAGGACTAGCAGAAAAAAAATCACTTAACTTCCTGAATTAAATAACATTACTGCGCAGAGCCAACGGCTTCACGGGGTGGGGGGGTCTGTGATCCCAACACAAAGGCTTGGCGTCAGGTAATGTGAAAAACAAGTTATTTTGTACTTGCCAATACTTTTTTATCCAATTAAACTGATTTTAAAGTTAAGGAACTCTGACTATACATTGTACTAGCCATTTTTCGAAAGTAAATAAATGCTGAGATGTTCAGCATTATTTGTTCCACATATTGATATAAATGTGTGACCCACAAATAATAATTATCGGCTTTCAAGTGCTAATTATTAACCGGTTTTGCGAAAATAGACATGAACAACCGCCAGTGTTATTATTCAGGTAGATCCACTACTTACCATTATAAATCACCATGGACTGTAAATGAGCATATTGAGTTGCACATTAGCATAATAATGCAGTGCAAACAAAGCTGAATATTTCAAAATTGATTCATAGTAGATACAACGTGTGTGTTTGCATTGTTCTGTTATGTCCGACTCTCGTGACCTCATGATCCATAACACACCATGCTAATCCAGTTGGTATTCAGAGATAGAAACTGGTGTGGGTTGCCAGTTCCTTCTCCACATCATACAGCTCCTGGTATTCCTAGGTGGTCTTTCACCCAAGTATTGAACAGGCCCAACCCTGCTTGGTTTCAGGGTGGTGTGACCTCTTGACTCCTTGATTGGAATTGAACCCAGGTCACAGCACTGTAAGCACCGAATCCTAACCACTGGACCACCAGGGAACCCAGATACAATAAATAGCCAGTTTTTAATTAATCCAACTAGCTGCTGGGTCTGTTTATGGGCAAAAAACTGCAGAGTTATAGGAAAAATCCAGTAGGATGATTGGTTGTATACAGTGGCAGACCTAGCGAATGGAGGGCCCCAGAGCAAAATAATTTGGGTCTCCTTTGCAACTTCTATTTACACCCTGTATGGTCACTAAAAAAGGCAAAAATATATGTAGATAATCAGATCACCCCTATGGTAAATATATTACCTTTCTTTAATATAATTATCAGCCACCCACCTCTAATAAATTAATATTCCTCATTAACTGCCAGTAGCAGGGGGCCCCTACCCTATTATGGGCCCTTTACACCAGCTTCGCCAATAGTAGATCCGCCACTGGTTGTATAGGATAAAGAACTAGCAACAGAAGTAGATCAGTACTCCTTACACTAGATCCTGAGTTGGACCTCACTACAAATATTGTGCTCAGCTCTCGAGGATGAATTTGCAAAAGGATGTTCACAGATTCAAAGAAGTTCAGGCAACTAAAATAATGCAGAGTCTAGAAGACAAAACACTTACAATGAGAGTTCAAGACCTTAAAGGAATAACATAGTTAAGAAAAAAAACACACATTTGTGAAATATTCGACAATTTTACATTAGCAGCATTTTCAAAGAAAAAAAATGATGTGATAGAAACCTTCAAGTACAGTATATTAAACTAGCGAACTGCCCATCAAAAAATGACAGCAATAAAACTGTAATGTGTGACGGCGCCACTGGCGGCAATGAGCGCCTTTGGCGCTCATTGCAGCAACTTGCGTGCCTCGGTTTGCGAGGCGCACAAGCCTGACACCAAAACGCAGTTTGACAACTATTATATGTGATAAAAGATTTATGTAGGAAATTAGATCATAATTTGACATTTGAGCCTTTTGCTGCTTTGAAAACACTGTGAGTCTCTGATCAAGCACTACATTACTGCTTTGCTGTTTCTATGTAATATTGTGGGGGCGGGGGTTTCATGTGCACTGTTCTTTCAGGCTCTGCGAGTGAGCCCAGAAGCAGCTTTGCAACCCCTATAATTTAAATAGAATCCCCCTACAGGGCTTAGTATCAAAGGAGGAATGATGTGCTTGATCAGAGCCTCAGTTACTATGAGTCCTATTTTATTAGCTCGAACTCATAATTTTGTCTGTGGGTGTTTTTTTTCTTTAAATGTTTACATGTATTCTATTGACTCATAAACCCTGAATTTTTTAAGTCTGATTTCGAGGAGCATGATAATATGATCTGACAATATTTAAGCAAGCCCGTAATTTACTTCTTAGACACAGCCAATAGTAAATGAGACCGTCATCATGACGTCGGTAAAACATGGAAGTTACACGTAATCTGAGTTTGTAAGCTACAAATAAATTAGTTACGTAATATTTGCCAATCGGGCTCGTAATCAAGCAATCTATAAAATGCATTAGAGCATCTGTTTTAGTCCCGGTGGGTTTCATGATATTTATTAACCTCTTGAGTCCTGGGATCAATATCAGTCAGAAATAACATTTAAAAATAATATTTTCTAATTGCATATTTATGGGTTTGACACTGTTGTACAATAGATTCTAATGTCTTCCCATGCCTTCCCATGCTTTTGAAGTACAGTATTGTGTGTTTAATTGCTGTTACAGCTCTAATAAGTGTTTGAAAAAGCCCTTGTGAGTCCTATTAAGTATTCGTAATATTTTTGACTTTTTTAGTTGCAGGTTAGACTTTATTTGCGAGCTAGCGTTACGAGTAGATTATGTGTAACTTTAATTAGTTAGCGCTCGTAATGTTCGAGCTGTGCTAAAACTAATGGAGTTCTAAGGCTGGTTTTGCGTTTTTGGCTGGCCCGTAGTGATTGTGGGCGGGGAACTTGTAATCGGACTGCGAGTAGCTAATTGAATATGTGGCAATGTTAAGACCAGTTTTAAGTGTTTATAAATGTAAAAATTGGACAATAAAATAGGGCCGTATGTTACTATGTAATATGCCGTATTCTCCTCATAATGGAACCACATAAGAAATTTGACAATTAAAGGAGCTCTGCAGTTGAATACAAATACACTTATTTGTCAGGTATGTACCAAGTTAACAATATTAGTAGTATCAATGGACATAACATTTTGGGGGGGGAATTGAATTTTAAAAGGTTTCCTCAGAGCTGAATCTGGAGGGTGTGTGTTTTGGAGAGGGTGGGAAAGGAGCTATAACTGTAACTCATTAACACAGTGTTTATATGGCTCGTAGATGTAATAACTAATCACAGTCTGTTTCTCAACAGCATGTTTAGAAACGCTGCTGAGAGACTACCTGTAATTGGTTAGTACATCTAATACTACAGAGACACTGTGTGCTTGTTGGGAGTGCAGCTTTGTTGGGACTATTTGGAAGGTTTCAGAGCTTTTAAGTAATTGTTAATAAAATTATGTTTAGATAAGCAAATACACACTTAGGTAGTTTATTTATTTCAATATTAAAAGACAGGAAACCTTCTATATCCCTTTAAGATAATAGTATAAGATTGAAATTGACACCACACCCTTCCGTGCTTCCGCGAATGCACTGTATCTCTCCAGAAATGTAAAATGCATCTCTCACTCTCAGACCCAACTTCTACTAATGTATCATGGATTCCCCCAGGGCTCAGCAGAGGCATCACCATTTATTTTGTCCAATTAAAAACAGTGGTGCCTTAACTGTAAATAACTGACATCTACAGGAGGAGGGCTTCTCATATCTCCGCCATGGGAACGAAACAGACCTGTGGCGAGACCAGCAAATGGGTCTTCACTAAGGTATGTCTGAGCCAGTGAGTCCTGGGTTTTGTCCATATCGTGGCTAATGGCTAGTTTTCCCTTATGTCCAGGAGTCCCATGGTATGGTTATCCTGCATTGTGTGGTCCAATGGGTCAGCTGCCAAACTAAGGGCCATTGTTCCGTAACCTTGAGGTAGTTACACGAGCTCTGTCCTTGTTGGTTCTCATCTGATGCCAATCTTACGGCAGACTTCATGTGCTGGGGAGGGGTGCCATATGCACTACCACTGCAGTAGAAGGGCACAGGGGTACGTATCCAAATGTGTATCTTTTTACAACTATTTTGTATATTTCAGGCACTACACTTCATTCAGATGTTCAGACCTCACTGGCTAATAGAACTGCATACTGTGCACATGTATTCTCTGCTACAACTAATCCACAGATAGTAATGGCTGTGAGAGCCATATACAGGCCAGAATTTGAGAATGTCCTTCCTGTGCAATAGTGAGTCAGATAATAATTGGGGTAGTAATTGACTCATCTGTCCTGCCCTTAACTAAACCTGTAAATTTCATTGCATGTTTCTAGTAGACTTTATTGTCCATCATAACTGCTGGTTCCTTAATTCACAGGGGGATTTAGGTCCACTTCCTCTTTTTTAGAGAAGCTTTTGTAAAATGACACTGTCCATGTAATTTATAGCTTGACAAGTTCCTGTTTTAAAATAGATGATTGTAAATATTAACCATTTCAGTGCCATTGATTCAGGCCAGCTTCCTAACCCAGGAGACCAGACATATTTTTTAACACTCTGCTATAAATCTCTTTTAGACGTGATTCATGCAGCATTTCTTCAAGGGCTCAGCCAGTGACACTAAGCCCCATACCATTCTGCTAAGCAGTGGCACTCACCAACTCATAGATTTCCAGTTCCATTCACCATGAGTGCAGGGGCTGCCATTTCTTCAAGGGCTCAGCCGGTGACACTAAGCCCCATACCATTCTGCTAAGCAGTGGCACTCACCAACTCATAGCTTTCAAGTTCCATTCACCATGGGTGCAGGGGCTGCCATTTCTTTGGGGGCTCAGACAGTGACATTAGGCCCCATACTATCCAGCTAAATAGAAGCGTTCATGGCGTTGACGTTCCATATGTCATGGGGACTGCAGCGGCCATTTCTGTGGTGGCTCAGCCAGTGACAATGGGCCCCATACAATCCACCTAAGTAAAAGCACTCACCAACTCATGGCTTTTCAGTTCCGTTCACTATGGGTGCAGGAGCTGCCATTTCTTCAAGGGCTCAGCCAGTGACACTGAGCCCCATACCATTCTGCTAAGCAGTGGCACTCACCAACTCATAGATTTCCAGTTCCATTCACCATGGGTGCAGGGGCTGCCATTTCTTCAAGGGCTCAGCCAGTGACACTAAGCCCCATACCATTCTGCTAAGCAGTAGGACTCACCAACTCATAGATTTCCAGTTCCATTCACCATGAGTGCAGGGGCTGCCATTTCTTCAAGGGCTCAGCCGGTGACTCTAAGCCCCATACCATTCTGCTAAGCAGTGGCACTCACAAACTCATGGATTTCCAGTTCCATTCACCATGGGTGCAGGGGCTGCCATTTCTTCAAGGGTTCAGCCCGTGACACTGGGCCCCATACCATTCTGATAAGCAGTATCACTCACCAACTCATAGCTTTCCAGTTCCATTCACCATAGGTGCAGGGGCTGCCATTTCTTCAAGGGCTCAGCAAGTGACACTGGGCCCCATATATTCTGCTAAGCAGTATCACTCACCAACTCATAGCTTTCCAGTTCCTTTCACCATGGGTGCAGGGGCTGCCATTTCTTCAAGGGCTCAGCCAGTGACCCTGGGCCTCATACCATTCTGCTAAGCAGTAGCATTCACCAACTCATGGCTTTCCAGTTCCGTTCACCATGAGTGCAGGGGCTGCAATTTCTTTGGGGGCTCAGCCAGTGACATTAGGCCCTTATACCATCCAGCTAAATAGAAGCTTTCATGGCTTTGACGTTCCATATGTCACGGGGACTGCAGCGGCCATTTCTGTGGTGGCTCAGCCAGTGACAATGGGCCCCATACAATCCACCTAAGCAAAAGCACTCACCAACTCATGGCTTTTCAGTTCCGTTCACAATGGGTGCATGGGCTGCCGTTTCTTTGGGGCTCAGCCAGTGGCACTAGGCCCCACACTATCCACGTAAGTAGAAGCGGTCATGGCTTTGAAGTTCCATTCATCACTAGGGCTAAGGCGGCCATTTCTGTGGGGGCTCAGCCAGTGACACTGGGCCCCATACCATCCACCTACGCAGAAGCACTCACCAACTGTCAACCTTCCAGTTCCATTTCCCACCAGTTTTCTCTTATCTCCAGACTTAGAGATGGTAATCCCTTGTGTTTAGTGGAGAGGCACATACTGCCTTCATGCTCCTCCATGGACCTGGATCCATTTGACCCTCCAGAACTTGTCCTTCCACATCTGGACCAGAGGGGTTCACGTGACATCACTCATGACATTATGGCACCTGTGTGACATTAATTGACATTAATTGTTCTGTAAATGGCCAACATGATTCAGTTCAACGGAGGTGCATGAAAGGACTAGGAGGCACCTGCCCACTAGATACCAGGGATGAACAGGTTAATGCCAGCAGGGTTAGGTAAGTGGTTTGGGGTATAGGTGAATGGGGATAGCGATTGCCTATATATAAGATCCAATTGTCCCACATGGCAGTTGGATGTTGAAGATAAAAATACCATCTGCCTCCCTAAATCACCAGATTAGTGTGGGAAGGGTTAATTAGAATATTTATTTACATTTATGTGATTTTGAAAACATTGAGTAAAGGGGTTTGGGGTCTTCCCCCGTCCCCACACTACACGGCCAACACTGTTGATTACTTTCTCAACTCGCTGGCCAACACATTACATTAACGTGGTTGGCACTGAGCATTAAAAGGAAGCTGCAACATCAAAAGAAGTTTACTTCATATTGAAACCAAATTTATACGCGACTGAAACCATGTCTCCACTACAAGGACACTACAACAGCAAAAATTCAGCAGATCATCCTTTTAAAGGAATATATTGCATCCAACATAATGGAAGTCCTACAAACTCAATCCTATAAAGTTTTAATTTGTGCTTTAGAATATGCAATATGGATATTCACAGATTGCTGCTGACAGTGACATGCTCTAATGAATGGGAGGATGTACAGAGGCCAACATGGCAGCCTTCTAGAGATGAAATCAGAAATGTAATTCATAAGTTACATAACACTGCTTTCATTACACTAAATGCTATTTATATCAGTCCATGGCTTGTCTTACCACTACAGTATCCCTTTAATATGGGTCAGTGGATACTGGATTTGATGGACACCACTCACTCAGTACCCCTCTCTTTGCTCGTGATTTTATAGTAATTAATTATGATAGACTTATAATGTATTTATTAACCTTTATTTATATATATATATATATATATTTATAACAAAATAATACTACTATAATATAAATCTTTCACATTAATGAAACCGATCTCCAGTAGTTACAAGGGGCCCTTAAGTGGATCATTTCATTAGGTTAATTTAAGAATCAACTTTTTATAGCAGGGATATCATATCATTTCTTGGAAATCTCTGCTTACCTCATTAAATGTAAGACTGCAATACGAGGAGATGAAGTGTTGACCACACATCCAAACTCACTTGTCCATGTTGGTAGACAGGCGTCTCAAGTTTCAATCAACTCCAAATCCAGAAGACATATTATACCCAATTTAAGTGATTTCAGTGTAGTGGGGTCTTCTGGAGCCAGATGGTTTCCAATGACATAGGAACTTGTTTTAAAGGACCGCTCTGGTTTTCGTGTCAGACTCTCCGTGATCCTTTAGTGTTTTTTAGGCAAAGCTACTGGAGTGGGTTGCCATTTCCTTTTCCAGTGGACTACAATTTGTGCTATGACCTACCAATCTTGGGTGACCCTACATGGTATAGCTCACAGCTTGAGGTACACAAGCCCCTTCACCACAATGAGCTAGCTGTCTCGAAGAGATTCTTCATAATACCATATTATAAATAGGAATCTTCAATGACCCTTTAATCACTACATAAGGTGTTTTGTGAAATAAAATGGTGGAGACATTAAAATTCCTACTTTTCTACACACATTCTTCAGATTTAAATGGGTCAAGACACTGAATCAACCTCATACGTAAACTGTAAGGAGTATTCAGGAAATCAATCCAATCCATACTCAAGGAAATAAAACCAGACTGCTCACTGGGCAGATTGATAATAAAGATAAAACTCAAATACTTTGGCCACATAATGAGAAGACTCGATTTAGTAGAAAATACTTTTATGCTAGGAAAGATGAATAGGATGGCAGAGGATAAGAAGACAAAGAGCCTCATTCAATTGAGGCATTGGGAGATCCGGGCTTCAGAAATGGAGGCCGTAACTTATTTTGCTATTCAATTGGCGTCTTTTTGCGAGCTCCGATCTAGTTACGAGCTCCGGCCTCCGATTGATTGCGATGGTTAACATTGCAAGTTAATGCCCCTCTAAGCCCTTGATCTTTCACGGCCGCAAAAGTTTAGAACGCTAAAATCGCAAATCGCTATTCAATTGCTCTGAGTCCCCCTCGCTAACCACCCGCAAATGGCAAAAGTCGGTCCACAAGTTACGGGTTCCAAGGACTGGCAAAGGGCTTAATGATATGTCCGGAGCACTGTAAATGCAAATATAAAATCAATACTGCACTGTAAATGATGGGGAAAGCGATGAAAGACATTCACATGTATTGCACAACAGTCTCAAGCCCGCGAATCGGCAATCAAAAATAATTTAACTTTATGTTTCAATTCAGGGTTATATGGATCTCGGGAATCAATGAGTTAATAGATATCAGGCCACCTATATGGACTAGAACAGTATCAGCATTCAGTGCCTTCATGCTGACTGGCTACTTTTCTATTGGCTGTTTCAGCATTGGAAGTTACGGTCTTGCTGAATTGATCATGTTCAAGCTCGCAAATGCTACATACGATGGCATGGTTTCTGAATTTCGCTATCGGACGCTAACTTGCGGTCTTGCCAAATTGAATAGCACCGTAACTCGAGAAGACATATGCCCTATATCCCAGAACTTGCAACCTCCTAATTGAATGAGGCTCAAAGATTTGGACCTAACTGAACAACATTAATAGTGGTTTGGCATGTCCAAATTTGAGACTGCCAGTCAAATGTCTTGCGATCTGCAAAATATGCAGTTACTTGAAAACTATTTTTATTTCAGCAGTCCTCTAATTTTTGTACAGTATATGATTTACTGCAGCTGCCACAATCTGATGGAATAATTTGGGTTTGGGTACCTCAATGAAGCTGTGAGCTATACCATGTAGCGCCACCCAAGACAGGCAGGTCAAAGCAGAAAGGTCAGACAAATTGCAGTCCACTGGAGAAGAAACTGGCAACCCACTCCAGTATGTTTGCCAAGAAAACCTTAAGGATAAGCACAACCAGACACAAGGTGTGCCTGGCATGCTGAGGACCGTAGGGTCATGGAGATTCAGACAGGACTGAAGGACTAAATAACACAACAATGTTGGAAGTTAGATTGTTATGACAAAAAGTAACAAAACCCCAGACCACACTGGATTATCATAAAGAAATTGTGTAATTTGGTATAAATAAAATAATGCTTTTAATGACTCATACATGTTGCAAGCTTTGAGGATTCTAAGGTGACTTACTCATTATTATTAATACTAGCGAATTGCCCGGCAAAAAATGATGGCAATGAAATTGTAAGTGAGCTAATGCTGTTTGGAGTATAATAATAAAATAAATAATAGATTAATAAAGTAATATACTTTACCTATTTTGAAGTAATATATGCAGGAAGCATTGTGTTGAAGAGCTGGCAATCTCTTTTGATGTTGCTGCAGCATTAGTGGTGTGGAGCTGCTGTGTAAGCTTGATGAATGTGTGCAGTTTAATTGTGTGCGTGCATGAGGCAAATCCGTTAGCGTAGCTGTGTACTTCCGCATTGTATAAGTTATTGTTCTAAAATGGCGGCTAATGTGTGGTATGCAGCTGTGGCTGATTTAGCGTCCTTCGTTTTCGATGTCGTCCGACTTTTTCGGAATATCCGTAGCTGTTTGGTGGTGTTTTGCGTGTTTAGGGTCCTTTAGCCTCGTTTTCGTTTTGTTTAGCGCCCATTTTTTCTCTCGCTTAGGTGATATTCGGGTGTCTAAACTTCACAATTTGTACTTAAATGGAGGTATAACTTCACTTGCAGAGGTCCTGGGTGCACCACCTTGCTGTGGGTAAGCTTTTTATGTGTTTGTTGTGTGTATTTATTGTGTTTCTAATGTTTTTTGGGTCGCGTTGGTTGCGTCCTTGGTTTCGAATCTCGTAACTCTTTTTCGGGAAATTCGTAGTTGTTTGGTGGTGTTTTGCGTCTTTAGACTGCTGTATCCTCGTTTTCGTTTTTTTGGGCGGCCATTTTTCTCTCTCGCTTAGAGAATTTTTCAGTGTCTATGAGTAAGTAAGTAAGCTTTTTATCTATTTGTTGTGTGTATTTCTTGTATTTTTCATGTTTTGATGTGCGCTGGTTGCGGCCGATTTTTGCGAGGTCGTAATGGGTCGTAACGTGTCTCGTATTTTCCTTTCGTAACTACGTAAATTTTGCGAGGTCTGCAGTTGCTGGCAATGAGCGCCTTCAGCTGCGCGAGCCCGCAAGCGTTAGCAACAGCTCGCATGCTCACAACTTTATATGTGATTGTTGATAACTTTCACAGATATTGTGTTACCCAAAGGCTTGGGTCCTAAGATTCTTTTGGAAAATTTCCAATGATGGGGCCAACTTTGGACGCATTTAACTGCGATACATTTGCTAAAGAAAAACATTGGTACGGGTGTAGGAAACAGAGAATTCTTACAAGTAGCTGGACAAGGGGTGACTCGTCCATAGGGAAAATATGGGCAGCGCCCCTCCAATATTAAACACCAGTAATATACTTTCTTAATATTATAATTATTTCATGAAAAAAAACAGAACCGTTTCCTCCTTTATTTATTTAATCTATATTGGCTTATTTCCCCTTCTTTTTGGACTGATTAATAAAACATATAACACAATATACAATGTTGCAACATACCACCACTAGGAGTAGGAACACAGCTAATCTCTGAAAGGCCAGTAAGGGATTTTGACAATATCTAGAAGTGTAAACTTGCACTGTGGGAAGCAAATATACACAGGAACGAGTCTCCCCAATTATCTCCCCTGGGACGGCTCTGAGCACCGACCCAGGCAAGGTTTAGAAGTGCTGGAGCTGTGCAGTGCTGTACTCTGCCTCTGTTCTCTTAAGTTATGCTCCTCCCCCAGTTACATAACACACATGCGGAGCACTGACGCAGCCTCCATAGAACTGCATGGAGTCACTGCTGCAGGTGTCAGCCCCCAGGGAGTGGAAGCAGCAGAGAATGGATGGACAAGAGAAAGAAATCAACAGGTGAAAAACTGTCTGAGAGAGGAGGTAGGATGGAGAAAGAGGAATAGATAGGAGGGAGAATGGCTGATTTAATATACTGTATATACTCGAGTATAAGCCGACCCGAGTATAAGCCGAGGCACCTATTTTACCACAAAATACTGGGTAAAATGAGTGACTCGAGTATAAGCCGAGGGTGGGAAATGTGCTACCCCCTGTGTCCCTCTTGTGCCCTCTGTGTCCCCCCTCTCTCTCCCGTGTCACTTCTCCCCTCTCCCTTCCCTGTTTCTCTTCCCCCCTCCCTTATCACCCTCCTCAACCCCCCTCCTCATTCTCAACCTCCCTCCTCAACCCGACTCCTCATCCTCAACCTCCCTCCTCATCCTCAACCTTCCTCCACAACCCCCTCATCCTCAACCCCCTCCTCAACTCCCCCATCCTCAACCCCCTCCTCAACTTCAACCCCCCTCCTCAACCTCAACCCCCCTCCTCAGCCTCAACCTCCTTCCTCATCCTCAACCTCCCTCCTCATCCTCAAACTCCCTCCTCATCCTCAACCCCCTCCTCAACCTCCCTCCTCAACCCCCCCTCAACCTCACTCCTCAACCCCCCCATCCTCACCCTCCCCCCTCAAACCCCATCCTCATACTCAACCCCCCCCCCACCCTCATCCTCAACCCCCCCATCCTCAACCCCCTCCTCACCCCCCTTAACATCAACCCCCCTCCTCAACCTCCCTCCTCCTCAACCTCTCCTCCTCAACCCCCCATCCGCAACCCCCTCCTCAACTTCCCCTCAACCTCACTCCTTAATCCCCCCATCCTCATCCTCAACCCCCCATCCTCATACTCAACCCCCCATCCTCATCCTCAACCCCCTCCTCACCCCCCCTCAACCTCCCTCCTCAACCTCAACCTCACTCCTCCTCATCAACCCCCTCCTCACCCCCCCGCTCAACCTCAACCCCCCTTCTTATCCTCAACCTCCCTCCTCATCCTCAACCCCCTCCTCAACCTCCCTCCTCAACCCCCCCTCAACCCCGCCATCCTCATCCTCCCCCTCAAACCCCCATCCTCATACTCAACCCCCCTACCCTCATCCTCAACCCCCCCATCCTCAACCCCCTCCTCACCCCCCTTAACCTCAACCCCCCTCCTCAACCTCCCTCCTCCTCATATACCCCCTCCTCAACCTCCCCTCCTCAACCCCCCCATCCTCAACCCCCCATCCTCAACCCGCCCTCAACGTCACTCCTTAACCCCCCCATCCTCATCCTCAACCCCCCATCCTCATCCTCAACCCCCTCCTCACCCCCCCTCAACCTCCCTCCTCAACCTCAACCTCTCTCCTCATCAACCCCCTCCTCACCCCCCCGCTCAACCTCAACCCCCCTTCTCACTCTCCCTCCTCCTCATCAACCCCCCTCCTCAACCCCCCATCCTTAACCCCCCTGCTCATTCTAAACCCCCATCTACCTTTCCCCTCACTTGCTGGCACCCAGTATATGCTAATGATGCGGCATGGCATGTGACGTCACATGCGCGCCGGGGTCAAGACGGAAGGAGCAGAGGCCGGAGAAGAAGCAGGTAAGTGAGGGCGAGGTATTTAGAGGGGAGGAAGTGAGGAGGGGGGTTGAGGATGAGGAGGGGGCGTTGGGGATGAGGAGGGGGGAGGGAAAGAGACACGGGGCGGTTGGAGAGACACAGGGGGGTAGAGAGACACAGGGGGTTAGAGAGACACGTGGGGGGGGGGGGGTTAGAGAGACACGGGGGGGAGTGACTCGAGTATAAGCCAAGAGGGGCCTTTTTAGCCTTAAAAAAAGGGTTGAAAAACTCGACTTATACTCGAGTATATCCGGTAGTTGCATTATGTTACATATTGTGAAGATCCCAAAAAGGAGGTCTATTTAGCTACAGACAATCCCTGCCTTTGGCCACAGGAATTCCCCTCTAAATAGGCTATCTTTGTTGAAGGAATGGGCTGCTCGGTATCTGGCTAACGGATCAGGAACATGTACATGTGCTTTAGCTCAGGAAAATAATAAGAGCCTTCCCATTAAATGAAACACAGCATCCACTATGCGTTCTAAGTAACAAGAACCTTTAATTCTTACAGCAGTCTATATATCCCATTTTCCATGTGTCTGGGAGGACCTAGTCAAAATCCTCTGCCCGATTAGGATCATCCAGTAAGAGAACGGCAGCTGGGGTGGGGGTGGGGGGGCAGACGTGGGTGATTAGGGCCCATCAGGTTCAGATGGATATGGAGGCTTGGCTTCTCTCCCCAAGGTGGGTCTAGGGGAGGTACTTACCAGTAGAGGGAACCAATTAGCATCGCCCACAAAGGAAAATCAGTACCCTGCTATGGCCACAAGATGTCACTACTGGGCACATGTGTAAATCTCCCCAGCTCAGCAGTGATTAGACAAATGGCCGCGCAATTAGAGAGCTTCCTGGCCAGAGAACAGACCGTCCAAAGTGATCTTCACACATATGTACATCATATAAATATATATTTACTAGGAAATTGCCTGTCAAAAATGACGGGATTAAAATTGTAAGCCTTACAATGCTGTTTGCCACACAATGTGAGGCTTTTGGTCCTTCAGCGCTTATCGTGAGCCTCTCTCTCCGTGTACTTCAACTTTCCTGTGTTGCACTGATCACCTTCGGCACCCATCGCGAGCCCCACGCTGAGCGCCTTCGGGCTCTCATCACGGAGCTCGCAATGAGCATCTTTGACGCTCATTGCAAGCCTCTCCCAAAGTTCTCCCTACCAATGTTTCCTGCTTTGCACTAATCACCTTCGGCGATCAACTCAAAAGACGTGAAAATAATAACAAATATGCATCAAATTGACTTACACACTCCCACACAGCACAGGGGGAGAGCCAGGGAGCCTGTGAGTGAGGTTGCAAGTTAATTTGAGCCATATTTTCCACCATTTTTCCACCATTTTTCCACCATAGAAAATCGCCTAAGCAAGAAACAAAATGGCTGCCGAAAAAACGCAACATGACGACAACAAGGCCGAAGGATGTAAAACTAGCGCGTAGGACATAAAACGTCCTAATCAGTAACACCTAATGAAGGCCAGTAACACTTAACCCAAGGAAGTAACACAACCCAACACAGTAACACAAGCGCAACGCCTCTAAATTCAGCATTGTAAGAGCCTTGCAAGCGTTCATTGCGAGGCACGCAATGAGCGCCAAAGGTGCTCATTGTGGGGCTCACGAGGGGCGCCAAAGTTGATCATTGCAAAGCAGTAAAGTTGTGGCTCGCAATGAGTGCCAAAGGTGCTCAGAGGGCCCATAGCCTCGTATTGTGTGGCAAACAGTATTGCCAGGCTTACAATTTTACTCCCGTCATTTTTGATGGGCAATTTCCTAGTAAATATATATTTATTGAGGCTCTGTGTCTGCTAATTATTATATATATGCTACAGTGCTATATGTGCTGCTTATTTATCCATATATGTTTAGGGTGCTGTATGTACTGTATTGTTTAATCATATAAATGTATATTTACTAGGAAATTGCAGTAAAAAATGACGGGATTAAATGCTGTTTGCCACACAATGCAAGGCTTTGGCCCCTCTGAGCACCTTCAGCGCTCATTGTGAGCCTCTCCACCCCGTGTAGTTTAGGGGCCTTGCGATGAGTGTTACTGCCTAAGGTTAAATGGGAGGCTTTTGCTCCTCTGAGAACCTTTGCCGATCATTGTGCGCCTCTCCGCAATGTACTTCAACTTTCCTGCTTTGCACTTATCACCTTCGGCGCTCATCGTGAACCCCATGCTGAGCGCCTTTGGCGCTCACCGCGGGGCTCGCAATGAGCACCTTGGGCGCTCATTGCAAGCCTCTCCCGCTCTCGGTGCTCATCGTGAGGCCCGCGATGAGAGCCTTTGGCGCTCATCTCCTGGCTCACAATGAGCGCCTACTGTGTTTTGTGCTTGGAAATGCCAAGTGTCTCTTTCCAGCATCTCCCCCCTGTCCCTTGCTGTGTGTTTCTCCTCTGTGTGTGTGCTGAATGTTTGCGTGTTACGCACTGAAGGCCGTTTGTTTCATTTTCAAAGTCCTGCGTGCCTAGCATTGTTGGTGTAAGTGTTACTGTCTTTGCCGTTGTGTATTTTCGAAGTCCCGCGTGCCTGGCGTTGCTCAGCCTTGTTTTCATCCAGCCTTGTTACGTTTTTTGTCTGTCATTTTTCCCTTGCTTAGCCGAAAAAAAACCCAAATATGACTCAAAATTGCTTGCAAACTCACTCCCAGGCTTCCTGACTGTCCCCCTGTGTGTTATTATATTTGTTAATTATTATTATTTTTTTTAGATTTAAGCGCTTGGTTCGCAGTTGCTACCCTCACAATGCAGCCTAAGTCCTGCACCGTACACAGCTCGCCTCATGAGGCTCCGCAGTTGAGCGCCTTCGGTGCTCATTCAGCCTGAGTCCTGCGCCGCATATTGCTTGTCTCTTTTGGCGAGGCTTTGGCGCTCATCCAGCCTATGTGGTGCGTCGTACACGGCTCGCTTGCTTCACGAGGCTCACAAAGCTTTACCAACATCGGAAGCGTTTCCAACACTGACAACTATATATGTTATACAAAAAAAAATATTTATAGTGTAACACCACACAAAGTTTAAAAAACGACGATTGAAATTGTATTAAAAAATATTGTCTAAAGCTGGCAGCTGGAACATTTCTCAGATCAAACTATATACAACAACCTGAAAAAGGCATGGGAGAGTCTTTCAGGAATGATACCTATAAACATATGGCGAGTACCACCATGTCATTCAATTAGCAAATCTCCTACCTTCACTCAGGAGTTTTACGTTCTCTGTTAAACTGTCAGATATAAATAAGCACAAGTATAATATATTGATCCCTATAATTGTATAGCGGTATTGCCCTATTATCCTCTAAGTGCTCTTATATATTGTCAAAAGCAGAAAGTATATAGTGAGCGGCTTCTGCCGCCGATTTCACAGCGTGCCAGATTGTGACATCATCAAACGGCGCCACCTAGTGCCTGACGCGCACGTTTTGCGTCAAAACGCTTCCACAGAGGCTGAAAGCAAGCCTATGAAGCATATGGGCTTTTAACGAGAGCAGGCGAAAGGGAGTGGCTAGTGACAGGTACCTTGACAGAATAAAAATTACAGTATAGATCTGTATGGGTATGTGCACAAACACTCACAAGATCTCTGATTTAGTTTTAATAGTAATATATTGTGGATTACTCTATTAGGAACCTCTGATTTTACTCTGAAAAACCCATTATAAAGATTCCTAGTTTTACTCTAAAGTTGGCAAATAATATAAGATGGATTCCTGAAAATATCAATTATTATTATACTAGCAAATTGCTCGTCAAAAATGACTGTATACTTTTTAATTTTTCTCCCTCCCCACCTCATCCTTCCTTGTGTCTCCCCCCCTTCCCTGTGTCTTTCCCCCACATTCCCTCCCCTTTTTTTTTTTCCCCTCCCCTGTGTCTCTTCCTCTCCCTCCCCTGTGTCTCTTCCCCCTCCCTCCCCTGTGTCTCTTTATCCTCTCTTTCTCCCTTGTGTCTCTTCCCTTCCACTCCCTCCCCTGTGTCTCTTTCCCCCTCATTCCCCTGTCTCTTTAGCCTCTCTCTCTCTCCCCTGTGCCTCTTCCCTCCCTCTCCCTCCCCTTGTCTCGCCCCCTCTCCTGTGTCTCTTACCCCGTCTCTCCCATGTGTCTCTTTGGCCCGCTCTCCCTCCTCTGTGTCTCTTCCCCCTCTCACCCCTGTGTCTCTTCCCCCCCTCCTTCCACTGTGTCTCTTTCCCCCTCTCCATCCCATGTGACTTTCCCAGTCTCTCCCTCCCCTGTCTATTTGCCCCCCTCTCCCTTCTGTGCCCATTGCAGGCCTCGGAATGAGCAGCTTTGTCGCTCATTGCTGGCCTCTGCATGTCCTATGCGCATTTGCAAACCTGCAACTTTACATGACTCTCCCTCCTCCTTCCCCCTCTCCCTTCTGCAGCCATTATGAGCCTTCAGTGCTCATTGGGGGCATCTCCCCCTGCGCCCATTGCGGCCCCCCCCCCCCCACTACCTCGTCGACCTATTGCCTCGGCATGCGCTATGTACATGTACAAACCAGCAACATTGCGAGCATTACACACAAACTCGTAGTTCGATAACTAGATATCATACTGTATATATAGTTGTCGTATTTGCGAGTGTTGGTCATGCAATGTTAAAAAATACGGGCTTGCCGAAGGCACTAATCGTGAGGACCAAAATTTACGGGCCTGACGTGGGCTACAATGAGCGCCATTTTTTTCAAGCCTGTAACTCTGAAGCTGTCGGAAGACCGCCAAAAGACACCAATTAATTAAAAAAATAATTTACAACCTGATTGAGGTAGCAAGCTAATTTGAGGTTTAATTGGCATTTTTGGGAGGTCAGAAATCGGCTAAGCGAGGAAAAAAATGGCTGCTGTAAAGCCGTAATTTTTTTGAAAAAGGCTCACAACGAGGTTGAAGGATGTAAGACATAGGCGCTGATCGCGAGGCCTGCAAGACTTTGAAAAAGGCTTGATCGGCGCGAGGCCTGAAAGTGCCGGGTTGGACGACTCCTGCAATGAGCGGGCACGTAAAGTAAAGGGGGGGGTCATTGCGAGGCATGAAAGTTCCGGATTGGCTGAGGCCTGCAATGTAGACGCTTTGCGAGGCCCGTAAAGTAGACGGTGGGAGAGGCCCGCGATGTGACGCTCGTTGCGAGGCCTGCAAGTTAGAGGAGGGAGAGCCTCGCATTATGTGGCAAACAGCCTTGCCAGCCTTCAAATTTTATTGCCGTCATTTTTGACGGGCAAGTGGCTGGTATGATATATTAGTCAATTGTCCATCAAAAGTGACGGTATAATATTGTGTGTTCTGTCTCTTTGTGCTCCCTCACTATGTGTACCCTGTCTCTGTCTCTCTGTGCTCACTCTCTCTCTCTCTGTGCACCTTCTCCCTCTCCTCTCTCTCTCGCTCATCTCTCTCTAGCTCTTTCTCTTGCTCCTTCTCTCTCCCTCCTTCTCTCTTCCTTCCTCTCCTCTCTCTCTCCTTTTCTCTCTCTCTCCTTCTTCCCCTTACTCCTTCTCTCTCTAGCTCCTTCTCTCTCCCTCTGTCGCTCTCTCTCTCCTTCTCACTCTCTCTCCCTCATTTCTGGTTTGGCTCTAAGCAGTAAGTTATGGGTCTTGCTTACTTGATCATGATCATGCCCTGAAATGCTACATATAGAAACATGATTTACGATTTTGGCTTTCTGCCATGTACTTGCTTATAATCTCTTTGCAACTGTTGTGATTTTCAACGCTGTAATTTTGCGAGCGTTACACACAAACTCGCAATTACCACAACTATATATGTGATCCCAGGAATAGTGCATTGTAGTAGTCAAGCCAGAAAGTCACAAAGACATGGACCAGTGTAGCCAGACCCTCTGAAGGAATCAATACATTTTTTTCAGGTGGAAGAAAGAGGTCTTGATTGATACTGACACTTTAAGCATTAATCCACAATCAATGTTTACATCAAGATTTGGCACTTGTTCTGAATGATATATCTGTAAACCTCCATATTCTTGGGCCATCACCTGTTTCTGCTTCAGTTTTGATTTTACAAGATGATGTCCTCCCACTAAGAGTACCTCTGTCTTGTCAGGGGTTGGCCTCAGCCAACTGGCACTCAACCCGCAAGACGATAATTAATCAGTGACACTGAATCATTTGTGCTTGCTTTAAATGACAGATACATTTGGGTCATCAGCATAGTGATGATATCTTCGACCATGTTGTCTTATTATAATCACCCATTGGAAGCATGTTCATAGCAAGCAACATGGGGGATAAAATGGATCCTTGTCCGTGGTGTAGGTGCAGAGTAATATAGCCCTGAAAATATTCTCTGAGATTTTTCCTGTAGGAACGATATAAACCAGCTCAGTTCTGTATCATCTAATCCTTGAGACAGTGAATCAAAATAACATGGGCCACAATGTCAAATACTGCAGAGAGGTCAAGGGGGATTAGTATACAACAGTCACCCCTGGCTCTTGCCATTAACAGATCATTTAGGACATGAACCATAGAGGGGGTTTTCATATTTCTTACTGGAATTCTGACTGTTGTTAATGAAAGCCAAGTCTCTAGTTGGGTTACACCAACTTTCTCAATGACTTTCCCTAGAAATGGTACATCTGAGATAGACCTTTACTGAACAGTGCAATCTGGGTCCAGAGAAGGCTTTTTAACAGAGATTTGAGTAATGTTTCCTATGGGAAAGTTGAAAAAAATAGTTGAAGACTGGGCCAGTTAGAGTCCCTGCACCTTACTAGGGTGTGTGGGACCTGAATCCTGATTACAAGTCGTGGGATGCAGTTCTTTGGTGATTTGTGTATTGTCTTTGTCACCAACGTTGTCAATGCTAGTACAGAAGGGTACAGATCTGTTGCTTGGTTTTCTATGTATCTTAAGATTATTAAGATGCAGGAAACTCTGACTTCTTTAGATTAATAGTGCACTGATATTCCTTGATATGGACCTGCTGTCTGAGGGTTCGATTACATTCCTCCCTTCCAACCATAAAGCGGACTTGTGGCTATAGGAGGTTTTAGAACCAAGTTTGCAAAGGTATTCTATGGCTCCCATAAGAAATTTAGATGGTACAAAGTACATCGCCAAAAACTGGTCTGTGGTAATCAAGGACATCGGTGACCAAAAACTTTGAGAAAACATTGTGGCTCCTCAGGCAGATTGGTGTGAAAAGGTGGAAAAGCACTCACGCTGTCCCAGTAAACTCTTGAGGTCTGAGAGAGTAAAAAAAAACACTAGGTGTGTGTACAGTATGTGCACCATCATGTGACTTGTCAATATTTATACACCGAAAACACAATGTGCAATCATTACAAGAAAAGCCCTTCTGGCCCACTTGAGATGTATGTTTTTTTTTCCATGAGGAAACATTGCTGAGAAAAGCAAAGAAAACAAGCTGGGGTATAGTGAGAGACAAGACCTTCAGATGTATCGATTTCTATACCCAATCTTCATCATAAAGAAAGGTGATGTGGTTAAACTATCTGCCTTAGAACTGTAGACTGTGAGTTCAAATCCTACCAGTTCCCCTTGTAACGGTAACATTTTTTATTTAGTTTATATAATTATTCTAAAAGCATTACATCACTCATATTTGTCTTATGCTACCCTTTATATTTTTGATTCATTTTCTATTTTATTCTGTCATTTATATAAAAAGGATCATTACAAATTAAAAAGTGAGCTTAGATGATCTGAACTCACAAAGTCTAATTCATAGCCAGATCCCATAAAAACAATATTATTCCTATGCATAACTAGCAGCTGGTTCTATGTACTGCCACTACCTAGTTCTGATCATTATGCATTGTATTGATGCAGTTGAGGGTAGAAGTAGACTAAATCAACTAAATACAATTTCAGCAATTTCAAAAAGAAAAATACTTTTTCCATATGCTTTCAACCTTATTTGTGATGGTGCAGAGAATACATGATGACTTCAGTGCTCTTTATGAAGCAGAGACACAAATCAAAGGCTGTTGAAGGTATGTTTTACTAATCACACGCTCTTTGTACAGTTTCACAATGTCATCTGCCATTGCTACACACGGTTGTACGTGAGCATCAGATGTCACAGACGCCTTGTAGATTCTCCCCTTACTTCTTTGTGATGAGACCTTAACCTCCAGATACCATAAATAACTGTATTAGCGTGTGATTATTGGCGGCTCCACTGTAATCATCTCAAATTAACAGCAGTTTTGCTTTCCTGAGCTCTGGTTATTGAGTGGACCCTGGGGAATTCTCATGGCAGGTGTTCCGTAAAATGACCTAGAGGTTGCCTATAAATATCCGCACAAATTGATACTTGCAAGCGGTTTCTTGTTGACAGTTTATAATTCCACATACATAGATTCCAAACTGAGCATAAACTACTCATCACTTGGCGAAAAGTAACTAAGGTGTAGGATAAGGAGCCACTCAATGCAGAGACAGAAGTACCTTCTCATGAATTATGTCACACTGAATCTACTGGTGTTCCGAATTTATATGTCGGTTGTATTTTTTTTAAACGTCATCCTTCTGAAGAACAGCACTTGAAATTAGGCAACTTGTTTTTAGAATAATGCAGACTAATACAGCCTCATTTATTAGCTTTTATACGCTACTAGGAAATTGCCTGTCAACAAAAACGGGTTTAGAATTGTAAGGCGGACAATGCTGTTTGCCACACATTGCCCATCAAAAATGATGGGAATAACTTTTCCCCACCTCTCCCTCCTCTGTATGTCCTTATCCCCTCCCATGTGTCCCCCCCCCCTGTGTCTCATCCCCTCTCTCCCCTGTGTCTCCTTTCCCCCTCTCCCTCACCTGTGCCTCTTTTCCCCATATCCCTTTCCCCTCTCTCTCCCCTGTGTCTCCTCCACCCTCCCTCTCCTGTACCTCCTTTCCCCCTCTCTCCCTCCCCTGTGTCTCCTTCCCCCCATCTCTCCCTTCCTTGTGTCTCCTTTTTTCCCATCTCCATCCCCTGTTTCTCCTTTCCCCCCTCTCTCCCTCTCCTGTTTCTCCTACCCCCCGTGTCTCCTTTCCCCCTCTCCATTCCCGGTATCTCCTTTCCCCCCATTTCCCTCCCTTTTCTCCTCCCCCACCCCGTCTCCCTTCCATCCATTGTCTCCTTCCCCCCCCCCCCACTTTCCCCCCCTGTGTCCGGTACCTGGATTGAATCCTGCCAGTAGCGCTGCACTCACCACCTCTGCTGTTCCTGTCCATCTGGAACTACTTTCTGGATCAAGCCGCGCATTGGGCAAGAAAGCAAAGGCAAGCTTTGACAAACTATTAAAAAATATATCACTATCAACAAAGATGCACATGGTTAGAACTATGATATTCCCAGTAGTATCATATGGATTTGAGAGCTAGAGAAAACTGCTTAAATTCCCTAGGACTGCAATATCCAATCAATCAATACTACAGGAAACAAACTGTTCACTGGAAGGTTTGATCATGAGGCTAAAGATCAAATATTCTGTCCATATCATGAGAAGACAGGATTCCCCTCTCTGATGCCGATAAAGATTGCTTACTGCGCAGGCTTCAGAATTGTCAATAAATTAGGGATACACGCATGCACTTTCTGCCGCTCAATGACACTGCACTTGCACATTTGGTGCCGACGCGTGCATGCTCTATTGTTGTGATAACACCACAATGGTGGATGCACAGGAGAGAGACACAGCTTCGGGAGAGAGAGACAGGAGAGAGAGACAGGACACAGAAAGAGAGAGAGAGAGAGACAGGAGAGAGAGAGACAGGACACGGAGAGAGAGGAAGAGAGACGGGAGAGTCGGGAGAGAGAGTGACAGACACAGGACAGAGAGAGGGAGATAGAGAGAGGAGAGAGAGAGACAGACAGAGAGAGGGAGAGAGAGGAGAAAGAGAGGGACAGGGGAGAGAGACAAGAGAGAGAGACATGTGAGAGAGACAGGACAGATATAGAGATAGACACACATGGCAGTGAGAGAGAGCACATAGAGAGAGAGTGCACAGAGACAGACAGCATACAGACAAACAGAACAGAGAGAGAGACAGCATATTCGCCACATAACACACACACACCTGGAGACAGCACAGAGAGACAACCCAGAGAATTCAACATAATATTATATTATACCATCATTTATGCAAATTACTAGTATATATGTTTTTTATTGCAAGAAGTTACAATGGGCCCTAAATTATTTTGCACTGGGCCCTCTATTCACTAGCTCAGCCACTCCGTAGAGCAGTACATTTTCTGATGGCAGCAGGTTGCCTGAATATTATTGATGTAATTATATGCAGAAACATGAGATTTATGGAACTCAGAGGGGCAATGGCAGACAGATGTGCCCGGCATGCTGTGGTCCATAGGATTATGGAGAGTCAGACACAACTGAACAACTAAACAACAATAACTAATATACAGCAATGGTAAAGGAGAAAATGTCAGTTGGGAATCATAATGGAACTAGAGCAGCAGAAACCCTAAATACCCTCTGTATATGTTATCAATGTTAGACACCAGTATGTGTGATGTATTCAGCTGGTTCACCCTTCCGCCAGGTCACAGAGTCACCCAGGCTCACTCACTGCTCCCATTGTCTGGACGCCACCACACAAACCTCCCACTTGCATGTACTCGGACAACACTGAGCTTTGATTTCTTCCTTGAAATGAAGTGGAGAATTTGCAAGGGAGTGAATGAGCGGCAGCCATCGGAGTATATAGCAGTACGATATAGAGCTGGGTAATAAAGGCTGGGTTGGAGGGAAATATAAATACCCTTTCTTATTATTACCCCAAACTCTTCCTTCTTATACCTGCAAGTCATGGCCTCATGTTCTTGTTCCTCGTTTGCACAAGGTGCTTCCCTCCTGAACTTTATTAAACCCTCATATATTTTAAGGTTTCTATTTATAAACTCTATTTATAAACCCCGCGTCTGGATCGCTACCTTGTTGTGGTCAAGGGGATTGTGTACCTCAATGAAGCTGTGATCTATACCATATAGGTTCACTCAGGATGGGAGGGTCATTGCAGAGAGGTTAGACAAATTGCGGTCCATTGGAGAAGGAATTGGCAACCCACTCCAGTATCTTTGCCATGAAAACCATATGGATAAGCCCAACCAGAAACACAGACAGATGTGCCTGGCGTACTGCATCCATATGGTCACTGAGGGTCGGACACAACTGATTAACAGAACAACAACAAATGTATACACTATAAAGGGAACCTTGGTTATGGCATCACACACTGGATTAGATGGCTTATATGGACCTATATTTATAACCATCTAATGTGCCCATTCTATCTAATTTAGACTGACACTAGGAGACATTACTCAGCGTATAATACAGTGTTGCTTCTCTTCTAAGCCGTAGTGCACTCACTACCTGAGGTGATAACTTTATAAGGAGACATTACTCAGCATATAATACTGTGCTGCTTCTCTTCTAAGCCATAGTGTGCTCAATTCCTGAGATGACAACTTTATAAGGAGACATTACTCAGCGTATAATACAGTGCTGCTTCTCTTCTAAGCCGTAGTGTGCTCACTACCTGAGGTGATAACTTTATAAGGAGACATTATTCAGCGTATAATACAGTACTGCTTCTCTTCTAAGCCATAGTGTGCTCAATTCCTGAGATGACAACTTTATAAGGAGACATTACTCAGCGTATAATACAGTGCTGCTTCTCTTCTAAGCCATAGTGTGCTCACTACCTGAGATGACAACTTTATAAGGAGACATTACTCAGCGTATAATACAGTACTGCTTCTCTTCTAAGCCATAGTGTGCTCACTACCTGAGGTTATAACTTTATAAGGAGACATTACTCAGCGTATAATACAGTGCTGCTTCTCTTCTAAGCCATAGTGTGCTCACTACCTGAGGTTATAACTTTATAAGGAGACATTACTCAGCGTATAATACTGTGCTGCTTCTCTTCTAAGCTGTAGTTTGCTCACAACCTAAGGTGATAACTTTATACAGAGACCCTTCCTCAGCGTATAATACTGTGCTGCTTCTCTTCTAAGCCATAGTGTGCTCACTACCTGAGGTGATCGCTTATAAGGGGTTAAATAAAGTTTTCAATACAAATAAAGGGGCATGGCCTGCAGCAGAACTGAAGCAGCTTGAAGGTGCTCTCTCATACCTTTATTATTTCTCTACACAGAATAGGAAAGATTACCTCAGAAATACTAATTATTTGCTAGATTATTGCTCAGTGTATTATTGTGAGTGGACAGATGTAGTTTTTGAGGCAGTCTCCGTGGTTTGTGCTTTACTATTAAGAGCCTCACATACATGAGCAGACATTTTCGTCAGTCAGTTTGCTTCCCTGGCAATCTAGTAGAGACTTTATTAAGATAAAGCCAAATAAGGATTTTGGTGGAAAGTGAGCTTCAGAGAGTTGCCATTAACGGTAATGACAGAAGCAGCCATTTTATAAAAAGTGTGACAAGAGCAGCCATTTTGTAACAAGGTCTGCATGAGATGATGTCAAATGAAAATTGTTTAAAAGGTGAAGATTTGTAAAAATTATTACAGAAGAGAAATGTAGTGTGATTATGAGGAGAGTATATGATATATTGCTAATTATTAAATGACATATTGTATTAGAATATTCACCAGGTGTAAATGACATTTAAAGGAGATGCAGTAATAGATCTCACTTGATTGGATTCACTTGAAGTTATAACTGATTGTTAATTCAAGTTGAGAGTATGCTCAGTTTCATAGTATTTGCGCACAAAGAGAGGTGAGAGAGAGTGCAAGCACACAGAGAGAGTCAGAGAGGGCACCCAGAGAGACAGAGGGCACAGAGAAAGAGAGAGAGGGCACACAGAGAGATGGCACAGAGCGAGATACAGAGGGCACAGAGAGAGAAGCACACAGAGAGGGCACACAGAGGTAGAGAGGGCACACTGAGAAAGAGACGGCGGATACAAGGGACAGAGGGCACAGAGAGAGAGACAGAAGGCACACAGAGAGAGACAGCGCAGACAATTGAAGATAACTGTAATTTGTGACGGGCAAGTTAATAAGCCTGGCAATGCTGTTTGCCACACAATGTAGTCAATTGGCATCTTTTGGGGGCCTCCGAACAGCTTCCGAGTTATGGGAATAAAATTGTAAGCCAGGCAATGCTGTTTGCCACACAATGTGAGGCTTTTGCTCCTTTGGCGCTCATTGCCGTTTTTATCAAACCGCAACTTTTCTGTTTTGCAATGATCACCTTTGGCGCTCATCACGAGCCCCACAATGAGTGCTTACTTCGGCACTCATTGCAAGCCTCTCTTCCCCATGTAGTTTAGGACCCTTGCGATGAGTGTTACTGCCTTGGGTTAAGTGTTAGTGCCTTGGGTTAACTGTTACTGCCTTGGGTTAAGTGTTACTGCCTTGGGTTAACTGTTACTGCCTTGGGTTAAGTGTTACTGCCTTGGGTTAAGTGTTACTGCCTTGGGTTAAATATTACTGGCTTGCGTTAAGTGTTAGTGGTTTCGGGCTCTTTTTTACTGCATCCGGCCTCGTTTTCATCCTGTTACGTTTTTTATGTCCTCCATTTTTGATCGTGAAAAAACACCAAATATGCCTCAAATTACCTTGCAACCTCACAGGCTCCCTGGCTCTCCCCCAGTACTGTGTATGAGTGTTCAAGTTAATTTGAGGCATATTTGTTTTTTTTTGCTGGTCTTTCCAGTTCCGTGGTTTGGCCGTTAAATTCATAATTTAGTACAGTCCATCGAAGCCTAAGTCCTGTAGGCCTCGCGTTGAGTGCCTGTGGCGCTCATTGCGAGCCCTGCAATGACCGCTTCGGCAAACTGGTATTAGAATTATTCAATATAGCAGCAAGTAAATGGCAAAATAGACATTCTCCCAGTGCCATTATTATCCTCCAAGCACACATTACAGATACTTCATTGTTGCTCCAAAGATGTAGAGATATTTTACTTATCGAGAATATAAAACATAGCCCTTCAGAATTAAAGATTTACTTTTCTATTAATACTTTGTGGGTGGCACATAAGGCATGCATTAGAGGAATTGCACTGCAAATTACATTGAGGATAATTTGGGGAAAAACTTAAAATACAAAAACGTATCTGAAAAATTAAAACAACTAGAACAAAAACAACAGGAAAATCCCAACAACAGAACTTTACTATATAATATCTCAGATATCAGGAATCAAATAATCACATTATTTCAGGATAAGGTTGACAGGTCAGACATATGGCTCAAACGGACCACAGTTTGAGAACATACCATATACATACATATGAAGAAGTCAATGTCAGTTGGATGATGTACAAGTGCCCCCCGGTACCACATAATCTTGTCCCAGGCTATGTGAACGTTTCCTTTCCCAGACTGGATTTCAGAGGTGAAAGAGCCTGGAAACACAGCGTGGGCACATATCTGAGCAGCGGGTTATGATATTTGTTGTGAAATCCTGTTGACATTAACATTAATGAAAACTAATAGATTTTACTTGCACAAACACTTGACCTCTAGAGAAATCAGCAAGGTGTGGACTAAACATAAAAAAAGCTAGAACATTCATAAAAACAAGACATGTCCGGGTCAATTTCTTGGGGGCCAAAGCCTGATCAGGTAAATCAAAATTATTGATCACCTTCCACTACATGCATGCATAGGAAAATCATCTGGTTTAAAGGGCCACCGAAATCAGCACAATTTGTACCACATCATAGTAAAGACCTCCTAAAAGCATGTTGAAATACTTTTAGAATTTTTTAAATATGTGCATTTTTCATTGTCAAATCCAATAGAGTAAAATCTGTGTTTACATGTGACACTAACTGCCCACTCCCAGACCCACAGCTACAGCTCTGTGTAGTGAGCAAAATAAAAAAAAAGAGCATGGGATTGTGGTGTGACCTAAAGAGATTAGTTATGGGTTAATTGTTCAGTTCATTCTAAGAAAAAAAAACTACTATCAATCACTGTCTTCACCTTGCACTCTCAACTATCTGATATTACTCACGCAACAGTCAGGAGGCAGTATACACTGTGTTTGTTAACAGACTTAAAACTTTAAATTGTTTTATCAGTTATTGATGTAATAAAAAAAACAAAAAAAAGATCATTTTAACATATAATTGTGTGCTCTTTTGTACCATGAAGAGCACTTACAGGGAGGTAAATGGCCCTTTAAAAAAGTAGCAATTATTTAGATGACATCCACAAACTCTTAAAAAAATTATCCTACAGGAAAATTAATATAAACCCCCTGACAAACAAGAAGGGAAAAATAACAGAATCAAAATTAGGCGCCAAATGGGATTGGAATAAAGCGTGGAGATGTGTACACAGAGAACAATGTGGTACTTGTATACCATTACACAAATATAAGCAGATGATAAATTTGAAAATAATACATCAGTGTTTGATACCTGAGTGCTTAATGCCCCCAGGTGATTTTTGTCTAATCAACAATCTTAGGTTGCTAACACAACACTCTCTACAGATTTATTATATTTTGAATCCATAGGAAATGCAAGAAGAATCCATTTCACCTATTGTCCCTGTGTCCTTTTTTCTTCTACAATTACTTTCCTCTTATCTCCCCTATCTATTGTTCTACTCATTTTATGATTATTTAAAAATCTGTTTAAAAATGTATGTATTCTATAATTACAGGACTGTAATAGTTATATGCTAAAACTACACCTCAAAGTGTATTGATTGTATATGTTCTTCATATGCTCTGTGTTCTCTTCTTGGATGTCCTCATAAAAATCATTATGGGAAAAATGCATATATAGAGCCAACCACTGACTAACTTGTACTCTTTCAGATATCATTAGAATGAAGTGTGATGCCAACCCTCAAGGACAGGAGTTCAACAACCCTGATATAGACGAGCCAGGTAGGGTCACCCTAGGTACCGCACTAAGGGGAGCCAAATTAAATAGAATTATTTATTTGATCTTATTTTTAGGAAGGTATGGCAATATGCTAGAATAGTTCTCATCTTTGCCAATATAAATGGACACTGGAATTATATATTTATGGTACTTGATAATGACTGAAATCTTGATCTTATTATAAACTACAGAATAATGTAGAATGTTGTAGCATTACACTGGTCTTTCTTGAAAACACCTTAATCTCTTAGCTGCCAACCATGTATCACTTATAGATCTGATAACTTGCCCCTGTGGGAGGGAAGTTGATCCAACACATGTGTGCTCACCCTCATTCCCCACTATTTAATATTAAGTAATTTATAATATCAAAAAATGCATGGGTAAATAACAGATTATTATTTTGGAGAACAAATAGATCAAGTTGCCCCTTTAAAAAAAAAAGAGTAAAATGAATGCCTTTACTCAAATGTCCACCATTCTCAGAACCTCCCCACTCTTGAAATGAGATTTACCTGTCTGTAAATCCCTGGATTTACTCTTGTTTCCATCTTAATACAGGTATCACATCTGTTCTTTGCTAGTCCTCTAGTACTGAGCCTGTGGAGAGTGAGTCTTAAAAAATTATATATAATGGATTCACTATTATAGAAGCCAGTTCCCTTAGTACCCATCTAGACACAGTGCTTTATTTAAATTTATTTTTACAAGCCTCTTAAGGGTAATGCAGTTCCAGTGTTTGCAATGCATTCCATTGGTACCATCTAAATATAAAGCTCTATCTATCTATCTATCTATCTATCTATGTTTTAGGGTTAGTTTTACTTTTCCTAGCAATCATTTTTTTATTTTCTATTTTTGCTAATCTGACCTAGTTCAGCCAATATTCTTGCAAGACGTTAAATTCCTTGAATACACATAATGCTGCCTTTGTACCCTCCTGCAGTATAAGTTATATGCCTTTTTCTTTCTTATGTTATATTTCAGGTCATTATTAAGCCACAATGGTTGAACTTTACTTCTTTTTCTGATATGTATGATTATTCAGCAGTGTCTTATCGGTTCTCCGTTTATTTTTTGTATTTTTACTTTGGTTCAGCGTATACTTTGTAATGATTTTGTTAGACCATTAACATTTGCACTTTTAAAATTGAGACTTTGTTGACCCCCTACAACTTTAAAGAAAATTTCAAACAAACACATGTTATGATCACTGTTCCTCTACTTCAATATTTGATATTATATCAAAATGTCCTCATTTCTAGTAGGTTCTTATATAACATTGGACAAAACATGATCTCTAAGTGGATCAAATACCTGCTCCCCTTAGCTGTACTTGCTAGTCTCATTTACCCAGTTTACTTCTGGGTAGTTAAAATGTCCCATTGTTACTACTTGACTGCTTTCCAGTCTGTCATAGCAATTACCTTTCCTCACTATTACTTACATTTGGGGGTCTATAGCATATCTCTAGTTATATTTTTAGGGAGATTGTACCTCCACTATTTCTACCCATGAGATTTCTATATGTTTGAACTAGCACCATATAGGCTTTAATTCAGACAAACCCCTTCTCCTCTTCTCCTATTACTCCTAACTTTCCTAAATATGTTATAATTCACCAAATGAATTGCCCTAGTCGTATTTCAGTAATAACTATCATATCATATTTCTCATTTACCATTAAGAACGTTAGCTACCATATTTTTCCTGTACAGTTTCTTATACGAGTAAGCATATATTTAAGGTTATTACACATCTGCTGGTTTTAACTACTCATTGCTTGATTTGAGTTACTTACCATGATTTCCCCATTAACTATACTAACATTCCCCATTCTCCACCTCCAAGAACAGTTAATTTATCCAATACCTGCTCTATACTTTCTACCCCATTACTTCTGTCTAGTCCCTCCCCAGCATTTCTACCATCCTGTCCCCTAGTACACAAGCTCTCTTTTCATTAAGGTGCAATCCGTCAATGTTACCGAGATTGTACCCAACAGAGAAGTCAGCCCAGTGTTCTAATAACTATAACCCTCCTTCCTACACCACTTTTCACGCACTCATTAACCTCTTTAGGCTCCTTCTGTCTCCCTGGGCTAGCATGTGACACTGGTAGTATCTCTGAAAATACCACTTTAGAGGCCCGTGTCCTAAGCTTACTTCCTAGATCTATAAAATCTTTTCTTAGGTCGTTCCATTTTTCATCAACTCTGCCATTAGTATCAATGTATGTCAGGACCCCTGGATCATCTAAAATCCTGTCAGTAATTTATCTGTTACTCTACCTAAACAGCCCTCCATCTCGTCCAATAGAACTGTTCTCCCGGCTATTAGATGGAATAGCTCTATCTGGCATTGCCATCCCTGAATGGACATCCCCAACAGTTTCACTCAATCTGCCAAATCTGTTGGTGTTTGCCAACTCAGAACTGGCCTGCATCCTCCTCCTGTTTCCTTTGCTTCCCCTCTGCTTCCCCTTGTAACCTCCCTGGACATCCTCACTAGCCCCATGCTAGGCCCAACTAAATTGTGCACAGAGGTATAGACACTTGGGTCAGCTGTTCCAGCAGTGCATACATATGGCAGGATGGCCACTGGTTGATGGTGCCCTTGGACTGACGCATGGTTATAAGTCAACACCTTATATAAAGAAGTTAAAATGTTATACAGCATTTTTTAGATAAAGATTTTTGTATGTCACTTAATCTATAGAATAGTCCCTTATTTAATTTGTAGTTTAACGTTTCACCCTTGTTTTTTAAACTCCCTCACTTACACTTCAACTGCACTTACACTGTAACTGCTTACTGTTCATAAGCTCAAATTCTATCCTCACACTTTTTAAATTAGATTTTGTTTGCAAAGGTGCATAGCCAGTCCAAGATCATTGCACACCACGTACAGCAAGAGTCAAAAAAGTTTGTATTGGATTTTTTTAGGCATTTTAATCTCAAAGGGAATATTGAAGAATTTATAATGGGATAAAGACAAATATGAACATGTAGTCCTCATGGAATGTGCTTATAAACGTAATAACTCTTCCAGTTTGGTGACTTCTGCTTAGGGTCAGGTTAAACCAACAATTTGAGTTTCCTAAAATCTATCAGGCTGCATTTTTATAAAAAAGCAAAAGTGCTTCAAATGAAAAAAATGCACATTTTCTATTTTTAACTACTCTAAATTCTGATACAGAACAGTTTTAATAACAAAACATAATACATAATAACTGAGGCTGAAAAAGCATAATCCATTAGGTTCAACCTTTTTTTAGATCTCCTCTGATTCTTGTATTAGTTGAACATCTTACTGATTCGGAGGAAGGTAAATAAAAAAACTGGAACACTGCCAGTTGTTTCATAATGGGGACATTTCCCCAGACAAAGCCTTATAATGACCCTGGATGTATTTCTATTTCTATTTTTTTAAGTAATGCATAAAATTGTCCTCCATATTCCAAATGAGGGTGCACTACGGATTTGTATAGTGGCAAAATTATATTTGCTCCTCATGCTTCTATACCCTTCTTAATACATGCTAATATTTTACTTGCCTTTGCAGCAGCTGCTTGACATTGAGCACTATTACCTAGGTGTTGTCCACAATCCTTCTAAATCCCCTTCTACCTCTGATATACCTAGAGTTGCTCCATTTATATTATAAATTGATGATTACATTTGTTCAAAATCTCTGCCATTTTGTTGCCCATTCTTCAAATGTATGTGAATCTCTTTGGAGGGAAAGTCCATCATTTTCTGCATTAATTACCTTGTACAACTTAGTGTCATCAGTGAATATGGAGACAGTACCTTCCAGTCCTACTCCTAATTTATTAATAAATATGTTAAAAAGGAGGGAACCTAATACTGAACCCCCAGGATCCCCACTTACCACATTAGGCCAATCTGAGTATGTTCCATTTACATTAACACTTTGCTTTGTGTCTTTTAGCCAGCTCTAAATCCATGAGCAGATATTTACTGCAACTCCTTTATCCCTTAGTTTGTACAATAACCTTCCATATGACACTGTAACAAAAGATACAGCAAAATGCATCTCCAGCTGAGGTGCCTTGATCAAATATCCTACTTACAGTGCCTTGCAAAAGTATTCACCCCATTGACTTTTTACCTATTTTGTTACATTACAGCCTTAAGTTTAATGTTTTGTTAATCTGAATTTTTGTGATGGTTCAGAACACAATAGTCTAAGTTGGAGAAGAGAAATGAGAAAAATATATACATAAAACTATTTTTTAGAAATAGAAAACAGAAAATTGGCATGTGCGTATGTATTAACCCCCTTTGTTATGAAGCCCATAAAAAGCACTGGTGCAACCAATTACCTTCAGAAGTCACATGATTAGTGAAATGATGTCCACCTGTGTGCAATCTAAGTGTCACATGATCTGTCATTACATATGCACACCTTTTTTAAAAGGCCCCAGAGGCTGCAGCACCTAAGCAAGAGGCACCACTAACCAAACACTGCCATGAAGACCAAGGAACTCTCCAAACAAGTAAGGGACAATGTTGTTGAGAAGTACAAGTCAGGGTTAGGTTATTAAAAAATATACAAATCTTTGATGATCTCCAGGAGCACCATCAAATCTATCATAACCAAATGGAAAGAACATGGCACAACAGCAAACCTTCCAAGAGACGGCGGCCCACCAAAACTCATGGACCGGGCAAGGAGGGCATTAATCAAAGAGGCAGCACAGAGACCTAAGGTAACCCTGGAGGAGCTGCAGAGCTCCACAGCAGAGACAGGAGTATGTGTACATAGGACAACAATAAGCTGTACACTCCATAGAGTTGGGCTTTATGGCAGAGTGGCCAGAAGAAAGCCATTACTTTCAGCAAAAAAAAAAAAGGCACATTTTGAGTTTGTGAAAAAGGCATGTGGGAGACTCCCAAAATGTATGGAGGAAGGTGCTATGGTCTGATGAGACTAAAATTGAACTTTTCGGCCATCAAAGAAAACGCTATGTCTTGCGCAAACCCAACACATCACATCACCCAAAGAACACCATCCCGGGACTGGGAAATTGTTCAGAGTTGAGGGAAGGATGGATGGTGCTAAATACAGGGATATTCTTGAGCAAAACCTGTACCACTCTGTGCATGATTTGAGGCTAGGACAGGGGTTCACCTTCCAGCAGGACAATGACCCCAAACACACTGCTAAACAAACACTTGAGTGGTTTAAGGGGAAACATGTAAATGTGTTGGAATGGCCTAGTCAAAGCCCAGACCTCAATCCAATAAAAAATCTGCGGTCAGACTTAAAGATTGCTGTTCACATCTAACTTGAAGGAGCTGGAGCAGTTTTGCAAGGAGGAATGGGCAAAAATCCCAGTGGTAAGATGTGGCAAGCTCATAGAGACTTATCCAAAGCGACTTGGAGCTGTGATTGCTGCAAAAGGTGGCTCTACAAAGTATTGACTTTAGGGGGGTGAATAGTTATACACATTGACTTTTTCTGTTATTTTGTCCTATTTGTTGTCTGCTTCACAATAAATAAAAAAAACATCTTCAAAGTTGTGGGCATGTTCTGTAAATTAAATGATGCAAATCCTCAAACAATCCATGTTAATTCCAGGTTGTGAGGCAACAAAACACAAAAAATGCCAATGGGGTGAATACTTTTGCAAGGCACTGTACCTCCTCATAGAAACTCGTTAGATTAGTTTGACATGTCCTATACCACCTAAATCCATGTTGACTACTGCTTAGTATCTTGTTCTAATTGATATAGTTCTGAATACAATCCCTTTGCAACTACAGACCAGTAAACCTCGTCTTTGAAGAGTGAAATTCGTCCTTGAATGTGGGACCTTCCTTCGAAGCAATGAATATTTGTCAGGCTGAGAGGGACAAAGGTATGTTCCCGCTGTGTAATATGATAGATCACATATCAGACTTCTAAACGCTAATTGATTGACGCTTAACCTCCATGTTTTAATGATATCATGATGACGGTCTCATTTACTATTGCCTGATTCTATATCGGTAGTTACTGCCTTGCTTAATTAATCCTGATCATGCTCTTAAATGCTACTTACGGGTGCATGGTTTACGGTTTAGGCTTTTGGCCAGGTAGATCAATTGAATCGCTCTGTAACTGTTGCAAATTTGGCTTGCAAAAACATCTTGCAATTGAATAGGGCCCCTAGTGTAGCAAACTAAAACTTAACCTTTGTTATAATGTTTGGGGGAGAAAAACTTCCAGAATAGAGGGCTGACAGCAACATAAAGTCAGCACCAAATTTGGAAGCGACTAACTCTGTATGACGTCACCTGCATAGCTGTGCTGTTAATATTATTTATTACTCAGCTTGATGGGTTGTTATACTATACCCTGTAAAGATAGTAGGTGGCAGAATATAGATGAAGAGTTACAGCAAACAAACGTATTTTAGCAGAGTTTTGTGATGCTGGTTACTGAATATTCAGAACATTTCTAATATTTTATATGTAATTGAAACGGAAACTTTACCTCAATAATAAGCAAACATTAATTAGGCAGGGTGGTTATCCTGGGGCATTTTCTGTAGGATGTTCTGTAGCTACTAGTCCATATCCCCCTGCATCTCCAAAGTGAGCATGCTCCTGGCGTGCTCTATGGAGCCTAATCCACCTCTTAATGCAAGTTTGAATCCAAGCAGGACCATAGCCAGGCCCTGGGATGGAAAGAACTGGGTATCGCGGTTGGCTACTGGAGAGTCTACTGGTCTACTGGTCACCCTTAAAGTGGTACTAACCTCAAAATATTTTTATTAGCCCAATAATTACACCCCAAAACACATTCTGCCCATGGAATAATATAAGATATAGTCCCTTTGAAACTCTCTGATGGCTATAAGAATAGCACTTGAGTTAGGTAGCCACATACATGTCTGATTGCCGTCACAAAAGGGTCCATGAGTGCAGGGGGTCATGACAAGGGCAAATATATTTAGAAAGTAAAAAAAATAAACATAATCTTTACATTTTTCACTGTTATGCGCAAATATTCTGTACGCCAAGCTTCCATTTTGTCTCAAGCACAGTTATCTAACATTTTCATTCAAAAAATATAGTAACAACCAGTTGCAGTTGTATCCATTTATCTGCTGATTTTTTATTTCTGCAAAGAGGGACCTGCACTTTAAGGGATTTTCTATTGTAAAGATCCAGCAGTAAAACAAAGGTCTAATAGCATCTAAACCTATGTACCAGTCCCAGCTCCTTCTGTGTAACAGAACCAGGTCCATCTGTGTACCAGCCCCATCTTTCCCCGTCCTGATGGGACACAATACTCTTCCTGCTGCTGCAGTCCCACTGCAGGGTTTGTCTTTGCAGTTGTCACAGCAGCTGATAGTTGGTCACGTGTCCTGCAAGTAGCTGTCAGCTCAAAGGAATCTGAGGAGGGGGAATGGAAAAGTACTGCGCTGACGGACCCTAAGCTGCAATGTCCTTTCCATCAGCAAATGGTGTTGATCCATTTAGCTCTGTCTTATCAAACCTGCGTGTCACCAGCAGGAACGGAATAAATATCTGACATGGACCCGCAGCCATGGCCTGAGACCTCATCTGCGGATACACTACTGGAATTTTACATTGTTTGGCAGAAAAGTTATTAAATTCTATTTAAAATTTAGTGGTAGAATTTGTTTTAGTTTATTGCACGTTTTAACCAATAATGTGTGTATATAAAAAGATCTAAAAAATATTATAAATTAATTCTTGTTTTAAAGTATTCACACTCATGATAAGACAGTGTTACCAAGAGGGGCAGGGATGGTGGATGGTCCAGAGCCAATTAAAAAAGAATTATATAAAAAAATTATATATATAGAATAACACACAATGTCAACCTCTATTATTTCACTGTGGATATGGAAACATGGAGCACAATTCTTTTTTTCCATTCATTTAAAAGAGTATCTTTTAAACATTATCAAAGTTTTGTTTTGCATAAAAAATATTAAGTACCGTAAACCCTGTTTAAGTGTAATTGGGACTCACAGGAATTGGACCGCTCACACATACATCTGTAGATTTCACTGGCAGACAAGCATGATTCATATATCTATATTACTACCCATAATACATTAATATTTGTTTCTGTTTTGTGAGCATTATTTGTAAAAAGAAAACACACCATGGTACATTATCAAATACTCTCTTTCAGTGTCTTTTTAAAATATTTAGACATATTGCTACCTCCTGAACCTAGTCACTCCACCACACTATATATGTATATATATATATACATATATACACACACATAATTTAGATATTTATTACTTCTGTTGTGGGACTTATTTAGCATCATATTTCATTATAGTCAATGCTTTGACCTTCTTTGTACAGCTTTTCAAAAATTGTCTGCTCTTTTAAATACGATTGTGTAGACTCGCTGTGTTTAGAGGAGATGAGTCAAACTACTGGAATTCAAATACTGTGTCTGCCAGCTGATCTGCACTTTTACAGAAAGGGTACTTTACATAAACTGGAACAGCATTCCAGCAGGAGTGGTAGGGGCAATAACAGGAATGTCTGGGATATCCGTTGGTCTATCTGAAGAACTTCTTAAAGCCAAGTCATTTAGGTAGATAGGTTAAACAAACTAGATTAATCTTTTGTTTCTTATCTCACATTAAATTCTATTTCTATCATCATCAACCATGCTCTCGTTCCACCCTATCAAAGAAAACTCACACTTCCTATGCACGCATACAGATTACCATGGTTTATAGATCAGTTGCCCTCTACCTAATACTTCTTTATAGATCATCATGGCTTACAGATCATTTGTCTTCTCCCTACCCACACTCAACGATAATCCACTCCTATTCTCATTCATCAGTCACAGTCATTGATTATCCTCCCTATGGATCTCCACCACCTCCTCATAGATCATCATGTTTTACAGATTATTTGCATTCTCCCTGCACCTCATAGATGATAACATTTTACAGATCAATCACCTTTTCCTTGCACCTCCTCATAGATTGTCATCCCTTACATCAGTGGTAGTCAGCCTGGTCCCTACCGCCCACTAGTGGGCGATTCTAGTTTTCATGGTGGGCGGCAAGGTAAATAATAAGTGGGGTCGCTGACGAGTGACGTCACACACCGGAGACCCGCAGCACCACATAGCTAGGGTCATAGGATATATGTCAGCAGAAATTAGATAAATTGAGTTAATGCAGCACCGGTGGGTGGTAAGGAAATTTTACCATCAAAAGTGGGCGGTAGGTATTAAAGGGTTTACCACCCCTGCCTTACATTATCCACCCTATTCATGCACCTTACTATAGATCATTAACCTGTAGATCATCACCCTGATTACATCCATTACAGATCATCCACCCTAACCCTACAAGATCGTTCTCCATTACAAATCATCTAGCCTGTCTCTACACCTCCTTGTTGATTACCTCTCACATCTTCTCTATCCCTGTATCGCCTCCCAGTTCCTCTCCATTTACAGATCATTCACCCTCTTCTTCATCAGCCTCCTATCATATATCCTCTCATTAATGACCCTCCAGGCCCTGAGATGTATGATCTTCTTTATATTATGTCTCTTTAATTCTAAACTAATGTTTAAACTTAAATTTCCTTTCTTGGGAAAGAAAAAGAAGTGTGCAATTTATAATCTTAATGGAAATATTCTAGTGGTATCAGAGAGAGAAAATAATTGAAGAGGTTTGTGGACAATCACCTACGTAACAGTGACCAATGCCAGGCAACTGCGGCAAAGGCAAGCAAAATATTAGCATGTATTAACAAGGGTATAGCAGCAAGTTTAATTCTGCTACTGTACGAATCCATGGTAAGGCCTCATTTTGAGTATGGAGTACAATGTTGGGCACTACTTCAGAAAAGGACATTGTGGAGCTAGACAAGATTGGGACATAGGCAGCAACATTCATGAGGGAATGGAGGGATTGAGGGGGTAAAGAGGCTAGCAGGATTAATATTCTCTGATTAATAGATGTTTAGGATCTGATATGATCACTTTAGATAAACACATCAGGGTCAATATAAGGCATAGTAAGGCGAATCTCTCATGCCAAGAAGTTTACAGCTGACAAAAGACGTCCCTTAATGTTAGAAGAAAAAAAGAAAAGGGCTTTTCACAGTACCAGTAATCAGAATGTAGTACTCGTTACAAAAGGAGGCTGTTATAGCTGATTTAATGTACAATTTTAAAAAGGAGTTGGATATTTTTTTGAATAAAAAGGACATACAATGTCATGTTGGTTAACCAGAATCAGTGGGATATTGATCCACAGTGCTATTTATTGGCCAGTTTTGGGGATCAAGGTGGAATTTAGCAAGACAACTGGGAATGTTTCAATAGTTTTATTTTTGCCTTGTTTTGGATTACAATTTACATAATATAGAGCAGAGGAGATCAAAAAGGTAGAACATAATGGATTAAAAGTATTTAGTCAACCTTAATTAATATGTAATTATATATTGTCTTAAAGGTGTATGGAAGATTCCCTGTTTTTACTTTTTCTAACCTAACACATGCTGCTTATATCAGAAACACGCATTACATTGATTCCTCCTATGCACAAAGTTATTTTATTAAAACAAATGGTTTCCACAACCCTCAGAGGCACATTGTACTAACCAATAGAAAAACTGAATTCAAGTATGAATTTTAAGCCTACACTAACCATCCAGCCAGTAGCAGCACAGTGCAGATATCCAAAGCAGTACTGTCTGAGCTGCTTTGTTCCAATGAGGAGTGAGAGGTGTGTGGTGGGAACAAAAGACTGCAAACCCCCATACATTGCTAAAAGGTTGTAGCTGCCTCTGATTGGTCACAACAAAGTGTGAAGTTTATGCTAATTTAGCATGTTTGTCTGGGGTGTTCCTTCTCAAAATCAACTACCAGAAAATGTAGAGTTTAAGACTTTAGAGTAAGTTTATTAAAGGCATATTTAAGTTTGCTGGATTATGAATGCATCTGATAGAAGAGAATCAGTAGTGTATAAAACATTTTTTGCATAAAAAAATACCAAAATAATCATTTACAAACTCACCCTGATGTTTGCTAAATCTTTTCAGATTGCAAGCTGATGCTTTTGTCAGTTGACTCCCCTGAAAATCCCTGCTAAGATTAACATTCAGGAAAAAGCAGATACATTTGTATCATACTCTGGGGTTGCTGTGTTGCAAAAAAGCCTGGGATATGTAGTCTCTTTCTCTATATATCCTTGTGATGTGATTCAGTTGTAAACTCAGACCCCACTCAACCATGTGATGCAATCCAGCACCAAGCCCTTCATTTGAAAGGTCAAACTCCATACCTAGATACATTTCCTCTGCTTACTTGGTAATGTCAGTTTCCTCTGGGAGTGGAAAGCTGGAATTTACTTTCCTGCCTATACATTTGTAAGTACACTGAACTTATTTATATTGCACATATTTTTCTGCTAATCACTGCCTGTTTCTTACCAAACATTTGAAACCCAGCAAACTTATATATACCTTTAATGTTTATTTGGGGATTTTTTCATACAAAAAATGTTTCATACACTACTTATTCTTCTCTATCTGTTTGTGCCTTCAGTCGTGTTTAACTCTCCGTAACCACACACCATGCTGATCCACTTGGTATTCATGGCAGAGATACTGAAGTGGGTTGCCAGTTCCTTCTACAGTGAGCCACAGCATACAGCTCCTGGTAATCCTAGGTGGTCTCCCATCCGAGTACTGACCAAGCCCAACCCTGCATGGCTTCAGGGTGGTGTGACCACTTGGTTCCCTGACTTTAATCGAACCCAGGTCACAGAGGGGAAAGCACCAAGTCCTAACCACTGGACCATTAGGTAATACAATCATAATCCATGAAACTTCCATATACTCTTAATAGTAAATGGATTTTCCTTGTATCATTTGCAGAGCCTTTATTAGTTTTAGTTTAGTTTTACAATGAATATGTTAGTAAATGTTCAGGCATCCTCTACATGAGAGTTTGTGATGTCCCTGGACTTTAGACTTGTCTTCTGAAGCTGTGATCATTAAACACTGACCTCCAAATACCTCTCACACAGTTCTTTTACATTTACCTTTTACCACTGGGTGCAGGTTACGTCCTCAGATGTCCTAACAGTTGAACATGTACAAAATGTTTTTAGAACAGTTAAGTAATAAATGCAGCTTTTAATGTATCATGGACCATATTATATTGTATGGCTTTGTTTGTTTATTTGCCTTCTCAGCAAACTTTGGATGATAACACTTTCTACTATTTCTATTGAAAACCCTTGCACTAAGTAATCCAGAAGTTAAATTATATTTTGGGGGTGCAGCAGGATATGAGACACATGTAATAACTGCCTACTCATAGAGAATTATTTTACACATGCATAATAACAACAGGGCTCATTGCCAACTGAACAAAATAAAACCTTCTGTTCCTTATTCAGTGATGTCCTCTTCACATTATTCATGTACACACAATGTGTTTGGGTGAAAGGTCTAAACTCAATCACCTTGTGATCAGACGGTCACTCCTCATTTGGCATCAGAAATACACTTATCTACACTTCAATACCTCAGACCAGCAGACCAAGAGGGTTCAACAAAATCATAGGCATCCCTAAAGGCATATCAAAGTTTCCTGGATTATGAATGCATCTGATAGAGAATCAGTAGCGTAGGAAAACATGTTTTTGCATGAAAAAAAATCCATAAATAAACATTAACAAACTCACCCTGATGTTTGCTAAATCTCTTGAGTTTGCACCCCTGAAAATCCCTACTAAAATTATCATAAAATTGAACTTGAATAAAGTGTTACTATTAGTAGGTACACTGTGCCTATGTAAGCAGCTCTGGGGTGTGGAAAATAAGTTTTATTTTTAAATAAAATAAATCTGTACGTGTATAGAATGAATCAATGCAATTTGTGTGTGTATTATAAGCAGCATGTGTCAAATTAGAAAAAGGTAAGAAACAGGCAAACTTAGATATACCTTAAGGTTAAACATCTGAACATGTGTTTGTGCTGCAAGAGCTTAATTTGAAAAAAAAGAAAGCATATTGTGACACAGTGGGGCAGCTACAGTATGGAAGGCCCTGGAACAAAAAAAAAAGGTCAGGCCCCTCCTTTCCACCCCAAAGACTCCTTTCCCTCAGCACCCACCTCACATACCTCCTTTTTACTCCCTCACAGAACCCATACACCATGTACTTTGCTGCCACTTTGCAGCCCTTGCTCTATTACCTTCTTCCTTGTTACACATACCCAGTGTACTTAACTGCTCCACACTGCCACTTCTTAGAGCTTCAGTAGAAATGCTCTTATTTAAACAGGCAGACACCAGTTTCAGACCCTGGGGGGCCGCAGCAAAGAAGGTACCAGGGGGTCCAGTGGTGCCCAGGGTAGCTGTGGTGGGTTGGGCTGGGGTCGGGGCCCCTACATTACAGAAAAATAATAAAATTCCCCCCAAAAATTACACAGCACTGCCCCCCCCCAGAGGAGGGCCCTGGCACACTGCACCACTGGTATATCCTCCCCTGTAGTGACCCATTATCAAATAATCTCTTTCTGATGCAGCAAGTATAATAATTTTTGCTAGGTCCTTTTAAACTTTCTTCCCTCCAAAACACTTATAATATGACCACTGTCGTCAGATTGTTTTCCCTATGCTCTTTTCAAAAAGAGAACTCGAAAAGGACACAATGTTTTTAGAGAATAAATACAATATGTCATTGGAATGTAATGTTTTCTTGCCAATTTCTCCGACGTTAAAGGGATGTCTAAATTTGCTGGATTAATACATTTCTGCACTCTATAGGCAAAAAGCAGCCTAAATGTATACAGCACATTTTTTTATTTTTTTTTATATCTAAAAATCCCTCTAATGATTGTATTGACACCCCCAGGTCCCCACCCAATCAGCATGCAGCATCCGGGGAGCAATATTAACCCACTATTTACCTGCTCTTGCTTGTTCAGCCAATAGTAGAGCAGATTTGTCAGCCTCCCAGTCACTGCTGGGATATGACTCATCCTTGCTTCCTGTATATGCCGTGTGGTGTTGCCATAGCAACTAACATAGTGCCATGTCTCAAATCTTTCATCTTAGTGAAATGGCCAAAACAAATTATGGAGGGGGAGTTACCTTAATTTTAAACTGTCAGAAATTACAATGGATTTTGCTAACTTCAAGGTAAGTGTTTAAATGTTTATTTTGGTATTTTTTCATGCAATTTTTTTTTTCAAATACTATTAATTCTCCTCTATCAGATGCATTCATAATCCAGGAAACTTACATATCCCTTTAGTTTCTTTGGATCTGCAATTTTAAACAGCAATAGTTGACAGTACAACTCGAGTCACTGACATACTACAATATCTTGACAGAAGACTTTGCTGGATAGACTCTAAGGAGATAGATTCCAATGCAATGTGGTGTACAGAGTATGCTGCCTATTGTACTCTTTGCTAAAAATAGACATCACTCCATCTTGGCATGAACAGTTCCTGTCGGCTGGGGTAATATGACTGACTGCTCAGGATATGTTCTTTCCTCACCTATAGGAGACATCATTGATAGGACTCGGCTCGAAGCCTGGGTTGCATTGGGTCTGACAGTCATTTAACAAAAGGCAGCTGCTACCTTGACTTGTGTTCACATAATTCACTACTTTTCACTTTTCCACAATCTCTTCATGTTCTCGTTAAAGAACACTCTGGGACTTAAGTGTACCAATATGAGAAAGTCCCTAATCACCAGTAGCTTGGATACTGAGCAAAGAGTAGAGACCTCCTAGCAGAGAATGACCACCATTGAGTCCACCTTTGACCTTTGAGACTATTAGATGGTTGCTTCAATTCTTTTGAGTTCTCTGTAACTTACCCCCTCTGCATTTTTTAAGATCAAGAATTGTTGAGGAATAAAATGTAAAACAGGAACATCCCATGTACTAGCCTGAAAGTGTAAAGTATAAGTTATGCTATTATTACAACTTGGCAATTATGATGAATTATTTCTTGGATATTTTCAGCTAGGTCAATGTTTTTTCTTAAAAAAACAGATCTTTGTTTATATTTCGCTCTGGAGTTTAATATAATTTGGGTCTTTAATGATGTACGGTTACAGTCCCTGGCTTCCCATATATATCATAATTTCATGGGGAGGCTTACATTTACTCACTGTATATTTTTGAAGCGTCCAGAGAATTTATATTCTGGGAGTAAAACGGCTTGTCTTTGCTTTATTGTCAGAGACAGGGTCAGGCTGAATTTATTTGCTGCCCAAGGCCAGTTTCAGTATGTACTAACAGGAGAATGGAATGAGGGATGGAAAAATGTAAGATTATGCTATGGGACACACATGAAGAAAAGGATGTGCATGAGTGTTTTTGGAGGTTGGTGGAAAAGGTATGTTTTTGGGAGATGGCATGGGGAGGTAGAGATGGCATTGGGTGAAAATAGGGGGTTAGAGAAGGGGCTAAAGATTAAAAAAATATGGAGAGGAAGGAGGAGAGTGGGGGAGAGAAGGAGGGAGAGGGGGAGAAAAGAGGGAGGGCAGGAGAGGAGAGAGAGAAAGATAGGAATGGGAGAGAGAGGGGAGGGACAGGGAAATATAGGGAGTGGGGAGAGAGAATGCCTACAGACAGAAACTTTACTGCTTATAGACATCTATGTTCATTTGGACATAATACTTTAGGACAGGGGTAGGCAATGTTGGCCCTATATTTGTGTATTTATCTGAATTTCATAGGTGTGTTTGCCTATATTCTGTCCATGTTTGCCTATCCATGACCAACATTGCCTACTCCTGCTCTATACCGCTGCATAAAACACAGCTTCGTAATAACGAGGATTACAGATCACTCCTCAGAGCCTGAGTACGTTTCCTAACAGGTGGTAAATGGCAAACCTTCAATATATAATTTACATAAACAAGAGGTGGTGCTCTGTCAAGGAGCAGGGAAGTAATTGCACAAAATAAAATGTTATCAGTATATTTATTGTAGGGAAATACAGAGCACAGAAACGAGATGAAAGATAAGACCTGCAGGTCCCTCCTTGTCTGCCAACTACAACCTACTGTAAAACCTCATATCCTGCTCCGTCCTTCCACTATTTTATATTGAGAATTTAAAACCTAATAGAATATGTAAATAAAGTGTAAAAAAAATTAAACATTTAACGCTCAGTTTTAATTTTTGGCATTATTTGTGATTATAATTGTATTTAATAAATTATAATATACTATTTTTTTACCATTTTTCTTTATAAGTTTTAATAATGGAAGTCTGCAAAAAGCTTTTAGAAAGAATATAACAGCCTGGCAAGCTTTGCCTTCAAGCTCCGCTCATTAGCTTCCTGTTTGAATGGCTAAGTGTTAGCATCCCAGGTCACAGATGTGAAGAAATTAATTGTCACCACTTATGCACAGAAGCAAAAAGTTAATGAGTGAAGATTGAAGCTGATTGATTGCCAGGCTTTCAGTTTTTTCTATATTTTTTCTTCTCTTTTAAATAGTAAAATAATAGTAAAATAAAGTTTCAAATATTAATATATTAATTGGCCATAAAATAACACTTTATTTGCTGCAGCTCTGTTTTCATTAGCATATATATTAATACTAGAAACTTACCCGTCAAAAATGACGGTATTAAAAGGCTGGCAATGCTGTTTGCCACACAATGTGAGGCTTTTGGTCCTCTGAGCACCTTCGGCACTCATTGCGAGCCTCTCCCCCCGTGTACTTCAAGTTTCCTGCTTTGCAGTGATCACCTTTGGCGCCTTTCCTCTCGCCTACGCTCATTGCAAGCTTCACACGCTTCGGTGCTCATTGCGAGCCTTTCCTCTCATCTGCTCTCATTGCAAGCCTCTCCTCTCATTATGACTTGAATGGGACACACACCCCTGCAACCTGATTGGCTGCAGTGATGCAAAAGCAAGTGGGCAGTCTGTTATACATGTAAACACAAATTTTATTTAGTTTGCATCTCAAAAATTCAAAAAGTATTTCAACATGCTCTTTTTACAGATTTTTACTGTGATATGGTCCAAATTGTGCTGAATTCGGTGGTCATTTAAACTGCAAATATATATATACCGGTACTTTCCATTGGCTCTTTAAAATACACAAGTGTACTGAGGCAAATCTCCCAGGCTTATTGTTTCCAGAGAGCAGTTAGTGTCCACACACTGTACCCTGCAGCGCATCTTGTGTACATACCTACCTGGCACGGATCCGACCTCTTGCTAGATTTATAGCGTGTATTCTTACTCTACCTGCCCAAATAAAGGAACAAAACTTTATAATTTGAATGGGTTGTAAAGATAATCAAAATTGAGTTATTTGAGATCATGAACATGCTTGCAATATTTAATAAGAACATAGTGTCCATGGCGTATGTTTTAAATAAAATGATACGTTCGAATGACAAAATTATTGTACGAGATCCAGGTTAATTGTGTCTGGAGCTAAGGACGGTCCAATAAACACACAACAGATTGCAGTCACCCAGTTTGTGCTGGCAAGGAGTCTCCTTATGGTAGTAGCATTTGAATTAAAGTGTTGAAATCAGACGGGAAGCCGTTACGGACCTGCTAATGAACACATGATTGGAGAAATGAAGCCAATAATGATAACATTGTAACTTTATAAATGATTTCTACCTATGCAAACAAGTATTGAAAGGAACTCACAAGTCTCTACTCTACAATGCAATTAAGTAAACACAGATTAAACATTACACATGTATGGGCTTTGACTTTAGATAATGATAAGATTTCGAATATACCTTGTGCTGCAGATATTATGAGTTGTTTCAATAGCAGCAACTATAAGCTAATCATCATCCAAGGTTCCCCCCTATGCCAAAACAGATAATCACAAACTACAATGTAATAGTATTTTTTTTTACTTTCTAAAAACATTTTGTCATTTGCTAATTCCGGGTGTTCATAGTGGCATATTATAAATATGAGACTGCAAAGAGAAGTTTTTTCCCCTCTTCTGATCTTTTAAAACCTGCAGGCTTGGATTTAGCCTTTGGCTGCGATATCAGCCCATAGTTATTATAAATCTATATTTTGTGTGCGCAAATGTAGGGTATCAGAGATAGAAAAGGATTTGGGATCTTGTGGACAACCACCTTGGTAACAGTGCTCAATGCCAAGCAGCAGCTGCAAAGGCAAGAAAAATATTAGCAAGTATTAAGAAGGGTATAGAAACAAGGGAAGCAAACATACTTCTGTCACTATACAAATCCCTAGTACACCCTGATTTGGAATATGGAGGACAATTGTGGTCACCACTTCATAAAAAGGATATTTTAGAGCTGGAAAAGTTACAGAGAAGGGCAACAAAATTCATTAGTGGACTAAGCTATGAACTAACCAAATTAAACTAATTTTCTCTAGAAAAAAGGTGTCTAAGAGGCGACATGAGTACCTTATATAAATACATCCAGGGTCAATATAAAGCTTTGTCAGATGAGCTTATTGTATCAGTAGGTTTTTAACTGACAAGAGGACATCCTTTGAGGTTAGAAGAAAGAAAAGTGTTCTTCACCGTAAGGGGAGTCATATTTTTGTGGTTGGATATATTTCTGAATAAAAAGGCCATACAGGGTTGTGTTGAATATCTGTAGAAGGAATGTTATAAATCCAGGTATTTAAGAACAAGAAGGATTTTTTTTGAGACAACTGACAATGGTTCAAAGTATTTTTTTATTTGCCTTAATCCGGATCAATTAACAATTTAGATTTTAGAAGGATCAGAGGAGATCTAAACAGGTTGAACTTGATGGACTCAAATAAAAATTACTATGTAAATCCAGAGCCTTTCTTGTATAACTGGAAACAATTGAAACTGACACCACACCCTTCCCCTTCACTGTCCCAGAAGCGGGATGTTGAGAGGATACAACCATAGCTCTCCAGAAATGTAAACACTCCACTTACAATCACATCTTCAACCAGTGTTTCATGGATGCCTCCAGGGCAACGCAAAGGCATCAAAATAATATTTTATTAAAAACTAGATGAAATACTTTTTTTGCTTAATTATGCTCTTAATTAGACTCAAAAATGTTTAAAAAACATATTTTTGTTTTCATTGTACTCAAAATTCAGATAAGAAGCACCACTAGTATCAAATGTTAGCCCTACTTGTTGTCAACATAGTCTTAGTTATGTTGTTGTTTAGTCGTTCAGTCGAGTCTGACTATCTGTGACCCCATGGCACATCTTGTGTCCAGTAGTGCCAATCCATAATATTTTCATGGCAAAGATACTGGAGTGGGTTGCCAGTTCCTTCTCCAGTGGATTGTGATTTGTCTGACCTCTCTACAATGTCCTGCCCATCCTGTGTGACCCTACATGATATAGCTAACAGCTTCGTTGAGGTACACAAGCCCCTTCATCGCGACAAGGTAGCGATCCAGAAGAGGGTCTTAGTTATAGGGCCACGTAAATATGTTTTTTTTACATTTAAGTGATGTATATAAAGGAATTGCTACAATCAATGCAGCTTATACATTGGCAAAATGTTAAAAAGTATATGGAAACTTTTTGATTACATGTTACTATTTGGGACTGATGACATGTTTTCAGAGGTATGATGTCTTCATGTCTTAATAGGTGTGCATGGTTTAGTCTTCATTCAAAGCCACCACATTTTGTCCAAATATCGCGCTGTAATTTCTAGAGTATTCATATATTTTAACAAGACAGTATCAGTTATTAAAACACGTTTCAACCATATTTAGGACTTTTTCCATGTAAAAATATATATAAAATACAATTAGTCTCATAACTCTAGGCTATGGGCTAGCTGTGTCTGTGTGATTTATCAGTGTTTTTTTAAGCTCATTCTATTATTGTTTTATCATTTATATTGTTTTATTTGTTTTGCCCTGTTTTTGCTTGGTTATTGATTGCTGCTATCGGGACCATGGTGCTTATGTGCTTACTCATATACAGTAGAATCACGGTTATCCGGCACCCAACTAACCGGGACTCTCAAGCAGCCGGCACCGGCATCAATTCCCCATTTTCAAAAAACTCCCACTAAACTGGCAAATTTGGCACTATCTGGCACTATCCAGCAGTTCGAGCCCAGTTTAGGTGCTAATGCCCTTTTAAAGGCATTTTTAGGGGTTTTGGGGGGTTTAAAGGGTCGTTTAGAGCCTTAATTTTGGGGACTCACGATTAACCTGCAACTACAGTTATCTGACAATAGGGAGTCCCTGCTGGTGCCGGATTACAGGGGTTTTACTGTATTTCTGAATTGGTTTATGTGTACCGCTGTGAATTGCTTATGTATTTATTTTTTCTCTATACTGTGCTTCTAGAATTTGAGTGGTTCTAGATAGTGCGGATAAATGGAGAACTGACCTATATTGGCTAGATTAGAAATATATAGTTCAAGCATGGAGAAGTGGATAATAGAGCTTTATAATAACAAATTTAGCATACATTGATTAGGAGAATCCACAAGAAACGGGAACAGACCACAGTGATATCAGGAGGAGGACAGCAGTATCCTGAATCCACAAGGGATCGAGTTATCCGACGGTGGACGTGGTTCCAGTGTGCCTAAGGTTGGATCTATGCCAACACTTTATTCATACCTCATTTTGTTGAGATGATTACATGTGAGTGTGATATAATTTACCACACTTTTGTTGAAATATGAGTGTATCATAAATAGGTGCATCACCACTTGCTCTTCTCTCTACCCTTCCTATTTTTATCTTGCAGATCTATACTTTGTAAAACTTTAGCATATCTTGCAAATTCCATAGTCTTAATTAGATATGTTTTTTATTGCTAAAAACACCATCTGGTTAATGCCCCATATGAGCAGACTTCCATTTGTACACAAGTATACATTTTTACTTGCCCTTGTGACTTCCTGACTCGGTGGAAATTTTCAGCCTGGATGCTAGATGATCCAGGGTCAAGCACTGGAGGGAGGATCATGGGCTTGTGGTAAAGAGAAAGGAGAGAATGTTAAGGCTGGGTTGGGTAAGTACATTTTATCTTCTGTAATAGTTTCCATTTTAATTGTTTAATAATAGATCTTAGTTTAAATTATGTTCTCAGTAGAATGTTTTGGCTCAGATCATTCAGAATGTTTTCTTTAAATGTTTTCATCTGTGGTTGATGTTAACATTTAAATTCTGTAAATATTTTAGAAGAGCTGCATGATTCTTATCCCTTGAGAGCTGCTGTATATTTAACATTAGACATATCTTCCTTTCCCAGATACTAGAATAGCATGCAAATCCAGTAATAACAGTAGGATAGCCATAGAAGAATCAATTAAATGTTCAAAAACACAAGACAATTGGCCACTAGTAGGACCCATGGGAATTGCAGAAAAATGCACTGACAATCCTTAGGGCCCCCTAGTAAGAATTCTGGGGGGGAGTACATGACCTCAGTTGAGGCAACAAGAGACAGACTGGATATTTCCAGAAAGGAACAATACTATATCACTGCAAAAACAACTGTTGTAGGCACAACCCTGGACAACCACTATGAAAGCCGTCAATGGATAAAGTGATACCCAACAGAGACAGCTCAAATGGCTTTCAAGATCTAAAGATGGTCATTGAGGAGTCACAGACTACAAGAATGATGAGGAAGATGCAGAAACAGCTGCCTGCAGAATCCTAGAATCATATATATATAGTTGTCGTAGTTACGATTTGTCGGTCATGCTGTATTAAAAGTCACGAGCTTGCGCATGCGCAATGAGCGCCGAAGGCCTGCGAGGAATCATCGCAAGGCCTGTAAGACTTAGAACAAAATTACAATTTGGAGAAAGTTACGCGCTTGACGTGGGCTTCAATAAGCACCGAAGGCGAGGCCTGCAAGACTTAGAAGTAGAAGAAGAGGCTGGCAAGAGGCGGTTTGTCAATCCCGCGATGAACACCAAAGGCGCTCATCTCAAGGCCCGTATAACTTAGAACAAAATGATGGTTTGGTGATGAGCGCCAAGGAGGGAGAGGGGGGGAAAAGACACAGGGGAGGGAGAGGGGGGAAGGGTGTAAAGAGACACAGGGGAGGGGGTGCTCATTGCAAGGCATGAAAGTGGAGGGTTGGCCGAGGTCTGCAATGAGTAGTGAAGCCGCTCATCTCGAGGCACGTAAAGTAGACAATGGGAGAGGCTCGCAATGAGCCCTAAAGGCGCTCATTGCATGGCCCACAAGTAAGAGGGGGAAGAGCCTCACATTGTGTGGCAAACAGCATTGCGAGACTTCACATTTTATTGCCATCATTTTTGACTGGCAAGTCGCTAGTGTACTAGATATAACTGGAAGAAAGATCTAGAAAAGATCTTTGTGGAAATATATAACAAAATGTGAAAACTGCAAGTGAGACTGCCCCTTTAAATCACTGATGTTGTTCATCATTCCACATAACATACAGACCAGTTTCTCATAAAAAGCCACAAAATATGTAGGCCTGTACAAACGTATATACAGTTGTTACCATTACTTAATAACTAAAAAAAATCGATGAATCCATAGAGGACAACTTAAGAACAAACCACACAGTCTGTTAAAAAATATTAAATCTTTTTGAACTAGGAGTGTGAAAGCTTTTTATTGTATGACCGCTCATATAGTGCTGCAAAGCATCAAGCAAGGATCAAGCTGTATTCTTGTGCAAGTATTTATGTCTCATAACACATTATCCGCAAGACATAAGTTAGCATTAAACAGTCTTAAATCAATAAGTGCAATTCATTGTTGTGTATTACACATATCAGTTGAGTTGTCACTTATATTTAAAGATGTTTGCGGAGTAGCAGACCTCCTGATATCCATCACTTCATAGCTGCTTTAAGAAGTATTGAAGCTGTTGCTATGTGTGTGGGTTACAGGAGCCCCAAGATAGTTCAATTGTTTCTCCCCAAAGACCAGCTAATTAGGGACTTTCCATCTATACATGTCTGTTCCCACAGCCCCTAGCAAGCCTCCACGTGGTGCTGGAGAATGGAAGTCTACATGTAATATAAATGCACTTCAATTCATGTAAACCCAAATCGTTTATTGTCAACAATACTCTCTCTCATCCACAATGAGTCTAGTTAATCAGTAAATAAAAAATCCATGGAATATAGGGAGTAACAAATGGCCAAACCAAATGACCATAAACAGAGGTGTTATATCTGTTTCTTGGCCTCTGGTCCCAGGGTAACAAATTAGTAAAACCCTCTGTTGGTGTAATATACAATGTTGCTGCACTATAGTAATATTAACTTAAGGAATTATGTAGGGCAGTGTCAATTTTCATTAACACGATTGGGTTTTAAATCCAATGTTTAAGGCTCTTTTTAATGATTTTGTGGTTCACCAAAAAGGGAAAAGTTCTGTCTGCAAAATTGTTTGCCTTTTTAAAATGACAGCCCTGCTGCAAGACCCACAATGGGTCTGCCTTTAGGACTGTCAAAACTCATGTTTGTCATTGCATTACATTTTATATTCCCCTTAGTAAAATATTCAGGAAGTAGCATATTTTGTGGGATAAACAAATAGTACTGCTTCCAGTGGATATAAAAAGTCTACCGACCGCTGTTAAAATGTCAGGTTTCTGTGCTGTAAAAAAATGAGACAAACATAATTAATTTCAGAACCTTTTCCACCTTTAATGTGACCTATAAACTGTACAACTTAATTGAAAAACAAACTGAAATCTTTTAGGTAGAGGGAAGAAAAAATATAAAAATAAAATAATATGGTTGCATAAGTCTGCACACTAATAATACTTTGTTGAAGCACCTTTTGATTTTATTACATCACTCAGTCTTTTTGGGTATGAGTCTATCAGCATGGCACATTTTGACTTGGCAAGATTTGCCCACTCTACTTTGCAAAAACACTCCAAATCTGTCAGATTGCGAGGGCATCTCCTGTGCACAGCCCTCTTCAGATCACCCCACAGATTTTCAATCGGTTTCAGGTCTGGGCTCTGGCTGGGCCATTCCAAAACTTGAATCTTCTTCTGGTGAAGCCATTCCTTTATTGATTTGGATGTATGCTTTGGGTCGTTGTCATGCTGAAAGATGAAGTTCCTCTTCATGTTCAGCTTTCTAGCAGAAGCCTGAAGGTTTTGTGCCAATATTGACTGGTATTTGGAACTGTTCATAATTCCCTCTATCTTAAGTAAGGCCCCAGTTCCAGCTGAAGAAAAACAGCTCCAAAACATAATGCTGCCACCACCATGCTTCACTGTGGGTATGGTGTTCTTTTGGTGATGTGCAGTGTTGTTTTTGCGCCAAACATATCTTTTGGAATTATGGCCAAAAAGTTCAACCTTGGTTTCATCAGACCATAAAACCTTTTCCCACATGCCTTTGGGAGACTTCAGATGTGTTTTTGCAAAATGTAGCCTGGCTTGGATGTTTTTCTTCGTAAGAAAAGGCTTTTGTCTTGCCACTCTACCCCATAGACCAGACATATGAAGAATACGGGAGATTGTTGTCACATGTACCACACAGCCAGTACTTGCCAGATATTCCTGCAGCTCCTTTAATGTTGATGTAGGCCTCTTGGTAGCCTCCCAGACCAGTTTTCTTCTCGTCTTTTCATCAATTTTGGAGGGAGCTCCAGTTCTTGGTAATGTCACTGTTGTGCCATATTTTCTCTACTTGATGATGACTGTGTTCACTGTGTTCCATGGTATATCTAATGCCGTGGAAATTCTTTTGTACCCTTCCCCTGACTGATATGAGATCCCTCTGATGCTTTGGAAGCTCTCTGTGTACCATGACTTTTGCTGTGGGATGCAACTAAGAAAATGTAGACTAGATCAGCTGAACTTTATTTGGGGTTAATCAGAGGTACTTTAAATGATGGCAGGTGTATGCTGACTCCTATTTAACACAATTTGGAATTTGATTGCTTAATTCTGAACACAGCTACATCCCCAGTTATAAGAGGATGTGCAGACTTATGCAACCACATTATTTTTCTTTTTTTTTTCTTCCCTCCAGCTAAAAGATTTCAGTTTGTTTTTCAATTGAGTTGTACAGTTTATAGGTCACAATAAAGGTGGAAAAAGTTCTGAAATGATTTATCTTTGTCTAATTTTTTTACAGCACACAAACCTGACATTTTAACAGGGGTGTGTAGACTTTTTATATCCACTGTATATCAGATATCTCTTGTCTCACATTTTTGGCATCTCAAGCCCATCCTTGAGACAAAGGTAAAACAAGTTGCAAAGGAAGATTAGCACAAGCATCCCCGTTCTGCTGAGCCCCTCAGATGAGGTTTGCATAGGTGAGTTTGAAGTGGACCTCAATTTCCACAAGTTCCTCTTCAGTCTTAATGGCAGCCAACCCATTAAGTACTCCAAGGCCTTTGCAGCGCAGATCCAACAGAACAGACCAGCACTCAGCCATACCACTTCCAAAATCTTGATCCAACATAGAGACCACCAAAGCCAGCCAAGCCATTAGGGTGGGGCTCTCTGTCCTCACATTAAGTTTTGATTCTTAGAAAATATAAGGACACGTCTTTGATCCATTCTGCATCACTCACCAAGTCCATCTATGACTCTTCCGGCCACTCCTCAGGATTCTCTCCCAGAATGATGCTCCTTTTTGCCAGCACTGCTTGTGCCCATACAGTTCTTCCATGAGCTCACAACAAAACATTTCCAAGCGGCTAAGAAATCCTTGATTGCTGCTTTGCTGTTCCTCAGCAACAATCCTCTTTGATACTGCTGGGCTCTTTTCTGATGGTCAAATCCAAACAATGGTCTCATGAGATGGAACAGAAAACAGATAGACTAGCATTAGAGCACTGCTAATTAGACTCTGAACTTCCGTCAGCAAAACAGAGTACTTTAGGATCCAAGGTATTACAGATCCTTGGTGGTAGGGCTGTTGATAAATTATCCCCGGGGCAAGAATGGCAGCTTGGACAAATGTCTCCTCCACAACTCTTTTTTTGAATGATACACACTTACTATACAGTGAAAAAAAAACGTTCCATATCTCACAGCAAACCAGAAGTGTGTTGTCACAGGACATTGAAAGCTCCTCCTATGGAGCTGGTGCATGGGAGTCTACATGTAATATACATGCACTTTGAATTTCTGATGATTTGTTGTCAATAATCATCTAACCCACCAACAATGAATATGGCTATTCAGTAAATAGAAAAGTGCATGTAATGCAGGGGGTAACAAATGGCCAAGCAAAAGGACCAAAAACAGAGGTGTATCTCTCTCTTGCTCTCTGGTTCCATAGTAACCCATTCGTAAAACCTCCCTGGCACAATTTTTTATTAACGTGCATGATTGATAAATGCAGTTATTAAAGCTCTTTTTATTTTGGGGGGATGTCTTGCAGAGGAAAATATAATCCGTAACACATACACATCTATTTTATCTTTTCTAGTTTATTTCTGGTTATGTGGACATTTCCAGCTTGGAATCTGGATGACCAGGGAGTGAGGGTCAAGGCTGTTGTGAAGCAGAGTGGGAGGGAATGCTCAGACTAGGTGGAACAAGTATGTCTTTTCTGCTTGATTATCTAGGTTTCAGTTTAAAAAATGATTAATAATTACGGTAATCATACTTTTTACACAAAAGAATGTTTTGGCTCAACTTATTTGTAATTGTTTTCTTAAAATATGTTGTAACGGAGTTGGAACACGAAGTCCAGTATCTCCGCTGGTATACGGTAAAATATCCAAGAAGCACTGCAGTCTCACCATCCCCAACCTCCCATATAGGACGACACTCAATTGGGAGTCAAAGAATACTGTCTTTATTTTGTTATGTAGAAATATATATACACATCTCTTTCCACAGGCAATACACATCCCCCATATTTGGCCACACAATACACATAGAGAGACAATAGGTGTGGTCACACCTCCCTGAGGCTACCTGGCTACTTTGATACAATCAGACATTGATCAGATTATCCTTCTGTTTGTTCTTATGTCTCATAATGAAAACACTTTATACAATAGACTTCCTTATCTTATGAGGAGTCTCTGTAATAGGATTATCTATTAGCCTAGTAGCTGTAATATTCTGAGCCAATATATTCTGTAGAACATAAAACAACATATCTACAGTACAGCAATGTGATCATATTTAAACCATAACCATAAAACAGGGTAAAACAGTGATGGGTTCCGTTACACACCTCCCCCGTGACCATAAGCCGGCATACACGGTCTGATCCCAACGGATCGGCCTGGGGATGTCCGGACAAAAGTATTTGTTGGTCTATTCTCTAGTTTGACAACCCATCAGCATTACTGCAAGTCACATTTCCTCACATTTCAAGAACAAAACAAACACACACTTCATACAGCATTCACAGCAATAAACATTTCAAGGAGAGGGAAAATACATTTTACAAACAGGTTTTACAGAGACCTCTGTACTGGAGACAATGGGGAAAGTAATCCAATTATCCAGGGATAGAGGCAGACTCCATTGAGCACATGGTTGCAAAAAACATAAACCACTTTAAAATACATAAAGTCACCTTTTACACATAACACACAGACATTTCATATATCCCCAGATAGCTGGGATCTGAGCGCACAAAACTACCGAATAGCGCTCAGATCCTATTCACACAGTTCAATTGCCATGTAGCTAAAGTCTTTCCCATAGTCTTTCATTATATGAATGGGCTCCATGGCATCGCTATCTGGGGTATCACTGCTCACACAGGGCAAGTACCGAATAACCCCACTGTATTTAAAGGGCCAGAATGAGTGACATACACTCTGGTATGGCGGAATACTGTTTTTAAAGGGCAATATGTCCCAGGGCCATAGTCGCAGGGCAGGAGGCTGGCAATAAGTCCTCTCCAGGACAAAGTGGCGAAAGGCACTTCGTCACACATCTCCCCTTTGGGGGGAAGTCTAACCAGGCACCTGGATATTTCGCTGTGGTGATGGGGCAACACGCTGAGGGGACTTGAGGGGCAGAGGCCAGCGGCACTCTGCCCTGATGCCAGCTCTTCTGCTGGTATAACCTGCAGGACATCCTGCTCTGTACAAGGGACAAAGGGAGGGCAGAGGCCGACTGCACTCTGCCCCACTGTCAGCTCTTCTGCTGGGGTACTTGAGACATATTCCGGCTCAGTAGCCAGGGAAAGGTGGGGGTCAGTGGGGGTTAACATTTCCTCTGTTAACCCTGGGGCTACATTAGGAGTTAGCTGGGGAGGGGAATTTGTACTTACCCCCTCCTCCGGTTGTCCCAGTGAGGGTAGTTGGGGATCTGGACAGGCTGTCCAGCATCCCGGTAGGTCAGGCACAGAGACCACGGTCCCCTCTGCTCCGTCTGGGAGATTGGTGTCTCCCCTTGTTAGGGTAAGCTGTTTCTGGGGGGAGAGGGCGGCACCTTCAGCTCCCTGCGGTTCACACTGTTGCTGGGGGGGAAGGACGACACCTTCGGCCCCCTGGGGTACACACTGCCGCTGGGGAGGAAGGACGGCTCCTTCTGCTCTCTGGGGTACACACTGCCGCTGGGGAGGAAGGACGGCACCTTCTGCTCCCTGGGATACATACTGTCGCTGGGGAGGAAATACGGCACCTTCTGCTCCATGGGGTACACACTGCCGCTGGGGAGGAAGGACTGCACCTTCAGCTCCTTGGGGTACACACTGCCGCTGGGGAGGAAAGACGGCACCTTCTGCTCCCTGGGATACACACTGTCGCTGGGGAGGAAATACGGCACCTTCTGCTCCCTGGGGTACACACTGCCGCTGGGGAGGTAGGACGGCACCTTCTGCTCCCTGGGATACACACTGTCGCTGGAGAGGAAATACGGCACCTTCTGCTCCCTGGGGTACACACTGCCGCTGGGGAGGAAGGACGGCACCTTCTGCTCCCTGGTATACACACTGCCGCTGGGGAGGAAGGACTGCACCTTCTGCTCCCTGGGGTACACACTGCCACTGGGGAGGAAGGACGGCAACTTCTGCTCCCTGGGATACACACTGCCGCTGGGGAGGAAGGACTGCACCTTCAGCTCCCTGGGGTACACACTGCCGCTTGGGAGGAAGGACTGCACCTTCAGCTCCCTGGGATACACACTGCCGCTGGGGAGGAAGGACGGCACCTTCTGCTCCCTGTGGTTCACACTGCCGCTGGGGAGGAAGGACGACACCTTCTGCTCCCTGGGGTACACACTGCCACTGGAGAGGAAGGACGGCCCCTTCTGCTCCCTGGGATACACACTGCCACTGGGGGGGAAGGACGACACCTTCGGCCCCCTGGGGTACACACTGCCGCTGGGGAGAAAGGACGGCCCCTTCTGCTCCCTGGGGTACACAGTGCCGCTGGGGAGGAAGGACGGCACCTTCTGCTCAATGGGATACACACTGCAGCTGGGGGGGAAGGATGACACCTTCGGCCCCCTGGGGTACACACTGCCGCTGGGGAGGAAGGACGGCACCTTCTGCTCCCTGGGGTACACACTGCCGCTGGGGAGGAAGGACGACACCTTCTGCTCCCTGGGGTACACACTGCCACTGGGGAGGAAGGACGGCCCCTTCTGCTCCCTGGGATACACACTGCCACTGGGGGGGAAGGACGACACCTTCGGCCCCCTGGGGTACACACTGCCGCTGGGGAGAAAGGACGGCCCCTTCTGCTCCCTGGGGTACACACTGCCGCTGGGGAGGAAGGACGGCACCTTCTGCTCAATGGGATACACACTGCAGCTGGGGGGGAAGGATGACACCTTCGGCCCCCTGGGGTACACACTGCCGCTGGGGAGGAAGGACGGCACCTTCTGCTCCCTGGGGTACACACTGCCGCTGGGGAGAAAGGACGGCACCTTCTGCTCCCTGTGGTTCACACTGCCGCTGGGGAGGAAGGACGACACCTTCGGCTCCCTGTAGGGCCGGTAGAGACACCTCGGTCCCATCTCTACCTGCCATCTGGAGGTCATCCCAGGACCAGTCAATGAGGTCTGGTTCTGCTTGTCGGGTCGGTTGGGGCTGCACGAAGCTGAGCAGGTGTTGGTAGTCCTGCTCCAGCTCCCACTCTCTTGTTACCAGGTGGGTCATGTCTTTGCTCACCTCGCCTTCGTCAAACCCAGACATACATGCCTATCCGGTAGTCGTAGATGTCCCAAAACCTAGACCCCTCCGTGCTGCCGAGATCAATGTCGTCCTCCAAGGCATCCCATAATAAACCCGGGCCATCATAATCATCCCCCTCCGGTAAGTCGTGTTCAGCCGTCCAGGGGGTAAGTCGAACGGTATGCCACCAGAGGGCCTGGTATGCGTTGTCTAGCCAGATCTCTCACCATACCAGGGTCTCTAGTCTTGTCACCCACTCATCCAGGGGCTGCTCTCCCAATAGATACATCCGCATCGCCACACGCTTCTGTAGCCACTGCTCATCACTGGGGAGACTCTCACCTCGCCGCCATTGGGCATCTTCCAGGGCATCATACCAGAGTTCCTTTCTGTCTGCATCCCTGTAGTCCGCGGCCACCTCCTCCTCCTCATCATGGAACGCTGTCCGAAAACTAGCCGGTTCCATCCTTCTGTAGCCAGGGACGCTGTACGGATACTAGCGTTGCCCTCAGTTTATAACTCCTTCTGACCGTGGGAACAATTCAGCCATATGCCACCAAATGTAACGGAGTTGGAACACAAAGTCTAGTATCTCCGCTGGTATACGGTAAAATATCCAAGAAGCACTGCAGTCTCACCCACCCCAACCTCCCATATTGGACGACACTCAATTGGGAGTCAAAGAATACTGTCTTTATTTTGTTATGCAGAAATATATATACACATCTCTTTTCACAGGCAATACACATCCCCCATATTTGGCCACACAATACACATAGAGAGACAATAGGTGTGGTCACACCTCCTTGAGGCTACATGGCTACTTTGATACAATCAGACATTGATCAGATTATCCTTCTGTTTGTTCTTATGTCTCATAATGAAAACACTTTATACAATAGACTTCCTTATCTTATGAGGAGTCTCTGTAATAGGATTATCTATTAGCCTAGTAGCTGTAATATTCTGAGCCAATATATTCTGTAGAACATAAAACAACATATCTACAGTACAGCAATGTGATCATATTTTAACCATAAAACAGGGTAAAACAGTGATGGGTTCCGTTACATATGTTCTTTGTGGTTAATTTTTACATTTAAATTCTGTAAATAGTTGAGAAACTTTGCAAAGATACACACCCACATCCATTGGGAGTAGCATTTTACATATCTTCCTTCCCAGATTCCAACTTTGTTGTGATAGTTTGTATGCAAATCCAGTAATACCAATAGGATAGTAATAGTTAAAGGTCAAAAAAACACAGCTGGAATTGTCACCTATGGACATTGCAGAATGACTCACTAGCATCCATTATTTCCCCCTAAGGTGGATTTGAAAGAGTAAACTACATGATCCCAAGAGACACCAAGGGAAGGACTGGATATTTTCCACAGGAACATAGTGCTTAAAGTGTAAAAGACTATGGTCCACCAAATTCAAACTTTTTAGATCTCCTCAGATCCTTGTATTTTGTGAATTATTAATTCATCCAGAGGAAAGCAACAACATCATTAAAACATTGCCAATTGTCTAATTAGGGGAAACATACTTCTTGATCCCAAAAGCTGATTCATAGATCAATATCTGACTTATTCTAGTTATCCAAAATAACTTTTTATACCCGTTTTATACAAAGGTATCTCCAACCTCTATGGAATCTACTGACATAACCTCAGTTAATGGGGACCTCCACAATCTGGCTGCCCTTACTGTGAACAACCTCTTTCTTTCATTTAGGTGTCATTTTTTCTTCTATTCTCTGGGTATGACCTTTGGACAATTGTAAATCTCTTGGCAAGAAAAGAAGAAAAGTTAATCCGACAAAGCTTTTTTACAGTGTATATATTTATGTTTTCTTAAAATTATCTGCAGAAATTTTCTCTAAAATCGCAAACAAATGTTGGGAAACAACCCTGGAAACACCAAGGAAGATACCAAAGGATAAAGTGAAATATTTCAGATTTAGCAAGAACAGCTTCTAAGAGCCATAGATGGTAATTGGGATGTAATAGAGTGCAAGAATGCCAAATACTTGCTATGGACACCATTACACACATATATTGGGAAAATACTTGGACCAACTAGGAAGGACGACACCTTCGGCTCCCTGTAGGGCCGGTAGAGAGACCTCGGTCCCATCTCTACCTGCCATCTGGAGGTCATCCCAGGACCAGTCAATGAGGTCTGGTTCTGCTTGTCGGGTCGGTTGGGGCTGCACGAAGCTGAACAGGTGTTGGTAGTCCTGCTCCAGCTCCCACTCTCTTGTTACCAGGTGGGTCATGTCTTTGCTCACCTCGCCTTCCTCAACCCAGACATACATGCCTATCCGGTAGTCATAGATGTCCCAAAACCTAGACCCCTCCGTGCTGCCAAGATCAATGTCGTCCTCCAAGGCATCCCATAATAAATCCGGGCCATCATAATCATCCCCCTCCGGTAAGTCGTGTTCAGCCGTCCAGGGGGTAAGTCGAACGGTATGCCACCAGAGGGCCTGGTATGCGTTGTCTAGCCAGATCTCTCGCCATACCAGGGTCTCTAGTCTTGTCACCCACTCATCCAGGGGCTGCTCTCCCAATAGATACATCTGCATCGCCACACGCTTCTGTAGCCGCTGCTCATCACTGGGGAGACTCTCACCTCGCCGCCATTGGGCATCTTCCAGGGCCTCATACCAGAGTTCCTTTCTGTCTGCATCCCTGTAGTCCGCGGCCACCTCCTCCTCCTCATCATGGAACGCTGTCCGAAAACTAGCCGGTTCCATCCTGCTGTAGCCAGGGACGCTGTACGGATACTAGCGTTGCCCTCAATTTGTAACTCCTTCTGACCATGGGAACAATTCAGCCATATGCCACCAAATGTAACGGAGTTGGAACACAAAGTCCAGTATCTCCGCTGGTATACGGTAAAATATCCAAGAAGCACTGCAGTCTCACCAGCCCCAACCTCCCATATTGGACGACACTCAATTGGGAGTCAAAGAATACTGTCTTTATTTTGTTATGCAGAAATATATATACACATCTCTTTCCACAGGCAATACACATCCCCCATATTTGGCCACACAATACACATAGAGAGACAATAGGTGTGGTCACACCTCCCTGAGACTACCTGGCTACTTTGATACAATCAGACATTGATCAGATTATCCTTCTGTTTGTTCTTATGTCTCATAATGAAAACACTTTATACAATAGACTTCCTTATCTTATGAGGAGTCTTTGTAATAGGATTATCTATTAGCCTAGTAGCTGTAATATTCTGAGCCAATATATTCTGTAGAACATAAAACAACATATCTACAGTACAGCAATGTGATCATATTTTAACCATAACCATAAAACAGGGTAAAACAGTGATGGGTTCCGTTACATATGTTCTTTATGGTTAATTTTTACATTTAAATTCTTTAAATAGTTGAGAAACTTTGCAAAGATACACATCCACATCCATTGGGAGTAACATTTTACATATCTTCCTTCCCAGATTCCAACTTTGTTGTGATAGTTTGTATGCAAATCCAGTAATACCAATAGGATAGTAATAGTTAAAGGTCAAAAAACACAGCTGGAATTGTCACCTATGGACATTGCAGAATGACTCACTAGCATCCATTATTTCCCCCTAAGGTGGATTTGAAAGAGTAAACTACATGATCCCAAGAGACACCAAGGGAAGGACTGGATATTTTCCACAGGAACATAGTGCTTAAGGTGTAAAAGACTATGGTCCACCAAATTCAAACTTTTTAGATCTCCTCAGATCCTTGTATTTTGTGAATTATTAATTCATCCAGAGGAAAGCAACAACATCATTAAAACATTGCCAATTGTCTCATTAGGGGAAACATACTTCTTGATCCCAAAAGCTGATTCATAGATCAATATCTGACTTATTCTAGTTATCCAAAATAACTTTTTATACCCGTTTTATACAAAGGTATCTCCAACCTCTATGGAATCTACTGACATAACCTCAGTTAATGGGGACCTCCACAATCTGACTGCCCTTACTGTGAAGAACCTCTTTCTTTCATTTAGGTGTCATTTTTTCTTCTATTCTCTGGGTATGACCTTTGGACAATTGTAAATCTCTTGGCAAGAAAAGAATAAAAGTTAATCCGACAAAGCTTTTTTACAGTGTATATATTTATGTTTTCTTAAAATCATCTGCAGAAATTTTCTCTAAAATCGCAAACAAATGTTGGGAAACAACCCTGGAAACACCAAGGAAGATACCAAAGGATAAAGTGAAATATTTCAGATTTAGCAAGAACAGCTTCTAAGAGCCATAGATGGTAATTGGGACGTAATAGAGTGCAAGAATGCCAAATACCTGACATGGACACCATTACACACATATATTGGGAAAATACTTGGACCAACTAAGGACAAATGGAATTGGAAAGATACAGGAATGCTATGTGAAAATATTCAATACCATTAACATAAATGGAATTGGACCCCTATTGTTAGTCATTTCATAAACAAATATGATAACATTGTTATTCACCTTATCATAAACTTTAAAGGATCCCTGGACTAAAATGGTTTGCATGGAACCCAAATGAATCTGTTCTATACTTGTTATAAACATTTTAGTGAAATATATATATATAGGAACATAGGAGCCAATAAATGTTGGGGAAATACATGACAACAGTATAGATTAATACATGCATGTTGGATATTGCACAAAATAAGGCAATGATAAGAAACAATAATATGAAGTACTGCTGATCTTTGTTAGCTCCATATGGCTGGGTTTCACAGTCTGCTACTTGGTGATGTTGGTGGAGTTGGAGCCATGCAAATGGCTATTTCTTTCATCTGCAATCCTTCTAGTGTGTGTCACAGACCCTTTTCCAGTTCCTGGGTTTTAGCCCATTGAGCCACCATAAAGGAAAGACTGCTTGGCTCCAGCCACTAGACTATGTGCACCTCCATTGTATTGTAATTTGTTTTGTGCCAGTGTTTACCAGATAAATTAATGTACTCTATTTGAGGTCCGGACCACTAGACATGGAGACAGCATTATGTGTATTTGGAGTTGGCCTATTGTTCACAGGTGACAGACAGGATGCCAGACTATTAGACTCCATGTGGAGTCAATCTCCTGTGTCTGTCTTCCACTCTTGTTGTTTTGTATACACCCCCTCTGTATCTGTTGACTTTCCAAAAATAAATTGGTTTACTGCTGAGACATATAGAAATGGTATGTGATCTTATGTTCTCCTGGTGGCTGTGATACTGATCCTATCTCCACCCTGCAAGTAACTTGTCCTGGTCACTACCACAGGAAGGTTACTGAGACTACTGGAAGTGCTGATTCCTGATGGAGAGACCCTGACTGATACAGAAGCTATATATCAGGGTGCTGGGGCCGAGATTTCCAAGGGTAGTAATAGCCCCTACCCCTGGATCGTCACATTTTGTATACAGGGTGTGATAGAAAGAAGAGGTTTGTGGGGGATGGCTGTCCAAACTGCAAAGTCCTCCTCTGTCATTGGAGGGCAAAACAGGGCAGCCCTACCCTGTTATAAAAGTCATTATTGCTCTGCCTTGAAATATCTAACGGAGAAATATCTGAATACCACAGTGTTGCTATGCTCACAATATGTGTTTCTGAAAAATTACACTTTGTAGTGGATGCAATATTTTTAGAATATTAATCTGTAGTGTTTAATGTATTAACTATGATGTAAAATTATGCTTTGCTGTGAGTAGCAATTGCCTTAAAAGTACTCCTTTCCCAACAAAAGCCTTTCAAAATAAGATTCCATTAGTCCTATTGAATGCACTGAATATACATACACAATATATATACTTTCCCTGTCTAGTAAATCTAGTAAGTATAGTTTCTACATTATAAATATAATATATGAATGAATGCTGCACAATATACAAAGGAACTCTCGTCAGTATATACACTATACCTTGCTTAATAACCAGAATAAATATACGCTTCCTGCAAAATATGATATACATGCCATTTAGGTGTGTGCGTGTATATATATATATATATATATATATATATATATATATATATATATATAATATGTGCATACACTCCCTGTAATTTGCATATACTTTATACAGATAATACTTACAGAGTATACATAATTATACACACATATGACCTACACAGCTGCTCTTCGCATTTAAAATAAAATAGATTAGAGAAACAATGTTTCCCCAGTCTTACCTGTGATACTGGAGCACTAAAATACTGATGATGGAGAGGGAATGGCTGGAAACCCAGAGGAAAGGAAGTGCTGGGGAAACAAGGTGACAAAGTAAGGGGCATTGAGAGGAATAGCTGCACCATCACAGACCACTGGTAGCCATGTTATCTCATGTTCAGCTCCCCCTAACTACCCCAGCTTACTTCACCTCCACTAGTCGTCTAGTGGCCAGCAAATGATTTATCAATCACATCACAGCTGGAGGAAGTCTACAGATTATTAGTGCCTCTAAGGAATAATTACACATGTGCATGTTGAATTTGGGAGTATGTTAAAACTGTGATTGGATCAAAGGAGCTAGGACTAATAAGGATTTACGTAAACAACTTTCGCCAGCATATGACCAGGAAAGAGAAGAGCAGCAGAACTGGGACCTATAAAGGATATAGGGTTCCACTTTTTAATGTTAGGATCCATTTAACTACATATCAGCCCTTGGCTCTGTTTTCTGTGTCCGCATGGTAGTATCGTTCCTTCTGATTTCCCATGCAGACAGTGCATCAGTCCGTGGGGGTATGCCATGTTGTGATAATGGGGTGCATCATCCCAGGGCAACGGAAGAGAACACACACTTTACTCCCTCTGAGCCAGCTGTTCCATCTAGCCACAAAAAGGTGGTTGTGCCGACATTATTCTGTATTTCTTAGACTCATTGTATTTGCGTTTGGACAAAGACCCTTACTATTATTTTGCCTGTTCAACCTATTACCATCTCTACGTCCAGCCCTGACTCTGGATCAGATACTGACCATTCTTCTGTATAACTCGGTCCCGAATGTCCAACTTCTATATGGCAACCACGAGAAATAAAGGTTGCATGGCCCACTTAATATAGACCCTTCAGATGTACAAAAAGCGGTGTCTCAACGAGGTCAACTACTTGGTTCATATTAAAAGTGCCCATTGAGGGAAAAATGGATCAGATGCATGCTACCTTGGAACAGTTGTGTACCTTTCTTGCCACCTTACGTGCAGCCTCACCAGTTTCTATCTATGACTGGGAACCAATGTTTCTAGCCCCTCTGCATTACTCTTAAGAACCATCTAAATGCAGAGGATTCCTCAATCAAAATCTGAACTACATAGCTAGCTCAGCTATGATGCAGGCTGTCATCTCCTAGTGGGACTCTTCTAAGGCATAGTGAGGCAATCAAATATCATCTCTATCAATGTACTTGACAGCCTGCATCATAGCTTAAGGATAAACAAGTAAGTTGTTCATGAATTATTGCCCAGCAAAATGTCATTTATGTAAAAAAAAATGTTTTTAAGAAATTACATAATAAATCGGCTTGCAAAAACTCATGTGTATCATGTGTATCTATGAGTATTTCACAATCCCCTTGTAGAAAACAGAAATAGAAAGTGATGAGAGTTTTATGGGTAAAAGAGAAATGGTTTAGTGTTGTGAAAAAAATGATTTATGTTCTGGAAGTGGGATTAGCCATAATGCTGTTTTTCTTCAGTACAGAGTAGTATGTGGGATCAGTGGTGGAGATCTTGCCAGTGAAGTAGGTTCAAGGCACCAGGCCCACAATAGAATAGGAACCCCCTGCTACTGGCAGCAGCTTAGAGTAAAGGTGGATGATACATCTTTTTACAAGTGAGGGGCAGATAGGTATTTTTATAGAAAGGTTATCTACGGATGAGCTGACAATCTACATATATTTTTGGCTTTTGTCATTGACCTCTTATATATACAGAGAGGTTCCTAGAGGTGCACATTTTTTTGTTTCATTCACTAGCTTTGCCACTGCTTGGGATATAATATCTACCACTGGTCCGGGTTATATCAGTTCTGATTTGCCTACAGATTGGATTTTCCATGTTAAGTACTTATTTTCAAATAGGGAAACTGACTAAAGCCATGCTGTGTGAATAATGGTTTGGCTCCAAACACCACATACTTTCTTAAATAGTTTTGCTTTGCTGGACAAAGTTAATGTTAATATTTAATTTTTTTTACAAATAGCTGCAGACGCTCAGACGCCCTGGGAGATCCTGCTTCATTTTTTCTAAGTTTAGGCATTTCGCCTTTCAGAGATTCTGGCCTCCATCCCTGTTTGTTTAAAAATAATTGAGGATCAGTGATGGAACTAAAATTTGTTTATAAGTCATTCAAATTGTAAGAACATTTTGGAATGAGTAACTAACTGTTCTGGACTCCAGTACAATTATTTATTAAAATCAACTTGAAAATTGGAAGTGCTGTCTGAATTAAAATAGAGATTACTGTGGTTCTAATAGGAAATGTTACATTATTTTCTCCAAAGCTGTGTATTACAGGACAGACATCAAAGTACATAGAGATAGCAATATATAAATAAAACATGATTTAAAGGCCCACTGAATGACAAAAAGTATATATATTTGAAAGATGGTAATATAATTGAGAGAGAGGGGAGAGGGAGGGACAGAGAGAGAGGAAGAGACCGGCATACAGAGAGAGAGAGAGAGAGGGCACAGGGAGAGGGTGCACAGAGAGAGAGACAGCACTGAGAGAGACAATTGAAGATACTATATGATACAGTCATTTATGACGGGCAAGTTACTAGTTCTAGGTATAAAAGAATCTTCAAAAATTAGAATTCTCTCAAAATATATTTATGTTCCTCCCCTACCACTTCCTCAACTGTTGATATGAAGTGCTCTTATCAGACAAGGCAAGATGGAAACATTCTATACACAACTGGAGTCTTCAATAATGAGTATTTTCACTACAAATGATTTAATGCTCCTAGATTACACACTTGCTAAACATGTAAGATTGTACCTAAACTACAGTGGTAATTTAAAGATTAGTTTTATTAGATGGATATGATAGTTAGTGGCACAGTGGCATAAAAGCCCATGGAGTTCTATTAGACTAGACTGAGAAAACATTGGGTCAGCATTATCTGAAGTATTCTGTAAATGCCTATGTATTCCTAGTGTTACTAATGATATTAACAGTGCTATATTATAAGGTTACCTTCAAGTGTGTGATCAAGTCAGGGGCCCGGTCTGTCCAATAATTGTCTTGATTTAAAAAATGGATTTGCGAGTTTTAGATTTTGGTAAACATAGAAGAATGGACCTCTCCGCTATGACCTGCCCATCTTGGGGGTAAGCACTTGGTCCACCACAAAAAATGTATGTACACAAATTTAACTCAATGACATCTGTAATTAAAATAGTTTTGAAATTAATCTTTAGGTTTTGGATTCAAATCCCATTTCTTGTTTTTTTTACATTAATATTGTTTATTCAATTAATCAAGATGCAGCAAGAAAAATAGAGGTGCTCAATCAGAGAGGAACTAACCTTAATAGGTTAGTTATATGGACATGATAACCCACTCTGAGAGTGACCTCTTTTAGCCACTTGCGCCCTTCACAGGAAGAAATATCCTGTAGTATATCAGTCTGGTCTCACCCAAGAGAGTGATCCAGCCCAGAAACACCAGGCAATTCTACTTTGAACAAGAGAAACAGCAAACCCCAGACGTACGTTTCAGCCTTAGTTGGCCCTTGTAAGTAGGATGTAGTTGTCAACTCCCCAGGGCTTTGTCTCACTAAGGGTGATAGGGGACTCCAGACGTAGACTCTTGCTCACTGTTCCTTAGGTAGTGCAGCTACACCATATTGACGAGGCCCAGTCAAGGCCGAAATGTATGTCTGGAGTTTGCTATTTCTTTAAGCCTGGCTGTGTTCAATCACTTTCCACTTTAAGACCACACCCACAGCGGTGTAGCTTTACACTGTCACTGTAGTGCTGCAGCATGACAGCATATCACTGTCTGCTAACAGCATTACACTGGCAGTGTGAAGCCCATCCCCTGTGGGCGTAGCCTACATCACAGCTGTGAAACATGGCAGCTTACATGAGAGAACAGGAAGATATGGGAGGTTCCAGAAGCTGCTTTTTCTTAGAATTCAGTGAAGTATACATTTTTTATGACCGTTATATAGAGGAGGATAATATTAATTAATTAACCTAGTTAAAACAAAATAAATGTAGAGAAAGAGTCCCTTTTTAAGCTAAATCATTGGAAATTTTCCCCACAGCAAATAGAGCACATCGGAACATGTAAAAATGCCGCTCCTATGATGCTTCGTGATCTCTCACAGGGCTAAACTAACCATGGGCACTATTCGTAAAGTTCCACCACTAAAAAGTAATAAGTAACTCTATTAGCTATTCAATTGACCCACTTAAACATGACTGTTAGTGAGCTACCTGTAATGACCACAAACTAGCCAGACTGACTAGCAAATTATAGTAAGCATTCCCCTTGATTTTCTGACATCCGTAACATTACAAGTTACTTTTTCAAAGTCGCTATTCATTTGAGACTTTACTGATCACTCGCATAGTAACTAGCTTACAATATAAGGGAAAATAATTATATGCACTGAACAACACTGGCAAAAGTTTTTAAAAGCCTTTCTGAGCCCTCACCAGCAGTTAAAGAGACAGTAAAAAACGAAAAAAGAATTGGAATGTGATGCTTAACAGTCCCAGAGGCACAAATGTGCAATTTAAAAATATGATTTGTTTATTATTATGTTTGTGTCATTATACAATGAAATAGAGCCCAGTACTTAAGAGGTTAATACATATCAGGAAACCCCATGGTCTACAACAGATGCTCTGATGACGATCTCGAATTGAATGAGGCCCCATATAAGTAATTGATTGAAAACCTATATAGTGGCAATCAGAATATATTAGATACAAAACCATTTATTATTGTGATATATATTTATTCCATATATATTGAACTAACTTGAGAGACCCCATTTCTAGTGGTATCTCCTCCCTTTTCAATGACTTGAGCAATATTGACTTGAAATGGAAACAAACTAATGTTTATGTTCTCTATACTCTGGTATGCAGAGAAAGGGTTTGGGTCTGGCAGAAAAATACTATAATTACCACTGTTTGACCCTATCACACTGGGCAAGGTGCCTGGTAAGAAGGTAATAATGCATGTTTAACTCTTTAATTCAGGATGGGTTACAAGTGTTTTTTGACAGTGACAGGGTAATATCCTCAGGTGTGCTTGAGGGACACAGGAAACGCTTTTCACTGCAGTTCTGAGTGCGTACGTGAGCTGTAAGTATAATCCTATCACACAGGGATTCAGCCCCATGTGAGGCTTAAACATCTGACCCTCATCTCCCTGCCAAATACACAGATTATAGAGAGTGCTCAGCTCACACAATACTCTTGTACAGACTGAACAGAATTCTACCTGAGACCACAATCGAGAGCTGGTAAAAGATGCCTATGATGTGACACTGAGGCAAAGAATCCTGGAACTATGTCCACACTGACATCACTTGGAATTTATTTTGGTGATCCGATATAATATAATATTTTATTACATTTTAGTAGATGTGTCTCTACACCTAAAATAAAAATGGTATATTATTATATACAAATAGCATAAATAATATAAACTTAAGCTTGCTGGTATGGTCTGTTGATCCATGTTTCTTTATGAGGAGGATGGAGCAGTACAAGTCAAATTCTGCATTTCTGTGGAATAACATTTTTTTGGGGACCACCAGCAAAATATGTTTATGAGCCCATATAATATTTTAACATTTGACATTTAAAATGTATTTTAAGATTTGTGCTGCATTTTCTCATACAGACTGGGCACCTTTCTCAATATCTACTTAATTCTCATCCTCATTCTCTCAAAATCCATTCAAAACAACCCTCTGTCTACCCACAGCGTCTCATCACAACCCACCCTCTATCTGTACCCATTCAAAACCACCCTCTCTACCCATACTATCTCAACACAACCATCCTCTATCTGCACCCATTCAATACAAAAATCTCTTTACCCACAATCTATCAACATGACCCACTCTCTATCTGTACTCATTCAATACCACCCTCTCTACCCATATTCTCTCAACATAACCAACCCTCTATTTTTATCTATTGAATACCAACCTCTTTCTACACATAGAGCCTTGTTTAATTGCAACAGTTTCAGATATATTTAATTGAACAAGCACGCAAGTACAGTGCCGAAGGCTTAAAGGCATAAACCCTTCCCGCGGCTGCAAGCAGTTAGTAGGCTGGACTAGATGCAGTCCGCAGTTATAATCCAATTCCGAAATTACAAAGTGTGACACAGGCCACAGAACCAATAGAAAGTGGGCTAGTGGAAAATGATTAACAGAGAGAGATTATAAAGCTGCGTTCCACATGCCCATGCATTGACTGTGTTGTAGATTCTCACAAAGTAACACACAGGTCCTGGAGTTGGCGGTTTGAGCATTGATAGAGAGAGAGTAGGCGATTTTTCAGAGCAGGTTTTATTATTTTAGATTCTAATAACTATTTTACTCTTAAACTTTGATTACACATATTTACTGATTGCACATAATACAAATACACATAGAGTAAATAACACACATAGATATAAATAGAACTAGGTCATTCCATACACACACCCTACTCAACAGTTAATAATTACCTCACAAATACATACACAAATACTTTGTTTGATTAATGCTTATTTTATTTTGGGGATTATTATGGAGGGAGGAGAGAGAAGGGGAGAGATGGGGAGGAGGAGAATGATGTGGCCCTTGGGAGGGGTGGAGAGGAAGTCAGGAGAGGAGGAGGGGAGTGCATGAGAGGAGGAGGGGGTAGCCAGGTGCCCATAGTCATAGGCACATCAAGTTCATGGGGAAGGGCCTTATCCTGGGGGGGGGGGGTGATAGTGCAGAGGAGGGACAACCTTCAGGGTCAGACGAGGGAGAGCAGGATCCCCGTCCACAGAAGGGAGGGCAAGAGGCTGGGGGCAAGCACAGGGCCCCAAACTACTTGCACGAGGAGACGGTAGTCCTCTTCTGTTCCATATGTGAGAGCCCCGCTATCCTTTGGGGGGAGGAGAGTTTAGCCCGGGCCTAGGACATCAGTCACGTCAGTGTGCTCAGCAGAATGGGATGTGAGGTCGGTCAAGCAACGTTTGTTTGATGTCAGGGTCAGGAGGATGATGGCAAAGGAGAGGGTCGCCGCCTCAAGTGGTGGCTCCCAAGTGACTGTGAGATACAAGTGGGAAAGGGAGCTCAAGGACTTACTGAGCTAGGTGCCGCCACTGAAGCTTCAGGCCTGGTGGCCCAGCAGGATCCAGCCTCCATGTCAGGTGAATATCACTTACACCAACATGCCACCACATGTACATCACACACGTCAGCTCTATGGAATTAATAAGGGATAGATGGATCAGTCATGCATCATTAAATCCATGAAGCTGACAAATCACTGTCATTCGTGGGCACAACACAATCAACCAATAGAGAGTCCATGTATGGGTGTGCCCACTGCAGTGTATGCAGTTACAAACCGCAGCCAGAATCAAGATAGCGTTAGGAGCCAAGAACAATAAAGATCAAGAACCAAAGAATAGATCACATCTAGCAAATGATAGCTATTCATGGTTGCAATTAAGTGAATCATCCTGGTTCAAGCCTAGATGCAGATAGTAATGAACAGAAACCAATGTATTATTCAACATAATTAACACATATACCTTTCTTTTCTCTTTTTCAGCTTCCAGGAGGTCTGGGTCCATTGGTGAGCCAGAGGTGGGGGCGTCGACTCCATCGAAGCAGGACGTCGGGGACAGAGCCCCCACCCAGCAGGAACCGGAGCAGGGGGAGGAGAAACCAAGAGGAGCCAAAGACCCTGGTTATGAGGAGGAGGACTTCATCTGGGTAGTGGGGTCACCTGCAGGACTATACACCACACCACTGTCCCCATGGCTTCCCACCACCTCCTCCCCCCAGCAGTGCATCAGCCTGGCTCCCACCCCCACCACCAGGCCCACCACCACCACCACCCCTATGGAGCCAGGCTCCAGCTGGGCCATAGCCCCTCCCCACTGGGCCACCACCTCCACCTCCTCACCCAGCAATGGTCCACCAAGCCAGCATCTTCGCCAATCACGTAGGGGTCATGAGTAGCATGGACAGGCAAAATAGGGAAGAGAGAAGACACCACCTAAAGACAGAATCTTACCTTGCTGGGCAGGTCACGATGGGAGCGGACCAGAGCTCAATACTCCAAGTGAACGCAGATGCCATGGTCCCCAGCCCTGCCACCTCCACCCCGGAGGCCTCCAGCACGCACTTGCAGCCCGGCTGCTCCTCTCCTCCCCCCATTCCTCTGCCACCAGAACTGCCACTGCAGTTGCGGCTGCCTCCTGGGGGGATGCCTGCCCCCCTACTACCCTCAGGGAAACGGCGGCCGACCACGGGGCTCTGAGGCAAGGTGGAGGAGGTTGTAGGAGCTGCACATATTTTTGTGCCTTCTCAACAGCACTCCTTTGTAACAATCTATTAGTCCAAATGTAAACGTAATCTAGCCTGGCTTCACAGTATAGGTTCATGGCCTATGTGATGGTGATATTGTGTACGCAGATGGCTACCTTCCATCACATGGTCCATGATCCTCTTCTCTGTGGACACATAGGATTCTATTTAACATTTCACCAATTGATGGTCACTGAGGAATGCTGTTGAGAAGAGATGCTGCAGTTCCTATCTTTTATTATGGCCTTATTTTGCAGGTTATTGTTTGTTTGTTTTTTTGTTTTTTTTTGTTTTAGGCACAATTCAAGTCCATGAAGGCACCTTCTGCATCTGCAAGCATTGTGTAAAAAACTAAGTAGTTGTAAGATATTCCCAGTGTCTGTCAGGCAGACATTCCCTCAATAACAGCCCCCCGCCCCTCTTAACATGTAGCTCCCACAATATTAAAGCTATCATATATTCAGATTGCTAAAACATGATTGTTGTTAGCTTAAATGTAGGCTAATTCCTCTATGGTGGTGGACTTGCAAAGCCAGCATTAATACATGCACTAGTGAAGCATGTGATCCTCTCCTCAATATCAGTATGAGCACAGATCCTTGTGTCTGATGTAAGTAGCAGTGAATCCGGCTGCTGACCTTTGTGTCCTCTCCGTTTTAATGGGCAATTTTTCCTGTATTACTGTTATCAAGAGTATCCTTTAACATGTGCTAATATCTGTAAGATGGCATGGGACTTTCCAGGATGAGCGTAGCGGAGATTGTCCCTGATAAAGGTGAGTTGGCTGTTGCTCCACATGCCTCTGCACAGCCTCCATGTGTGTTTGCGGCCCTTCTGGATGAGTTAGAGTAGATTAGTGTGGTGTATGTTCCTCTGGTACTTTATATATGTCACATGACTGTGTCATTTGGCCACAATTCTTTTTCCCAAATTAGATCTGATGAGTGAGATGTATATAAGAATATCTTTTTATTTTTAGGGTCCACATTAGAGCCTCTGTGGGTGAGGGATAATATGCCAGGCAGTTTCATGTTTTTGTGTTGCAATGTATTCAAGAATGATGTCTTTAATTGCTTTATGCATCTTGTAGCAACACTATTCATATTGGCATATGCATGACCATTCCAACATATTTGGAGAAAAAAAATAACATTTAAGGCATATTTGTCCTTTGGTGGTTGTTGTGCAAGGAATTCTAATGCCTTCCATTGCTTTCCCCATATTTTAAAGACCAGTAGTGTGTTTTTATTGTATTTTGCAGTGTTAAGAACTAGTCTGTAAACCATTTGCGAGTCCTATTTGGGGCCTGTAATATACATTTGCCATTTGCGAGTTTGACTGCAATTACGTTCTTGGGAAATTGAAGCAATTAAATAGCGATTTGCGATTTTAGTGATTGCAACATTTGCGGGCTTGAAAGATCAAATGTGAAGATAGGACAGAGTTACGACTTTGACATCCTCCTACCCTCTCAACATGGCCCACCCTCTCTTGATCTCCATACCAATGTACTCTCATCTTTAGCCTCTACTCTGTTTTTCTATGCCTACTCACTGCCATTTTTTTTTCACTGGGATACATTGATAATAAACACACTACATAAAATGCAAAGTACTTGCACAGTCTTGATAAACATGACTCATTAGGTTTATTAAGGTAACAAACTCATTTGAATAAAAGCTTTAAATCTTTAATTGACTAAAAACTGACAATGGGCAAAGATTACTCTTTTGTATTAAATATGCACTAGGGGCATGGGCAGGGTCAATACCATTTTTTTGGCTACGATCCAGATTAAACAATATTAATGGGATTGGAGTTTAAACACTTGAAATCCCTTGGAACAATCCAGCTGTGTGAAATTTGAAAAGTTTTCACTTTCTGCCAAGCATGCCAGTTTCTCATGGACTATAAACACATTTCCATACGTCTTCTGAAGCCACTAAGAAATTACAGAGCTTCCTACAAGTCACTTAAATTCCCCCAATGTGAAAACCTGTAGCCCGTAATAGAGCCCACTAGACTTACGGCTATTAAATTGGCCTCGTACAGCTACCCACAAATGATCTGCGGGTTACATGCAGAAAAAACCTACGGCTGTCGAAATCAGAACTCCGTTGCTGCGAAGCCTTTGATCTGTCAAGCCCGTAAATGTTACGGACGCAAATCACTATTAAATTGCTACGAATCCCTTAACCTGCAACTGGAGACAAAAAGCCTATGGGTACTAAAGAGGCAATCAATGTGTTAATACATATAATGGGACTTGCATGGGCTAGAATATTATCTATAGTGATATATTAATATTGCACTGGAATGCGGGTCAGATCGTAACTCGTAATTCAAACCCGTAAGGGATTTAAATCTAACCTCCATTTTTCAGTGACGTAATGATGACGATCTCTTTTACTATTGGCTCCATCTAAACCAGTAAGTACGGGATTGACTAATTGATCATGTTCACGGCCGCACATCTAACGTGCACAAGAACGGTTTACTGGTTTCGATGTCAGCCACGTCTGTTGCAGGCTTGGCTAATTTAATAGCTTTGTAACTCAGCTGAATTTCAAGCCTGCAGGCTTTGCGGGTATACCGGTGCCGCTACTGGCTTGGAATTTAATACGGCCCATAGTGTTTACCTTTCATTGTGCCTAGTTGTTCACAGGTTTACATGCACATTGGAAATTTTCGTAGTTCTTATGTTTTATGTCAGATTGCTTATCTCTGTAAACCAAGGTTGTCCACCTTTTTGCTTTTTAATGTAGTTTATGTGACTTTATTGCCCATAACTCAACACTATAGTGTTCTAATGGGGGATGTATTTATTCACTGCTTTTACCGGAGCACATGCCAGCCTAGCTTTCTGGTTAATTGTTGTGCTTTCTTATCTAACCTCTACTATCTCTATTTTCATCTCTCAATTCTCTTCTGATTATTATTCCAACCAACACTAAAAAATAGTGAGTAAAAGAAAAACAGAGAACAGGGTTAAGATGGGGTGATGCAGACAAACAGTTTGTGCATGTCTTGCAGATTTAAACATGTTTTACAAACTTATTTCATGCAGAAAAATGTTTTCAAATGTTTAAGTCAACTCTTGTATAACTATATGATGGACCATTGCAAGTACTATGAATATCAAGTGATAGACTGTGCAACCATACATATGCCTCCATTTAATTCCAAGCCCGTAATTACCTTCACACTGCCCGCACGTCTGCCAGTTAGAAATGTGTTACAGTTACAGCCTCATAGACTCAACACGCAAACCATGAACCCGTACCTAGCATTTTAGGGCATGATCATGATCAATTAAGCAAGCCCGTAAGTTACAATTTAGACAGAGCCAATAGTAAATGAGACCGACATCATGACATCAGTAAAACATGGAGTTTAAACTACAATTAATTAGTGTTTAGAAGTCCGATTTGCGATCAGACTTGCATTCCAAAAATGTAGAAATCAGTAAAAATCAATTAATCAACGGTTCTCGTTACATGATATGTATTAACTCCTTGATTCCCGGGATCGATATAACACGGAAATAAAACATTACAAAAATTAAAAAAAAATTGCTGTTTTGCAAGCTTGAGACTGTTGTGCAATTAATTCTATGCATTTAATTGTTTTCCTGTTATTTTTAAGTATAGTAGTGTGTTTTTATTTGCTTTTGCAGTGTTACAAACAGTTTTTTTACTCACTATCTAGTACTCGTATAATTTGTTGATACATTTGCCATTTATGGGTTTGAAGGCAATGGCGGGCTTGTTGAATAGTTATGACAGACCTTTGTAGATTTCCTCTGATCCTTGTAAAATGTAAATGAATTGCTCATTGATCTAGAGCATGGGTGTTAAAAATCGGTCCTGCTGGGCCGCACACATGCCTGGATTTGTGGATTTCCTTTATGTGCACAAATGAGTCAATTAGACTAAACGACTGAATAAATGATAGTCTCACCTGAGTGCAGCAGGCCTATCCCCAAATCCAGGCTTGTGTGCGGCCCAGCATGACCGACTTTGGACACCCCTGATCTAGAGGAAGGGGAACATTTATTTAAAGGACCACGGTAGTGCATTTACAAGTAAAACTAATATTTTTGTTTGCTGGTCATATGCTATAAAAAAAAAAGTATGCAGTATAAAATAAGTAAAACGTATTGTTTTCTTTTATTTTAAACTGTCTGTTTTCTCCTCAAGCAGAGCCTCCTCCTTCCTGTGTCAATGAAAGGGTGTGGTCAGCTCTGCCTGTGGGCTGGACAGTCATGGATATCAGAAGCAGGGTGGGCTGATAACACTCACCCTGTCCATCCCATTACATCATTAGCTCCGCTCCATGGCCTACACCGAGGTAACAGCTTTATTGTATCATGCTTGCAGATGCCCCATAGGCTCTGCCAAGTGACAGTGCATGCTCAGTCTGCAGCAGAGCCTATACTGGATAGACTTTTAGCCTCATTCAATTGCTGCGAATTTGAGCTCCGACGTGGCAAGTGGATCTTACAGGCAAATTCCCTATTCAATTGGCGTCTTTTTCCAACCTCGGATCGGGTTCCAAGAGACGGCCCTCCGAAAATGGCCGCCGTGCAATTGGGAGCCTACACCACTCTGAAGCCTTTCTATCTGTCACTTTCGCAGGCCAAAAATCCCTATACAATTACCCGATTCCTCCCACTCCGCAAAAGTATCCCAGCTTGCAAAGCTCAAATGCAGTACGAGGTCCTACATGTGCTCAGGAGGACCTGCAAGTGCTTTAAAAGCCCCACTGTACCTAACACCGCCCACACTCCGACATGAGAATGATGCAGGGGTCCCGATCGGACCCCCCTCTAGACTATTAAGCCCCCTCTAACAAATTAACCCCCTCTAAGTAATAACCCCCCTAACTAATTAGCCACATCTAAGTAATTAACCCTATTCAACCCTCACCATACCTAATTAACCATATCACTAAGCATGTAACCCTGTCTAGGCCTATTTAACCCTAACTGGGCCTATCTAACCCTAACTGTGCCTATCTAACCCTCAACTGGGCTTATTTAACCTTAACTGTACCTATTTAACCACATCTAGACCTATTTCTAGTCCTATGTAAGCCTATCTAGTCCTATTTATCCCTAACTGGGCCTATTTGAACCGAAATGTACCCAGTAAACCCCATCCTACCCTAACCTATTAACCCTTACACTACCTACCCAACTCCTACACTATTAACCCCATCTACCCTCCCCTGCCCCCTTCTACACTATCACCCCCCTCTACCCTGTTAAAAACCTACACTACCTACCGAACGCCCTAATAAGATCCCTTTTACCCCACTAATTACACAAAAAAACACCTAATTACACAAAACAAAACAAAATAGAATTACACAAAATAAAAAAGGACATTACTGAAAATAAAAAAGAACAAACCCCTAACTATAATCAATTTAACCCATTAATACAAACAATTTAATCCCTAACTACATTCAATTTAACCCCTAACTACAATCAATTAAACCCCTAACTACATTCAATTAAACTCCTAACTATAATCAATTTATGTCCTTAATGCAATCAATTTGACCCCTGTATACATTCAATTAAACCCCTAACTACAATCAATTTAACCCCTAACTACAATCAATTTAACCCCTAAATACATAACATTTAACTCCTATATACATACACTAAAAATCTCTAAATCTGACCTAAAACCATCCCCGAAACTAAACCTACAAAAAAGTAATAAAGGCCACTTATCTTGCCCAAATGCAACAACAGGTTTCTGGCCCTAGCATAAGGGCCCATTCGTCATTGCCGCAGGTCCGGCACTCCTAGGAAAAAAAGAAACATAAAATGAATAGAAAATAAACACAACATATAAAAAATAAACATTAACAAATGTGCCTTTCCGCGATAACCCCGTCCTTCCTGTAGTCTTCGCCAGCAGGGCTCGTTTGAAAAAATCAGCTGCTTTAAAAAAAAAAAAAATGTAAAAAAATAAAGTAGCTCCTCCCTGGAGATGCTCCACGCCGCAAGTGAGGCTTGTAGCTCTTCTTCTGGTAAAAAAATGGAAATGGCGCCTTCTGACTGGCTGAAAATGCTGTCAATCAAATTGGCTGATGGACCTGTTTATTTTTTTAAAAACTAATCAGAAGGCACTAAACCTTTCAGTCAATCAGAATGAGATACACCCCCACAGGGTGTATACCAATATGATTGGCTGAAGGCATCTGTGCCTTGGTTTACAAAAGATTGACAGGTCCATCAGCCAATAGAATGGGATATAGGGTTGTATCCCATTCTGATTTGCTCACACCTTGTCACATTCTGATTGGCTGCAATTTGATTGACAGCATTTTCAGCCAATCAGAAAGTGCCATTTTTGTACCGGAACAAGTGCTACAAGCCTCATTGTTTTTTTAAAAACTATTTTTTAGAGCGGCAGATTTTTTCAGACAGGTCCTGCCAGCGAAGACTACAGGAAGGATGGGGGCATTGCAGAAAGGTTAGTGGACTATTCATAGTGTTTATTTTCCTTCAATTTTATGTTTCTTTTTTCCTAGGGGTGCCGGGTGCCGGACCTGGGGCAATGAAGGATGGGCCCTTATGCGAGGGACGAAGGCCGGAAACCCGTTGTCGCATTTGGGCAAAGTAAGTGGCTTTTTTTACCCTATTGTAGGTTTAGTGAGGGGGTGGTTATAGGTCAGATTTAGGGATTTAGTAGTAGTGTATGTATATAGGGGTTAAATTGAATGTATTTAGGGGTTAAATTGATTGTAGTTACGGGTTAAATTGACTATTTAGAGGTTAAATTGAACGTATTTAGCGTTACATTGATTGTAGTAAGGGGGTAATTTGATTGTAGTTAGAGGTTAAATTGACTATTTAGAGGTTAAATTGAACGTATTTAGCGTTACATTGATTGTAGTAAGGGGGTAATTTGATTGTAGTTAGAGGTTTAATTGAATGTAGTTATGGGTTATTTTGAATGCATTTAGGGGTTAAATTGATTGTAGTTAGGGGTTAAATTGATTATATTAAGTGGTTAAATTGATTGTAGTTAGGGGTTTAATTGAATGTAGTTAGGGGTTATATTGAATGTATATAGGGGTTAAATTGATTGTAGTTAGGGGTTATATTGAATATAGTTAGTTGTTATAAGTATGTATTATTGCATGTATTGTATGTGTTATTTTCTGTTATGTATGCTTTTTTTATTTTTGGTAAAGTAGTTTTTTTTATTTTTGGTAAAGTAGGTTTTTTATTTTTATGTAACTTAGGTTTTTAATTTTTATTGTCAGTAATGTCCTTTTTTATTTTCAGTACTGTCTTTTTTTTATTTATTGTAAATCTAGTTTTTTTATTTTGTGTAATTAAGTGGGGGTTTTATTTTGTGTAATTAGGTGTATTTTTTTTATTTTGTGTAATTAGTGTTGTAATAGGGATTTTATTAGGGTGTTAGGTAGGTAGTGTAGGGTTTTAACAGGGTAGAGGGGGGTTGTATAGAGCCCCATGAGTGACAGGGTTAGTTAGGGGCTCATGGGGCTCTGTATGGAGCCCCATGAGTGATAGGGTTCATTTTTATTTAGCGCAGGTACTTTAAGGACCTTTACAGTCCTGTAAGGGTCCGCAAGGTGGGAAGTTGGAATTTTGAATGCAGCTGGAGTCCCGATCAGAAGCAAGGGTTAATGTAGAAATCGTCTAGAATTGTGTGGGGGTGGGGGGGGTTAGGTGCCGCGGAGTTACTTTCAGTACCCCCGTGGCTGGCTTTAACTATTTGTGCCGTGGGCCCTTTAAGGACTCACAGCAGGGAATTTTAAATTTTTCAATACTGCGGGGGACCCCCAATGCAAGACTTAAAAGCTAGATATATTATTATTATTATTATCATCATTATTATTATTTATTATTTTATAAAGCGACAACATTTTCCGTAACTCTATTTACAAAGTAGAGTAGGATACAGTAGGTACATTTAGCAAATTAGATGTAGACAAATTCTAAAGTAAGTAGAAATACACATACAGGTACAGTGCAATACAAATATGAAACAAGTGGGTCTGCACACAGCTTGGTGCAACAGGAATAAATTCTAATCTGAAAAGTTTACAATATAGATTTATGACCTTTTCCTGCTATATTTTGCTGTTTGTCAGACTTAACATTTTCAGAAATGTACAGTATAATTTTTTTCCATTGTGTGGTAGCCCTTTAAACCACACCGGATGTGATTTATTTATACTTTTATTTCCACATCTAAGTGCTGTTATGCATATTTAGTTAAGCTGTAAATGTTGCCAGTTTGTTTTTGTGATTTTACCTGTCAGTTATTTGTCCAAGTCTATATGTTATTTTACTGAACTTAGAACATTAAAATATGCTCTTTTAAAAGTAAGAGTTTTTGGAACTAAACTTCAAATGATACTGTGTTATAATCACTATTCCCCAATGGTTCCCCTACTGCAACATTTGATAGTTTATCAACATTATTTGTAATAAGTAAATCCAAGATAGCTTCTTTTCTAGTAGGCTCTTGTATAACCTGGATCAGATCATGATCCTTGAGTGTACTCAGCAACCTTCTCCCCATAGCAGAACTGATAGTCTCATTCATCCACTTTATTTCAGGGTAGTTAAAATCTCCCATTATTAGAACTTGACCATATTTAGCTGCATTTCCAATCTAATCTGTAACAATAATTGCAATTCTTCCCTTTCACTTATATTTGGGGGGGGGGGGGGGGGGTTATAGCATGTTCCTATTAATAATTTTGGGGGATTTGTTCCTCTACTATTTAACTCAACCAACAAGGCTTCAAACTTATCACTAGGTCCACCGTAATTATCTTCTCTGACTATAGGCTTTAAATCAAGTGTAACATCAAGACATACTCCTCCCCTCTAAAAAAGGTTGTGTGTGTTTATGATGCTCAGTCATGTCCGACTCTGCATGACCTCTTGGACCACAGCACACCATGATGTTCCAATTGGTATTCATGGCAGAGATACTGGAGTGGGTTGCCATTTCCTCCTCCAGGGAGCCACAGCATACAGCTCTTGGTATTCCTAGATGGTCTCCCATCCAAGAACTGACCAGGGACAATCTGACATGGCTTCAGAGTGTGTGACCTTTTGGTTTCCTGACTGGAATCAAACCCAGTTTGCATCGCTGAAAGCCCGGAATTCCTAACCACTGGAACCCCTAAAATGGGATACAACACACCAAATTCACTGTTGTTAAAGTACACAGTGAACACAGTACATTTATTATTGCACGTGTTGCTATAGATAAAAAAAAAAATTCAATTTATATGCACAAAACGAATGGAACTGTAATTTGTTCACTAAACTAAGCGTAGCTAAATTAACTTTATAATTAGATAAATGTATCATTATTGGAGAGGGGTTTAATTTATCCACAGCTTTTTGTCAAGATAGAAAGGATCTACAGAATAAAAATGAGCAAAATAATTTAAACAATATAAATGGGAGTAAAATCTTATGGAAGATGTCATCCCACCAATATAGCATTTTACTTGTTATTTGAAAACTCATAATTTTTTCAAGCATTGATCATTTTTTTATTTCCCAGATACACTTTTATTGTTGTTAAAAAAATATGAATCAGATTAACCTTTCTGATCATGCTCCCATTTATATGTTTCTTTCTAGGAACAGGATTTAATTGAAGATTTACTGTTTCTTTGTCAGAAAGACCAGATTTTAAGTTGCTTTTGATTAATAAATGGAAATAATTTGAAATATATAATCAGCAACTTAAATCCAAAATTCTACTGAAACATCTAAATCTCTTCTCAGAGGAAAATGATTACACTGTAATGCCATGCTGAAGCATACACAAAAGAAGAAATATATTGAGTTTAATTCTCAATTTAAAAGGAACATTAATTCAGTTATTACTACAATATTACAAAAACATTGGATGAGTTAATTATAGAATATAATTATAAAATAAATATAAAATAACATCTTTTAAAAAAAAGTACTATAATATTTTAAGTTTGGGAATAAAAGGAGTTTTACCAGTGAAATTACGATACTATACTATATAACTATACTATAAAAACTTGAATTATAATATAGCAGGTCTGCCTGGATTATTTAATCCAGATAAATATCTGTTTAATTCCAAAAAGGATAAAGTTTTGGAAATTATGAATTTCTTCAAAGTAATTTCTCTATTAAATTTAGAATGTCAAATATTAACTACAGTACTAGGAAATCGGAAAAATAAATTGCTCCGGATTTGATCCATCCAGACCAATCCTGTTTTATTTTAGAAAGAAGCTTTCCCCTTTTTTTAATTTTAAAAATGGTTCTTGTGAATTTGTAACTATTCTAAAGTTGCTCTGCTAGTCTACTACATTTTAAAAATCAATCACCTTTCCTTGCAAAACAAAACATAAATAAGAGTTTATTTTAGCACATATAATAGAATCGGTCTGGCATTGCTTAACTTACAATGGTACAACATGATAGCTTTATCTTGAAATTGTAGTTGATTGGTTATGTGACCAGGATGTTTATACAATTTCTGGATTATAACATGTTTATATCACGTATATGGCCCTATTACATGGCTCCCATCGAAATTCTTGCGAGTAAAATGTTCTCGTAAGCCCTCACGTACTGTAGCTATTACATGCTGGCCACTCTTACAAATAAACTTCTTCGAGTAATCGCTATGTTTGAAGTGTATGTGATTCCTAACACCTTAACATATGACACAACACCTATGAGTGCCACCACCACTCCTTGCAGTAGCATTCTTTTTATGTATTCAGGTTCTCTAAGATTAAGCCTAGGTGCATGACCACATAGAATATCATAGTTACACACTTGGGATCAATCAAAAATAATCTGAATACACAAGCAGAAACATACTGCAATCATAGACTGTTGGTGTTACTCCCAGGACAGACCTCACCACCACAGGCCTAGTGTATGGGCATATAACAATCACCTATAACAAAATAAAGATGCAGACACACTGAATCAGTTTCTAAAGTTTACTGAAAAAATTACAAGATGCTTGATCAAAAAAATAACAAGACCATTCACAAATATAATCAATGTGGTGCAAATATATCTCAAGAGGCAATTACGCAGACTAAATTATAAGGAGAAACCTATCCATCCCCTAACACTGTAGAAAAATGCATAGCACTTACATATCTCTTATATCTGGTCAGTACATCAGAATACCTACACATTTAGAGAAGGGATTCTCTAAATATTGAATTCCTGAAATTGAACTAACAGTAATACTGCATAGCACCTACATATTTTCTTCATCTGGTTTGTACAATGGATAGAATACACCTTGAAGTAAGGAATCCCATTCACATATACACTATTGAAAAAATTTTAAAAATAGTATGACCTCTCTGAAATGCTCTGTGTAGTGTAAATGATACATGAACGTTGGCACAATTCATGTGCATTTATTTTATGACTTCCTGACATGTGCTTTCGGGAGGGAATCCACTATAATATTTAAGAAAAGGTTTGTAACATCTCTGCAGTGCTCAGTGCACAGGCGTCAGACTTTGTTGTTAAATATATAGCTTGATGATAAGCTCTCCGACACTCAGCATAACTACAATGACAGGACAAGCGCATGTGCGTATCCTAGTTACGCAGAGCGTCGGAGAGAGAGAAACAGACAGGAGAGAGATACAGGAGAGAGAGAGCGCACAGAGAGAGAGCGCATGGAGAGACTGCTCAGAGAAAGACAGCACAGAGAGAGCGAGAGAACGCACAGACAGCGCAGAGAGAGACAGACAGCACAGAGACAGGCAGCAGAGAAAGAGAGACAGCACAGAGATAGACAGCACTTACAATTGAAAATAAAATTATATGATACTGTCATTTATGACGGGCAAGTTACTAGTTACATGATAATTGATAAGAAGAATTACCTGGTTACATCAAGCAAATATGTAGCCTTTGTAGCAGTGTGTTCAGCGATCAGATGTGGTTATGTACATGTATGTTGTTGGTGTGCAGTTTATATGGTTCACTTACAGTATCAGGTAGCATTGCTTGGGGATCAATATACTGTAATGGTCTATTTCAGCGCAACCTCCAGTGTGGTAGATTGTGATGCAGAACAGGTTCTTCATTCTGGGCAAGTTCTGGTCCAGGCCCTCCTTTTCCCTCCTCTCTTCCACTCCTAGTGAATAAATGTAAAAAAAATATGTGTTTTTTTTTTTAATTAGTTTTTTTTTAATTAAGTGCTTTCTGTGTTTTTTTTTATGTGGATGCTAATTGTATAGGGTGCACGGGTAATAGGATGGGGAAGGGAGCAGTAGGGCTTGGTGCTTATCTAGTATGTGTTATGTAATAGGGGTTTGCATATTGTATATGGTAGGTGGTATGTAGCAAAGGGGTTATGATTGGGGGTATTTGTTGGGGAGGGGAGAGGAATACTTAATTGGTGTATTTACGTGAAAAATTGAATATAGCAACAATAAACCAACCTCCTACTCTCTCTCCTCCAAGTTCCTAGTCTCCAGCTAGCTCCAAACCTCTACTCCTGGGACCTGTGGCTTAGTTTATACAGTCAATGTGTGCACAGGATTATATGAACTCAATGTTGCAATGTTTACTGACATTTTATCAATGTACTGGAATTGCTACGGGTTCTTGGCTCTGAGCAACTGCTTCGTGGTGGTTGCTTATGTATCAAACTAGTTTACCTACAATAAACCACTCTTGGCTACATATAAGTAAGGCCTTATGAGAATTAGCCTATGGATGATAAAATCTCTCATAGAACCTCCTGCGGCTACGTGACAGCCTCTTTAATATTATGAATGAATGTCCTAAATGCAAAGTATTTAATTCTTATATAGTTTTTTGGGGGGAATTGTTAGAAAACAGTATTGGATAGAGATGCGGTTCTACAGTGTAATAATGTACCATTCTGTATTTATTATAGTGAGATGTCCAATTTGTAATTTACGTATTTAATTTTTAATATTGGTGGGAAACGTGTTCTAAAGCTATGGACCTAAATAATACTAGTCCATATCTGATATATATTTTCCACACACATTCCTTATTCATTGGTCTACCCCTATAGAGTAAGTTCCTTGTTCTTATCGAGATAAAAGATCTAATTGAGTTGCCAGTCAGAGTTTCCCGGGAATTGGTTTTCTCCTTGAATCTCACAGGACCTTTTTTATACAGGATGAATATTACAGTCCAGAAGTATTTGATGACATATTCTTCATCCATTTTGAGTGTTAGTGAACCTGGTCCCACCGCCCACTAGTGGGCAATTCAAGCTTTCATGGTGGACGGCAGGGTAATTGCTAGGTGGGGTTGCTGACGGCGCTTGGCTGGTTGGAGAGAGAGCCTAGGGACAGCCGTCAGGACCGGATCACTATCTAGTAAGTACAGGGTGATATATAGCTAGGGTCATATGATTTATGTAACCAGAAATGAGACAGGGTAAAGTGAGTTACTGCAGCACCCATTGGCGGTAAGGACATTTTACCAGCAAAAGTGGATATGTAAGTGAGCTGGATTATGAGTGCATCTGATAGAGGAGAATTAGTAGTGTATGAAAAAAAATTACATGAAAAAATACCAAAATACGTATTTAAACACTTACCTTGAAGTTAGCAAAATATCTTCTCATTTCTGTCAGTTGAAACTTAGGCTTAGCACCCTCCAAACCCAGGCTAAACTGGTATACATTTAGTAAGTTTTCTGGGCTGGTGGGTCTCAATTGGTAGCCTCGCGCTCAGATTTTCCAGATCCTTCCAATGTTTTAGTTCAATGGACTACAATGGTCGTATATTGTATATCTCTCTCTCTCTCTTTCTCTTGGGGCTGCTCTCTTGTGTTGGATACTGTTCACAAACATATCAAGTATGCTGATAAACGAAAAGAAAAAGGGAGGTGGGGTAGGAGAAAGCACACCACGATCTTGTGCAGATTATTCAAAAGGTAAGCTATTGGATACACAATATGTGCAGCTAGAATAATTTGACTCTCACCTTGGATACCCTCAAACATTATGAGGTATACAAAAGCAGTGGTGAGATTGTTCTTGTCGATCTCTGGTGGTATGGTTATCCACTATTGTTTTTCGATGTGGACAAAAAATTATTAAGTAGATAATAATGGTGATTCGTTGAAATAGATCATACAAAAATTAACTTTATTATACACAATACTATTCCACATAAACAATGAAATAATAATAAAAAAATCACTTTACGAGTAATAATAAAATTGTAGCAATAGTACACAGAAGCAAGTGTGAGAAAATTCCAGTAATGTTTGTATACCCGTCAACCACACTTGCTTAGGGTTGGTTAGGGTTTATCGTTTTCACCACTGCAACTTGGGTTTTAATCCAGTCAGGGAAACATGAGGTCGCACCACCATGAAGCCATCCAGGGTTGGGCCTGGTCAGTATTTCGATGGGCGACCACCTAGGAATGCCAGGAGCTGTGTCCTGCGGCCCACTGGAGAAGGAACTGGTAACCCACTCCAGTATTTCTGCCATGAAAACCAAGTGGGTGACCATGGACATAAAGATGTGCCTGGTGTGTTGCGGTCCATGAGGGCAAGGGTGAGTCGGAAACAACAAACTCGGGAGCAATTTCTTTTTTTTTACACAGTTGGTGTTAAATTGTTGGATAACTTTGTATATTAAATAAGTCAAATAATTAAAATTCTGGAACTCAGGTTCCCTTTATCTAATATTAGATTGTTCCTAAAGATCTAATAAAAGTTCAGTGTGACAAATAAACTATACTTTTCAGAGTCTGTGATAGCTTGTCAGTATGGAATGTATTTACTTTTCAGTGGCAAAATTAATTCAGCCATTAAATAATTTCGGTTTCAAATTCAAAGTACTGAATAAGATTATAATGCTAGAATTTGTATATGCAAAAATGAGTCCATATCTAGAACGCTTTAAAGGGTTACAGCGGTCATTTTTTTCTATATGGTATTTTGTGTAGCAAATCTTGATAATAGGCAAAAATGACTTTAAAAAATGTAGTTACTTCTTACTATGTGGTTCCATTTTCTTTTCTTAGCATGGATACCTTCTGTATATTTAAATATGTTTTGGAAATCAATTGTATACAATAGGGCTGCAGCGCTAGACGCCAGCGAAGCAGTCTGGCATTGTCTCCTGCCACCCTGTTGAGCCACACTAACGGGTTGTGATCTGTGAGTAAGAAAACGGTTTGCTCATACAAATACGGCTGTAGCTTCTTGAGGGATCAAACCACAGCCAGGCATTCTTTTTCGATGGTAATAATTTTCTGCTTAAGTAAGCCACCGGGTTTTCGCTGCCATCTGCTCCGACTTGGCTCAATACAGTACCCAATCCAAACATAGAAGTGTCTGTATGAACAAGAAAGGGTATGGTGGGATTAGGTGCAGCCAGTACAGGGGCCTTAATGAGAGCAGTTTTCAGTTGCTGAAATGCCTGTGCACATTCTGGGGCCAAGACAACCTGCCAAGGGAGGTTCTTACGGGTCAAATCAGTAAGGGGTTTGGCCAGGGCACTATAGTTGCGCACAAATTTGCAATAATACCCTTCTGTTCCCAGGAAAGCTATGACCGAAGTCTTCGTAACGGGGGTCGGCCATTTGGCTACAGCCTCTATCTTGGCTGGTTCTAGTTTCTGTTGACCACTACCTACTCAATGGTCGAGGTACTGCACTTCAGCCATCCCTATGGGACACTTATTAGGTTTGAGTGTCAACCCTGCTTCCCTGATACTGACTAACACTGCTCCTACGTGGGACAGGTGTTCTGACCAAGTGTCTCTGTAAATAGCTATAATGTCCAGGTAGGTGCAAGCGTACTCCTGGAACCCATTGTAAGAAATTAACTAATAATTAAATAATGAATGTATAATTTCTACAAGTAATAAGTTCTTTCGCACAAATCAATAAACGAACATATGAATACGTTTATAATTAAAAGATATATTTTACATAAATCAAGATACAGTTACACAATGGGTTTTAGAAAAAAACAGATAACAGACAAGAAGTAATAAGACAATATTTACAAATATAATACTGATATGAATTCTACATTATGTAATATAAAGATACAGGATAATACCACTTGTGGTCAGTTTTGGAAGTTCAGCCTCCATCAGGTTTCTCTTTGGTCAGGATCAGGCTCTGCTCAGCTGGGCTCATCTGGCACAATTCCCTCTCTGGACTGCATGAAGGCTCCTTCAACCTGGGCCAGCCGGTGCTTGTGCTGGGTGCCCATGCTGGTTACCATCTCTTCCATAGATTCTTAGCTTTTTATATCATATTGTAGCTCATGACCAACCCTCTCTATATGTCATACATGGCTATAGGTTGAAATTAGACTTTTGATTTCTATACAGGTGGTAACATTACACTCATACACACCCATCTAGAGTCTTGTATTCAGCTGTCTAAAAATGTACACTTAAGACTTGCTGTTTTTACTGTAAATAAGACCTTTGTAATTCTCTGAGTTATTTTGAGCGGGGCTACTCACACCTGTTGTCTTTTCCCACACACAGACTTGGTTTTTAGCTAAGTACATACACATATAGCTTGCTAATTTATACACATCTATAATATATATATATATTTGTGGGAATAGTAAAAAGACCTGAGGTATAATGTCTTGATACAAACACACAATTGTTATAACAAATTATTAATACTAGATTTCTTACAGTTATATTTATAAAATACACATTGAAGTCATGTTAAAAGATGTCTGCATATAAGCCATATTTTACACCATCCAAAAGCCGATCTACCATCCACTGTAAAGTTGCCGGAGTGTTTTTCATCCCGAAGGGCATGACTCAAAACTGGTACAGGCCAAACGGGGTGAAAAACATCGACTTGGGTATGGCTTCTTTGGCTAGGGGAATTTGCCAGTACCCCTTACAAAGATCTATTGTAGTGAGGTACCGCCCTCTGGCCATTTTGTTTAAAAGTTAATCTATCCTGGGCATTGGATAGGCATCAGACACTGTTGTGTCATTTAGCCTCCTATAGTAAACACAGAATCGGATTGTTCCATCCTGCTTTGGTACTAGCACTACCTGGGATGCCAAGGGACTTTCAGAATGTTCAATAACCCCTGGCTGAAGTATCTCCTGAATCTCTTTACGCATATTCTCCTTTACAGATTTAGGGATGCGGTAGGGAGTTTGGCGTAGTGGTAATTGGCTGGGGGTGTCTACGTGGTGAGTGGCCAAAGGTGTGTACCCAGGCAGATTGGAGAATGTGGCCCTCTTGGCCCTGATCAACTCCTGCGCTTGGATACACTCCTGTGGGCTCAGCTGCTCTAATGGCTTTACCCCTCCATGGCCCTCTGTCTGGTTTCCTTTTTCTAAGAGGTCTGGTAGATAGAGGTTAGGTCAAATAGCCGCCGCATCCTCTGTGCGCTCATGATAGAATTTTAGCATATTCACATGGAACATGCGTCTTCCTCCTACTCCTGAGCATGGGCCAATCACATTGGTGGTATCGCATTTTTGTTCTACCACCCGGTATGGGCACTGCCAGGCGGCCTCCAACTTGTCATTGCGGACGGGTTTCAAAATCAATACTTTTGGTCCCACTTGAAGGCTGTGGACCCTGGCACCCCTATCGTACCATTGGCGCTGACGTTGTTGGAGGTTGGATCGTACCGCGTGGGTCAACTCCTCCAAGCGGTCCCTAAACTCCAAAACATATGGGACGATAGGGGTACCATCTGCGCTAACCTCTCCCTCCCAATGCTCTCTTATTAAGTCTAACGGACCTCTCACCTTTCTACCGAACAGTAGTTCAAAGGTGCTTCGTTTTTTCTTGTGACCAATACTGCTGTACTCTCTGGATCTCTGATCTGCTAGTTGTAGCTGTGTTGCCTGTTGTCTTTTGGCCAATATGTAATCTTGTACCTCCGCCATCACTCTTGTACAGTTTCTTCTGAAGGTGGTTCCCGGTAAAATGCCAGCCTTTTCCTTAGTTCCCTTACGACTTTCCTCCATCTCCGGTGAAGGTACAGATCTGCTGGCTCTGTCTCCCTCCATAAGTTTGGCAATCCGAATAGTTTTCGCTTTATTGCTGGCTATCTTGCAACTTGCTTCCAAAAGTTCATTTAAAGTTGTTCATTTTAGGGCTGCATAGTTCATCTCCATTCTTTCGTATAGCAAACCCGCTGCTTGTTCACAAACTTCTGCTTCGTTGCGAGGCTTGTATCCCGTCATTTGCCACCAATGTAGCGGAGATGCAATATTACACTCAATATCTCCGCTGGTAGACTGTAAAATATCCAAAAGAAGCACTGTACAGTCTCATAATCCCATACTGGACGATATACAGTTGGGAGTAAAGAAAACACACATTTATTTTCTCATACACAGAGATATATATATATCCTGGGAAAACTGGAAATCAACACAGGTAAATAAACACATGCCCATATTTAGCCACACAGTACAGAGAGAGAGAACAATAGTTGCGTTCACATCACACATCTCCCCGTGCCTAGCTGGCTACTCTTACACAATAACAGTCTGTAACAGAACCTTACCTTTGCCTGGGAACATTTATTACTACACTGGCCCTTTAACTGTTTGGAATGTTTTGATGATATGTAACTGTCATGCTGAGTTCAGTTATTAAAGTTTTTCTCTGATGGTTGATACCAACTTCATTTTTACACAGCAGCTTGCCAGGGAAAAGGACGTCTCCAACGGCTGATACCCTCTCACTACCGGGGTAGCCGTTACACAGTCATTACCATATAGTACAGAGATTGATTGGATCATCTATCTCTTTGTTCTATCTGTCTCCATGAGGTCTACCAGATAGCTACCAAGTAATGCCCCATGACTCTGGCAGGGCAAAGGTTTTCCTGTCGAACCCTCTAGCTCTGTGTATTACACCCTGCTCTCTTTATATTAACACATATCAATAACACAATGTCTTTGTAATTTTTGCCACAACCATGATAAGTGCTCAGGTTTCCAGTCTGATATGATCTGTTTAATTTGTCTATACGCTGTCATTATATTGTCTTTTAAGGTTGATTTTATTGGGGTTTTAAAATGTATTCCCAGATGTTTTATACCCTTGCTTTTCCAGTTAAGTTTATATTTCTTTTGTAAGAGGGCAATTTGACTCTCTTTTAATCCTAATGCCAGAGTTTCTGATTTCATATCGTTGATCCTCAAGTACGAGATTTTATTATATTTTTTAAGCGTGTCGAATAGGGCTGACAGGGAGGTGACTGGCTCAGTCAATGTTAAAACCATGTCATCTGTAAACATTAGAATCTTGTATTGATTATCTCTAACTTTTCCTCCCCTGATTGAATCTATTGTGCAAATTAATTCAGCGAGAGGTTCTAAAGATAGAATGAAAATGAAGGGTGACAGGGGACATCCCTGTCTAGTCCCATTCGACAAGCGGAACTTCTCAGACCTGAAATGGCAGTAGGATTTCTGTAGAGTGCCATAACGGCTTTAGTGCCTAAATCTTCAAAGCCGAATTTATCCAGCACAGCTTCAATGTACGTCCAATTCACCCTATTGAACGCCTTCTTGGTGTCTAGTGAGATGGTTATTAAAAGAATAGCTTTCTTTTTGGTGCATGATAGTAAATTAAGAAGTCCTCTTGTATTCTCTGGACCTTGTCTTCTATGCGTAAACCCTACTTGATCATAGATGCTCAATTTAGAGATACATCTGTTTAATCTATTTGCAAGTATTTTAGTGTATATTTTTGTATCAGAATTCGATAGAGAAATAGGTCTGTAATTCAAGTGTATTTCAGGATCTTTATTCTGTTTGAGAATATTGACAATATTGTCCTCTGTCACTTCCAGCAGCATATATCCTGTGTTTTTAATTTCATTGAACATACTACATAAAGCCGGGCTTAGTTCTTTCATTAAAAGTCTATAATATGTGTTTATGAAGCCACATAGGCCGGGAGATTTATTAGATTTTAAATCTATTATAGTTTGTTCCACTTTTTTTACAGAGATATCTTTGTGGAGATCTATTAATTCCTCATCATTTATTTTGGGTAGGTTTATATTCCTCAGTAATGCTTCTATGTCAGTCTTAAGAGGTTTAAAAAAATTCTCCCCAGATTCCAGATTATATAGTGAATTATAATATGACTCAAATATATTGCCAATTTCTTTAGGGTGGGCAAGTTTTTTGTTATTTTTAAGTTTAATACAGTTTTTCTTTTTGTTGCATTCTTTGTTTTTTTATTTTGTTTATGAAAAACTTGCCGGCTTTGTTTCCTAAAATGTGATGATCTTGTTGAGATCTGAAAATAGCATTGTCTGTTTGGAACTGCAGATTTTTTTAAATCTGCATTTCTTGATTTGTGAACTAATATTTTTATTCGTAGAGATTTTATTTTCAAGTTGTAATTTATTGACTTCAATATAAAGTTCTATAAAATTCTAGTTTTCTTTAGATGAGCACTTCTAGCCATGCATAGACCTCTAACATAAGCCTTATGAGTGCACCAAGTAATTATATCTGAAGGGACAGAATTTTTATTTATAGAGAAGAAAATGATGATCTCTTCCTTCAATTTGTTAACAAATGCTCCTGCCCTGAACAGAGTTGGATACATTTGCATATACCCGTGAGTCCTCAATACTCATGCTAAACATAGCATGGTCAGACCACACAATGTCTCCTATCTCTACAGAATTGACTTTCCCAAAGTATATATATCAGTGAAAAATAGTATATCCTGGTATAACAATGGTGTCTTCCGGAAAAATATGTATAATCTTTTTCCTCAGGGTTTAGAGATCTCCAACAATCATACAGGCCGTTTTTAAAGATCTCTGTTGAAAATTGTTTTGCCAACCTTTTGGAGGGTTAGGATTAAGGGTTAGGGTTAAGATTCAGGGTTAGGGTAATGACAGATGATAAGCATTAAATAGTAAAATAGTGGGGCACACAGCGGATCATGTGTTTTCTTGTGCTCCCATAATGATATCCTGAAAATATGTCCTGACTTTGTCCCTGTGGTCTGGAGTTGGATGTGTGTCTGCGTCCTTTGCGTCCATACAAATGTCACATTCTGCTCAAAGGAAACACTACATATGTTATGGTGTGTAGTCAGCACCCTGCACTGTATATCAAGGAAAGAAAAGATTGTCCTGGAAACACTCACATGTCTCAAGCAGGTCTTCTCAGAAAACAGCATTTCCACTGTTGCTAAAGATTGTGTCTTTTCCTGTCAATTGTGTGTGCAAGTTCTTGTTACATTGTGTGTGCTCCATGTCACATTCTCAGCCTTATTAAATTGCGATTCTGTAAATTTAAAAGGGCTCTATTTAGGCACATAGCATATTTTTATTACAGAAGTTTTTAGTTAGTGAAAACCTTGCTTTTGGATAGAAGATCACTAACTAAAAACTTCTGTAAAAAAAAAAATGCTATGTGCTTAAATAGAGCCCTATTCAATTTACCGAATCACAATTTAATAAGTCTGTATGTGTGTGCTCTCCTTGTCACTGTGTTTTCCTGTCACATTGTGTGTTCCTGTCGCATTGTATGTGGTCGCTGTCACATTGTGTGTCTGTTCCTGTCACATTGTGTGTTCCTGTGACATTGTGTGTATTCCTGGGACATTGTGTGTTTATTCCTGTCACATTTGTGTGTGTTCCTGTCACATTGTGGAGTGTTCCTGTCACATTGTATGTGGTCGCTGTCACATTGTGTGTCTGTTCTTGTCACATTGTGTGGTCCTGTCACATTGTGCGTGTTCCTGTCAAAATGTGTGTGGCCGCTGTCACATTGAGTGTCTGTTCCTGTCACATTGTGTGTGCTCCCTGTCACAATGTGTGTGTGTCACATTGTGTTTATTCCTTTCACATTGTGTGTTTTCCTGTCACATTGTGTGTGTTCCTGTCACATTGTATGTGTGTTCCTGTCGCACTGTGTGTATTCCTGGCACATTGTGTGTTTATTCCTGTCACATTTGTGTGTGTTCCTGTCACATTGTGTGTGCTCCCTGTCACAATGTGGTTGTGTCACATTGTGTTTATTCCTTTCACATTGTGTGTATTCCTGTCACATTGTGTGTGTTTTCC